>OX422215.1:272607045-273807045 GCA_949130495.1 Sambucus nigra | reverse complement strand
GAGGTCATCAAACTAAGATGTTACCCTTATAAATTTTTTACCAAATTTATGATGTTGAAGGACTGAGGTCATCAAACTAAGATGCTACCCTCATAAATTTCACCATTAAAGTATAATGAACCAAGAATTGACACATTAACTGATCTTTTCATTAATAATCTCTTCACAAGATGATACATTTTCATAAAATCCATTGCAACATCATATGTAATATTTTTTTCAGATGATCAGCATTCCATGGTTTGGAGAAAGGTTCCCCTTCAAGTTTTTCTAGTCTGTAGGTCCCGGGTACAACCTCCTCGATCACTTTGTAAGGTCCATGCTAATTTAGGGGAAGCTTGTTTGCCTTCTGCAACGTCTTCTTTAGCACTAGGTCTCCCACAGCTATGGGCATTGATTTCACCCTTTGATTGTAGAACTTTGTTGTTCTCTACTAGTAGGCTTCTTGTCGAATCTCTGCGTCTTCCCTTCTCTCCTCAATCAAATCTAGGTTAAGTCTTCTCTCCTCCTTATTCTTCTCAGGTTTATAGGTCTTAACCCTGTGAGTGGGGAGTCCTACCTCTGTTGGTGTGATGGCTTTTGAACCATGAGCTAACATAAATGGGGTTTCCCCCGTTGGTGTCCTAGCCGTTGTTCTGTAGGCCCATAACACAGCATAAACCTCTTCAGCCCATCTCCCCTTAGCTTCTTCTAATCTCTTCTTGATCCCATCGAGGATAATTCTATTTGTGACTTTGATCTGACCATTTGCTTGAGGTAGGCCAAGAGAAGAGAAAAATTGCTTGATCCCAACTCTCTCTCAATACTTCTCCAAGGAAAAATTCTTAAACTGGGTTTCGTTGTCCGAGATGAGGGTGTTAGGGAGGCCATGTCTCCATATGATACTCTTCCAGATAAATTGGAAGGTTTTCTTCTCTATAATCGTGATCATCAGCTCAGGATCCACCCACTTGGAGAAATAGTCAATCGCTACTATCAGAAATCGGTAATTATTCGCAGCCCTTGGCAAGGGACCCACCAAATCAATCCCCCATACTGTGAATGGCCAACGGGAATAGATTCACGTCATAGGCTGATGAGGTTGATGGGGAATAGTGGAGAATCTTTGGCATTTTTTGCACCTCTTCACGTAGGCTAAGGTCGACCGCCAGTATCCTTGTGTGATAATCCTCTTGGCCAAAGGTCTTCCTCCTATGTTACTGGATCAAGAAACCTCGTGTACCTCCTATAGGACGCGGGGGACCTCTGTAGGATGAACGCATCTGAGGAGAGGTAGAAGAAATCCTTTTTTATACAGGACTTATCCAATTATTGAGAATTTTGCACTATATACCTTAATTTCCTCCTCTTTAACTTTGATTCCGGCAACTCTCCCTCTCTGATACATATAATGAGAGGGTCCATCCATGATTCTCGTAGGTTCAAGTTGAGGAAAAGGATGGCAACCTCTTCTTCCTCAATGGTCAGTTTGAGCAGATCTCGACTGGTATTGTCCTTCTGATGTCTGTCCCTATTGCTGAAGCCAACCTTGCTAGTGCATCTGCATGGTTGTTATTTTATCGGGGTACCCTCTTCATCTTTACCTCTTCGAAACATTCTAGCATCATTCTTACCCTCTTCAGGTATCTGTCCATCCTTTCATCCTTAGCCTCATAAACTCTAAACACTTGGTTGACAAATAACCTTGTGTCGCTATGAAGTAGGAGTCATCGAACCCTAAGGGTCTTTGCCAAGGAGATGCCTGCTATCATGGCCTCATATTCTGACTCGTTGTTTGATGCCTTGAAGTTGAACCTTAGTGCATATTCAATGTTGGTACCATTCAGAGTTGAGAGGATCAGCCCTGGACCGCTTCCACTTTCATAAGAAGACCCATCAATGAAGAGGTTCCAAACATCTTTATTTAAAGAGAAGCTCCCCTCTGAAAGGGTTCTTTGCCTGAAGAGGTATCTATCTTCCTCATTCTCAGCTATCCCATTTTTGGCTTTGTTGGACACAACCTCTTTAATATTTCAGAAGATGTTACTATTTGACTCCTCCATGTTCACTGGATTGTTCTCAACCCCAGTCTCTTCCCACGTGAACTCAACAACAAAATCTGCAAGCGCATGCCCTTTAATGGCCACCAAGGGTTGACAAGTAAGGTCATACTCTCCCAACTCAATGGCCCAGGTCATCAATCTTCCTGACTTCTCAGGCTTGTGGAGGGCCTGCCTTAGTGGGGAATCAGTGAGGATGACCATAAAGTGGGATTGGAAGTAGGGCTTCATTGTCTTGGAAGCATGTATCAAAGCGTAGGATAACTTCTCCATTTGAGGATAGTTTTGTTCAGACCCCTGAAGGGGCTTACTATTAAAGTACACAGGCCTTTGCACTCCAACGTCCTCCCGTACAATGGCTACACTTATAGCTGACTCAAAAACTGCTAGATAAACATACAACTTCTCTCCCACTATGGGCCAAGATAAGAGCAGGGGAGATTCGTGGTAGGACTTGAGCTGACTCAAAGCCTCATCACACTCTTTGTCCCATTCAAAGGCCTTTCTAAGCACCTTAAAAATGGAAGGCACTTGTCCATCACTCTGGAAATAAATCTGTTGAGTGCAGCTACTCTTCCTGTGCGCCTTTTAACTTCTTTGATACTTCTTGGTGTCTTTATGTCAATCAAAGCCTTGATCTTCTCAGGGTTGGCCTCTATTCCCCTCTGATTGACAATGAATCCAAGAAACTTCCCTGCTCCCACCCCGAAGACACACTTCGCGAGATTGAGTTTCATTCTGTATAATTCCATGGTATCGAAGGTCTTTTCTAGGTCTGCCACATGAGTGCAAGGCGTTAAGCTCTTCGTCAACATATCATCTACATACACCTCCATAGTCTTGTCGATTTGATTTTCAAACATCTTATTCACAAGACATTGATACGTCGCCCCTGCATTTTTCAAGTCGAAGGGTATAAATTTATAGCAATATGTCCCCTTATCGGTGATGAAGGTTGTCTTCTCTGAGTCTTCAGCATCCATGAAGATCTGGTTATAGCCTGAATACGCGTCCATGAAGCTCATGAGATCATGCCCTGCCATGGCATCTACCATCTGATCGATCCGAGGTAAGGGATAGCTGTCTTTAGGGCAAGACTTATTCAGTCGGTGAAATCTATGCACATCCTTCATTTTCCATTGGCTTTAGGCATAATGACGGCGTTTGATAACCACTCTGGGTATATAACCTCCCTGATCAATTCTGCCTCTTCTAATTTTTTTACCTCTTCTCTTATGACGTCGTAATTTTCCCTAGAGTAAACTCTTTATCTTTGTTTTATTGGCTTATCACCTTCTACCACGTTGAGTTTGTGGCACATAACCTCCGGGTCGATGCCAGGTATGTCCTCATGGCTCCAAGTGAAGACACTCTGCCTCTTCCTCAAGAAATTTATCAGCTCTTCCTTAATCTCTGCTTTTAAGGCCTTGTCCACCTGGACATTTTTTTTTGATTCGTCCTTATTGAGGACGATGGATTCTACCTCTTCCGCGGCCTCTCCTTTATTCAACTTCGTTTCATCTCTAGGGTCAAGTGTATCATTGCTATATGTGGTTGTGGCCTTCTTATGGGCTTCTCTCTCTTCAGCTGAGTTGAAGTAGCATTCCCGCGCCGAGGTCTAGTCCCCCTGCACTTCCCCTACCCTATAGGGGGTCGAGAATTTTAGCATTTGGTGGACCATCGACGGCACAACTTCAAACTCTTTAAGGGCTACTCTTCCTATTATGAGGTTATAGGCCGAGTAGACATTTTCGTCCATAATAAAAAAAATTGATCTTTCGGTTCAACCTCTTAGGCCACACGTTTCCCATTCACACGTCCATCTCATACATGCCCAATGGATGGAACTTTTTGCCGCTGAAGCCCATTAACGGATGATGATAGGGTACCAGCCTAGCTTTGCTAAGGCCTAGGCTTTTGAAACAAGGCCAGAACATCACATCTGCTGAACTTCCTCCATCTATGAGAATTCTTTATACCTCAAATCCATGCACTCTTGTTGGAATTACCAAAGGGTCATGATGCGGAGCTAAGATACCTTTGAAGTCTAGTCAGAAGAACCCAACTATAAGAGTGTCCATATCCACGTTCTTTCTCTTCTCCTTTGCACCTGAAGATGCTAGATTTACCACCTCTACTTTGGCCACTGACTTGGCCTCTGCCACATGAGCTTTTTGATCAGCTACTTCAGAGCCACCTCCTGTGAGTTCTCCACATATGGTGTTAACACTGAAGGATATCATACCAACCCTTTTCACTGGGGCATTGTTGTTTTTTGGTGGGAGGTCTAGATCGTCTTCATCACCATCTGAGTCATCGCCTCTTCTTATCGGAGTATTATCTCGACATCTTCCATTTCTCTTCTTTTTAGGGTCATCTCTTCCCCTCCTAGGAGCCTTGCCATTAGCATTCTTCCTCAACTTTTCGGATTTTAACATCTTCTCGATCTCATCTTTTAAGGAGAAACACTTATTTGTCACATGTCCATGGTCTTGTTGGAACTCGCACCATAAGTTCTTGTTCCTCTTATGCAGAGGAGCCTTTAGCTTCTCTGGACATTTTAGAGACTGATTATTCTTGATCTCATTGAGAATGTGTTCACAGCTCACAGTTAGAGGGGTATAGCGTGAAAACTTGTCGTCATATGACCTCTTTTTTCCGTCCTGATTTCTTTGGAACTTCCCACTACCACTGCCGTTCTCATCCTCACACTTTGCAGCCATGCCCTCTTCAGCATTCATGACCTTCCCTGCAGTTTCCAATAACTCTGCCATGGACTTGGGAGGGTCATCTGCAAGTTTCCACAATAAATTCCCTTTCTGGAGACCTTCTATGAGGGCGGTCATAGCTATATTCTCTTCGTAATATTCAACCTCTAGTTTTTCTTTGTTGAATCTTGCGATATAGTCTCTTATGCTCTCATTCTTCCCTTGTTTGACATATAGCAGATGAGTGTTCTTTTGAGGTCTTACCCCAAAACAGAAATTATGGATGAACCTTTCAGCCAAACCCTTAAAGTTCTCTATTGAGTTTTTTGGAAGAGAGGTAAACCAGATGTGTGCAGCTCCTGTCAAAGTCCCGAAGAAGGATCGACACTTCATCTCATCTGGTATTGAGTAAATGTCCGCCGCAGATTGGTACATCTCAATATGATGTACAGGGTTGGTGCTACCATCATACTTGGGAGACACCGTAGGTGGCTTGAACTTGGCAGGGGTTGCGAAGCTCACTATCTTAGCCACAAATGGAGAACCCTATGAGAACCCTCTTTGCAATGGGTCTCGGCTTTTGATGAGGTCTCCTATCATCTCTTTAAGGCGTTGGATGGAGTAATTCCATGGTCTTGCAATGTCGGCCTAGCCGAGGTTATCCCCAGCCACCTCCAAGGGGTGTACCGAGGGTTCCCCAACCACAGCACAACATCGGCTATTGACCTCCTCTTGATCCCTGTCTCAGCCCTGATGAGGTCGACTATGATGAGGTTGATGTTACCCATCTCCCCTTTTAGAGCCAGCGAGACTTCGTGACCTGGATAACCTCTACCTTAGGTCATTTACTCGGCCGAGCCTTTCAAAGGCCGACCCTCTACTCAATCGATCGAAAGCTGATCCTCTTTATTGGGCACCTTTACCTCTTCTACCTCCATAACCTCGACTATGCTGGATAGGACGCACTGTGTTATTTGAAACCTCATACGGCTCGCAACAATCTTCTGGAGCATCTTCTGCCTCCATATCATCATACCTATCCTCAGGGTAAGGGTGTCCTTGCCTCCTCAGATTCAAATGCCTAGGGTCAACAACGTCCCTCCTCCGTTGAGGTGTAGGTTGGTCTTTTTGCGGTGCCTGGGGTGGTCCCCTGGCCTCAAGATATGGTTGAGAATCCGCCGGAGTAATCATCTCCGGTGAGACCCTAGGTGGTCTCATCATATTTTGACTGAGTTGTGCAAATTGCTCTTTCATTGCTTGTTGCGTTGCATCCAAAGACCTCAAGGCTGCTGCCACCTCAGCCATTTTGGACTGGGATGGTGACTGGCTAGAACTAGGTCCTCCAGCACTAGGTGGTGGAAGAGGTGGTGGCAATTCCGGTTCCATGCGTTAAAACTAAAGAGATTGTGAAGTAAATGAGCTTAAAACCTTAGAGGACCTCTTTCAATGGTGAAACAGCTCCACGCAAGGGGTGAGGCCTGGTTCACCACCAGAGTCTCTGGTGAGGTTAAGCAGAAAAAAAGGAAGAGACAGCTTCTCATTCCCATAGACGACGCCAAAATGATGATGCTGGTAACAGCACCACCCTTCATGGTGTTCATAATCTCAAATTAGTGATAACAATGGAAGCTCAAGTGTATACAAGTACAAGAGATAGAGATGATGAGAAGAGGATGAACACAAATGTTGAAGTGGTTCAGCCAATTAGGCCTATGTCCACTATGCAAGTGAGTGAGTAAGGTCACTGAAATAAGGCACTAACGGCCATGGATACAATCTCTCAAGCTATATCTCTCTACTATGTAATTGGGCAGAGTTTCAACTAGGGTTGTTTTTTCCGGATCCTTCCCAAGGTAAGAGAAGACAAGTATATATAGTGTGTGTGTGTGGGGGGGGGGGGGGGGTGTAACGAACCCCCCATGCATGCAATGAGCATGTGTGTGTTGATCTAGCCAATCCAATGAAGACATCTGTCACTGCCACATGTAGAGAATGATGATGAAATATTCCCCAACGTGAGGGGATTGATTCGGTTACAACTAACTTTGTCCACGTGTTCCTACCCTTGCATACGCTTGTCAATGCTCGTCTGTCTTAACTTGGTACCAACCTCGGCTTGGGTGAGTACGAGGTTGGTGGAGTACGACCCTTGACTTGTTAGAGATTAATGTCCCATGATGACCTCGGCCAGGATGTCCGACCGAGGTTGGGTATGAGGTGTAACGTCGACCGTAGCCGATGATTACATGGTGTTGTTGATTGATCTTATAAGTCTTTTGCTGGTCTCAGATGGTACACGTAACGTCGGGCGAGGCCGACACCATGCATTTGTGGTCATATGCAGGGCTCATTTGAGGTGATGTTGGCAACGTCGGCGGTGGCCGACCCTAAACAAGTTGAGCCCAAGTGCCTACTTAATCTCGGTTGATACAATGTAACATCGGCCTGGGCCGATGTTGTGGATGGATGTTTGAACCCAGATACAAGGCTTAATGACGAGTTTATTGCAACGTCTGCCAGAGCCGACCTTGTGTGGGATGGTATTACTGTTGGTCACTATGCGCCTCTACCACCTCGATTGTGAGTCAGGCCGAGGTTAGTGTCTCTGAATGGGAAGGTGCACTTTGGTCATATCATCCAACACTACCTCACATCTCCAAAGAAAGCACATCAACCATATGTGCACACAACTTCCACAAAACATCACATTGAAAGAACTCATTTTCCTTTTTCGAAATAGTTTAACTAGGGTCTCCATAAATTTTGAAAAAAATAAAGTATAAAATGAAAAAAAGGAAACAATTTGTGCATGTGTGTGTGTGTGAGAGAGAGAGAGAGAGAGATAGAGAGAGAGAGAGAGAGAGAGAGAGAGAGAGAGAAAAGGTGTGATATACTGGTGCCATGGTTTATTTAATAGCCAGAGAGTTGTATTCCACATCGCTCGGGTGATGGAAAGTGATGGTTCATATGAATAGATTTTCACTCTTACAACACCTAGGCCTTTTAGCTCCACTGGTACGACATGTGGATGATGCACATGTCAAGAGTTCAAATCACACTAACAACACTTTGTGAATTTAGAGCTAATAAATCTCCATGCTATTGTGTGTGGTGGTTAAAGTGGAGATAATATTGGTAGAACAGTGGGGTTTATATATATATATATATATATATATATATATATATATATATAAAATAAAGTAGGGATGATATTGTAAAAATGTATGTATGATATTTTTTATTTTTATGGATGATATTTTATGTGTTTTTATGTGTTTTATGCATGATATTTTATGTTTGCATGCACATACATAAAATATCATGCTAAAAATAGTATATATATACTATTATATATACTATACTACTATTATACTATTATACTATTATACTACTATTATACTATTATTTTTTAAATACTATTATGCTATTATTTTTTAATTAAATTATTTTTTTAATATTTATTAAATTTTATTTTATGTATGTATGCACATACATAAAATATCATGCGGCGTGATATTTTATGTATGCATGCACATACATAAAATATCATGCTAAAAGTAGTATATATATACTATTATATATACTACACTACTATTATACTATTTTTTAATTAAATTATTTTTTAAATATTTATTAAATTTTATTTTATGTATGCATGCACATAGATAAAATATCATGCTAAAAGTAGTATATATATACTATACTACTATTATACTATTATACTATTATACGATTATTTTTTAAATATTATTATACTACTATTATACTATTATTTATATTTTATGTGTTATTATGTGTTTTATGCATGATATTTTATGTATGCATGCACATACATAAAATATCATGCTAAAAGTAGTATATATATACTATACTACTAGTATACTATTATACTATTGTTTTTTAAATACTTTTATTGTGACAACGCGAATATAATTATGATAAATTATGTTTAAATCATGAGTAGCTTACGTGATATGGATAATATGTTATTAGTATATGTAATGTTAAGTCATTTATTTAGTTTAATCCTACCTTCATAAAACATGAAATATCGAATTAGTTACAAATGTGAGATTTTGAAGTTTTCGGTATGAATGTTCATGTTTAAGACTAGTTTTGACCTTTATTACGTAACAACGGACTTGAGGTATAAACTAGATAGCTGTATACATTTGAGTTAGGTTTGTAACACAATAAACGGTGGTTCAAACGGACACCCAAGTGAGAAGATATCGTCCGTTTACGAACAGGGGTAAAGTAGTCATTTAGCCTTAAAAGACATTTTGTCTTATAGATGTCACATGTTATAATTTGATTGGACCAGGGGGTGCCCTTATGTCGACATATAACCCTTGAATTAAGCTCTTCCTTCAGCATATTTTAGCCATGGAAGAGTTTTAACCTATGGAAAGAGAATTTTGAAGTTTAGGAAGAAGGTATGAGGAGAAATTGAAGAAAAAATCATAGAAAATTACGTAAAAGCCCCTAAGGTAACTCCATCCATAAATCTTGTTTATTTTTTTGTATTACTGATTTAAATGATAGAAATCATCATGTGTTTATTGAAATTCCATGTCTTGATCTGTACTTATGGATAGATGCAAGTTTAAACAAACTTGAATGTGTAAACCCTTGAAAGTGCTTCATTTAGAAACCTTGTGTATTCAAACTTCCATATCTTTTTGTATACTTACTGGAATTGATTGATTCCAACTGTAGATTAAAATATACTCATATATGTATATCACATCCGAAAATAAAGTAAAAATACAAAGAAATGAACCCTGGGTGATGATTTGAAGTTCGGGTATGAAATCTGCCCCAAAAGTCTAAATATGCATACCATATGTTTGATGTTTATCTTGACATAGCAAATGAACTTTGAAAATTATGAAATTTTAAAATTGTATTATTAAATATTTTTTCTGAAATTTGGTGAAATATCATAAAAAGTTATGATGTATAAAATTATGAAAATTCTTGGAAGATGACTGAATGATAGAGGAGCCTATAGGGCATATTTGCTATGTAGTAAAGAAATGGGCATATCTTGCTCAAGGAAACTTAGAATTATGTGTCATCTTTTGGGTTGGAAACCTAATATGATAAGGATTGGATTACCAAGAATAATTAAATTAGTTTTAGGCTGTAATTTGAATATGTTAGATATCATAACCTGAGTCTAGATGGGACTTCATTTATAAAGAATGATTTGGATTGAATCATATGATGCTTATGAATTGAGTTATGTTGAAGTTATTCTTTGGACTATTAATATTCTTATGATGATAGTAATATTGTAAGAATGATAGGAAGGGTAGAAGATCTGATTGAACAAGTACCGGATAAAGGTAAGGGAAACGCCAGTTAAACTGTCGAGGTGAGTGTACTTATGATTGTTTCATATATACATATATATGAATATAGCTCTAAGAGAAGGATTTGTTTGAATACTTCGGTATTCAGGATCTATTTGGATATTCAAATATCTAGGATTTGTTTGGGTCTTATAATACGGGATTGGAATTGGAAAAATATCCAATGATTTGATTTGTCTTATGACAACGATTTGTTGGAACTCACGTTCCAGGATTTGTTATTTGCCAATGGGCAGAATTATTTGGATCTTATGATTCTGGATTTGTTATTGACAATGTGAAGGATTTTTCAGATATTATACCTACATATTCAATATAGAATCGTTATTTCATTGTAAGGAAGGAGTACCTCACTAAGCTTTATGCTTATGGTTTATATTTTAACAATTTCAGGTTTGTATGGTGCCTGCTAGGATACCATATGGCTAGTAACTTTAAGAGTTGCACCATTGGAAAGAGCTGGGGTTTAAATATGGGGATTTTATCATTGTTATACTGAAGATTTTAATACACTCATGCATTGTATATATTGCGGTAGTATGTATTGAGTTGATGATTGTGAAATTTTATCATAGTTAATCATAGTATTGTATGTCCGCTTAATTATGACGCTGATATTGATTTCATTATGGTATAAGAATAATAGTATGTTCATTATGCACATTATGCAGAAAAATATTGATAAATGAATTATATTTCCAATGGGCTCAAGATCATGATCTAATTATTCTAATAACAAATGATTAGTATGGATATTGGGTTTGGGGTGTGACAATTAGTGGTATCAGAGTGTCTATGTTATTAATTCTGGACGTGTGTGACGATTAGATGGAAGTCATCGAGTTGGTTTGATATTTATGAATATTTTTGTTTTGTACTTACCAATAGTTTAGTATTATAAACTATTTATATTAGTTGTTAGAACTTTGTTGTATTATAGATAATTCTAGATGGAACCTGGGAATGGACAACATAGAGAAGAGGGTGTGGCTTCTCGTACAAACAATACTGAAGTAGAGCAAACTGTTGCTGGAAGGGCTAGAGGGCAAGAGCGGCCTACAGAGATGCAAATAATGGCACAGGAAATACTGATGATGGAATAACAACAGGAAAGAAATATGGCATTAATGGCAGAGCAACATAATAAATATCTAGAATCAAAGACTATGGCCAGAATTGAGAAAGAGGTAAGGAAGGAAATGAAAGATTCCACGCATGAGAAGTTTTTGAAGTTGAATCCTCCAAAATATTCATGGTCAGTTGAACCTACAAAAGCTGAGATGTGGGTCAGGGATCTAGAAACTATCGTTGCAGTTATGAAGGTTCTAGATAACCGAAAAGTGAATCTAGTTGTGTTTAAGCTGAAAGGGGAGACCAAATATTAGGGGGAAGCCAACAACCATTTGGTGCCCAGGATGGAAGGTATTGATGTCATTACTTGGGCTAAATTTATTAAAGCTTTGTATGTTAAGTATTTCCCTAAAGTTTATAGGAGGGAGAAGGTGAAGGAATTTATAAATTTGACCCAAGAGAAAATGTCTATGAGGGAGTATGAGGCTAAATTTACTGCTTTGTTTAGATTTGCTACTAAGTATGTGCAGGATGAAGAAGATAAATGTAGTAAGTTTCAAGATGGACTTATTTGGCCTATTCAAAATAGAGTGGCCACTTATGAGTTAGAAGATTATGCTTCTCGGGTAAACAAAGCCACGATAGCAGAAAGGAAAATAAACCAAGGGGTGGCGAGTAAAGAGAGTTTGAAGAAAATTAGATTCGACGGATCTCAGTCTAAGGGAGGTGAGGGTGGATGTGTTAAGATGGAAACTCATAAATTTCAGAGAGGTGGTGGAGATAGTGGTAGAGGTCAGGGGATATTTAGTAGAGATACCAGGGGTGGAGGATCTTTTGGTTCAGTTAGAAAGTCAGGGAGAGGTGAGGCCCCAATAGGAGGTGTTACATGTTTCTTTTGTAAAGAGGAAGTGCATTATAAATATGAGTGTCCTAAGCTTAATGGATTAGAATGTTATCATTGTCATCAAGTGGGGCATATTAAGAAGAATTGTCCGCAGTTGGCAGAGACTCCAACAGCACATAGTGAAGTAGCAAGCAAAGTGTTATCTCCAGGCAGTGCAGTGAAAAGTATGGGAAGAGGACAAGATAGTAGTTTTAGGCCAGGTGGATGAGTTTTTATAATGAAAGAAGCTCAGATTACTCCAGATGTGGTGAGAGGTACACTTTTTGTTACTGATAGAAGTGTTTATGTTTTGATTGATCCTAGTTCCACACATTCTTTTGTGTTCTATGCATTTGTTTTATACCTGAATAGACCATGTACTCGTTTAGATGTGGGGTTGGTTATTTATATGACTATGGGGGATATGGTTGTAGCTGAATATGTTTTTCATGATTGTGTTTTGACTGTGGGGGTTAGAGATGCAGTTATAGATCTACTTCCATTGGATATTTATAATTTTGATATAACTATGGGAATGGATTGGTTGTCTAAATATCATGCAACTTTGGATTGTTTCTGTAAGGAAGTTGTTTTTAATATGCCTGGTGAACCTGAATTTAAATCTGTGGGGGAACGGAAAATTGTTCCCAGTTGCATCATTTTGGCTATTGAGACGAGGAAATTATTGAGTAAGGGTTATGAGGGTTTTATTGCATATGTTCTTAACACTAGGAAGGGGGCTTTACAATTAGTCGATGTTCCTATTGTACGGGATTTTCCAGAAGTGTTTCTTAGTGAGTTACCAGGGTTACCTCCAGAAATAGAAGTTGAATTTAGTATTGAATTAGAACCGAGGACGACCCCTATTTCTATGGCACTGTATAGAATGGCACATGCTGAGTTAAAAGAACTCAAGATTTAGTTGTAATATTTATTTGATAGGGGGTTCATACAACCTAATGTATCTCCATAGGGTACACCAGTATTATTTTTAAAGAAGAAAGATGGTAGATTGCATTTGTGTATTGATTATAGGCAACTGAATAAAGCTACAATTAAGAACAAGTACCCTTTACCTCGTATAAATGATTTGTTTGATCAGTTACAGGGTGCTAAAGTGTTTTCAAAAATAGACTTGCGATCGGGTTATCATCAGCTGAGGGTCAAGGAGAGTGATATTTCTAAAACTTCTTTTCGTACTCGATATGGTCATTTTGAATTTCTGGTGATGCCTTTTGGGCTAACTAATGATCCAGTAGTATTTATGGATCTTATGAACAGGGTACTACATCCATTTGTTGATTCATTTGTGATAGTTTTTATTGATGATATTCTGATTTATTCACGTGATATGGTTGAACATGAAAAGCATCTCATAACTATTTTGAATCTGTTGAAAGATAAGAAGTTATATGCTTAGTTTAGCAAGTGTGAATTTTGGCTATCACAAGTTGTGTTTTTAGGCCATGTTATTTCTGGAGATAGTATATGTGTTGATCCTAAAAAGGTAGAAGCTATTGTAAAATGGGAGAGGCCCAATAATGTGACTGAGGTGAGGAGTTTTCTAGGTTTAGTTGGGTATTATAGAAGGTTTATTAAGCGATTTTCTTCGATTTCCTTTCCAATGACTAAACTAACCCCGAAAGATGTTAAGTTTTAATGGAATTCTGATTGCGAAAATAGTTTTGATGAATTAAAAAAGTGGTTGGTAACTGCACCTGTTCTTACTATTCTGCATGGTGGAGATGGTTTTGTTATTTATACCGATGCTTCACATCAGGGGTTGGGTTGTGTTTTTATGCACCATGGTAAAGTTATTGCTTATGCCTCTAGGTAGTTGTGTACACATGAATTTTATTATCCTACACATGATTTGGAACTTGCTGCTATTTTCTTTGATTTGAAATTATGGCATCATTATCTATATGGTGAGGTATATGAAATTTTTACTGACCATCAAAGCCTTAACTATTTATTTACTCAGAAGGAGTTGAATTTGAGGCAGAGGCGATGGATGGAGTTAATTAAAGATTATGATTGTACAATTCACTACCACTTAGGGAAGGCAAATGTAGTTGCAGATGCTTTGAGTAGAAAGGCTTCGGGCAGGTTATCTTGTATTCGGTGTGCTAGAGTTGCCCACATCATGGAGTTAAGATTGATGGGAGTAGAACTGAAGCTAGTAGATGGGGATAGGTTCTTTGCTCATGTAAGCGTGAGGCCTTTGTTAGCTACCCGTATTCATGATTTGCAAAATCAAGATCCTTTTCTTGAGAAGAAACAGTAAGATGTCCGAGATGGTAAGTCTGAAGATTTTTTTACTATGAATGATGGCACTTTATTGTATAAGCAGTGATTATGTGTGCCTAATGTGGGTGGATTGAAAGAGGAAATTTTAGATGAGGCTCATAATTCCATTTATACTATGCATCCTGGTAGTGCTAAAATGTATTGGGATTTAAAGAAGAATTATTGGTGGAATAATATAAAGAAGGAAATAGCTAATTTTGTTGCTAGGTGCCTTATATGTCAACAAGTGAAAGTGGAGCATCAGAAACCTACTGGTCTGCTTCAGCCATTGCCAATACCGGAATGGAAATGGGATCATGTAACGATGGATTTTGTGGTTAGTCCTCCTCGATCTCAAAAGGGGTCAGATTCGATTTGGGTAGTGGTGGACAGATTGACCAAATTCTCTCATTTTCTAGCAGTCAAGAGTACGTATACAATTGATAGGTATGCTAGATTGTATGTTAATGAGATTATTCGATTGCATGGAGCACCTATATCTATTGTTTCAGATAGGGACCCTACTTTTACATCTATATTTTCGGATAGCTTGCAGTATGCTATGGGTACTAACTTAGAGTTTAGTACGACTTTTCATCCTCAGATAGATGGGAAGTCTCAAAGGACAATACAGATTTTGGAAGATATGCTTAGAACTTGTGTGCTTGATTTCAAAGGTAATTGGGATGAATATTTTCCTTTGATAGAATTTTCATATAATAATAGTTTTAAATCTACTATTGGTATGGCACAATATGAAGCGTTGTACGAAAGACGGTTTCGTACACCCGTATGTTGGGGTGAAGTTGGTGAAAGGAAGATAGAGGGTCCAGAGTTGATTGAAGTCACCATTGAAAAAGTGAAGATTATTCAAGATAGAATGAGAACGGCTCAAAGCAGACAGAAAAGTTATGCAGATAAGAGACGGAAACATTTAGAATTTCAAAAGGGGGATTACGTGTTTCTTCGTATATCGCCATGGAAAGGAGTTATGAGGTTTGGAAAGAAAGGGAAATTAAGTCCACGCTACATTGGTCCTTATGAAATTCTTGAGAAAGTCGGGATGGTTGCCTACAAGCTAGCGTTACCATAATAGTTAGCTCGATTACATGATGTTTTCCATGTTTCTATGTTGAGAAAGTATGTAGCAGATCCTTCACATGTATTGGTGGAACAACCTATTGCGTTAAATGAATATTTGAGTTATGTGGAAGAACCAATCGTCGATAGGAAAGAACAAATATTGAGATCAAAAGTGATCCCACTTGTGAAAGTTGTGTGGAGAAGGTATTCCATGGAAGAGGCTACATGGTAGAGGATACCATGAATATGCGTTATCCATACTTGTTTGATTTAAACAACCAAGGTATGTCAATTTCGGGGACGAAATTTCCTAACGGGGGGAGAATTGTGACAACCCGAATATAATTATGATAAATTATGTTTAAATCATGAGTAGATTATGTGATATGGATAATATTTTATTAGTATATATAATGTTAAGTCATTGTATTTAGTCAAATCCTACCTTCATAAAGCCTGAAATATCGAATTAGTTACAAATGTGAGATTTTGAAGTTTCGGTACGAATGTTCATGTTTAAGACTAGTTTTGACCTTTATGACATAACAATGGACTTGAGGTATAAACTAGATAGTTGTATACATTTGATTTAGGTTTGTAACACAACAAACGGTGCTTCAAATGGACACCCGAGTGAGAAGATATCGTCCGTTTAGAAACAGAGGTAAAGTAGTCATTTAACCTTAAAAGACATTTTGTCTTATAGATGTCACATGTTATAATTTGATTGGACTAGGGGGTGAACTTATACAGACTTATAACCCTTTCATTAAGCTCTTCCTTCGGCATATTTCAGCCATGGAAGAGTTTTAACCTAAGGAATGAGAATTTTGAAGTTTATGAAGAAGGTGTGAGGAGAAATTGAAGAAAAATTCATAAAAAATTACGTAAAAGTCCCTAAGGTAACTCCATCCATAAATCTTGTTTATTTTTTTGTATTACTTATTTAAATGATATAAATCATCATTTGTTTATTGAAATTCCATGTCTTGATCTGTACTTATGGATAGATGCAAGTTTAAACAAACTTGAATGTGTATACCCTTGAAATTGCTTCATTTATAAACCTTGTGTATTCAAACTTCCATATCTTTTTGTATACTTACTGGAATTGATTGATTCCAACTGGAGATCAAAATGTACTCATATATGATATCATATCCGAAAATCAAGTAAAAATACCAAGAAATGAACCCTGAGTGATGATTTGAAGTTCGGGTATGAAATCTGCCCCAAAAGTCTAAATATGCATACCATATGTTTGATGTTTATCTTGACATAGCAAATGAACTCTGAAAATTCTGAAATTTTAATATTGTATTATTAAATATGTTTTCTTAAATTGGGTGAAATATCATAAAAAGTTATCATGTATAAAAATTATGAAAATTCTTGGAAGATGACTGAATGATAGAGGTGCCTATAGGGAAGATTTGCTAAAGAAATGGGCATATCTTTCTCTGGGAAACTTGGAATGATGTTTCGTCTTTTGGGTTGGAAACCCAATATGATAAGGATTGGATTACCAAGAATAATTAAAGTAGATTTGTGCTGTAATTTGAATATGTTAGATATCATAACCTGAGTCTAGATGGGACTTCATTTATAAAGAATGATTTGAATTGAATCATATGATGCTTATGAATTGAGTTATGTTGTAGTTATTCTTTCGACTAATAATATTCTTATGATGATACTAATATTGTAATAATGATAGGAAGGGAAGAAAAGCTGATTGAACAAGTACCGGATAAAGTCAAGGGAAAAGCCAGTTAAGCTGTCAAGGTGAGTGTACTTATGATTGTTTCATATTTACAGATATTTGAATATAGCTCTAAGAGCAGGATTTGTTTGAATACTTCGGTATTCAGGATCTGTTTGGATATTCAAATATCCAGGATTTTTTTGGGTCTTATGATCCAGGATTGGAATTGGACAAATATCCAAAGATTTAATTTGTCTTATGACAAGGATTTGTTGGAACTCATGTTCCAGGATTTGTTATTGACAATGGGCAGAATTATTTGGATCTTATGATCCAGGATTTGTTATTGCCAATGGGCAGGATTGTTCTGATTTTATATCCACATATTCGATATACAATTGTTATTTCATTGTAGGGAAGGTGTACATCATTAAGCTTAATGCTTATGGTTTATATTTTAACAATTTTTGGTTTGTATGCTGCCAGCTAGGATACCATATGACCGATAACTTTGAGAGTTTCACCGTTGGAAAGAGCTGGGGTTTAAATATGGGGATTTTATCATTGTCACACTGAAGATTTTAATATACTCATGCATTGTATATATTGCGATAGTATGGATTGAGTTGATGATTATGAAATTTTATCATAGTTAATCATAGTATTGTATGTCCGCTTAATTATGACTCTAATATTGATTTCATTATGGTATAAGAATAATAGTTCATTATGCACATTATGAAGAAAAATATTGATAAATGAATTATATTTCCAATGGGCTCAAGATCATGATCCAATTATTCTAATAAAAAATGATTAGTATGGATATTGGGTTTGGGGTGTGACAATTATACTACTATTACACTATTATTTTTTAATTAAACTATTTTTAAAATATTTATTAAATTTTATATACACAAAATATCATGCTAAAAGTAGTATATATATACTATTGTATATACTATACTACTATTATACTATTATACAACTATTATACTATTATTTTTTAAATATTATTATACTACTATTATACTATTATTATATTTTATGTGTTATTATGTGTTTTATGCATGATATTTTATGTATGCATGCACATACAAAAAATATCATGCTAAAATTAGTATAGATATACTATGCTACTATTATATTATTATACTATTATTTTTTAAATACTATTATACTATTATTTTTTAATTAAATTATTTTTAAATTATTTATTAAATTTTATATACATAAAATATCATGCTAAAAGTAGTATATATATATTATTATATATACTCTACTACTATTATACTATTATACTACTATTATACTATTATTTTTAATTAAATTATTTTTTAAACATTTATTAAATTTTAATTAAATAATTTTTTAAATATTTATTAAAAAAAATCGCCCCCCGGGGCAACTTTAGCATTGTGCCATCGGCACGGGCACACACTAGTGTGTTATATATATATATATATATATATATATATATATATATATATATATATATATATATATATATATATATATATATATATGGAGAGAGAGAGAGAGAGAGAGAGAGAGGGAGGGGGAGGACAATATCCTGAAAATATTATTAGTTAAGAGGGAGTGTGTTAGTAGAGAAGTGAGAGGAGATATGGTGCTGATTGAAGGTTGCTCACCAAGAGGGAGGAAGGGAGCATCTGTGGTAACGAGAGATGAAGGGAGCTGAAGGTTGATATAGACTAGTTAAGAAGTTTTTGGCCACCCTTAAAGAGGGTCATTATGTGAGAAGGAATAGGATGGAAGGGTAACTATGACCCACTTTAAAGGTGGGTCAACAATTTTTGACACCCCGCCTATTTTAATCCTGGGTGATCAGTATATTATTAAATTAAATCGGAACCATTAATGGTTTCATTCTTAGCATCATTATCGAAAACTTGTTATTTACTAATCACCTATGTCAAATTAAGTTGGTGCTAATTTTTTTCTTTTATTATTAACACATGAAACAATAATTTAAATGAATTAAACCAATCATTCATGAATCTAATCTGAATAATCCCACGACGAATATAAACAATTAAAAGGAGACCGAATAAACCATCGGTTCTGTAAGTAAAATAATCCAACCACAATCTGAAATAAGTAAATGACATTTGAATACAGTCTGATGCATAACTTAAATAAATAAATAGTCTGAAGAAAACATGCGCAGATGAAATAATAATGAAATCTTCTATTTAGAAAGAACAAGTTAAAGCGTCTAAGAAAATATCCTGCAAGCCTTCAAACTCTTGCAGCAACGTGTCACTGGATAGGATCTCTAAGTTGGGCGTCCTTATGGATGGACACCTAAAATGTTTTGAAAATATTTAGCAACTATTTAATTCAGTTATTTATTACACATGTATTATTCACATACACTCACTCGAGATTCTCACCTCTCAACTAATCACTACACCAAAAACAGGAAAGTGGCACGGTTTAAAACAGCGCCAGACGCAATCTGGCACGGTTCAAAACCGTGCCAGAATCAGGCGTGCCAGATTTTCTGGCGCGGTTTAAAACCGTGCCAGATTTCCCAAATTGGCATGCTTTTGGCACGCTTTTAAACTATGCCAGTTTTTATATCTGGCACGCTTTTGACACGCTTTTAAACCGTGTTAGATGTTAAATCTGGCACACTTTTGGCACACGTCGAAACCGTGTCAAATTGTCTATTTTCTAGCACGCTTTTGGCACGGTTTTAAAGCATGCCAGAATGTTTTTTAGCCTTCACATTTTTATACATTGGAACGGTTTTGGCACGGTTTAAAACCGTGCCAGATTTTTCAATTTATTAAAAAAATAATAATAGGAAACAAATCTGGAAAATCTGCAAATTCCAAATCGAGTAGGAAAAATATTTATTATTTGCAAAAAAAAAATCAAGAAAATTCACAAATTATGAATATCGCAGGTTGCTGATAAAATAATGTGCATACAAACTTAAAAAAATTACAAGAGTCAATACCAATATAAAGCCGCACATGACCATAAAAGTCGACAATAACTTCAAAAAATTACAAGAGTTAATAGTTCCCATATCAAAAAAAAAATTGGACAGAGTTTCCTCTATTTTTTTAGCATTCCAAAACCTGCTAAACATAAAATCTGTCCACATAAAGCCCGCACGGCCATAAATGTCAACAATAAAACTATTACAGTGAGCACGACCATAAAAATAAACCATAAACTACTGAAGCCTGCTCGGCCATAACACAAAAAATAGAATCCTGAATATTAACGACACTAAATAAACAATCCTCTTGTTGTGAAGCATTGACTTCTTCGTGCGTTACAAGTGGATAAAAGCTAGCGATTGAATGTCATCCTACAAAAAAAATAAGACACAAAAAAGATACAATATTAGTAACCAAGTCATTTAAAAAAAACCGTATTCAGATAGAAAAATTGCATATACAAGCAGAAAAATTGCATATACGAATGTACGGTCAGTTCCTACAAGTTACATTGGTCCCGTGCGAGGTGTTTGTTACTCCTACGGGGTCGTTTGGGGGCTGGTTTGGGTTTTCACCCTTTAACGGCCTGTTTTTAAGTCAAAGTGTTATTTTTGCAAATTATCATCATACTCTCAAACCGGGAGACTCGGGACTACGCGGTCAGTTCCTACAAGTTATGTTGGTCCCGTGCGAGGTGTTCGTGCCTCCTACGGGGTCGTTTGGGGGCTGGTTTGGGTCTTCACCCTTTAACGACTTGTTTTTAAGTCAAAGTGTGATTTTTGCAAATTATCATCATACTCTAAAATCGGGAGACCCGGGACTACACGGTCAGTTCCTACAAATTACATTGGTCCCGTGCGAGGTGTTCGTACCTCCTACGGGGTCGTTTGGTGGCTGGTTTGGGTTTTCACCCTTTAACGGACTGTTTTTAAGTCAATGTGTTATTTTTGCAAATTATCGTCATACTCTCAAAACGGGAGACCCGGGACTACGCGGTCAGTTCTTACAAGTTACATTGGTCCTGTACGAGGTGTTCGTACCTCCTACGGGGTCGTTTGGGGGTTGGTTTGGGTTTTCACCCTTTAACGGCCTGTTTTTAAGTCAAAGTGTTATTTTTGAAAATTATCGTCATACTCTAAAACCGGGAGACCCGGGACTACTCGGTCAGTTCCTACAAGTTACATTGGTCCCGTGCGAGGTGTTCGTGCCTCCTACGGGGTCGTTTGGGGGATGGTTTGGGTTTTCACCCTTTAACGACCTGTTTTGAAGTCAAAGTGTTATTTTTGCAAATTATCGTCATACTCTCAAATCAGGAGACTCGGGATTACGCGATCAGTTCCTACAAGTTACATGTGTCCCGTGCGAGGTGTTCGTGCCTCCTACGGAATCGTTTGGGGGATGGTTTGGGTTTTCAACCTTTAATGGCTTATTTTTAAGTCAAAGTGTGATTTTTGCAAATTATCGTCATACTCTCAAACCGGGAGACCCGGGACTACGCGGTCAGTTCCTACAAGTTACATTGGTCCCGTGCGAGGAGTTCGTACCTCCTACGAGGTCGTTTGGGGGTTGGTTTGGGTTTTCACCCTTTAACGGCCTGTTTTTAAGTCAAAGTGTTATTTTTGAAAATTATCGTCATACTCTAAAACCGAGAGACCCGGGACTACTCGGTCAGTTCCTACAAGTAACATTGGTCCCGTACGAGGTGTTCGTGCCTCCTACGGGGTCGTTTGGGGGCTGGTTTGGGTTTTCACCCTTTAACGACTTGTTTTCAAGTCAAAGTGTGATTTTTGTAAATTATCGTCATACTCTCAAATCGGGAGACCCGGGACTATGCAGTCAGTTCCTACAAGTTACATTGGTCCCGTGCGAGGTATTCGTGCCTCCTACGGGGTCGAGTGGGGACTGGTTTGGGTTTTCACCTTTTAACGACTTGTTTTTAAGTCAAACTGTTATTTTTGTAAATTATTGTCATACTCTCAAACCGAGAAACCCGGGACTACGCGGTCTGTTCCTATAAGTTACATTGGTCTCGTACGAGGTGTCCGTGACTCCTACAGGGTTGTTTGGTGGCTGGTTTGGGTTTTCACCCTTTAACGACATGTTTTTAAGTCAAAGTGTTATTTTTGCAAATTATCGTCATACTCTCAAACCGAGAGACCCGGGACTACGCGGTAAGTTCCTATAAGTTACATTGGTCCCGTACGAGGTGTCCGTGCCTCCTACGGGGTTGTTTGGTGGATGGTTTGGGTTTTCACCCTTTAACGACATGTTTTTAAGTCAAAGTGTTATTTTTGCAAATTATCGTCATACTCTCCAACCGGGAGACCCAGGACTACGCGGTCAGTTCCTACAAGTTACATTGGTCCCGTGCGAGGTGTCCGTGCCTCCTACGGGGTCGTTTGGGGCTGGTTTGGGTTTTCACCCTTTAACGGCCTGTTTTTAAGTCAAAGTGTTATTTTTTCAAATTATCGTCATACTCTCGAATCGGGAGACCCGGGACTACGCGGTCAGTTCCTACAAGTTACATGTGTCCCGTGCGAGGTGTTCGTGCCTCCTACGGGATCGTTTGGGGGCTGGTTTTGGTTTTCACCCTTTAACGACCTATTTTTTAGTCAAAGTGTGATTTTTGCAAATTATCGTCAAACTCTCAAACCGGGAGACCTGCGACTACGCGGTCAATTCCTATAAGTTACATTGGTCCCGTACGAGGTGTTCGTGACTCCTACGGGGTCATTTGGGGGCTGGTTTGGATTTTCACCCTTTAACGGCCTGTTTTTAAGTCAAAGTGTTATTTTTGAAAATTATCGTCATACTCTAAAACCAGGAGACCCGGGACTACTCGGTCAGTTCCTACAAGTAACATTGGTCCCGTACGAGGTGTTCGTGTGGTCGTTTGAGGGCTGGTTTGGGTTTTCACCCTCTAACGGCCTATTTTTAAGTCAAAGTGTTATTATTGCAAATTATCGTCATACTCTCAAATCGGGAGACCCGGGACTACGCGGTCAGTTCCTACAAGTTACATTGGTCCCGTGAGAGGTGTTCGTTCCTCCTACGGGGTCGTTTGGGGGTTGGTTTGGGTTTTCACCCTTTAACGGTTTGTTTTTAAGTCAAAGTGTGATTTTTGCAAATTATCGTCATACTCTCAAATAGGGATACCCGGGACTATGCGGTCAGTTCTTACAAGTTACATGTGTCCCGTGCGAGGTGTTCGTGCCTCCTACGAGATCGTTTGGGGGCTGGTTTGGGTTTTCACCCTTTAACGGCTTGTTTTTAAGTTTAATCCAAATGATTTCAAATTAATAATAGGGAACTAAAATATATTTTAAGCATCAAATAAAGAGGAATATAAAATATGTATTAACAATGATAGAGCATGAAAACTCAAATAAATATTACCTATATCATTCGTTGGTGTCACCAATGGGAGGGAGAAAGTCATCGTGCCAATACAAAAATCCGTTGTTACCCACATCTCCCAACGTCTCACAAGATCCTTGTTTTCCACCCCAAACTGGATATTCAGGCACTTTTATGAGGTCGAGTACGATTTTCACTTCTCTCTTTCCTAACTCATGGAAGTGAACTAAAGATACAGCTCCTGGCGGCAATTTCCTAACATAACCGACGACTTGACCAGTGTGAGATAGTATTTTTCATTCCACCATCGAGCTAAAACTTGAAACTTAGGATGTGGGGGGAGTAAAAGGACTGAAGGAGTTGCAGTGTTTGGAGATGGTAATGCATGAGAATTATGTCCAACACATATGAACTTTCCACTCTCAAAATTCTTTACAAAATCTGAGAGTGTAGACTTCACACCCTCCATTTCTTCTCTGAGGTTATCCATATGATCCTTCCAACTTTCGTTGTCCGCATTTACCTCTTGAAGCATTTCTCGAGCAAATGCAGACGCCAATATAGCAGTTCTAGAAATCGTGGACCCAACGCAACGAACACGTCTTCGCGTGTCTTTCCCAAATACATCAAAAATTGGCCCAGCATCCAAGGTCTCCTCTTGACCACTCGCTTGGTATACATCTAGAAGCATTTTAACCGTATCCTGTACATAAAGACATTAAAGTTATCATTTAAATTAAATATTGGGTAAAAGAAGGAAAAAGAAAAACATTAAAGCTAAATTACCGCAAATGCTTCATCATGAGGCGTATAATCTCCGCCTTTTACTTTATGAGCTGACAACCACAATTCAGCATGGGTTGGTTCACGTCCATGCTCCTTTTTCCAATTCTCCGTATTTCGGGCATAACCATAATGACCCGTGTTATGAGCAGTCGTTTTCGCACAATTTTGTTTTATCTCTTTATTTTTTCTTCGCAAATCCCTTTGGGCCTATGCAGCTTCATTGTCACATAATGCCTCCCAATCCTCAGGTTTAACATTTTTAGGAACATTCTCCGTCCACTTTGCAACATCGTCACCCTTCAAATTTACCCTTATCTTGGCCTTGAAGTTCTTCCAAGACTCGTTAGCTTTTTTCATAAACATGCTTTTTTGATTATCTTTCACATCGGAAAAATCTTTCTACAATATATGAAAGAAACAAAATTTATCATTATGTAATTAAATTTAGTAACAATTACAATTGTAGCCAAAGAGAAAAAATAGTATACCTTGAACATTGTCCAAATTTGATTCTTATATCGCACGTCTACATGTCTCCATGTTATATAAGAAACCGGTATATGCGTCCTAGTGAGGTCTCCCCATCTAGTAGAGGGTGTAGCTGAATTATCCCCCACCGGAAGGCCATGCTCGTTAAATTTTAATCTCTTTGTGGAAAGTGCATCACCCTGTGTCGAAGACCTCAAAACAACCTTCGAGCGGGAGTTTGATCCCGGTGTCGCACCACTTGGTGACGGATTTGAAGTATCCCCCACCTAAGACATTATTTATCTGACAAGAGATTGTTTGGCACATAAATAATCAAAATAAACAACAACAAATGAGAATATACTTATTCTGTTTAGAACTGAACATATATATAAAACATATATGTATATATATATATAAAACATATATATATAGAACTGAACATATATATAAAACATATATATATATATATATATATATATATATATATATATATATATATATATATATATATATATATATTTATACATATATATAAACAGATATATATATATATATATATATATAAACAGATATATATAAACTGTTTATATAACTGATATAAACTGTATATATATATAATATATATAAACATATATATATATAAACTGTTTATATAACTGTATATATATATGTGTGTGTATATATATACAAACTGTTTATATATATATATATATATATATATATAGACTGTTTGTATATATGTATATACAAACTGTTTCCACTCGATGTTCCTGAGGTAAACTTTGCCATTTATGTTGGAGAAAACAAAAGTGAATGCAGAAAAGCAGTTACTATGATTATTTGCGTGCCCAAGAGCTTACATTGGAGAAAACAGTCTCATCTTTACTAAATGAATGAATAGGTACTGCAGTTACAATACCCGTACAGCTGCGATAAGATTTGAAGACAGTACTAACACTGCCCCAATAACTAAATACCCAAGTTCAGGAGTTATTCAACACATAGTCGGCATGAAAGATTCAATAGTTTCAATAGATTAACAATGACTAAATACCCAAGTTCAATAGATTCAATAGATTGATAATAACTAAATACCAAAGTTTAAATAGTAAAAAAGTCATATCATATTCGAACATGAAGCCATTACATTATATGAATTCGGTGTCTAAAAGTTCCAACAACTTCTCATTTTCCTCGAGAATGGAGTCATACATCATACGATCAATCTCAATCGTATATATTTCTTTCGTCAATCTCTTGGGAGAGTGCAAAACAATCGACTACCCCTTGAACTTGGTGTCTTTACAATAAAACACTTGAATTGCTTGAGATACAAGGATGAAAGGATGGTCGTGTATTGAATTTTTACTCGTGAGCTTACTAAGGTTCACCATCACCAATTTTGAGGTCAGGTCAACTTTGCAAGCATTCTTATCATCTACGTCCACCCAATCACAATAAAAGACTGTATGTGTGAACTCAATATAATTCAAGTCGAGTATTTGTCTAATAAATCCATAAAAAGTTGTGAGGACCCCCTTCTTATTAAATGCCTTCATGGATACACCACTACTCTGAAAGCTGCCATTCTCTTCATATGCAGAAGTACAAAAGGTATAGCCATTGTATTGGAACTTGTCATAGATAGTAACCCTATGGAGTGGGCCATCGGCATAAGGCAAAATTTCGATATCATTAGATCTTAAGGCCTACAATGAAATTAATATTTTTTAAATATTTTTATAGAAATAAGGTTATGATAAAAAACAAGTACCAAGATAAAAAAGACTTTCCTCGTTCCTTAGCCAAGGGATGAAATCATCAATTCTATGCATCGATGTAGTCCCAATTAACCCAAATTTGCTACAAGTAACGAATTTCGACATTAAGAAATTTTCAATTACAATAAAATAATATGTATTAGTAATGGGTTACATTTTTACCTTCTCCACTCATCAATTCCATGGTATTGAAATAGGACACATCTTCGTACTTGTTCATACAGCACAGTATTTAGGGTCAACTCCTTACCTTTACCCAATGCTTGTTGACACATTGAGTCATCAAAATCATCATCAAGAAAATCCTCAAGGTTCTTCTTATGAGTTCCTTCACCTCTAATCGACACATATTCCATGGCATACAAAGAAGCTTCATGTAATAAATATGCATTAGCAATGCTCCCTTCGATGTACCTCTTGTTTCGTGACCACCTTTTGTATATTCCCATTTCTCTTTCAAACAACCACATTGCACGATATCTAGGTGGCCCAGTTGTCAATGCTTCATCAGCTAAATGGTGCATGAGGTGGATCATGACCACAAAAAAGGAAGGTGGAATGTAAATTTCGAGGACACAAAGAGCCCCTACTAATGCTTATTTTGCCTTCAAAAGATGTTCCCTGAAAATCACTTTTGCACAAAAAATATTAAAGAATATGCTTATCTGTTGTATAGATTTAAACAAAGGCTTATGATCTGGAAATGAATGCATAAGCAACGCAGGAAGCAATCGTTGCATAATGACGTGATAATCATGAGACTTGAGATTGGTTAATCCGGGAAGGTCAAGGTTAACATTATTGCTGAAATTTGATTGAAATCCAATCGGAACCTTCAATGTTTTCAAGGTAAGATAAAGGCTTCTTTCTCTTCCTTTCCTAATGCAAAAGGTGCTGATGGCATTCGCCTTTTATTACTACCTTCAACATCTTGCATCCATAATTTTCTCTTAAGATTCAACGGGACCTTCAACTCTTCCCGGGCTCTAACTGTATCTTTATTTGACGATCCTTTCACTGAGAGAATGGTACCTAAAAGAGTCTCTGTTACATTCTTTTCAACATGCATAATGTTTAAATTATGTCGAATATCATGATCCTTCCAGTACTCCAAGTCAAACAAAATGGATCTCCTCGAAAAACCCTCAGTACCTGTGAGATCCGCGTCGTCACCTTCACTTGGATAATCATCATTATCTACATCATCTTCCAATACTATTGGATATTTTTCTTTCCCATTACCTTTCCCTTTCCCCTACCCCTTCCTCTTCCCCTTCCCTTTAGCCTTCTTATTCCCCTTCCCTTTAGCCTTCCCCTTCCCCACTCCCTCCCCCTCTCCCTCTTTTTGGGCACCTTCTCGAGCGATAACAGACACAATTTGCTCAACCTCTACACTTGTTAATTTTCGTGGAGCCATAGCAGACTCTATTTTACCATTAAATGTTTGCTTTGATGTGTCGTACTTGTAAGGATGGTTTTCGGGAAGGAACATGCGAGATCGTTGATAGCAACATTTCGTTGACTTGCAAAGATATTCAAAAGGTGTGTTTGTAGAGCAAACATGAAACCCATAATAACCTTGAGTTGAACAACCTGCTAACATCCCATAAGCAGGAAAATCATGAATACCCCACATCAACATGGATTTTAACTGAAAATATTCATTTTTATTTGAATCCCAAGCCTCGACTCCAGACCATAAGATCTTCAGCTCATCGACTAAGGGTTGGAGGAAGACATCAATATTACTTGATGGTGACTTTGGCCCGGGAATCAATACAGTCAACATTGAAAACTCACTCTTCATACACATTGATGGGGGAGGGTTGAGAGGTTGAATAATCACTGGCCAGCAACTATAGTTACGGCCAAACATGGTATTAGTGTTAAAATCGTCAATTGCTATTGCAAGTCAAAGATTTCATGGATCCTTCGCAAATTTGTCTCCACATAATGTTTGCATTTACCCACTCTGCTGAATCTTAGGGATGACGCATACATTCCATATAAGAGCATGCTCGAGCATTCCAAGTCATTTTCTCGGCTATCCATTTAATGGTATACAACCTCTTTAGCCTAGGGATTAACTGAAAATGTCGCTTTACCTTCTTAGGAATCTTATGAAACTTCTTTTAGCCCTTAGGATATACAATTTCCTCCCCATCATCTCCTCTTAAAGTATACTTGTATCGCAAAGCACCCCATTTTAGACATTTATTACAGTTTTCATGCTCTTTCCAAAATAACATGCAATTGTTAATGCACACATCATACTTAACATAGTCCGTACCAAGATCTCTAATTGTGTTCTTCATTTCGGTATAACTAGTTGTCAAGTTGTTCCCTTCAGGGAGTAACTCATTCAACAATCTAAGAATTCCACCTGTGGCGCCATTTGAAAAATTAAATTGCGTTTTTATATCATTTAACTTCACAAGAGCATACATGGTCGTATGGAGTGATGAACCAGTAGGAGGGTGCAGTGGCTCCATTGCGAGTTGATGTAAACGTTCATACTTCTTGCCTTTGCCTATATGTGTGTGAGAATCCTTCGGAACATCAAAAGTTTGGGGCCCTTCATCACCACCTACACAATTAGGTGCACTAGGACATGCTTCAGTCATGAACATCTCACAAGAATCATTCACAAGGTCATCCAAACTCGTAATATTAGACACATCAATGTGTTCTCCAACATTAGTCTGAGCAGCGGGTTGTGCAGATCACTGGACTGGATTAAGAATTGACGTCTCCCCATGAAAATTCCATAAGGTGTAATTTATATCCATACCATAGTCCATCAAATGGACAAAGATTTCATCTAAAGTAACATGTCCTTTCCCATTACGACAACGCCTACACGGACATGAATGTATATCCTCGGGAATAGTGTTACGCACATACTGCAGAAACTCTAACACCCCATCTCTATACGAATCGGTCTCAAAGTTTTTCTCCTTTATCCACTCTTTATTGATCATCGACGACATCCTGATATACATGTGGATGCAGAATGTGTTAATAAGATCACATCACATAAAATAGCATTTCATAATTTCAACAAGAGGAACTATGGAGAATTACTAAATTACAGCAATTACATATAATACATTCTAATTATCCAAATTATCCCATATGTATTCGAGGAACTGTGGGCTCTCTCCCCAATAGGAGTAATAGTTTCGAGGAACTGTGGATCCTTTCTGCATCTTGACACAGTGAGTAAATCAGAGAAACCTAAAGCAATATAAGGGTGGACTAAGATCTAACATCCATTATTACGTTTTAGTTATTAGACAGAAACAAAACCTCCAAACCTTAGGTTTTTAGTCAAGAACACATAACGATCAACAACTCGTGTTCTTGGACAAAACCAACCTAAATCGCTTTAAAAACTTCATATTTTATCCTAAAAACACAACCAAACATTCTACCCTGCTTCTATAAACCCACGCCAATGATAATCAAGCCACATGACCTCATCAAACAATAATTTTTTGACCCAAGAAATTAAAAAACCGAAGATGTTCTTCATCGTCCAAATACCATATCAAAAGAAACCCAAAACCCATAATCAAGATAAATTTTCGTGGTAATAAATCAATGATTTATCATTTCATGGTCACACTATGGTTACGATTTGCATTTACATGTTGATTAATTCAAGTTAACAGGCGAGTGTATTACCAATATAACACATAATCAGCACCAATAAAAACTAAACTAACATCTAAAATTATTCTGGAATAAATCAACATCATAGTGGAGGCGAACATGGTTCTAAGCCTTTGGGATACGCATATACCTAACATAACCAAATGACCTTCCAATCCTACTAATACACGATACGTAGTGGACCTCCATAAGTTCCATGCTCTGGGGCACTCATCCAAACCTCACTGGAATCGTCAAGTTGGGATCGCCCTCTGCGCGTAAACCTACTAATAGCAGGCAACGTAAGTATGTTCATACACATAATCAAATAATATATATAGGTATTAACAAAACCTATTTATATATTATTCTGTAGGTATATACACAACCTAATTTCATCAACTCGTACGTAGTATATATTTCACTTGTATATTCAACGTACCATAATTTTCAATTAAAATTCCATTTCACATAATTTTGATTATCTCTCACTACTCTGAGGGTCCTATTTACCCCTACTTAATATCACTAGTTTAAAATACGACCTGGAGGCCACGCGTTTATAACGAAAAGATCTATCTCCATGACCTAAAACCTAGGTTCGTTCAAGCGACACACCAATCTCGCTCGAACAATTTACACCTTCTTGAGGTGCAAACCCTTTTAGAATAACCTTGTAGTTCATAATCCAAGTATAGAACAGTAATCAAAATCTCCCAATAGAGATAACCCCAATGGAAATAAAAATGAAAAATAACATTTCTTAAAAAATTTCCTTGCGAAAATAGCCCAGATTTTTAAAATACAATTCTGACACATTTCGGATCCGTTTGTGGAGAAAACGTATCAGTGAAAAAAATGCAGAAGACGGTATCTTCTATGAGGATTAAAGGATGGAATATCCATTTTCAAAACCAAAATAGCGCAAAACTATTGTTAAGATGACGATTTTAAGTTTTAAATGATTTCTAATTTACCCAATTTCATAGACTTCTTAAATTTAAGAAGTTGTTCTACAATTCAATCCCTAAAATGATGTTATTGCATTTGTATCTAGATGGAGGGTCTCATGATCTAAATCTCATAACTTTTTATTTCATTTTTTTTATACAAGTGGATTAATTCTACATGCAGTCTTATTCCCAATTATGAGGTATATTCATCAAATCACAAAATATCATCAATTTTACTAAATTCAAAGGCCCTACTCTACATAGGTATTATAACTCATAAAAATTTGCAAGATAAATACTTGTCGTATATTGGAGTGGTCTGATTTTGATCCTCTTTGATGAAGCTTCTCTTCAAATCCTTTCTCCAAGAGTGGTTGTGATGCTAAATTGAGCTTGAATTCTCAAAAACCTTTGCTTGAGCTCCGAGAAAAACTCTTCCACTCCTTTCTACTAGCCTCCATTTTTTTCTAATCTCTTTAACCTAGTCTCACATCACAACAATTATATATAATACTCAAAATCCCTAAATTCCCTTAACCCTAGGTTATAAAATGACCAAAATGCCCTCTCGGGTTGCCAATTATGTCTAAACATGTCCCGAGATCCAAACTACACACCCAAACATATTATTGACTGTTTTGACCCCTTTGGACTCAAATGTAACCTCAAAATCATAATCCAAGTTAATCAAAATTTATTTTCTGTCCTTATCTTATTTTGTCCGCTCATGACATTCGGTTTGGATATCATACTGTCACGTCACTCCCATTCGTTATGACATCAATTTTATAATTACTATTCATTTAGTAATTTTATTCAATAATCATTAATCATTTCTATCCGATTAATAATTTAGTCAACCCATAATAGTTCTATTAAATTACGTCACACATGTAATTTAAATTTTAACCACTTTAATTCATTTTTAATTCTATAAAAATACGTGTCGTAACATACTTCCCCCTTATAAGGGAATTTCATCCTCGAAATTCAGATATACCTGCCGTAAATAACTATCACTACTACTCACGCATGTTATCCTCCCGCTTCCAAGGAGAGTCACCTAAATTATGGTGCCCCCACTGAACTCTTACCAATGGTACCACCTTTGACCGCAATTTATGCTCACTACGATCAAGAATCTCCACTGGTCTCTCCTCATATGATATGTCGGGTGCAAGTTAATCTCCTCTAGTGGAACATGCCAAAAATCTCTCTCACTCGGTTGGTATCTCTTCAGTGATGACAAGTAAAACACGTCATGAATCCACTAAAGATGCTCTGGTAATCCCAAACTATAAGCCACTAGTCCCACCCTCTCAATAATCGGAAATATTCCTATATATCTCGATGACAATTTCCCTTTCTTGACAAATCTCATCACTCCTTTCATAGGAGACGCTCGTACCAATACCTGGTTACCGACCTCAAGCTCAACAAGTCTCATGCCTACATCTACGTAACTCTTATGCCTATCTTGAGCTATCCGTATGCTCCCTCGAATCAACTCAATCTTGAAAGTGGTGTCCTGAATTATCTCTAGCCCCAAAAATTTATCATCCCCTACTTCTAACCAATATGTAGTCTAACGATAAGGCCGACCGTACAGTGCCTCGAACGGTGCCATGCAAATAGTAAATTGGTAGGAGTTATTATAGGATAAATCCTCCAAAGGAAGATATTGTTCCCATCCACCTTCGAAGTCGAGTATACATATTTATACAATATCCTCAAGCATCTGATTAATCCTCTTAGTATGCTCATATGTCTGTGGGTGATACACTATACTTTATCATAAATCTGTCCCCATCGCTCCTGGATACTCCGTAAAAAATGGGATACAAAGATCTTATCCCGATCGAACATAATATTAAGTTGGACCCCATATAATCGTACTATCTCAGTGGCAAATAACTATGCATACTACCTTGTCTCAAAATCAGTACGAACTGGAAGAAAATGAGTAACCTTGGTCAACCGATCCACTATCACCCATATAGAATCATGACCTCGTTGTGATAACGGCAACCCAGTGATAAAGTCCATGGATATACTCTCATATTTCCATACAAGAATCTCTAATGGATGAAACAACCTTATTGTTCTCTGGTGGTCTACCTTCCCTATGTAATACCCCGTATTTTTATGGCTTTTAAATTATGGGATTCATTAAATTTAATTGAGATAAATTAATTTAATTTTAATCCGGAAAGTTGTTTTAAATATTTACTAGCGTGACGAGAGTTAGTAATTATTGGAAATTTGTCATTTGTTGAATGTTAGTGGATGAGTATAGTAATATATGACATTTATTTTTGTAAAATTGTCATGTACGAATAAAATGACAATTATGGAAATTTAAGTCGGGATGCGCCCGTGTCGTGTCGGGACTAAATGTCGATAAATAAAAGTGAATAAATTATAAGTTGATAGTATGGTCATTTTGAGTGCGCCAAAGTGTTCGGAAGGGTCGAGATAGTAAAAAAAGTGTACCCGGGGGTTTAGTTTGGGTCTCGGGGCATTTTTAAGCTTAATTAGCACCCCGGGAGGGCGTTTTAGACATTTCGTAATTATGGGTAATTAAACCCACGAATTTTCAAGGGTTATATCAGATGTTAGGTGTTATCTTTTAGGGTTAAAACAACCTGAAACTAATGATGACCATTGGAGAGGAAGGGGAGGAGATTTCCAAGGGTTCTAGGCCAAGAACACCTCCGATTTCACCGCTGTCACCGCCAAATCGTAGATCGCGTGAAGGGGATCACAACCACACCTTTTCTTCAACAAATCAGAGACTAAATTTCCAGGCAAGTATCTATCTTGCTTTTATCAAGTTAATTCATTCTTTTATTTTAGTCTTAGGTTGATTAGAATTAGTGTTCTTGAAGAAAAACATTAATTGGAGACACAAATTGCATGTTATAATGATAGAGATCATATTTCTGGAAATCCATTTCACATGTAGAGGTTGAGCCACGAATTTTAATGGTATTAGAGATAGAAAATCTGGAAAAAGAATGAAAGAAACTAAGTTAACGGAAAAATTAGGGTTCTTGAGACTTATAAAGATTTTTTCCCTTTTATCGTGTTATAGATGATGAAAATTCGCATGTGTTACGTAGGAGATTGTTTATATGGGTATACAACACTTATAGTATAATTGGTTGTAAGTTTGGGACTGTAATAAGATGGTTTGGAGGAGTTTGGGGTAACAATTCCGTAGCTGGGTTTTCTGCAGTTTCGCCATAACGGCTTGATCGATCGATTGAACCCAGAGCATCGATTGATCGACGGTTTGATCGATCGACCCTCCTGGGAAAACTGCATTTTTGCTCGTGTTAACTTAATTCGATTTTATGCGTAGTAAACCTTGATTATGATTGCTAGAACATATTGGAACATAAAAAGGACCAGTAGGGTCAAGAGAAATCCCATAAAGCGGAACTTTAATGTGAAGGGAAATAAAGGGTAAATGGTGAGACTTTCATACTTAAGAAATCATACGTGCGTTGATTAAATAATAGAAACATCTAATAAGTTGGATTAGAAGGAGAGAGAGGGCCTACTGAAATTGTACTTAGACAAAGAGAATACTTCGAGTGCCGAGAAGTAAGTTTAGAATAAATTATTACGAGAATAAAAGGAATAAGTCCGTTATACGATATAATTGAGTAAAATGTTTAATAACGGATAATTATAATTATGGGTCTTGAGCGCACCAAAATTTAATAATGTGGATGTGAATACATGTATGTATATATGACTGTGTGATTATGCATATATTATATCTGTGTGAAAATCGTGCCCGCGCTACTTGCTATCCCTGAGGTTACCGCGCTGGGACAGTCTTATCTCGATGGGACCTTTATAGGGGATATTAACTCGTACCCTAGAAGATAGAAATCCTTGGTACAAGGTATCGAATTGATAGTTCAGACGGTCCTAAGAGACGTGGGGGTATGTGCTATCCTCTTAGAGACTTGGAATCTATGCTTCGCCTCAATTTTGTTTGTGTATGTGTTAATACAGTTCGAGAGTGATTCTGAACTTGTATTTACCTTAGTTCGAGCGATACGGGGATTGGATAGCAGAGTATGCTAGCACCATAGTTTTTATGTGGGGTGACGTAGTATATATATAATTTATGAGTGGTTGGTATATATATACTTATATATGGAAGTCTAGCACCATAGTTTTTATGTGGGGTGCTGTTTGTATATATATTATTCGAGTAATTAATATATATACATACGTATATCCATTTGAGAACTTTCTACTGAGTGAAATAGTAGTTAAGTGAAGTATGAAATTTAATCAACTTTATTATAAGTATTCGGAAATGTTATAATAATACAAAATTATTCTAAATAACGTAAGAAATCTTGAAGAGTTAGATTTTCTAAAAGTGAATATCATAATCTTAATTTAACGTGTTAAAACTTATGGAGAATAAGTTAGAGAGATATATGGGGTTCATTAGTATGATAGACGTGCACACTAGATGAGGGGTGAGAATTCTCAAGAGAGTGTTGCGTACTAATATGACTGTTGCATTAGCCGCTAAGAATTTTAAATACTTGCTAAACTATTTTTAAAACTGTTTTTCATTCGGGCTATGACCCGTTTGTTGTTACCTCTTCTCTCTTGTGTATATATATATATATGTATTACAGGTGCCCAGCCACAGGGGCGTCTTACTTAGGATTCTTTGGATGGAACGCGCTGTAGCTTTTGTGGGAGTTGCGGGCCATTGCTTAGACGACCTCATTGTTGACTCTACTACTAGTTCAGCTTTATCAAGTGGGGGCATGTGTCGACCTTTTTCCATTATTTAGTTGGTATTGTCAGAGATTGTAATTGTTTTAATTTCAGTATCTTTATTTCAAGATTTGTTACTTTCAGGATGTTTTCCTGTAGTGTTTTAATGTTGGGATTTATTATTGATGGGTAAACTCTTGAATGTTCATTTTATTCTTACACTTATTGGGTGATTCTTAAAATGTAAATGGTTAAAGGTTTTATAATTAGATTTAAATAATATGGAAATAAAGTTTTAAATGGTTTTGACACTTAGCTTAATTATTTAGGGTGTTTAATCGCTAAAGTTATTTTCTTGCGATAGTGATGCTAAGAATGAACCAACTGTTCACCTTGATTTAATTTAATAAAGGAGTGATTGCCCGATATTTAATTAGGCGGGGTGTCATAGGTGGTATCAGAGCATCAGGTTCTAGTGTCCTTTATGATCTGTGCGGCTTATTATGCTTTCAGCGTTGCTTTGTTGATATAGAGCCCTATGTTTAGGATTGTCGATTTCTTGATGAAAATTTTGTTCTCTTGCTATAATGTGTATACATTAGTGAATTCTAATTTCGTTCAAATGTGTGCGTGTGCCGAGCAATGACGGATGTCAGAAGAGGGCCGTTAAGCGGACATCAGGGGGCAGGGCTTAGTTAAGATTATAAAATATATCCGAGGATGATGACCGTAGTCGAGGTCACCTCCATTATGGCATGGGAAGCCAAGACTAGAAAGGCGACTAAGGCGCAACAATGATTTCCAAGTGCTGCTATGATCGAATGAGGTGCGAGAGTAAACTGACCCAACGTGTTACAAAAATGTGTAGAGAACTGTCAGCGAGAAATTCTAGAAATGCGGGAATTGTGTTTGTTTACCAAAGGAGGTAAAGTATCCAAAGGTTTAGATATGGGGCGGAGTGTGGCTAACTGAAAGTGAAAATTTAGAGAAAATTTTCTTGGCTTTCGGGACGAAGTTATAATGATGGGAGTCAACCACCAATTTTAGAAGTGGAATGCTATGCCTATAGGAGAACCTTAGGTACAGTGTTGACCGTATGTTCCTTCCTCAATTGTTCAGAATTAGAAGAGAACGTAGTTCTGAACTCATCATGGGAGGGCATGACAGGGGTACATTTGTGAATATGAATCTTAACCGTTAGCGAATTTTGTATCGGAAGATGTAGATACAAGTGGGGGAAACGACTCCAAGTGGGAGACCAACTCGTAATAATAGTTGATAACACTCAAAGAGGAAATTCTGATGGACGGCTGATTTAGAGGTTGACAATGTCGTATTTTGTCAATGAAGATGATACTGCTCCTTGTGTGGGAAGCTTAAAGGAATCGAAGAATTTAGTCGAGAATAAGACTGAATACAACGGTGGTGGTATAGCACCACAAAGGGATGTGGATATACAGCAGGGGACCCATTTAAATGATTCGGATAATTGAATTCTTACCAAGTGATGGTAAATTCAGTAAGTACTATTATAGATAGTAACATGATCTTTATGGCCTAAAAAGATAAGGGAACAACCGGGATGGCTAATAGGAATTGAGTCTACTAAAGTACGAGAGAAGGATAATCCTAACCTGGTTAATAGGACAGGTGGTAAGTGGACTATGTGTTGAGGTATTTTGTGCAGAGTGAGATCGCTCACGATAATATGTTCCAAAGTGAGTAAAAGGACAAGAATATGGTGCCTAGTAAAAGGCAACGATTAAAGTAATTTTGTTTGGTTTGAGTAGACATGTTACGTCCGAAAACCATTTGCGCAGTCAAGACGATTGACAAGGTAGAAGTGTAAGTTGTATCCTCAGAGGATGCGGAGTGTTTATGTGACACGGGCAAGTCACCATATTTTTTTCATTGCTAGATTAGCATGTGAGACGAGTTTAATGCATATAATTATAAACGTTATTAAAATGTGAATATTTTTCCCTAGTGTAGCGGGATTTTTCTTTAGTGCTATCCGCGAAGGATGAATGTGTATATTAACAGTTTTATGTACTTTACTGAGGCTACTCGTTGTAGTGATGCGATATACGAGTATGATATTATCTTTGTTAAAACGTTATAGAAATGGTTAGTACGATAGTGGGAATTTATTGCAAGGCTATCGGAGTGGTTGCATTGGTGCAGCATGTTTTTGTTCTGGCGAGGCTTCACCTGCAAGAAGGTCGGACTCGCACTTACATTATCTATCCTATAGACTTCGGAGGAGGTAGTGGGCTCGAGATATTCGATGCCAATGTATGTATAGAATTTGCCAATATGATTCAGTATGTATCGGGATTTATCGTTGGGCGAAAAGATTTGACTCAGTATTATGTTTAGCACTCCGGACTTAGTGATAGGAAGAGTGCATTGTTATATTTATCCTTTAGAGATGTGGGAGCTAAGAGTCATACCCCAATTATTAGCGAAGGGAATTTCGAGAATTCCGATCGTATGTAACCGAGGTTTATAGAATGTAATTACCATCAACCAATACGGGACGATAGTGACATTGGTGAAACGTTCATTGTTAAGCACAATTACGGGAGAAATTGTAACTTTTCTGTCAAGAGACGAAATAAAGGGGTACATGCCACGGACGGAGGACCTAATGTATTTCGATAACCGACAATGCTAGGTAGTAGTGTAGCGGGGGGTTCCTTGTTTGGATTTCTCTTTGCGAGACACCCCACGCATGAAACTTAGCGTAAGGTTGGAAATAGGGAGACGTTTGGTCACTCTTCCATGAGTTCGGTACCCTGGTCGAAATGGGATCAATTAATTATGTATGTAAGTTGGAAGTTGAATTTTGTTTTAAAGCCATTGGAGCCGGATTTTGTGGTAAGAAAGCATTGAAAGTTATCCCCACGAGTTGAGGGGTGGAACTATGATAAGGAGGATTTAAAAAAAAAATCTATTTCTAGGGTGATTGAGAGTACCCAAATGGCGTAACCGCGTTCAGAACACAAGGTGAATAAAGAGCTGGAATTATTTTTAACATGAATTATCTGGAAATAACTTTATTATACAAAAGAGATGACCTGTAATTATTTTGGTGAATAGAGCGTTAGTGATTTATTTTGGTCATTGTACCTATTTGGGAAAATTGTTGTACTTATCTGAAGAAGGTTGGGGCTTGTTATTCCTCTTTTATTGTCATGGAATTTGAATGCCCTATTCCTTCTATTTCGTTGAATTTAGTTAGTTCTACAGATGAGTAGCACGTCGTTCGCTCTCCCAGGGCGGTCGGGGTGTTGCAAAAATGTAGGCATCTGGGTTAGCTGCAGTTAAAATCGTCCGAGTCGAAGGGACGTGGTAATAGAGGTGTGAAATATATGTTTGTGGGACTAGTATAACGAAGTGGAAGTGATAGAGTGGATTAAACGTCACGTGAGGGGCGAAAATCCATACATAAGTGTGCAATTAGAATAGCACACCCTAATTTGATGGAAGTCTATAGGAAGCCATTTAAGAATTGGTATTCCTTGAATAGAGTAGAATTTAATTGTTATGAAGCACACTCGGAGCGGAGTTGTTATTAGTCAAGTGTGAGAGCGACTTGAACATACAAAGAGTAATGATGTTAGTATGGTATAAGAGATCCAGAAGTGCACTTCGTGGAGAGAAGAGAACGGGTCGGAACTTTCGGCATACTCCAAGGAAGGAAGGAGAGTATTACGTGTCACTTAATGTGAGACATTTCAAGGGAAAAATCAATGTTTAGAGGGACGTAGTGAGTAGTATCTACATGCACCGCCTATAGGTAAGGTTTGGTTGAAAGAGGAGAATCAACAAAATAATTTTCTGTTTATCGAAAATTCTTGAAATTGGAAGAGGTCGGTAAAGTCGGTAAAGTTCTTGGATGGGTTGCCATCCTCAAAACAAGATCAAGGGTTCATCCCTAACATGTGAATTAAGTCGCCGAGAAGGAAGTGATTGATATTCCTTTGGGCCGGCTTACAATATTAACTAATATGCCCCAGACTTTCTTTGAAAGGAAGGATCGCGCCAATGCATGGTCCGGCGCAGTATAAATCTCTTAATCAGGATGAGATTGGTGAATCCCACCTTTGATATGGGATTTCAGGAACCAGCGGAGATAAGGTTTCGTTTCGAGTATGATGTATCACCCTTAGCCAGGGAATAAGCACATGGTGATTAAAGATTAGTGGAGCCACGTGAAGGAGATTTTGGAATCTTGGTACGATGATTTCTGGAATGCTCTGTAGAAGCACTCATACCTGTTTGTCGCGTACGAGGTGCTTATTAAGGTTTTGGTATGGAAGAACCTCGACTATTCTCCTTCCGTATGTTTAGAGGAGAGTAGATAATCAGAATTTTTGGATCGATCGAGAAAATATCCGATAACTATGGTAGAATTCCAAGACTGTTTTAGGCAAACGAGAGTGGTCAAATGTTCGTATGGTCATCTCAGAATGGGAATTTTGTATATGTATAAATCCGAGTAGTTGTCATGTAGTGAGGTGAGGCCTCCTAATGATAGTGAGATAATGGAAAAATTATAACGTATAGGCGTGACCTATTCGAATGTTGTCGGTTGGGAGCGCAATGTGAAATGTCTCCAATGAGAATGTAAAACAGGGTTGCTATGAGGAAAGGGCTATAGTGATTGAGCTCCGTACTATGTAGATAATTTGCGTACGGAAAATGATATCCAAAATTGTGCTACATGGTAGGCCTTATTTTTCGAATTTCGGGACGAAATTCCGTTATTAGGGGGGAAGTATGTAATACCCCGTATTTTTATGGCTTTTAAATTATGGGATTTATTAAATTTAATTGAGATAAATTAATTTAATTTTAATCCGGAAAGTTGTTTTAAATATTTACTAGCGTGATGAGAGTTAGTAATTATTGGAAATTTGTCATTTGTTGAATGTTAGTGGATGAGTATAGTAATATATGAGATTTATTTTTGTAAAATTGTCAAGTGTGAATAAAATGACAATTATGGAAATTTAAGTCGGGACGCGCCCGTGTCGTGTCGGGACTAAATGTCGATAAATAAAAGTGAATAAATTATAAGTTTCTCGTATGGTCATTTTGAGTGCACCAAAGTGTCCGGAAGGGTCGAGATAGTCAAAAAAGTGTACCCGAGGGTTTAGTTTGGGTCTTGGGGCGTTTTTAGGCTTAATTAGCACCCCGGGAGGGCGTTTTAGACATTTCGTAATTATGGGTAATTAAACCCACGAATTTTCAATGGTTATATCAGATGTTAGGTGTTATCTTTTAGGGTTAAAATAACCTAAAACTAATGACGGCCATTGGAGAGGAAGGGGAGGAGCTTTCTAAGGGTTCTAGGCCAAGAACACCTCTGATTTCACCGCCGTCACCGCCAAATCATAGATCGCGCGAAGGGGATCACAACCACACATTTTCTTCCACAAATCAAAGACTAAATTTCCAGGCAAGTATCTATCTTGCTTTTATCAAGTTAATGCATCCTTTTATATTAGTTTTAGGTTGATTAGAATTAGTGTTCTTGAAGAAAAACATTAATTGGAGACACAAATTGCATGTTATAATAATAAAGATCATATTTTTGGAAATCCATTTCACATGTAGAGGTTGAGCCACGAATTTCCATGGTATTATAGATAGAAACTCTGGAAAAAGAATGAAAGAATCTAAGTTAAAGGAAAAATTAGGGTTCTTGAGACTTATAAAGATTTTTTTCCTTTTATCGTGTTATAGATGATGAAAATTCGCATGTGTTACGTAGGAGATTGTTTATATGGGTATACAACACTTATATTATAATTGGTTGGAAGTTTGGGACTGTAATATGATGGTTTGGAGGAGCTTGGGGTAACAATTCTATAGCTGGGGTTTCTGCAGTTTCGCCATAACTGCTTGATCGATCGATCGAGCCCAGAGCATCGATCGATCGACGGTTTGATCGATCGACCCCCTTTCATCGATCGATCGACCCTCCTGGGAAAACTGCATTTTTGCTCGTGTTAAATTAATTCGATTTTATTCATTAGTAAACCTTGATTAGGATTGCTAGAACATATTGGAACATAAAAAGGACCAGTAGGGTCAAGAGAAATCCCATAAAGCGGAACTTTAATGTGAAGGGAAATAAAGGGTAAATGGTGAGACTTTCATACTTAAGAAATCATACGTGCGTTGACTAAATAATAGAAATATCTAATAAGTTGGATTAGAAGGCGAGAGAGGGCCTACTGAAATTGTACTTAGACAAAGAGAATACTTCGAGTGCCGAGAAGTAAGTTTAGAATAAATTATTACGAGAATAAAAGGAATAAGTCCGTTATACGATATAATTGAGTAAAATGTGTAATAACGGATAATTATAATTATGGGTCGTGAGCGCACCAAAATTTAATAATGTGGATGTGAATACATGTATATATATATGACTGTGTGATTATGCATATATTATATCTGTGTGAAAATCGTGCCCGCGCTACTTGCTACCCCTGAGGTTACCGCGCTGGGACAGTCTTATCTCGATGGGATCTTTATGAGGGATATTGACTCGTACCCTAGAAGATAGAAATCCTTGGTACAAGGTATCGAATCGATAGTTCAGACGGTCCTAAGAGACGTGGGGGCATGTGCTATCCTCTTAGAGACTTGGAATCTATGCTTCGCCTCAATTTTGTTTGTGTATGTGTTAATGCAGTTCGAGAGTGATTCCGAACTTGTATTTCCCTTAGTACGAGTGATACGGGGATTGGATAGCAGAGTATGCTAACACCATAGTTTTTATGCGGGGTGCCGTAGTATATATATAATTTATGAGTGATTGGTGTATATATACTTATATATGGAAGTCTAGCACCATAGTTTTTATGTGGGGTGTTGTTTGTATATATATTATTCGAGTAATTAATATATATATATACGTATATCCATTTGAGAACTTTCTACTGAGTGAAATAGTAGTTAAGTAAAGTATGAAATTTAATCAACTTCATTATAAGTATTCGGAAACGTTATAATAATACGAAATTATTCTAAATAACGTAAGAAATCTTGAAGAGTTAGATTTTCTAAAAGTGAATATCATAACCTTAATTTCACGTGTTAAAACTTACGAAGAATAAGTTAGAGAGATATATGGGGTTCATTAGTACGATAGACGTGCACACTAGATGAGGGGTGAGAATTCTCAAGAGAGTGTTGCGTACTAATATGACTGTTGCATTAGCTGGTAAGAATTTTAAATACTTGCTAAACTATTTTTAAAACTGTTTTACATTCGGGCTCTGACCCATTTGTTGTTACCTCTTCTCTCTTATGTATATATATATATGTATTACAGGTGCCCAGCCACAGGGGCGTCTTACTTAGGATTCTTTGGATGGAATGCGCTGTAGCTTTTGTGGGAGTTGCAGGCCACTGCTTAGACGACCTCATTGTTGACTCTACTTCTAGTTCATCTTTATCCAGTGGGGGCATGTGTCACCCTTTTTCCATTATTTAGTTGGTATTGTCAGAGATTGTAATTCTTTTAATTTCAGTATCTTTATTTCGGGATTTGTTACTGTCAGGATGTTTTCCTTTAGTGTTTTAATGTTGGGATTTATTATTGATGGGTAAACTCTTGAATGTTCATTTTATTCTTATAGTTATTGGGTGATTCTTAAAATGTAAATGGTTAAAGGTTTTATAATTAGATTTAAATAAAATGGAAATAAAGTTTTAAATAGTTTTGACACTTAGCTTAATTATTTAGGGTGTTTAATCGGAAAAGTTATTTTCTTGCGACAGTGATGCTAAGAATGAACCAACTGTTCACCTTGATTTAATTTAATAAAGGAGTGATCGCCCGATATTTAATTAGGCGGGGTGTCACACCCTAGATGCCAAGTAGCACACTTCGAGACAAATTATGTTATGTCTTGTTTCATACATTATCGCTAATATTGTCAGCGCCTATCCTAGTACATCTTATCCCCATCGGAATGTACTATAAATAGGGACCCGTGAGACTCTTACATCACTGCATATCACAAATCATCACCCTCTATAACCACTAGTCTCCTATTAAAATGTAAGCCACCCTCTGAACTGATCGAGTATCCCTCTATACTATTAGCTAGTAACTCGCGAACTCTGTCCTGGAAAAAATAATCCTTTGCATGTGCTTTCATTACCCCCATCACAATATTGGGTGTGATAACTAATACATACATACAAGCCATAGAAATCTCATCATCATATCGAACCTCTCTCTACTTCTCTTTCCTAACCACTTCTAGCTCACCAACTGGTTTATGGCTTAACGCATCAGCCATAACGTTAGCCTTCGTAGGATGATACTGAATATCAAACTGGTAATCCTTCACAAACTCTAACCACCTCTTTTGCCTCATGTCCAAATCCTTCCACGTGTACATATACTCAAGAGATTTATGGTTCATGAATAAACTACTTGCCCAATAAATAATGCCTCAAGATACTCAAAGCCAATACAACAGCGACTAACTCAAATCATGCGTGGGATAATTATTCTCATGGGTCTTAAGTTTGCGTTATGCATATGCTATAGCTCTCTCATCCTGCTATAATATAACCCTAAGTCCCTACAAGGATGCATCAGTGTAGACACAATATGTTACTCAAATCATGCGTGGGGTAATCAATCTTGAAGAAGTAAGTTGCTCGCCTCAGATGGTCGAATAGATCATCAATACAAGGCATTGGATATATATTTTGAATTGTGACCTTATTCAAATCTCTGTATTCAATACACAATCGAAGCGATCCATCTTTTTTCTTGACAAACAACATCGGTGCACCCTATGGTGAAGTACTTCATCGAATAAAACCTTGTCCCCAAGAGATACTAAATCTTCTCTCTCAATTTTTTCATCTCATATGGGGAAATGTGATAGGGGCGCTCAAGCTATAGGTATCATACTCGGTGCTAGATCAATAAAAAAATCAATTTCCCTACTTGTGGAAATTCGGGTATATCCTAGAAGACATCCTCGAATTTCCTCATGTCTGGAATTTAGTCTAATAAAGCCACCACCTACTGTGATGTCTCCTCCTCAATGTAATATAAATGAGTGCTCGACCCTCCTTTGGGAAGAGGCATCGCCATTAAGAACATCTCATGTCCTGGAGTAGAGAATACGATAGTCCTCCCAAAATAATCCACCATCGCTCGATATTCAACCAACCAATCCATCCCCAAGATAACATCATACCCCTCCATATCCAATACAAGAAGGTCGGCAGATAAACATAATCTACCCACATCGATAGCCACACTTTTAAAAATCGAATGTATAAGTGGCCCACTACCCATTGGTGACTCAACACATATAAGGAAACTACCAGTTGTCTCTAATAGGCTGGTAGCTCGTGCAAATCTAGTCGTTATAAAAGATTGTGATGCTCCAGTATCAAATAAAACACTACCCACAAGCCCGTGTATAGTAAACGTACCCGCTACTACTGGTGGTCTCTATAGGGCTTGCTAAATGGTGGCATATCGGACGTTATAAACACACCCATAGTGAAATTGTCCCTATTGTGGAGGAGCGGGTAGGGCTAGTGTCGTAGGTTGACTTTGTGTCTGCTGCTCCTGCAGGGCACCCTACTTTTGTAACTGTCTTCCTTACTGTGGGCAACCCTTCCTCATGTGGCCTGTCTGTCTATAAATAAAACACTGGCCTGGAAACTCTCTCCGATGCTGGCCCTGATTGCCTTGATGGTATTAACTTTTCTATTAGCCCTGTTGTGGACAATATTTCTTTAAGTGATTCGCCTCCCCATAAATATAACACCGATCAGTGAATTTTTTCTTTTTTTAACCTTGTTGGTCTGATTGAGGCTTCTCTTTAGCTCGTTGCGGACAAAGTTGGCGCTTGTGGCCACCCTTTCCACATATAAAACATCTCTCTTTGAAATCTCCCTGCTCCTAACGTGTTGGACCTGGTGGATTGGACTTTGCTGGATATCTTTATTATTCTCTTGGCCCTAACGGCCTCGGGTATCCTGTCAATGTTGCTTCGGTGTTACATTGTTACTCTTTCTTCCTGACTTGCTTGACTTACTAGGTTCCCTTGCTCTTCTAGTTACTATCAGCTGAATAATATTCTCTCGATAGTGTAATAATATGCCCATAACTTCTTGTGCTATAGTATCAGCCTCCTCAGTGATAGTTACCATACCTTGTGGTACTAGAGGTACTCACTGATCCTTTCTAGTGTCACCTCTTCTAGTGATCCCAGCCTGTCGCTCCTTCCTGGGTGACATTTGAAAATAGATCAAAATGTATGAGTTCACCGTATTTACAAATATAATTGCAGAAGAACGTAATCTCAAATACGTGATAATGAATACAACAGTCCTAATAGTAGAGCTCTAAGTCAAAGAACGCTACGTTGAAATCATAGTAATCCGTACAAATGATATGGACACTATAAGATGGATTTGATACCATCTATGACACCCCACCTATTTTAATCTTGGAGGATCAGTCCATTATTAAAATAAACGAAAATCATTAATGGTTTCATTCTTAGCATCACTATCGAAAACTTGTTATTTACAAATCACCTATGTCAAATTAAGTTGGTGCCAATTTTTTTCTTTTATTATTAACACATGCAACAATAATTAAATGAATTAAACCAATCATACATGAATCTAATCTGAACAATCCTACAACAGATATAAATAATTAAATAAAGGAGACTGAATAAACCATCGGTTCTGTAAGTAAAACAATCCAACCACAATCTGAAATAAGTAAATAATATCTGAATACAGACTGATGCATAACTAAAATAAATAAATAGTCTTAAGTCAACACGCTCATATGAACTGATAATGAAATCTCCTATCTTGAAAGAATGAACTGAAGCGTCTAAGAAAATTACCTGCAAGCCTTCACACTGCTGCAGCTACGTGACACTGGATGGGATCTCTAAGTTAGGCATCCCCGTGGCTGGACACCTAACATGTTTTGAAAATATTTTGACACAGGTGAGAGCCCAAGTAAAACATTTTGAAAATATTTAGCAAGTACTTAAATCACAATTTAAATCAGTTATTTATTACATAAGTATTATCTACGTACACTCACTTGAGATTCTCACCTCTCAACTAATGTGCACGTTTATCGTATTCTACCTAACTAGTATCCCTTGTCCAACTAGCTAAGGTATCTAACTTTCTTGATAAGTCTAATTATCACGTATATCCCCATACTATAAGGCACTATGATTTCAATAATAAATTATTTATTCTCATTTTATTATTGAGCCACTTATTTAAATTTTCCCATTTAATTTTCTTTTTTGGTATTCATCATCTATCAATTCTACTGTTTCACATATGTAAGTATATTACACAGGTATAAATGTTCACAACACATACAATATACACACATATATCATCCCCGGGATGGTCCCTCGTGATGTTGGCATACTCTGCTATTAAGTCCATGTACCTCTCTTACTCAATAAATGACTATTAGCATGGAATGTTTCCTCGAAACCAAAATAAATCAACATCATAGTGGAGGCGAACATCATTTTAAGCCCTTGGGATATGCATATACATAACGTACCGAAATCACCTTCCAATCCTACTAATTCACAACACATAGTGGACTTCCTTAAGTTCCATGCTCTGGGGCACTAATCCAAGCTTCATTGTAATCGTCAGGGTGGGATTGCCCTCTGCGGATAAACCTCCTGATAGCAAGTAGCGTAGGTATGTTCACACAGATAATCAAATCATATCTATAGGTATTCACACAACCTATTTATATATCATTCAGTAGGTATACACACAACCTAATATCATCAACTCGTACATAGTATATGTTTCACTCATATATTCAATGTACCATAATTTTCAATTAAACTTCCATTTCACATAATTTGGATTATTTCTCACTACTTTAAGGGTCCTATTTACCCCATACTTAATATCACTAGTTTAAAATATGAACTGGAGGCCACGCGTTTGCAACAAAAAGATCTATCTCCATGACCTAAAACCTAGGATTGTTAAAGCGACACACCAATTTTTTTTCTAAAGGACAAGGTCCTGATATTTATTAAAAAAAGGTAGAAAAACCCTACCAAGGTGGCTTTTACAAGCTAGAGAGAAAGCTAAGCATAAAGACCTGAAAGTTTTCCAGAAGATCTAATGGAAGGAAATCCAAGATAATCCAGCTTAAGGGCACCTCTAGCAATTTTTAGAAGATCCATAGGCTTAAGAAAGGTTTCGTGACCATAAGAATTGACTCCATAATTAGCTAAGTGATCTGCTACTTGATTTGCTTCTCCCCAGACATGAGGAAAAACTAAGACTATTGGAATAGACTTAATTTCCTCTATAATATCAATAACAGACTAGGGAGGCTTGAGGATCTTACCTTTCAGAATGTCAATGGCAACTTTGGAGTCTAATTCCACAATGACCTTTGGGAGATTCATGGATTGACAAATTTTGATGCCTTTAAGGATTGCTAGGCATTCAGCTCTAGTGTTAGTTATATGTATCTCCTTTGAGGAGAAATCTTCAATGAATCTCCCATTGTGATCTTTTATGATACCACCTGAACCTGATATACCTGGATTTCCTTTTGAAGCCCCATCAGTGTTGAGCTTGGAGAATGAAGCAGGAGGATAGGACCATTTAACTATGAAAATTGATGGGAGAGCAAGATCATAACTGAGGCAAAAAGTAGCTTGGACATCTGCATGGTATTTGAAGGAAGACTTGAAAGTAGAGTTTTCGGAGAAAACTTTGATAAGATCGATCACATTTTTTATAATTTTAGAGCAGCTCATGGAACCTCCATCATAGATACTCGAGTTTTTGCTTAACCAAATTTCCCATAAGATACAACATGGGGTCATTAAATGAAGGAAATGAAGGAAATCTTTGTTAGATTTGACCAACCACCAAGACATAAGAGCTTGGTGCAATGAATAGAGATTGAACTTGATGCCAAATAAGTTACTGAAGTGAGTCCATGTTGACATTGAATTGGACCCTCCAAAAAAAGATGATTAAAGCTATCTGAGTGTTGACAGCAACATCTGCAAAAGGAGGCAATGTGAATGCCTTTGAGTTGAATTAAGTCTTCAAGGGGGATTATCTGATTGATGCATTTCCAAATGAAGCTTGAAATTTTGCTTGGTATTTCATTGGACCAGATGAATTTTCATAAAATAGAGGTGGATTTTGACTGTCTTATGCATTCCCAAGCCAATTTTATAGAGAATTCTCCATTGCATATGAGCGACCAATATTTAACAAAATTAACTTCGGTGGAGGCATTTTCTGCTTTGTCTTAGATCAGCTAAATTCTTTTGAAAGTTTGAGAGGACTTTCCTATGGAAGTTTTGAACCTGCACTTAAGAAAATCAGAACACAAACTATTATATTTATTAATATTCCACCATAATTTCATTGAGAAAGCTTGGATGATGTCTTTCAGGGCTTTGAATTTGAGGCCTCCTTCTTCTGCTGGGAAATAGAGGTCATCCCATTTTTTCCAATGATGCCTTTTACCAAATTCCTTAGAGGAACCCCACAAGAAATTATTGAGCATATTATTGATGTGGTAGATGGTCTTTTGAGGAGGTTTCAACATAGCAATGCAATGGATAGGAATGGAAGTTAGCACTGAGTTTATGGGGGATTTCCTTCCAAAAAAGGAGAGAAAGTTTGTTTGCCAACACTCTATTCTAGAGGCAATTCTATTTGAGATGTCTTTAAAATAGAAATGCTTAGATCGGCCATAAAATAGAGGGCAACCAAGATAAGTGATTGGATTTTTCTTTAATCTGAACAAGGTGACTGCTGCTATTGATCTGACAGAACTTCTGCAGGTGGAGTGATGCACTGTGTAGCTACTTTTTTCATAGTTTACCACCTGACCAGTGGCTTTCTCGAATTGCTTCAGAAATTTCATAAGAGTTTTCAAGTTATTTGAGGCCCCATTGGTGAAAATGACAGTATCATCTGCAAAACTTAAACAACTGATAAGGGGGCAGCCTCTAGGATGAGAGAAGGCTTTAAGTTTGTTAGTGATCATGAGTTTGTTAATGCCTAGATTCAGCACTTCTGCTACAATCACAAAAAGGGTTGGAGAGATGGGGTCTCCTTGTTTAAGGCCCCTATGAGATTTAAAGAATCCCCCAAGATGGCTATTAATAATTTTAGAGAACCAGTTATTCGATAAAATCCTCCAAATTCTGTCTATCCGTACTTCTGAGAAACCCATCTTTCTGAGAACTTTGATAAAAAAGATCCAAGATACCCTGCCATAGGCTTTCGAAAGGTCTAATTTAATCATCACATTGGGACCATGAGTTTTTTTCCAATCAAGGACATAATCTCTTTATCCATCAAGATGTTTTCTGAAATTTGTCTCCCTTTAATAAACCTTGATTGAAAGGGACTAATAATGTGGGGGAGAGTAGAAGAGAGTCTAGAGGCCAGAATTTTAGTTAAGATTTTGGAGCAGAAGTTACACAGACTAATAGGCCTATAGTCTGCACAATGCATAGGAGAGTTTGACTTGGGAATAAAAATTAGGTTGGTACTAGTCTAGCTTTTAGGTAATTCCCCCCCGAGAAGAAATGGTGAATAGCTTGGGTGAGATTTACTTTAATGATATCAGATTTTTTTTGGTAAAAGAGGCCATGAAAGCCATCAGGACCAGCACTACTGTCTCCATTGAGGTTAGAGATAGCTTGAAAGATCTCTAGTTCCTTTGGAAAAGCATCAAGAGTTAGAGAATGAGATGGGGGAATTTTGGCATCTACGAACTCTATTAGCTCATCTTCATCTTCTATCTCAACTGCCTTAAAAATGCCATTATAGTGATTAATAAAGGTTTGTTTAGTACCATCCAAATCTTCTAACCAATTACCATGATCATCTTTACTTTTGTGAATCTGCAGCCTAGCATATTTAGCTTTAAGAGAAGCATGGAATAGCTTTGAATTTGAATCACCCTCATATAACCATCTTCTTCCCATTTTTTGTTTCCAAAATTCTTCTTGCTTTAAAGCAAAGTTAAGGTCAGCCGTTGACTTGGATAATTGCTCCCTATTTGCTAATGATGGGGAGGATTCATAGAGTATCTATTTTTCATAGACTTCTATTTCTAATCAAGGAACCTAATTCGTGACATTCTGAAAGTTAGCTTTGTTCCAGCTTTGGAGATCCTTCTTGAGCCTTTGAATTTTTATCGAGAACACTTTAAGGGGGCTGTCTGAGATCGGGGGAGACCACGAATCTTCAATGATTTTTTTGAGATTAGGGTGAGTACACCATAGGTTAATGAATTTAAAAGGTTTGGGATATGAATCTGATTGGGGTTTGATAGTGAAGAGGAGAGGAGAGTGGTCTGAACAAGACTTACGTAGGTGTTTTAAATAAAAGTTAGGAAAAGAAGAGAGCCATTCTATGGAGACAAGACCTCTGTCCAATCTTGACCAAATTTTCCCTCTATCTCTGAAATTATGCCAAGTGTAATGAGGTCTTGAATAACCCATTTCGAAAAGACTATCATTAGAAATGAATAGGTTGAAATCAGCTACAACAAGAAGGTCTATCTGATTCCCCTCCTTCCTATCCCCACTGTTGCAGACAACATTGAAGTCACCCATAATAAGCTTTGGCTGGTGCTCCGAGATATTTTTGTGGGACATAAGTGAATCCCAAAGAGCTAGTCTTTCTCCACTAGAGAATTTAGCATAGACGACTGATAAGTAAACATCTCTGGGAAGCTGAGAGTGGGAAATTTTCACTAACAAGGATTGGTTGTCCATTTTCAAAACTGAGCAATTAACTCCAAATCGCTAGAGAAACTAAATTTTACTATTGGTATTAGATATGCCCCCATAAAATTTGATAATTCTTCTGAAGTCTTCATGTTTGTAGGCTTTAGCTTTTGGATCAACGATGGCAATGAAGGGAAGTTTATGGCTTTTACAAAGAAATTTAATTCTTCTTTTTGATGGTTTATTGGATAAACCCCTGATGTTACAAGATAAGAAATTAATCATTGATGTTCTGCTAAAAAAGAAGTTTGAGTTACCTTGGTGGTTGCTCTGGTAATTCTTCGAAGCATTGGGTCTCCTGGCTTTAAATGTTTTTGGGAAGAGTGATTTTTAGAGGAAAGGACTGGCTTGGCAGAGTCCTTACTTGCAGAAGTTTCCATCTTATTTTTCTTGGCTGCAAGTCTATAAGTTAAGTTTTTCGAGAACAAAATAAATTCATCAATCAATGGGGATTGGTTGGACCTGGCCAAATCATCTTCATTGTCAAAAAATGCTTGATCATTGTGCAAATTGTTTTTAGGAGCTCTAGGGGAATTGGCAACTGATTTGGATATGTAGACAGTGTGGGGCAGGACATCATACTGGAAGAAGTCTTGGGCAAGTTCACAGTTGGTGGGGTTTGGAGATTTAGGGGGTGGGAGTTCAGGGACTGAAAACAAAGATGCATAAGGGTGAATAATCATGGCTAAGGGATTAAAAGTAGGAGTTGTTGAAACATTTTGGGCTGTAATAATAGGTTTGGTTATAAGGGTTGGAGTTGAAGTGGATATTTTTTGGGGGGGGTTTTGGAGCTAGAGGTAAGGTTTGGATGATATAAGGGTCATTGATAGTAGGAGGTTTAGGTACAAATGTTTGGGAGGGTAGTTTTAATATAGTGGGAATTTGGTTCGATTTTTGGCCACTGTGGTTATGAACATTTTTCGAAGGATTGGTCTTGGCTTGAAATTTTTTAGTTGGTTTGGGTACAAATGACTGGGTTGAGGTATGGTCTGTAATTGACATTTTTTCCATCCTTCTTTGGACGGACGCTGTTGTAGAGTCCTTGGATAAAAGGTAATTTGATGCATCGTGACCAAGCTTTGAGCATGCCTTACAGTAAGGAGGAATGTTTTCATAAGTGATTGATTGCCAGAATTCGTCGTCTCCGCATCCAATCCAATATCTGTCTAGTTTATCAGCAAGAAGATTAAGTTCCACGCAAACTCTAGCCACACTTGGTCTATTGGCATTAACAATAGAACTATCTAACTTGAGGTGTCTGCCAACCACCTGTGCGATAGAATATATCGAGGCTTTGGAAAATAAATGAATTGGAAGGGATGGGAGAGAAATTCAAACCGGGGCAATGGGACTTTCAATATCAGGTCTGAACGAGGGACTCCATTTGAAGCATCTCATAGGGTATTTGCCAAAGAACCATTGGCTTCGCATCCAGAGCCTTGTGAAATCATATTCAATTTAAAGTTTGATCAGTATTTGTTTCTGATTAATGAGGCCAATATTAAAAGCTCCTTTAAGGCTTATAGAATGGAAGTTTTTTCTAATATCATCAATGGGGGGTTTGCCGTGTGAAAACTTGCCTACCAAAGAGAATTTATAGGGTTAGGCAAGTTTTTGGATATCAGCTTGGGAGAAACGAATGGCAGGCTCACCTTTATGGGAAGAAATAAGAAGGATGGATATGTCATCTACGCAGGCAGTACCTTTCAGTACTGAAGCAAATGATTTATTAAGCTGGCATGATGGATCAGGAGGTTTAGGAGGGAAATTGAGAGTGGACGTGAGAGTTGCCATGCAACCCTAATTAGGGTTGTATTGGAGGCTAGAGAGAGAGATCTAGGGAGAGAATTAGGGTTGTATTGGTGGCTTGAAGCTGACTACCCCCTATGTCGACACACCAATCTTGTTCGAACAATTTACACCTTTTTTAGGTTTAAACCCTTTTAGAATAACCTCTTAGTTCATTATCCAAGTATAGAACAATAATCACAATCAATCAATCAAGACAACTTACAATGGAACTACAAACCAAAAATTTCATTTCTCAAAATTTTCCCCACGAATCTGCCCATATTTTTAAAATGTAGTTTTGATGCATTTTGGTGCCGTTTTTGGAGAAAGCGTATCAATGAACAAAATGCAGAAGACATGATTTTCTACGAGGCAAAGCGGACAAAATGGCAAGTTTCGAAATCAAAACAGTGCAAAAATGTTTTTAAGAGGACAATTTAAGCTTTAAATGATTTCTAATTTACCCAATTTCATAGTCTTCTCAAATTTAAGAAGTTTTTCTACAATTCAATCCCTAGAATGATGATATTGCATTTGTATCTATATGGAGGGTCTCATTATCTAAATCTCATAAATTCTGATTTTATTTTGTTTATACTAGTGGATTCATTCTACATGCAATCATATTCCCAATTATGAGGTATATTCATCAAATCACAAAATATCATCAATTTTACTAAATTCAAAGGCCGTACTCTCCATGGGTATTATAATTCATAAAAATTTGCAAGATAGAATGTTCTTGTGAATTATGGCCAATACCGGGTATATAAGCAGTGATTTCAAATCCAGAGGTTAATCGTACTCTGGCAACTTTACGTAAGGCAGAGTTTGGTTTTTTTGGGGTGATAGTGGAAAAGTTAACAGATAAGTCACCCTTACTGCCACTCTACAGAACCATACATGAGATTTTCACCTCATATATTTGCCTTATATTGGAGTGGTCTGACTTTTATCCTCTTTGATGAAGCTTGTCTTCAAATCATTTCTCCAAGAGTGGTTGTGAAGTTAAATTGAGCTTGAATTCTAAAAAATCCTTGCTTCAGATCCAAAAATCTCCCTATCCTTTCTAATAGCCTCCAATTATTTTCTAATCTCTTTACCCTAGCCTCATATCACCACAACTATATATAATACTCAATATCCCGAAATTCACTTAACCCTAGGTTATAAAATTACTAAAATACCTCTCGGGCTGTCAATTATGTCTAAAACTATCTCGGGACTCAAACTACACACCCGGGTATACTATTTTGACTGTTTCGGCCCTTTTGGACTTAATTGTAACATCAAAATCATCATCGGAGTTACTCATAATTTATTGTCTATCTCTACCTTATTTATTCCGCTCACGACATCCGGTTAAGATATCATATTGTCACGTCACTGTCATTCGTTGTGACATCAATTTTATAATTACTATTCACTTATTAATTTTATTCAATAATTATTAATCATTTCTCTTTGATTAATAATTTAGTCAACCCATCATATTTCTATTAAATTACATCACACGTGTAATTTAAATTTTAACTAATTTAATTCATTTTTAATTTTTTAAAAGACATGTTACAAATTTTAATTTTGATATAGATGGCTAGGGAGGTTACATTAAATGAGGAGAGAGGGTGTGGTTTGGTGGGGGTAAAAGTGGACATGTGTGGCTCACGCGTGGATATTTCAAATATGGAACAAAACATGAGGGTTCATTCGATGCTTACGCATGGATATTTTTTTATATAGAAAATGCAAATTTTGGAAAATTAGATGGCGGGGTAGGCGACTTTTAAGAGGATGTGCTACATTTATATCTATATTACAATTATAAACCAAATGAATGTAATCAAAGTCAAGTTTTAATCTATCCCAATGGAAGTATGTACCATAATACTCAATTGATAATCAATTTATTTTCCATGTCAAACTTGTAGTTTCTCCATTCAATTCTCTCTCTCTCTCTCTCTCTCTCTCTCTCTCTCTCTCTCTCTATATATATATATATATATATATATATATATATATATATAAAAGAGGGTTTTTAATCGTTCATTATAGACTTATCTCATTAATTTTATGATGATTATTTGTTTCTCCATAAAAAGCTTCAGTTGTCTTTCTTTCTTCCCCATGAGATATTATTTAAATCATCTACAATTTATTGTTATAATGTCTTCATTCTCGCCCATGAATATTTTTCCTTCGATTTCTATATGTATTTATCATTTACTCTCATCTCTCTATGTATAAGTCGATAAAAGGTAACGAAAGGTGCATAAAATCTTCGATTTGAAATATACCAAAAGATTAAGGACAAAAACATTGCATTATGGAATATTGGTAAGAGAAACTATAAGATTTTAATATGGAGGGATTCAATAGTGAGGGATGACACTATTTCGATTAAGTCCAGGGTACTGAGTAAGCCTCCTAGATGTGCAAGTATTTTGTTATATCATCATTATAAAGGACCATATGTATATTCATGTACATTTTGTTGTACTTGTAATTAATTTTATTTTTGTAGATAGAAATGAAAAATTAAAGTTACACAATTTGTATTGGAAAAAAAGGATAAAATGTATAACTCTGCTACTATTTAGTGTAAAAGATCATAACTTTTTAGTTAAAGAATATATGGCTTCAGATGTTACTTTTATTATCATTGAGCACGAGAACTATAAAGAAAATTTGAAATTAGTTTAAAAGATCGATAAATTGCTCTCAATTCAATTCGAATGAACAAAATTTGATATATTTTATTAGTACCTGCTTATTTGCTACAATTAAAAATACTTCATTCCATTGTTTACTTCATTCATCATACATGGTCACACTAGAATGATAATTTATAATTTTATTTATTTACTTCTTCGCTATAAGAATTTCCATTTTATCTTTCGTCATCATACTCAGTTGTAAGAGTTAATAGATGTGAGATGTGTGGTTATAATATAAATATATTTAGATAATTTTTCTAAATAATAAAAAAAATAATTATATCCATGAGTGAAGACAATTTAAACCATGTGTTACACTTTGTGGTTGAGAAGTTATAGTCTTTATTATTTGTTAGACGTTTGATATTTAAAACATTTGTGTGGACCTATTGCAAGTCTCATTATAATCTATGAAATTTATTTGATATCACTTTAATAATATTAGCATTTTTTTTATTTTCATGAAAATTTTGAAACTATCACATAATAAATATTTGTATTGTAACAATAATTAAAAATTAACTTCACGCTCGAGCATTGCGCAGGTTGCATGCTAGTGTGTGTGTGTGTGTGTGTGTGTGTGTGTGTGTGTGTGTGTGTATATATATTTGTGTGTGTGTGTGTGTGTGTGTGTTTGATTTTAGGACTTTTTATATAAATATCAACAATTTTGAGGTTTATACACAGAATTTATGTAAGAAAAATATATTTTCATTTTTTTTATATGTATGTATATATGAGTGATTTAATAAAAGAATCAAAAAAATGATTTTTTTTTCACTTAGCTGACCCATATTCCCATCATATGTTAATTTCTATGCGTGTTAAATTTGTTTAATTTGTCACAGGTTATCGGTGTTGGGACTGTTGTTGGTTTATCTGGGGTTGACAGGTTGTTATATTCATAGTTTATTCTTAGAACCATTCCTTAAGTGTTTATTTCTACCATGGGAAATAAGGACAAGGCAATGCCTCCTACAAAACATCCACCATATCTCTCACTCTGTTGGCCGACACGAATCAAGTATGAATGGTTTATTTCTACATGGTATCATATGATGTGTGTTGTAGTTGAGAGACCTACGTACTTAACTGAATTAGATTTCACCATTTTTTCCAGAGTTATTAGGTGGTAGAGGTTGGGAGCCTATACTTTTGAAGAGTTGGTCTGCTTACATGGACATGGTTAAGGAGTTCTACTTTTATGCTAAGGCCGATGGAGAATTTATTTTTTCTCATGTTAAAGGACTTAACAAGATTATGAGTTTCAATCTTAAACATGTCGCCAGCTATAGTACTTACTCTCCTGAGCATGTTTATTTTTCGCATGCTATCGGCTTCGGCAAGACCATTGATCTTCCATCTGTCATTTGGAGATATATGACTTATGTTCATAATGATGGATACACACACTTCTGTGTAATGCTCTTATATGGGATGTTATTGACTGTCATTGTGAGTACTAATGGAGTACATAATATAACACCAATTTATGATCTTTAATTCCTATCAATACTTGGCATGAAGAAATATGTGAATATGTAAAAAAGTCCTCGGCCTTAGATCATAGACTCGACCATATGTAGAATGATGTTCCACAGATTTTACACCTCGGCCTAATAAATTCCAATTAGGTTCCATGGAAGTTACACATCACCCCTGAGGGATGACGATTTTCCGCCTTTTAAAAGAATCTCATATTATCCATTAACACATGGAAGGGACACATGACACATCTTCACATATATATAAATATAGAAATGCTTTCCTCATTTAGGAGGGAAGATTGGAACAATTTAACTCCGGAAAAATATCTCCATACTCTATCTACTTGGGAAAATAACTCTAGTCATCTCCTTCGGTGACCTTAAACACTAAAGTTGCGGACTTCTTCCATTCAACGTTATTGGGACTTGGATTTTAGAACCCAGAAGTATGTAATTCGGTTGTTTAATCTCTTTTACTTTAATTATATGTCCTATAAACTCATTTATGTACTTATAAAAATGAATCTAATGAGAAAGGAGGCACCAAAGTGGATGTAGGCTCATTCATAGCCGATCCACCCTTAATATTATGTTGATCTCATTTTTCCCTTAAATTTTCTACTATCTTACTCTTTATTTGTTAAACTTAGCTTTGACGGCATGGATCATATTTCCAGATCCAATTTTTAACATATCAACACTTATCATAACTGGTGAGCGCACTACAAATTCAATGTCTAAGATAGATGCATCCACTCCACATTGTTATCCATTTTCCTAACGAGTCTCATGTCCATCCTTTTGCTACTTCTACAGATTATGAGACCTTTTGGGCTGAGTCACGTAATATCCTTAGAGATCATACTTTTTCTACGAGTAGTTCATTTCCTTTATATAGTCAGCCACCGCATCAACAACAATAATTTGAGATGTCTATTGTTGAGTAGTTGGAAACGTTCCATATGACCTTTTAACAAAAGTTGAATGATCCACCGACGCATCAGGATAGACAAATAGCATAGATGCAAGAATAGTTTGTAGAGAATGAGAGTTGATAGCGAAGATGTTCAATACAAGGAGTGGGTAAAGAGATTCATGCCATGGTGATGATAGAGATGGAGAGGTATAGTTTGTCTTGAGGAGATTTTATAATTTTTGTTTACTTTGAGAGACAATACATATTTGGGATTTTATTTTTGCATTCTTATTATCTCTTGTACTCATGAATATTATGGTTTTGTGGACATACGCATGTTAATGTTTATTTATGTCACTTTCTATGATATCGATAGTTAGTCTTTTACATTGTTATCTCTATTTTCTTGTAATTTTGAGTTATTATATATTATGTTTTATTTTTCTAGTATAAATAATGTTGATGATGTTATCTTACATGTTGAAATATAGATATTTGGACCGTATTGATATATATTGTTCATATTCATTTTCATGTTTCCATGTCACTTTTCTCATAGAGCACATGTTATCCTTATATGATTATTTATTTTCTTAATTTGATTAATTTTTGTTGTATTTATGGATTTCTTCCCTTATATATTCCAGACAAAAAGGGTGAGAGATTTGGATTCAGGAGGAGTATATGTTAATGGCGAGTAGTTTAGTGCATGTTTTGCATTTTTCAATTCCTGTCAATTTTTTTACTCTCTTGTATCCTTTGTACGTCACGTGGTATTTGTTTAAGTGTGCACGATTTACAGGGCATGTGATGTTGATTTACCGTGGAAGCAAAAGCCATATATAAGAATCGAGTATGTCTCACGGGAATTGGGGATGGATACATTTACGTATAAATATCTTATCTGATATTATTTTTGGATATTTTACATTTTTTATTTGTTCCCAGAATATCCAAAGGGGAAGATTTGCAAGGAGAATTTTTACACTCCCCAGGTTTATTTTGTATTGGCTTTATTTCAGAAAAACTTTTCATGACAGGGAATCATTGTATCAATTCTATTGAGTTGTAATTGCATATCATTGAAGACAAAGAGATAAAGAACTGTGACATAGACTACCGGGCCAAATCATACTTTTCAAACGAAACACAATTGACGTTTGGTAAAATTTATAAGTTTTATATTTTCTTTAGTTTATCTTTTAAAGTAAGGAATTAACAGGACAATACTTGTTTTTTAAAACGAGTGGATTTTTTTTGTAAGGATCTTATTCGAACAAGATTCCATCGAATGAAAAAAGTTTTGACCGAGGTCAATATTTTGCAAATAATTGACTTCATAAAGGACCCTAATATCCGGTGGGACTTAGTAAGATAAAAACTTCGTTCGAGAGGACTTCGATCGAAAGTAATCTTGGTTAAATTAGGGCACCTAGTTTGAATGAGGAACGTGTTTTTGGAAAAAAGTGTTTTAGTTTAGCTTTTTTATTGCTTAAGTATCAATAACTTTGTAAATGCATCTTCCAGAGTACGAAATCTAGTTTTTATAAAATCCTTTTCTAGAATTTGAGAGCGTCCAATTTTACTATTATTGTTGGACATCTAGCTAGGATATATCTTAGTGCATATGGAGTGAGGTATTTTGGAATCTATCAATCAAAAAATTTGTTTTGGATACTTGCACTATAGTGTAAGTTTAAAAAATTACAAGGAAAGTGCATGATATCAAACACACCAAAAATTGATAAATCCCAAATATTCCTTGTTTGACCAATTTTTTTTCCACTTTCTTAAATCACGCCGAAATGAAATCAACAAACATCATTTTTCTTGATGAGTCTATTTAAGTGTTTATACATATCCCTCCATTTTCACCTATTCACCAATTTTGTTATTCTAATTTAAAATTTTTAGACCTTTGTTCCATTTGAGAAATAAAACTAGGTATCAATCCCATGTATTTTTTAATTGGTAATTAATTCCATAACCTCTTTCAACCGCCTATGTTATTAAAAATTCAAATTCTATTAGTTGTTAGAGGATACAAAGTATCCCATGTTTTGGTAAAATAGGATCGACAATTAAAATATAATAACATGAGATTGAGTGAAATAAATCTTTACAAATGTGACGAAATACTTGAGCTCCCTTATAATTTTATAAGGAAAATAATGTGTCATATGGCACATGTTTTGAGTATCAAAATAGTAAGTATGAGAGTTATGAATGGGTATATACACCCTATTAATTCTATGTTGAAATCTTGTCCTTACTATTTTTAAATTCTTAGTGTGTGCCTTTAGGGTACATGATATCGGAAACCATTTTATTAAAATACATATTTGAATTAGTTGCATCTTCAATATGGGCCAACTAGAGATCACACCAGAATCATTATAGTGATACAAATTAATTAATTAATTAATTAATTAATTGGCTAATTTTGAAACTAATTAATATCCCACTTATTATTTCCCTTAATAAGTTAAAAATTATTTTGAATTACTGGAGGTCGAGCAGTCAAATGTTAGTGGGTTATTCCACAGTTTTCCCTTTATTTTTTACCTACTTTGATGGAAAGTGGGGTTACGGGACAAGGGTAATGTTGGCCTTCCTTCTCCCATATAATCATTAGTCTAATTCCATCATTACCACACTTAACACATAATTATATTGGGCAGAAGGAGAAAATTCAAAACTTCATTAAATCCGATTTTTGTTCATAATTCTGAAGCATCTAGAAATTATTCTAGAGCAATTTTGGAGCACTAAAGTACGGATAAACATCATCAACTTTCATCTCTAAGCAATGGACAAATGTGTGTTCTTCATGTTTAATTTATAAGCATTTAATCGCTAAATGGATGAAGATTGAATTTCCTGGATTAAGTAGTAATTTTTTTTTGTATTATAATATTAGATACAAAATAGTATATAGATAACATGTTGTATCAGAGCCTTCGGTTTACAATCTAGTGATTTTTGTTAGGAATATTTCTTGTAGTATAAACGATTTCTATATGCTTTAAGAAATCAGAAAAAAGTTAAATAGAAAAATAGTTTTTCAAAACCGTTTCATCATGTTTATGAAGCCTATTTTGTCCCATTAATGTTCATCACATTTATGTCTCATATGTGATATAAAAAACATAATAATTATTTTAGTATGAATATAAAATGTTTTTTTTGAAATTATTCAGATAAAAATGTCCATTACGCCCAAAACAGATTTTGCGATTTTTGTCATAGTGAATAGTGTTTTTCAAAATTTTAGTGTCTGATTGACTTGAAATTTTATAGGTCGAGTGGAAATGTCCCAATGATAAATATCACGGCCTTTAGTAGTGATGCAAGGTTTTTTTTACAATTTGAAATTGTTTAGGACCTCAAAATCCCGTTTTTGCCATATTTGGTAATAATCTAAAGGCCCATAACTTTCTATAAAAAAATAATTTTGATATTCTATGAATTGTTTTGAGTTTCTGGACTGATTTACTTTGATTATATTTTGATAACTCAATTGTTCCATTTTTGGCAAAAATCAAGTATCATGTAATTTTCATCATTATATGGGCACTTAAGTTTTGAGGTATTTAGTTAATATTTATATATGATTGTGTTAGTTATATAATACAAATTATACTTGATAACAATGAATGTTAAATGTATTATTTAAGACCAATAAGTGAATATTCATTTAAGTATAATCAAAGGCTAAACACAAGTTGATATTTATATGTGAGAATATTTCACTCACGGTCATTCTGTTATTTCCCTGATGTTCGTTATAAATTAGATGAAAGCTTAACACATGTTGTAATTTAGATTAAATAACATTAGACCTTGTGTGAATACTGAATTGTTGACATTAAGTTCATGTAATCTTGTTCATGAAATTGTGAGATAACAAACATATATGCCACAAATAAAGAACCATAATTATTGAAAATAAATGGGTGTTAGTTTTGTAATATAAATATTATTTGATGTCAAATACAAATGCCATAATATTGAAATTATTTAAACGATCTACCAAATTATATTTAAGTCAACAATTCAATATTCAACCCCTTGAAAAATTATAGTGATGTGTGTAGATTATTAATTCGTGAACATTGTTAAATTATTACAGTTTTCCTTAACCTTTATTCAAATGCTCCCAACTATCCGAAATTTGATGGAACCAATTATTTCGGAATGGAATGAGCAAGTCGAGTTTAGCTTGGGTGCTTTAGACATAAATATGGCTATCTTTGTTAAGGAACTCCCTAATATAACTGATAATAGCAACGAAGATGAGATACCCGTTCACGAGGCATGGTCTAGATCCAACAGACTTGCTTTATGCAAATGTGCATCACTATTAAAACATCCCTAACCGAAATAACGACAGTAAAAGAATATCTAAACAACATAAAAGAACTCTTTCGCACTACTAATAAGTCCGTAACCAGGAAATTAAAGAATGATCTCACCATTATACGATTCGATGGCACTCGAACAATGAATGAACACATAATTGATATATCAAATCTGGTTGCTAAGCTTAAAGGTTCAGACATGACTGTGGATGACTCATTTCTCTTCCAATGTATTCTAGACTCCTTACCTCCCGAGTATGGGAATTTTCATATCAATTAAAACATTATAAAACATAAGTGGAATGTAAATGATCTGCTAAGCATACTTGTACATGAAGAAGTAAGGTTGAAACAAGAGAATGTTCACGTATCTAAAGGGCAGGTGGTTAACTATATGGTAAGAGGAGCTGGATGTAAGAAGAAGACTAAAAAGGGCATTAGGCACGATGTTGGCTAGTCTCATCAGGGAGAACCTTCAATATATATTGGTAAGAAGGAAAATAATGACAAGTGTCACTTCTGTAAAAGAAGGGCCATTTCCAGAAAGATTATCAAAAACGTAAGGCTTGATTTGAGAAAAAGGGTAAGTTTATTGTGACACCCCGCCAAATAAAATACCGGGTGACCAGTCCTATATCAAATTAAACTGTAATCTCATCTGGTTCATTCTTAGCATCACTAACAAAACTTTTTAAAACATTACTAACCACCTAGTATTCAAAAAGTTGGTGTCATATTTTTTCTCTTAATTAAACCAACATACATGCGAAAATATGAAACTGAAACAAATTGAATTATTAATAAAAGACTTGCCGAATAAACCCTTGGCTAAAATTCCAATCCAATTAAATATCCAACAAAGAATAGAATAATCTGAGAACTAAATTTGAAAGTAACTGGGCAACATGCCCTACATAACTGTAACTGAGAATAAATCCCTAATCTCGGAACAAAGGGATGAAGTGTCTAATACAAACTCCTGCTTGCATCCACATGTACCACAGCTGCGTGTCCCTGGAATAGATATCAAGTCTGGCGTCCCTCTGACTGGACACCTAAAAGGTTTTGAAAATATTTTTATAGCAAGTGTTAGTACACAAAACGTTTTGAAAATATTTACAAGTAATTTATTGCAATAAAAATCAGTTACTGATTACACATGTTAGGATAATATACACTCTCTCTTGAGTTTTACCTCACCCCTCATCTATAGTGCACACCTAACGTTCTATACTTAGTCCACCTAGCTAAACTACCCAAGCTAACTAGAGTAAAGTAATAATCTGAACTTCTCTACTTGTCTAAGTTTCCCGTAACACCCATACAGTACATCATTTTATTAACACCTCTCAAATGTTAATTAATTATCATGCACCTTTGGAATATGCTATTCTTTCACATATATAATTAAGTCCCAATACTTAATTTATACAACAAATCTCAACTATTATCTCTCAATCTTCATAATTAAGTCTCGCCACTTAATTTACTTCAGATATTCCCATCTATCTTTAGTTCGTTAGTGAAGTCTCTCTACTTAATTCACCTTCTTAGATATCCCTAATCTAATACCTATTATTTTACAGAAGTAGGGTTAATTAACTTTATAGTCTAGTAACTCACATAAGTAGATTATCCATATTGTACATATATATTTCGCACACAATATATATATATATATATATATATATATATATATATATATATATATATATATATATATATATATATATATATACACACACACTATAAATGCATGCTTCACATAAATATCCTCGTATCACACATTAAGGGATATTAGTTCGGAATTTCCCATCGTACATGGTTCGAAATGTCTCATCAAACCTGACTCGGAATGTCTCATCGAGCATAGTTCAGAATGTCTCATCGAACATGGTTCAAAATGTCTCCTCGAACGTGACTCAAAATGTCTCATCGGGCATAGTTCGGAATGTCTCATCAAACATGGTTCGAAATGTCTCGTCGAACCTGGCTCGGAATGTATCATCGAGCTAGTCAATCATATCTCATGCAAGTACAATATAGGTATTCACTCCACCTATTAGCAAAAAAGTAGGTATAAACACAACCTAATTATCATATTGTCTTACGTAGTATATATATCTCTCTCATACTCAACGTACTTCTTCTATTATGATTTATTACACTATCATAATTTATTAAGCATTCACACAGCCCTAAGGGTCCTAGTTACCCCTTTTGTAATTTTAGTAGTTAAATTAATATTTACACTACTGATCTACTTTTTAATTCATTCAAAGTTTCCGTAATTTGTTACCTTTCTCTCCTATAAATTATGACATAATTCATCCCAATTTATTCTTGTCTTAATCCTATCAATAAGACTAACTCACAAACCCAATATAAGCCTACTATAATATAATAAATCCCTTATTATATTCTACCAAAGTTCCAAGAGTTTTCCATGATAACCGATTTGAAAGTCTAGGCCAAAAAGGGAAATTTTTATATTTTCTGGGACCCAGACCGGTTCCTTCACATCACTTTATCTTCTTCATTTCGTAGATACATTTTTCCCCATTTACACACCTATAACTTCCACATTTCTCCACTAAACTTCAAACCAATTGTCCCAAACCCTTCCCACATGTATTAGGACAGTTTCTAACATAATATTTACATCAAAACATTACGAATAATATTCAAGAATGGATTCAATCACCAAACCCTCAAGAACCCTAGGTTTTTATATTCTTTCACCACTATACAACAAAAACCCATATTTAATTCGTTTTAATTATCATAACTTCTATGACATCATTTCCTCTACTGGTGTAAATCATTATACATGCAAATCCCTAACCAATATGCATCAAATTTATCCTTTTTCTCCCAAGAACATGGATTTTATCAAAACTATTATCAAAACCCAACGCATGGGCATTATAACTACACATTTAATTGCAATAAACAACTTGCCTTAACAGAAGAGGTCTGATTTCGTGGTGTTGATGACGATTCCACAAAGAACACCCTCAATTGTTCCTTGATTTGTCTTCCAAAGAATTTCAATTGATCCCCAATTGCTCCCTCTAGCTTTTTCTCAAACTCTTAGGTTTATAATGGTGTTTTCTGTCGTTCAACACACTTAGACTTAGGTTAATTATACCTAATCCCGTTTTTAGGCTTATGGGCGAAGCCCAAATGACCCGAATACCCCCGTTTGGGCCCAATTATGCCTAACAATGCCCAGAGACCTGATTACTACCCCTAGGTACTCTTTTTCGACTATCTATACCTATCTGGAGTCGACCGTATGCTCAGAATTATCATCCAAAATACTTTATAACAACCTCTAATTTCGACCTCGAAAATGCAACACAACAAAAATTCGAATAATTGAATCTAACCTCGTCAGATTTAAATAGTTCATCTAATTCAAATAAAATCTCCATATTATAAATTTAAATTTCTCCAATTTAAATAAATATTATTTCTCCCAAAATACTTAAATTCTAAGTCCTCAAAATTATGGGGTGTTAAATATTTCCCCCTATAAAAGAATTTCGTCCTCGAAATTAAGTTAAGCCTAGTACTCCAAACCTTAAACTAGCTCCCAAGTGAGCAACCCTTAAGATCACTACACTCATCTCTCCCACTTCTAATCACGAATTATTTAAAAATGATCAAATTAGTTAACTAGGGCACCCATACACCCTCTACCTATGCTCAACCACACAAATAATACCCGGCTTATTCCAGCCTAAAATCATAATATGGCTTCCATCTCGCAGTCATAACCATATACATGTAAAATAACCGAGGTACCCAACCCATAGATTAATGACCAAACATCTCCCCACTTGCAACGTTGCATTAAGTTTCAAGTGTGGGACGTCTCGCAAAGCGAAATCCGAACAAGGAACCCCCTGATACACTACTACCTAACATTGTCGGTCACGGAGATCCCTTAGGCTCTCGGTCCATGGCACGCACCTCTCAAATACCCGTCTCTTGACATAAAAGTATACACATCCACTCTTATGCCCCAAAAGACAATATATAATACTGCGCCCTTACTCTCACTAGTTTCCTTTCGCGCAATAAATTCGGAGCTATATTACCCAGATAAAAAAATAAACCTATCTATTCCCTGAATCTCATCAGTAACCGTCCCAACACACGGGATTAAACATGACAATATAATTTCATATTCATATCAGTCTATTATGCAACACATAATAACATATATACACATTGACTCACCCCAATCCAGTTACTTATTATTAAGTTTGAAAGTCAAAGTGAGTCAAATCATAATTACCTTAACCAAACCATAAATACGAGTATCCTTTTTCAATTATTAACATGAATCCATAAACTAAAACTTTTTAAAAAAATTGAATAAATTATGCTTATTCAAACTTACTGAAAAGATAATTAGGCTTAAATTACCCCTTTTAGGTTTGACCAAAATCATGGTTTTATGCATCCATTGCTAACCCGACCGACCTACTAGATTTGGCAGTGACGACACATTTACCTGAAACACATAACCATAGTAACCGTGAGCAAAATATCCCAGTGAATGCATCACTACTAAACTATTGCATATAATTAAATCAATAAACCATATCCACGTGGTAATTTATATATACTTATTCGACCCATTCATAATTATGTATTACTTATTCAGTTTATTCATAAAGAATGACCAACTTATCTGAATCATGATTCACATATCCTGTATGTAATAGACAATTCTCCCCCATTACTGGTCGAGGAGTAACCACTTGTCTTTAACAGACAAATCTCCCCCATTCAGGGTCGGGGAGTAACCTCCCATATCGATAAATCGAAATGAACAAATTCATATTCAATATTATTCTGATCATATCCGTAGCCATGTATAATAAATCTTACCAATAAGTGATATTCATATCATATCCATAACAATGTATAATACATCTTACCAGTGATTGATATTCAGATAGTATCCATAACAATGTATAATACATCTATTTCTAGTGGGTACACTCACCTTGGCCACTTTAGTGTTTTTCCCTTGCCTTTGTCTGGCACTTGTTCAACCGGTTCTTCTTCCCTTTCACATATAAATTATTACAAAATTAGTATCATCAAAAGAATATTAACAATCCAAAGAATAACTTAAACTTAATCCAATTCATAAGCATCATATGATCTCATTCAAATCATTTATCATCAATTAAGTCTCATCTAACTTCATGTTAAATTATTTAACATATCCAATTCATAGCCCAAACATACTTTAATTTCTTCTTGGTAATCCAATTATTATCATATTAGGTTCCCAATATAAAAGACAACACATCATTTCTAGTTTCCAAGAGTAAGATGTGTCCATTTCTTTATTACAAAGCAAATCTTCCCTATAGGCTCTTTCATCGTTCAGTCAACTTCCAAGAATTTTCATAATTTTTATGTATTATAACTGTTGATGTAAAAAACTAGATTGCTCTAATTATTCAATCACAGATAAATAAATAAGACAAAGATTTTTAAAGTGGTTCGGCTAGGAATAAAGCCTACGTCCACTGTTATGTTATTGCTGAGTGTTTGCAGAATTCTTGATTACAAATTCTCTTAAGAAATTCCGATCCTCCTCGAATGAGGATGATACAAGGTATTTATAGCCTTGAGGCTGTACATGAAAGGTTCGATACATTAAATGATATACATGTGAAAGGGTAATACATTTAATGCAGCGTGCGCGCCAAGAATATAAGCATTCAATGAATATCTGAACTGTTGATTATCTGGCAATTAATGATACGACCGAGGTGCAGCTCGGACCGCCATAGCTGTTCGCTGATCAGGAGTTCCTCGGGGCACTAGAGTACCTCGGTGCGCTAGAGTTCCTCGGTGTGCTAGAGTTCCTCGGTGCGCTAGAGTTCCTCGGTGCGCTAGAGTTCCTCGGTGTATTCTCGTTGCTCGGAAAGAAGCATGGTTGGTCGGGAAATGATCTTCCTCGCTGCTATTGTGCCACATAGATTGACACGTGTCTTCGTATTATTCGTCCACATCAGCATATTAATTTTGGTATCAACAGAAGCCCCCAATGTTTCATATTCCGAACTTTGAGGTGTATGGAATATTTTTTCTCGGTATATGGCAATATTAAATGACTTTTCCTGGGTTTCAGGAACATTGTGTTCAAATTTCCTTCTCATTTCGCAGCTTCCGCCCTTTTTTTGAATTTTTTATAAGCGCTTCGATTTCCGTGCAGTTTTTGTCCTTTTAGCCGCCGGAAGTTCAGTAGTTTCTTTTTGGTAATCATTTCTTTCGCCGCTTTCCAATGCAGAGTATTTAAACTTCTTAGGTAACCATACCGTCTTCTACGTTTTCCACTTTTCTGCATTCAAGCTTTCTATTTTCTCCTTCTCTCTTGTGCGTTCATCCTTGTTTTCGTTCGTTGTCAACATTCATCCTTCCTTCCTGTAAGATCTTTTTCCTTTCTTCTCTTTTATTCAGTATGGTTTATATTGTGGAGTCTGTTGAGAAATTTCGTTCTGATTTTTCCATTCCTTCGTGGGTAACTCTAGAGGTTCTTTCTGAGCCTTTAGATTACTTTCGATTGGCTGAGGGACATTGGTTCCCCAGTCTTTTTGTTGCTGAATGTGGTTTTTCCTTTCCACCAAATCCATTGTGTCTTGAATTTTGTCAATATTTTGATCTTGTCCCTGCAAAAATAGCCCCCAATTCATGGAGAATAATTAATGGGGTGCACAAATTAAATCTAACTCATGGGACTCGTATTGGGATCCCTGAGATTATGTACTGCTATAAGTGGGCCACTCTAGATAATATTTATTACTTAAAAACTAGGTTTCTGAATAGGGCTCTTGTAGTTAACCTCCCTGACTCAAATAGAGATTATTTTGAACATGGGTTGGTTATAAAAAATTGGCAATATGCCCCTTTAACTGGAGATGAAGTATACAACGGTCCCAGATGCCCCCCATATGACAATGGGATAGGTTTATTTTTCATTTTATTTTATTTAAAAAATTATGCTTTCATCATGTTTGACAAAATGTATGATTTATATCTCGTTATGTATTTATTTGCAGTTGATAGCAAAAGAAGAACTCCAAAAGAATCAGAGGTTAATATCAAGCATCTGAAACTTATCTGGGGTTTGCACAAGAACATTGCAGACGAACACATCAGGTCTGCCTCATATCTACTATAGTATAAGAGTTACACAACCTCTTATACTGCTCGCCCTGTTGAACCAGCTTCAACTCCAGAAGGTTCATCTTCAGATTCTCATCTTCCTTTAAGTCAAAGGATGGGTAAGAAAAGAGCTCCTCCTGCTCTCTTTGATGATGTTACTTCTGTTGCTGGGGCCAAGAAAAGTAAAACTGATGCCCCAGAGGGGACTAAAAAAGTGGATGCTGGGTCTTCTAAAGCTACCGAGAAGCCCCCAATGGTTCCGAGCAAGAAAAATGCTCCTGTAGATGTAATTACAATCTCTCCGACCAAGACCTCTTTGGTTGAAGGTTCTGACCGCCCGTTGAAGAGATTGAGGAAATCATCCTTAGTTACTCCGGCTGAAACTGCCTCCTCCTTACCTGCTGGTGGTACTGATGTTCCAAACATCACTCTTCCAAGTTCTGCAATGAGCTCGGTCGTACCCGAGGTCCATGGTATTGATGAAAGAATTCCTAGGGATATGCTGACATCCTTAGCTGCTCGTCACCTTGCTTCAGTAAATTTCTTATACTTTTATTTTTTCTTTCTTTCTCTGAAAGCTTGCATTTTGTATTGACTTTGCTATTTTTCTCATCTTTCAGTTGGTGAACTGTTTTAATAATATTGTGAAGAAGGATGAAGCTATTAAAGCTTGAAGCTACTCGTTAGGTGTAGAGGATGCTCTGTTGGGTTTGACCCAGTCTTTAAAGGAATCTCGTCAACAATATGTTGACGAAAAAGCTGTTTGGGAGAAGAAATTAGCTGTGGCTGAAGCTGAGAAGGTGAAAATGGCTGAAACCTCCAAGAATTTGGAGGATAAAGTAAAAGGTTTGGAGGTTAAACATCAGGAATATGATGATAAGTTGAAAAAGGCAGAGGAAGAGTTATCTACTCTGCGAGATATCAAGGTCAAAAAAGAAGAATTGGATGTGAAGCTCTCCTCGGAGAAGTTGAGAAGAAAGGTCGCAATCAAGAAACATTTCAGTGCTGGTTGGGAGAAAGGATGGGATAAGGGGATTACTGCAATGGCATCCCAAGTCCAATATGGGAAGTTGAAATACTTCCACGATGGTTGGGTAGCTGCTCTGCAAGAGTTGAAGGTCCAAGACGATTCTGAGCTATTCCAACAACATCTCCCTGGTCCTCCTCCAGCAATTGTGGAAGAAGAAGAAGATGAGCCTGTCTCAGATGAATCTTCTATGGCTACGGGTGACCCAGTCTCTGCTTCTCAACCCTCTATCAACGAGGACATTTCTTCCATGCCTCCTCCTCCCGAGAAGATTCCTGCCGATCAAGCCGTTGTTACCACCGAGCAACCGAGCTCCTCGTCCCAGCCTCCCGAGAAAGTCTTGGGGGACAAGGAAAAGGTGTGAAGTTGTTCGGTATCATTTCTATATTTCATTACTTGTAATCGAACAATGTAACCTTTTTGATGATCTAATAAAATACATCTTCGTTCCGCTCCATTATTGATACTCTGTCTGCTCTTATTTATTAACTCCTGCTTCCTCTTCTTTATTAGTTTTTGGCCAGAATGGAATTGATATCTGCTCCTGATACTGAGTTGATGCGACAATGCAATGGCTATTATAAAGCTGGTCATACAGACCTAAGTGTATCAGAGATTGTTGACATCCTTGGTAATGATGCCTCAGAACAAGCAGTTGAGGCTTACCGGTATCTGAAGGATTTGCTTGATAGATCTGTGGCCAATAATGTGGCATACTACGAATTGATCGAGGAAGTTCATGGTTCCATAGAGGATCTTCAAAATCAACATAATGCATCATTGGCTTCATTGCACAAGGATTATGAAAATAGATACCAGCAGCTCTCTTCTGAAACAGGCCATAAGAAGATCATTGCTGGATATGATATTAGGGAAAGGACCCTAAAAGGTGAAGTTAAAGCTTGCAGGAAGATTGCCGAGATCCTAGAACAAGAAAATAATAATTTACAGAAAAAGTTGGCTCAATATGAATCTGCAGCGTCATCTTCCAATGCTCTAGTGCCCATTACTGATGAGGGTTTTTCTTTCTTAGAGGTCGAAAATGCCAAATTAAGGCAAGAGCTGGATGATTTAAGAAGATCTGCTATTTCTGGGACTGCTCGTGGACGAGGAAGAGGTTCTCGGGGACGAGGAAGAATTGTCGAGGAGCAAAGTTCTCCAGTTGCTTCTCGGAGCCGATCAAGAGTTCTTAGTCGCAACGTTGAAGAGGCTCGCACCCAATCTACTCTAGAAACTCAAGCGTTCCAACTGAAGGCTAAGGATCGTGCTCTGTCTGAATTGTCCAAGAAAAACTTATTTTTAGAAGATCAACTGGATGCGACAAAGTCTGCTCTTCATACTAAGGATCTTTTTGCCAAAAACCTTCTCGAGCAATTGGATAGATTAACATTTCAATTTCATAAACAACCCAGGGAATTCTGGATGGCATGATATAATGAAGCTCTTGTTCATCTGGATGCTCGTATTGAACATGCCAACAATGAAGGTTACAAGCAGGGATGGTTGAACGCACTGGGTGTGTTAAAATTGGAGCAAGGGCATTATTTATGGGATTATCATGCTCCAGGATTATTAGACTTGCCTGTACCACCTTTCAAATTGGACATGGCATGGATCCCAGCTCGTTCCATTCCTCGCAGCTTGATTTCAAAGTACCTTGGTGATTATAACCTTCATTCTCAGGTTGAATTGTCTCGTCCTGAGCATCTCTTGGATATACCTTCTGTGATGAATGTCAGAATGCTCAGGGATGTTAATTTCATTAATTCTCCTCTTTGTCTAGAGGATCCTCCTGCTGGCGAGGAGCCTGTTTCAAAAAATAAAGGAAAGAAACCAATAGAATAGGTTTTCAATGTAACAGTTAGTACATTCATATAACTTGTAATTTATTCTAGATTTTTAATGAAAAGACTTTCATTTTCTGTTTGCCAATTTTGCTATTGTCTTGTGTTTATCAAACACCTTTATATTTGTGCATATGTATCTATGTATCTGTTAAAAAAAATAACAATATTGTGCTGTTCATCAACCAACTTAATAATAAAATTTACAAGTATCAAGGTTGTTCAATAAAGTAGTGAGTATAAATTGTTCAAACTGTTTCCAACCAACCAAGGTGGATAAATAATGTTTGTCGACCAACTACAGTTGATGGATTTTCATCCCCGACCAGCCATACTTGGTTCAATTTCAAATATAGAAATGTGTCCGACCAACTAAGGTTAATAATTTGTCCTCGTCGACCAACTACAGTTGGTGGGTCTTTATCCCCGACCAACTATACTTGGTGTATTTTGGAATATTTTGTTTTTCCTAACCAAAGGAGTATTTTTGGCTCCTTAGAGCTTGTGGCTCCTTAGAGCGCCTCCTAACCAAAGGAGTATTTTTTGGCTCCTTAGAGCTTTTGGCTCCTTAGAGCGCCTCCTAACCAAAGGAGTATTTTTTGGCTCCTTAGAGCGCTTTTTGGCTCCTTAGAGCATTTGGCTCCTTAGAGCATTTTTTGGCTCCTTAGAGCACTTTTTGGCTCCTTAGAGCACTTTTTAGCTCCTTAGAGCTTTTGGCTCCTTAGAGCACTTTTTGGCTCCTTAGAGCACTTTTTAGCTCCTTAGAGCTTTTGGCTCCTTAGAGCGCATTTTGACTCCTTAGAGCTTTTTGTGCATAGTGTATTACACTAGTATTCCACGAAAAACTTTCAACCAGAAAGAAAATGGCGAAACATCCTCGCTTTATTCATAATGAAGGAAATGCTTTTACATTTTACATTACTGATAATACTTGCGTAGATGTTCAGCATTCCACGCATTCTTAAATTCTTCTCCCTCTAGAGTTGCTATTCTGTAAGTTCCTGGACGAACAACCTCTGTAACTCGGTAAGGTCCATGCCAGTTTGCTTCCAACTTATTTTGCTTCTTAATGACTTTCTTTAGCACATAATCCCCTTCTTTTAAATCACATTTCTTCACCCTTTTCTTGTAAAACAGAGTTGTACGTTGTTGGTAAGCAGCATTCCTAATGGCTGCCTCTTCTCTAACCTCCTCGAGCATATCCAAATCCAGTCTTCTCATCAAATCGCTGACCGGGGAGTTGAAATTCAGCACTCTATGAGTTGGGAGACCCAACTCGGCAGGTATCACAGCTTCACTTCCAAATGCCAACATATATGGTGATTCTCCAGTTGTTGCTCGGGGAGTTGTTCGGTAAGCCCATAGTACGGATTGGAGGTCATTAATCCAATTTGCTTTAGCTTCACTTAACCTCTTCTTCAAACCATTTAGTAATGTTCTGTTCGTCACTTCAGTCTGTCCATTGCTCTGGGGATGGCCTGGTGCTGAATGATACTTCAAAATGTTTGACTTATGACAATAAGCAGCAAATTCTTCATTATCGAATTGTGTTCCATGGTCTGTAATGAAAGCATGGGGGAGACCATATCGACAAATGATGTTTTTCCAAATAAACTGATATACTTTCTCGTACGTCATATCAATTAGTGGTTCAGCTTCCACCCACTTAGTAAAATAATCTACTGCCACGACGAGATACTTGAACCTTCCTCGGGTCGTCGGCAGTGGTCCAACCAGATCAACCCCCCACATGGCGAATGGCCAAGGTGAAGTTATGGGTGTCAACAATGCTTGTGGAGTTCTTCGGATGGAGGAAAAACGTTGGCACTTGTCACACTTCTTAGCATAGGCTATACAATCAGCCCTCATCGTCGGCCAGTAATATCCCTGTGTCATTACCCTTTGCAAAAGTGTCCGACCTGCTACATGAGCTCCACAAGATCCTTCATGAATTTCTTCAATCAATTCTTTGACTTGTGATGGATGCACACATCTCTGCAAACCTGCCATAATTCCTCGTCTATACAAAACACCATTAATTAACACATACCGAGCAACTTTATACTTCAATTTCTTGGCAGCTAGTTTATCCTCCGGCAATTCTCCTTCTTCAATGTATGCTCTGATAGGATCCATCCAAGATGGTCCTAAATCAATGGTAATAATCTTCACCGTCAGATCTTCTTCTATGCTCCGACTTTCTAATACTTCAATTGGTATTGTTCTTCGCAGCTCGGTGCGCGTAGCTGACGCTAGTCGGGCCAATGCGTTTGCTCTAGCATTCTCCATTCTCGGTATCCTCACCAATTGAATAGCATCAAATTCTGTCAATAACTCCATCACCTTTGCATGGTACTTCACCATTAACTCTCCCTTCACTGCATATATTCCCATCATTTGATTCACAATTAATTGAGAATCACTGAAAACAATTACTTGTCGTGCCTCCATGACTTTCGCCAAATGAAAACCTGCTATCATAGCCTCATATTCAGCCTCATTATTGGAAGCTTTGAATTGGAATCTCAAGGCATACTCCATGTCAATATCATCTGGGGAGTTTAAAACAATCCCTGCTCCACAACCAGCTGTGCAAGATGATCCATCTACATATAATCTCCATGTAGGTACCTCGTCTTCAAATTTCTTATCTATCAGAGTTCCTCGGTAAAATATCTGCTGTTTTGTTTCCTCATTCCCTGGTATCTTTCGTTCCTCATCGGTCATCTGTTCGCGCCCTTTTACCAACCTTAGTTGGTCTGGGTTTGAATATGATGATTTTTCTACATCCACAAGTCCTTTTACCAACCTTGGTTGGTCTGGATTTGTGTCTGTTGATCCTGTATCGTCCACAGGTAAGTCAGCAAGTACCTTTTGCTCCTCGGGGGTATCAGGGTATGTGAACTCTGCTATAAAATCTGCTACAGCTTGCCCCTTTAATGATGATCTGGGTTCGTACACAATATCATATTCACCGAGCTCTATTGCCCAGTACATCAATCTTCCTGATTTTTCTGGCTTGTGAAGGGCTTGTCTTAATGGCATGTCGGTATACACAATGATGGTATGGGCCTGGAAGTATGGCCTCATTCTTCTACTTGCTTCAATTAATGCCAGTGCCAATTTTTCTAACTTTGGGTATCTGATTTCTGCACCTCGGAAGGCCTTACTTGTGTAATAAATTGGCTTCTGGACTCCATTCTCCAATCTAATCAACGCCGAGCTAACTGCATTCTCTGATACTGCCAAATACAAGTACAACTTCTCTCCAGTTATTGGCCTAGACAACAATGGTGGGGCTCCCAAATACTTCTTCAAATCTTGAAAGGCCTTCTCACATTCATCAGTCCACTCAAAACTTTTTCGCAGTGTTTTGAAGAACGGGAGGCATTTATCAGTTGCTCGGGATACAAATCTGTTGAGCGCTGCAACTCGTCCGGTAAGACTCTGTACTTCTTTCCTCGTCGTTGGGGATCGCAGCCCTAAAAGAGCTTTGATCTGTTCTGGATTTGCCTCAATACCTCGTTGATTGACGATGTATCCGAGGAACATTCCTTCTCGTACTCCAAAGGTACACTTCGTCGGGTTGAGCTTCATTTGGTATTTTTCCAGTTGGTCAAAGGTTTGGCCTAAGTCAACTAGGTGATCAGTAGCTCTTTTGCTTTTGGTGAGCATGTCGTCGACATAGACTTCCATATTGCAACTGATTTGTTCGGCAAAAACCTTGTTCATCAACCGCTGATATGTTGCACCTGCATTTTTTAAACCAAAAGGCATAACATTATAACAATAAGTTCCCCTTGGGGCAATAAAATAAGTACTTTCCCTGTCTTCTGGCTTCATTTTGATCTGATTGTAGCCAGAATAAGCATCCATAAAGCTGAGTAGTTCATGTCCCGAGGTAGCATCCACTAGTTGATCAATTCTGGGCAATGGAAAATGATCTTTTGGTCATGCCTTGTTGAGATCAGTGAAATCAACACACATTCTCCATTTGTTGTTCTTCTTCTTTACCATCACCACATTTTCCAACCAATCTGGATATTTCACATCTTCAATGAATTGGGCTTTCTGGAGTTTCTCAACCTCCTCTTGTATGACCTGGTTCTTCTCGGGACTAAACACTCTTCTTCTCTGCTTCACAGGCTTGATCTCCTTATTCACATTGAGCTCATGACATAAGAAGTTTGGATCTATACCTGGCATGTCTTCATGACTCCAAGCAAAAGTATTCTTCCTGTTTCTCAAGAAAGTTATCAACTCCTGTTTTATTGAAACATCCAACGACGATCCTATCTGAGTTACTCATTCAGGATGCTCGTCGTCCAGGATAACAGTTTCTGTAGATTCCACCACCTGTCCTTTTACAAGTTGAGATTCATCCCTAGGGTCAAGAGTTTCAATTTCTGTACCTTCCTCCACTTGATAAGTAGTAGTCTTTTTCCTTGATTCTTCAAGTTCTTCTTGCTCGGCAGACGAATAATAGCATTCCCGAGCTACTTTTTGATCACCTTTCATAATTCCGACTCCAAAATTCGTTGGGAATTTCAAACACTGATGTACTGTAGATGGAACTGCTTCGAACTTCTTCAATCCAACTCTTCCCATGATGATGTTGTAGGCGGACTGCACATTCTTATCCATCACAAAGAAGCGTATTCTTTCTGTTCGACAAGCAGGCCAAGTTCCAATGAGTATATCCACTTGATCGTCCCAAGTGGAAAAACTTTCTCGCCAGCAAAACCCAGAAGGGGTCTGTGATAAGGTTCCAATTGAGATAATTTTAAATTCAAGCTATCAAAGCATGAATAGTACATGATGTCTGCCGAACTACCATTGTCTACTAACACCCTTGAAATGACCACATCCTTCATCCTCATTTTGATCACCAAAGGATCATCATGAGGATAAAGAACACCTGCCAGGTCATTTTTTAAAAAACCAATCACTAACTTCTCTTTGTTTACCTTCCTCGGACGATCATCCTCGGCCAGATTTATTCGCTGAATATATGAACAAGCTTGAGCCTCTCCGAGGTAAGCTTTTCTTTCTGCAGTAAGGTCTCCTCCCCCCTGCATCTCCTCCTGTAATAACATTACAATCAAATGACCCAAAACGTATGGAGAATACCTCTCGTTCAGGCTGCCTTGGCTTCTTAGGAAGATCAGGGTCATCATCTGGATCATCTTCGTGGTCCCTCCTCTTTTTCTCCTCTGCACGACGAGGAGATCTAGATCTCTCTCTAGTTCTATCATCATTCTTCCTCTCACTCCTGCGATCTACATACTTTGACAATTTTCCTCTTCGGATGAGTGTTTCGATCTCGTTCTGAAGGGCTATGCAATTTTTGGTCATATGGCCATGATCTTTATGAAACTCGCAATATTTGGCCTTATTCCTCAGATCGGGATTTGTCTTCAGTTTCTCTGGCCACTTGATTTCCTCGCTATTCTTGATTTCTTCCAAAACATGATTAATACCCATTTTCAATGGGGTATAATTATCGTACTTCTTTAGGACTTCCAACGTTGTCCTATTATTCCTGTAATGCTTGTCACCACCATTTCCTTTCTGATCTTTCTTCTTAGACTTGTCGACCTCCACTTTTACTTCTTTATCCATATTCTTCTTCGCAGTCATAGCCTCCTCGGCATTCATAATTTTGGCTGCTTTTGCCATCTACTCGGACATAGTTTTAGGTGGATCTTTGGCCAAGGTGTAGTACAGCTTATTAGGCAGCAAACCACTCATCGAAGCAGTGATTGCTGTCTTTTCTTCGTAATCTACGACTTCCAACTTTTCGTTATTAAAACGAGTTATGTAATCTCTAGTACTTTCACCTGATTTTTGTCTAACACTTAACAAATGTGCTACTCGCTTTACCGGCTTCGCCCCAAAACAAAAATTGCCAATGAACAACTCGGCTAATTGAATAAAAGTTGAAATCTTACCCCGAGGAAGATTGTTATACCATATCTGTGCAGATCCGGTAAGAGTTCCCGAGAAAGCTCTGCACCTCATCTCGTCGGGGACGGCATATATGTCGGCGGCAGCTTGATATTGTTCTATATGAAGTACAGGATCTGTTTTTCCATCGTACTTAGGAGTCACTACAGGTGCTTTGAATTTCAATGGTGTAGGAAAATCCACAATGGATTGCACAAAAGGTGTCCCTTGAACAAAAGTTCTCTGTAAGGGGTTCCTTGCCTTAGCCATTTCTCCTAATCTATCCTCCAACCGCTGAATAGAACCTTTCCATGCTTCATTTCCTTCCTCAGGCCGCTTAGTCTGAGCAATTGATCGCTCTGATGTAGCTTCCTGAGATTTATCTTGACGAGTAGCTGGTCGTGATTGTGCTGATCCTTTTCTCAAACGTGATGGTGGTCGAACACTTCTCGATGGAGCTCTAGGTGGAATCATGTTTCTCCTTGGTCCTAACCGACTGAAAGGAGACTCCCTGCTTAATCTTTCCAAAGCGCTGGTTCTCTCCGGAGAGAGAGATATAGGTTGATTTGTATCCGTAGCCCGTATCGATGAAGTTCGCCCAGGTTGATAAGAAGAATCATTAGACTCCCCATTGCGATATGACGCAGTACGTCTGGATCGTGATTGCCCACGATCACTCCGTTGTCTTGAATAGGTAGGTGCACCGCCTTGAAGAGTTTGAATGAGTTGCCTCATAGATTCTTGCATGGCGGTTTGTCCTTGGGCCAGATTTGTCATAATTCCAGCCAGATCTGGAGTTGCAGATGGATTTGGAAGATTTCCAGCATTTCCAGCATTTCGATTACTGGATTCTGGATTATCTGCCATTGATAACAAATGATTTTTGCGAAAAACGATAGTAACAGTCGTTTCCCACAGACGGCGCCAATTTGTTGATGTAAAAAACTAGATTGCTCTAATTATTCAATCACAGATAAATAAATAAGACAAAGATTTTTAAAGTGGTTCGGCTAGGAATAAAGCCTACGTCCACTGTTATGTTATTGCTGAGTGTTTGCAGAATTCTTGATTACAAATTCTCTCAAGAAATTCCGGTCCTCCTCGAATGAGGATGATACAAGGTATTTATAGCCTTGAGGCTGTACATGAAAGGTTCGATACATTAAATGATATACATGTGAAAGGTAAATACATTTAATGCAGCGTGCGCGCCAAGAATATAAGCATTCAATGAATATCTGAACTGTTGATTATCTGGCAATTAATGATACGACCGAGGTGCAACTCGGACCGCCATAGCTGTTCGCTGATCAGGAGTTCCTCGGGGCACTAGAGTACCTCGGTGCGCTAGAGTTCCTCGGTGTGCTAGAGTTCCTCGGTGCGCTAGAGTTCCTCGGAGCGCTAGAGTTCCTCGGTGTATTCTCGTTGCTCGGAAAGAAGCATGGTTGGTCGGGAAATGATCTTCCTCGCTGCTATTGTGCCACGTAGATTGACACGTGTCTTCGTATTATTCGTCCACATCAGCATATTAATTTTGGTATCAACAATAACTTTCAATGTTTTATTGGTATTTTCACATAATTTTCAGATATGTTATAAATATATGAGTCTATTTTCATTTCCAACTGGAATTATTCAATTCCAATAAATATACAAAAAGATATCAGAGTTTGAATACACAAGGTTTCCAATTGAAGCAATATACATGATTTACACGTTCAACTTTGCTTAAACTCGCATATATTCATACATATAAACAAATACATGAAAGTTCCATAAAAAATATATGATTTATACCCTTTCAATCTTTCACACCAGAAAATTAACAAGATTTACATATGTAATTACCTTAAGGACTCTTCCGTAATTTCCCACAGATTTTTCTCTAATTTTTCTCCTCCATTCTTCTTCTTTGACTTCCCACTTCTCTTCCTCTCAAGACAAACTCTTTAATGGCTTAAATATGCTTAAGGAATATCTTATTTCAAGACTTTAAATTCGTCAAACACCCCCCTCCTTACTTAACCAATCAAAATCCACCATTTGGTAGCCTAATAAGACAAAATCTCATTTAACGAATGGACAAATTTGCCCCTGCATCGTAATTCTAGCATAACTTCTTGCTCAGACCTCTACTTTACACATCGTTTGTTGTGTTACAAACTTAACTCATATATATACAAATATATAGTTTTAACCTGAAGTCAATTATTATATTATAGTGGACAAAACTAGCCCCGAACTCGAACATTCCTACCGAAGACTTCACAAATTTATGTTTGTGACTAATTCAATAATTTATAAGTTATGAAGGTAGGATTAGACTAAACAAAATAACTTAACATTATATATATTCTAATGACACATTATCCCCATCCCATAAGGTAAGCATGATTTAAACATGATTTATCATAATCATATCCGGGTCGTCACAACCTTCCCCCTAGAAAATTTCGCCCCCAAAATTTAGGACCTATATCACTTATCAAACAATTGGGGATACTATTTTCTCATTTTATCTTCCCTTTCCCAAGTTGCTTATTTAATTTCATGGATCCTCCACAACACTTTAACTACGGAACTAACTTTATTCCCTAACACTTACTCCTTATGACCAAGAATTTCAACCTGTTCCTCGATGTACTGCAAATCTTCTTTCATAATAACTTCAGTTTCTTTATCAGTACATGTAAGAATAATTGTTTAATGATTTCTTATTAATTAAAACCAATCCCTAACTAATATATTACATCATACCTTTATACACATATGTCAAACATTCACACGTACTAGATTATCAGTTGTATTATTGTATATTCACAATGAGTGAATATTATTAACAAACCTAGTATCATTCTTTACCTTTCTCCCTTTATTACTGCAGCCTATCCTTATCATCAGACTATCTTATTACACATCACATTTCCATCTTCCATCCAACATCAATTGCATGTGTTTGACCTTAACCACTTTCTGTATCATTTATGAAGTTTAAGATTATGTTAAATATCATCCTTATAATTTCTTAATCTAAATATATCCTCACTATTATTCATATATTAAAACTGAACAATCATTCACTCAATGTTTATTCTTAACCAAGATTTTATATTCACCTTCATGTATATTATGCAGTCATGCACTATGAACCCAATTAATCTTCTCACTATATTCCCTTTTTCAGTATCATTTGATTGTTCTTTAACTAAACATACAATGACCTTTGCAAGTCATTTATCCAACACAATAACTTTACAATCATAATCTTATCCCAATGTTTATTAACTTGATATTCTTATGCAATATCATTAATAGACTCATCTTACCCGTTTGGTAACATGGAAAACGTACCATCACCACTTGAAACTTTAACCATACTTACCAACCCAGTAATACTTGTCTAGCTATTATATGTCGTATTTCTTTCGAATAACCTATACAAATACGTTAATATATCCCCTTACGGTATGTTACATAGAACATTATACTTACACATACTTCTTGGTAATTCTTTATAGTGTCAATCATATTAATTATATGTCATACTCTTAGTGATAACACATACGCACAATGACAAATACAACTCACTATCCACCCAAACCATTTGTCGATATCCAAACCCGATTATCATCTTTCCTATACTCATACGCAACACAAACTCTTAAAAGGTCTCTCCAATATTTTTAAACTTCCAACTCTTTAACACTTCGTCTCAACTCTGCTAGTCATATAAGCAATTCAAAACATCCCAAGAGTAATATTCACTACATATACTCATACTATTAAAAAAATACATCTCAACTCCTATTACTCTTTTCTTCTACTTATCATAATTCAGTATGAACCCATATTCGGATCAATTGTGATATATTGACACGTAATTGAATTTCAGACCATTTCACATATAAAATTTAAACATATACAACTATTAATCTTCTCACTTCACCTTTACCATGTGAATCTTTATTTTATTCACACTCTAACAACTTACCATCTGATCCTTCAACAGAATATGGGTTCCCGTACCTTATTCTCCCACATAAATGGGCACACACCAAACCATGGCTTAATAAGTGACACAACTCAAATCTACATATTCCAGCATAAGAAGAGATTACTTCCAATACTTCACGATTTTCATATACCACGTTTTGTCTTAAAAAAATTCTTAATTGACATATTTGTCCATACAACACATAAAATAATGCAATAATTCATATTAAAATACCTATATTCATTGTCATCCCCGAATAAACCTTAACATCTCATTTCCTTTCCTGCAAGATCCTTATATTTCACATCTCGTACAAGAATATATATGTATAACTAACAATTGTTAGTCAATAAAATCCAGTTTACTTATGACTCAAGAAAATTTCTACTTCCACTGCCAAATCTAGGCATTCCTCACCCCAGAACATCTAAAACCTAGGCTCTGATACCAAAGTTGATGCACCCCAACCCAGTTACTTATTATTAAGTTTCAAAGTCAAAGTGAGTCAAATCATAATTACCTTAACCAAACCATAAACACGAGTATCCTTTTTCAGTTATTAACATGAATCCATAAACTAAAACTTTTAACAATTTTTGAGGTAATTGTACTTATTCAAACTTACTGAAAAGATAATTACGCTTAAATTACCCCTTTTACGTTTGACCAAAATCATGGTTTTATGCATCCATTGCTAACCCCACCGATCTCCTAGATTTGGAAGTAACGTCACATTTACCTGAAACACATAACCATAGTAACCGTGAGCAAAATAGCCCAGTGAATGGATCACTACTAAACTATTGCATATAATCAAATGCAATAAATCATATCCAAGTGGTAATTTATATGTACTTATCCGACCCATTCATAATTATGTATTACTTATCCGGATCATTCATAAAGAATGACCAACTTATCCGAATCGTGATTCACATATACTAACTGCAATAGAAAATTCTCCCCCATTCCGTGTCGAGGAGTAACCCCTTGTCTTTAAAAGACAAATCTCCCCCATTCCGAGTCGGGAGGTAACCTCCCATTTTGGTAAACCGAAATGAACAAATTCATATTCAATATTATTCTGATCATCTCCATAGCCATGTATAATACATCTTACCAATAAGTGATATTCAGATCATATCTATAACCATGTATAATACATCTTACCAGTGAGTGATATTCATATCGTATCCATAACCATGTATAATACATCTCTTTCCAGTGAGTACACTCACATTGGCCACTTCATGTGTTTTTCCCTTGCCTTTGTCTGGCACTTGTTCAACCGGTTCTTCTTCCACTTCTCATATAAATTCTTACAATATTAGTATCATGAAAAGAATATTAACAATCCAAAGAATAACTTAAAATTAACCCAATTCATAAGCATCATATGATTTCATTCAAATCATTTATCATCAATGAAGTCTCATCTAACTTCATGTTAAAATATTTAACATATCTAATCCATAGCCCAAACATTCTTTAATTTCTTCTTGGTGATCCAATTCTTATCATATTAAGTTCTCAATATAAAAGATAACAAATCATTTCAAGTTTCCTATAGCAATATGTGTCCATTTCTTTATTACAAAGTAAATATGCCCTATAGGCTCTTTCATCGTTTAGTCAACTTCCAGGAATTTTCATAATTTTTATGTATTATAAATTTCAATGATATTTCACCCAACATCAATACACGTATTGAAAAATTCAAAATTAAAGTTTCATAATTTTTAAGCTTCATTTGCTATGTCAAGCAAAACATCGAACACCTGGTGTGCATACTTACACCTTTGGGGCAGAATTTATACCTGAACTTCAAACTATCACCAAAGATTCATTTCTTGGTATTTTCACATAATTTTTGTATATTCTATAAATATATGAGTCTATTTTCATTTACAACTAGAATTATTCAATTCTAATAAATATACAAAAAGATATAGGAGTTTGAATACACAATGTTTCCAATCGAAGCAATCTACATGATTTACACGTTCAACTTTGCTTAAACTCGCATCTATTCATACATAGAAACCAAGACATGCAAGTTTCATAAATAATATATGATTTATACCCTTTCAATCTTTCACACAATAAAATTAACAAGGTTTACCTATGTAATTTCCTTAAGGACTCTCCTGTAATTTCCCACGAATTTTTCTCCAATTTTTCTCCTCCATTCTTCTTCTTTGACTTCCCATTTCTCTTTCGCTCAAGACAAACTCTTTAATGGCTAAAATATGCTAAAGGAATATCTTATTTCTAGCCTTTAAAGTAGGCAAACACCCACCTCCTTCCTTAACCAATAAAAAATCCACCATTTGGTAGCCTAATAAGACAAAATCCCATTTAACGAATGGACAAATTGCCCCTGCATCGTAATTCCAGCACAACTTCTTGCTCAGACCTCTTCTTTACACAACGTTTGTTGTGTTACAAAGTTAACTCATATATATACAACTATATAGTTTAACCTTAAGTCAATTATTATATTGTAGTGGACAAATCTAGTCCCTAACTCGTACATTCCTACCGAAGACTTCACAAATTTGTGTTTGTGACTAATTCAATATTTTTTAAGTTATGAAGGTAGTATTAGACTAAAAAAAATACTTAACATTATATATATTCTAATAACACATTATAACCATCCATAAGGTAAGCATGGTTTATCATAATCATATTCCGGTCGTCACACACACATACATAGGTTAAACCCTCTTTCAGGTGAACCTAGAGAAATCAATCTTATTCTGGAACAGTAAACCTAAAATCTTGCTATAACTGCCACTATAACCTAAACCATCGCTAACAAGTCAAAACTCAGCAGGTAGTCTACTCAGTTCTCTTAACTCTTTAAAGAATTAAACTAACACCTAATGCATCAATACTTTTGTACAACTGTTCTCTCATAGGCGACACCAAAAGTTTCGCTACCTCACGGTAACTAATCATACATATCAATCATAAATCCACTACTACTAATGCACCCTCTACATCCGACTCACTCGTTAATTTCAGTGCTAATAATCAAATGTTATGACTTACCCATGTCACCAGAAATGTATCATGTACTCGTATGGATAAGGTAAAACTCTATCTCTAATTGCTATCTAGCTTACCTCGTCAATAGTTCTTGAGCATAACTCTCATGCCGAAACTGACCCACCATCTATTGTAATGATCATTTATTCAGTATCTCATCCTGTAGTGTCCCCTGCCTCACTTTAGGGAAATCCTTTTTCCTGTAGTCCCTTACTGGGTATATCCTTCCATTATGCTTCACTAGCACTATTTAATCTAATTTCACTCTTAGGTTAAATTCTCTAACTCTATGGGCTCTTTTATCTTAGAAGCGTTGATGTAAGCTAGCAAACAAAAGATATTGACGACCTCTATACTAGTCATCCTAGTTAGATTTCCCATCCATTCTTGTGTATTCTCCCATTGTTCATTATCCACTTGCGGGTTCCTTTATCATTCTCTGTATCCCCTTCGTCGGTTATGAAGTTCACTAAACAAAGTATCATCTTTCTCATGACCGGTTACTATCTTACCCACTTAATAAACTCTAAAATTCCACTTGTATCCCTCTCTTAACAGTGGATGGCCGATCTTCTTCCTAAGTGGTGACTTACTCTCGTCACCCAACGTTGCTCATATGAGATAAATTTTGTCCATAATTTAATTAGGGTGCCACTGCACTCTACCCCACTCAATTTCCTTTGGATTACCTTTATCCATTGGTCCATCACACTTCCTTTATTTTTAGGACTCTTTAAGGAGACTCCTCAAAATACCCCTCGACTCTCTCCCTATCTACAAATGTTGGGTGAGTCCGAAGTTGTATCACCGTTCTTTACAACAGTGCTTGGGGAAACTACTGTCCCCGTGTGATTATCATATTTGTTAACTACCTCGAATATTATTTATGGTGACCTCTATCAAGGTCATCATTCCCCGAATACTATAAGTTTTTTGCCTTTCCTCTCCTCCTACAGTTCTTCTGATGGCCCTCGTTGGTCGCCCGATATCGTTTGATGTACCATACCCAACTGAAATCGTATATGAGTCACATCAGTTATACTTAATAGCAGGATACCATAAGTCACATATGTAGAGGAATACAACAATCCTATCATAAGGCTCTAAATTAAAGAACGTTAAGCTAAAATGTGAAAAGCCGCATAGATCCTAATGACACTAGAACCGAATGCTCTGATACCATCTGCGACACCCCGCCTAATAAAATACCGGGTGATCAATCATATATCAAATTAAGCAGGAATCTCATCTGTTTCATTCTTAGCATCACGGTCTATTCTTTTTAAAACATTACTAACCACCTAGTATTCAAAAAGCTAGTGTCAAATTTTATCTTTTAATTAAACCAACATACATGTGAAAATATAAACAAAGCCATTCACACCAATATGAGACTGAAACAATTTGAATAATTAATAAAAGACTCCGAATAAACCCTCGGCTAAAATTCCAATCCAATTAAATAGACAACAATAAATAGAATGATCTGAGAACTAAATTTGAAAGTAACTGGGCAACATTCCCAACATAACTATAACTGAGAATAAATCCGTAATCTAGGACCAAAGAGATGACGCGTCTAATAAAAACTCCTGCTAGCATCCACATGTATTGCAGCTACCTGTCCCTAGAATAGATATCAAGTCTGACATCCTTGTGACTGGACACCTAAAAGGTTTTGAAAATATTTTTATAGCAAGTGTTAGTACACAAAACGTTTTAAAAATATTTAATACGTAATTTATTGCAATAAAAATCGGTCATTGATTACACATGTTAGGATCACGTACACTCTCTATTGAGTTTTTCCTCACCCCTCATCTGTGGCACACACCTAACGTTCTATACTTAGCCCACCTAGCTAAACTACCCAAGCTAACTAGACTAAAGTAATAATATGAACTTCTCTACACGTCTAAGTTTCTCGCACCACCCATACAGTACATTATTTTATTATCATCTCTCATATGTTAATTAATTATCATGCACCTTTGGCATATGCTATTCATTCACATCTATAATTAAGTCTCACTACTTAATTTATACAACAAATGTCAACTGCTATCCCTCAATCTTCATAATTAAGTCTCGCCACTTAATTTACTTCAGATATTCCCATATATCTTTAGTTCGTTAATGAAGTCTCTCTACTTAATTCACCTTATTAGATATCCACAATTTAATACCTATAATTTCACCCCAAGTAGCATTAATTAACTTTATAGTATACTATCTCACATAAGAAGCTTATCCGTACGGTCATATATATTTGTCACACAATACATGTATACTATAAATGCATGCTTCACAAAAATGTCCCTGTATCACACATTAAGGGCTATTAGTTCGGAATGTCCCATCGAACATGGTTAGATATCTCTCATCAAACCTGACTCGGAATGTCTCATCGAGCATAGTTCAGAATGTCTCATCGAACATGGTTCAAAATGTCTTGTCGAACTTCGTTCGAAATGTCTCATTGAGCTAGTCAATCATATCTCATGCAAGTAAAATATAGGTATTCACTCCACCTATTAGCAACACAGTAGGGATACACACAGCCTAACTATAATATTATCGTACGTAGTATATTTCTCTCTCATACCCACCGTACTTATTATGTTATGATTTATTACAACCTCGTAATTTATTGAGCATTCACAAATCCCTAAGGGTCCTAGTTACCCTTTTTTAAATTTCAGTAGTTAAATCAATATTTACACTACTGATCTACTTATTAATTCATTCGAAATTTTCTGTAATTCGTTATGTTTCTCTCCGATAAATTACGACATATTTCATCCCAATTTATTCTCATCTTAATCCTATCAATAAGACTAACTCACAAACACAATATAATCCTATTGCAATATTATAAATCCCTTATTATATTCTACCAAAGTTTTAAGAGATTTCCACGATAATCGATTTGAAAGTTTAAGCCCAAAAGGGAAATTTTTATATTTTCTTGGACCCGGACCGATTTTCCCTGGACCGATTCTTTTTATCGGGACCGGTTTGAAATGAAAGATATGGGTGAGGCAACCTTCGTGATCGGGATAGAGATATCTCAGGATAAATCACATGGAATGTTGGGACTATCTCAGAAAGGTTACATTAATAAAGTATTAGAAAGGTTCAGCATGCAAAGTTGCAATCCCATTGATATTACACTTAAGAAAGGGGATAAGTTCAGCTTAAGCTAATACCCAGGAAGTGAATTGGGAAGGGAGCACATGAAAGGAGAACCTTATGCCTCGCTCGTAGGGAGTTTACTGTATGCGCAGGTTTACACTAGACGAGATATCGGTTTTACCATTAGGATACTAAGCAGATATCATAGGAATTTGAGAAATCATCATTGAAAAGATTTAAATAAAGTATTAAAGTACTTGCAAGGGACTAAAGAATACATGCTTACATATAGGAAGACTGATAACCTTGAGATGATCGGATACTCAAACTCAAATTTTGGAGGATTCCTTGACAGTAGGAAGAGCACTTCGGGTTATGTTTTCCTCCTTGCTTGAGGATCCATCATATGAAAAAGTTCTATGCAGAGTGTTATTGCATCATTAACTATGAAGGTTGAGTTCGTAGCTTGCTTTGAAGCTGAAAATCATGGATTATGGCTGCGAAATCTCATTTTAGGACCTAGAATCATGGGGGCAATATCTAAGCCACTGAAAATTTACTCTGATAATGTTGAAGCAGTCTTCTTTTCAAAAAAGACAAGTATACTAAGGCGGCTAAACATATTGCGATGAATTTCCTGTCAGAGAAAGAAAAAGTTCTGAAACAACAAATTTTAATTGATCACATTACTACGAGTGATAACATAGCAGATCCTCTTACGAATGGACTATTTATGAAGACTTTTTATGAAACTCCTTCAAGAGATAAATCTCGATTAGTTTGATTGGATTACTATTAGTTTAGTTATTTGACACTACTATTTTGAATTGAATAAAAGTGTCTCAAATTTCTATCATTTTTGTCTTTAATGTATGCATACATGTGAATGTGACCTATTGTATGATAAAATTATCTTTTCTCAAAATAAATTACGAGGCCATTATGACATCCCACACCATAGGCCTGGTTAAATAAAACATTGATGTCGTGGTATATGGAAGGAACCACACTCCTGAATAGTATGGAACTTCCATGACTCGTATTGGTGAATTATTTAATTATGACTATAATTCTTGTTAGTTATTTTGCTTAATTGTGCACCTTATGTTCCCTAAACGAATTATGACCTTATTTTTATTAGGACCAACTATGAGACTGTTGGAAATTAATTAATAAATTAGGTAATTTCAAAATTAATTAATATCCCACTTATTATGGTCCTTAATAAGTCAAAAATTAATTTGAATTAGTGGAGGTTGGGCAGTCAAATGTTTGTGGGTTAGTGGTTAGTTTTGCCTTTATTTTTTGCCCACTCTAATGGGAAGTGGGTTATGGGACAATGATAAATTCGGCCCTCCTTTCCCTATATAATTAGTAGGCTAATTTCATTTTTAGCACACTTAACACACAATTATACTAGGCAAAAGGTGAAAATTCGAAATTCCATAAAATCATTTTTTTTCCTTCATAATTCTGGTGCATTTAGAATTGATTCTAGAGCAATTCTGGAGCACTAAAGTAAGAAGCAACATATCAACTTTCACCTCTAAGCAATGGATAAAGGTTTGTTCTTCATATTTAATTTATAAGAAATTTAATTTATAAATGCATGAAAATTGAATTTTTTGAATTAAGTAGTAATTATGTTTTGTATTATAATGCTAGAATCAAAACAGTATATATATACAGTGTTCTAAGAGGCGCGCCTAGGCTCCGCCCAGGCTTGAGGCTTAGGAGGCGAACTTTTTTTTTAAAATAAAAAAACTTTAGTGAAACGATATCTCCTTTTAAAGACTTTTTTTTAAAACTGGACTAATATCTCATTCAAAACAATTAAAAGAAAAATGGTGTTCCAAACCTCTGTGCCTCTCGTCCAAAAAACGCGTATTTTTTCTTTTCTTTTTTTTTTCGTTTTTTCGTAGTATTTTAGTTTGCATATATTCAGACATGTTTTTAGGTATGTACGATTTTAGTATTTTTAATAGCCTCGGTATAGTTAAAAATGTTAAAATATGTTCAAAAAAGGCCCAAACGCATTTTCACATTATTTTATGCCTAAGATCCGCCTATACTTTTAAGACTTAAGGCTTAGCCTCCATGTCTCGATAGCGTCCTGCATTTTTTAGAACCTTGTATATATAACATATAGCCCTTGTCACATAATAGAGAATCTAAATGCTTTAGTCCATACAAAGCCCATCCTACACAACCTGCAAAATTATCCAATAATGGTCCAATGCCAAACCAATTCACCTATGAAGTTAAATGGGTAATATTATGATCATTAATGCCTCATTTACATTGGGTTTAGTTGGGTTATATGTGGCCCTCCATTAGACCAATTAAGAGTCCATGTATAATAACAAGGCTTTTAATTGTTCTGTTTCCATATACCACCTGAATGCCTCTGTGCTATTGAGGATGTCTAAAACAAAAGCCCTTAATAGTGCCAGTGAAGTTATAAACCACCTGAATGCCTCTGTGATTACAACAAAATCCTATTCTTTTGCCTCTTAAGCTTACATAGATTAAGTCATATATAATTTCTCATCCTTGTTTTTTCTCCATAATTTTGTATAAAAGAATCTTCATTTTTTATTGCCTTGAATAAAATAAATAAGGATCAAATACCAAAAAGTTCCTCAAATATTCTTTAATACACACTTATTCCAATACTCTTATTTTGTACCAAAAAGTCCTTCACCGTGCCAAAAAGAGAGTAATCATTGCTTATTTGCAATGGTTCTTAGGGAAATAAATGTCCTCAAATTATTTCATTATTTATTGGGGCATATACCAAATAGTCCCTCGAACTTTGTTTAATACACGTTTAGTCCAAGCCTTTTTATTTTGCACCAAAAAGTCCTTCACCAAGCCAAAAAGACTTTAAAAATCTATCCAAAGCACTAGGGGAAAATTTCATTGAAAACAAGAAACATACATTTGTGCTCCTCCCATTGTACTCGCATCGTCTCTCACTCCTCATCTTCTCCAATATCTTTTCCGTCACATACGTGAACCGGTTCGGGTGGGGCCCACCCTTCGACCAGTCAACCCAAGTCAAGGTCCTATTGGAATTCCTCTCCCCAAATTTCATGGTCACAAATGTCGGTAAGTAGTGTTCATCAGCATAACATGCCCCCTTGCAGTGGCTTTGGAATATTGGGAAATATTTTCTATCCGAGATCACTTCGATGGCTAGATCTCGATCCATTTCAAACCATTGGGACCCTTTTATCCATTGTTCAATTGCGACCTTTGGGGGTGGTGTGATAAGCACCCAAAGCTGTACAATTTATACCCCAAATAGATGTACTTTAGTTGCTATTTCTCGACAATATGGGTCTTATGCGCGTAAATGTTTAATATGCAGGTTTAATGTACGTTGCGATATTCAAACGCGTATTTCAAGGCAATTGTGCATTTTACGGAGCTAAATACCAAATTTCCTGACCCTAACCTAACCCATCCTAGCCTAAACTTGTCCCTAAACCGTCACCCAAGACCCGTGTGTGTTGGTTTGGTCCCTTTTTATTTTATTTTAATTTTTTAGATTTTTAGGTTAAGTAATTTTAATTTTAGGATTATTTTAGCATTTTTTAGGTTTTATTTCCTATTTTTATATTTTTTATTTCTATTTTTATTAATATAATTTTATTTTATTTTATTAAGTTTTTAGTTTTAGTTTTTATCTTATTTTATTTTTTTAGGATTAGTTTTTAGGAATTTAGTTTTATTACATTTTATATTTTTTAGGACTTTAGTTTTTAAATTTAATTGATTTATATTTTTATTTTTATTTTCATTTCAATTCTTTTTATTTTTTTATTTATTTTTATTGAGTCTTTATGTTATTTTTTTAGATTTTTAGTTTTTATAAGTTTTTATTTTATTACTTAGATTTTATTTTTTTAGTTTTATTTTATAAGGGTTCAAATTATACACACACACACTTAATACCCATTACACCTAAACCTTATCCTACCCAAACTCTCACCTCACCCTCATCCTACTAACCTACACCCACACACACCATACCCCACACTTCATCTTCTTCCTCTCACCTTCTCTCTCCTCTCTCTTCCACCATCTCCATTAACACACACAAAACCAAACCCCCTCTCTCTCATCCTTCAACAACAAAACCTCCAATCTCTCACCTCCTTACCAGCCCACTCTCTCTCTCCCTCAGCAGCCCTCTAACTCGCCGGAGCTATCCCCTGTCCGCTACCGCCGGCGACCTCGCCCGACCCTGCTGCCACCAACTCCGGCCAGCTACTCCTACCGCCGACCGACCCCGGCAACCCTCTCTCTCGCACCCTTCTACTACCCATAGCCTTCGAACTCGCTGGCGCTATCCACTCCGTCAAACTCGGATCTGCCATACCCAGACCAAATCCGAACTCTGACCCAACGCCGGTGGTGCCCCTGCCCGAGCCTTACCCATTCGCTTGAACCCGAACTCCTAAATAACAAACCCTATACCCAGCCAAGGCAACCAAACCCATTTTTCAATCCCTTAACCCACATCCATCTTCCAACCCATTTCCCATATCCCCAAGCCAAACCACGATCTGCCAAAAAACCAATTCCAAACCTGCAAAGTTCCAAAGCCAAAGTAACAAAACCCACATGTGCCTAACTAACCCCTTTTCCTATTCTACCCCCAACCCCCCATATCTTACCCAATACCCAAAACTACCCTTATAACCAAATCAGATTTATTCCCCTATTTTCCCACTTGTCCCCACACCTCACACAATCCATGCACACTTGTGCATTCTCTCCATATTACCCTCACCCATATATCCTCATACCTCACACCCCTCATGTGCACATCCTTATTTTCCCAAATTAACCCCTTAGCTCCAATTGCATATAAAAGAAGACTTCAAGGCCATAAGAAGAAAAGAATGAAGTAGAGAGAAAATTCTAGAGAGATAGTTTAGTTTAGAAAATAAATTAGGTAGAATATTTTTGTAAATAATTTTGTTTTTATTTTTTTAGATATTTGTGAGAGATTAATTGTTGAGCAATTCAAATGAGTATTTGTATGTAATTGAATATTGTGGAGAGCTCATTTTGAATGGAAGTTGATCAATTTCAATGGAGGATTAGAGTCCAATTTTGCAAATCAAGGAGACTTGTTTGAAGATTTGTCCTCTTACCCTTCTATTTTATTTGTTTATGCCTTTGATTATTAATTTGTCATATTTCATACCATGTTAGGCTAAAACCCCTTTCAAGGGGTGGGGTGAAACCCTTATTTGATATTATTTTAGTTTAATTAGTTTGATTACTTGAAATTTCCCTTTGAATGTTAAATTTGATCCCTCACCCTTAGATTTACGCCTCGAGAGAGGGTAAATGATTTTCGAGAGAAAATCGAAATTCTAATGATAATACCCATTTTAGATTCGAACTAGAGATAGGGGTTTCTTAAGTGGGGTATTATCACTTGAATTTCAACTCTAAATTTAATTTCTAAGATTGACATAAATTCTAATTGATCGATCCTAGCGGGTGATTAATTAAAAGGAGTGTAGATCTAATTTTCTAGAGTTGTGGGGTGTTAATTTTAACTTTCTAAAAGATTACTATTCTAATTACACTTGCAACGAGAGTTGGTTTGTAATTTTAATATTAATTTGGGAGAATTCAAATAATTAAATTAATTAATTAGAATAATTAAAATTTGTGGTGTAATCCCACTCCTTGATTGTTCTCACAATTATTTTCCTCACTTTATCTTTTATTTTTAGTGTTAGACTTAATTTTTCATTTTAGTTACTTTCTAGTTAGTTATTATCATTTTACATTTAGTTTATTTTAGTTTAGATCTCACCTCACCCTTTTGTTTTAATATTGAAAAAGCTAAAAAAAATAGAAAAGTGAAAAAGCACAAAAAGAAAATAAATAGTGAATTACATTTGAATCTGTTCCATTTGCTTACTCCCTTGAAAGTGGATTGATACCCTTACTTACCTCTACACTTGAGTTTATTATTATTTGTAGGTACATAAGGATTTTGACTAACTTGGCTTTCAACAAGAAATACACGCAAAAGTCTTTTTATCAAATGGCGCCGTTGCCGGGGAGATGAAAAGTTCAAGTTATCAAATGGCGCCGTTGCCGTTCTTGGGATTGTGAAGCTCAGAGGGAATTTCATATTGTAGTTCATTTATTTTTTGTTACACTTTATTATTTTTTTGTACCATTTTTTTTTTAGAAGGTTTGTATTTAGGATTATTTCATTCTTGGCTTGTATTGCGGTGCATAGGACACCATTTATTTTTCATTTAAATTTGTAATAATTGAAGCCAAGCGTGATAGGGAAACCGGACAAGGTAGAGAGAGGGCGCCCATTGGCGAGGATTTAGAAGCCTCTCTACCTTGGGTCGGTAGGACTCCCGGGGACGACTGAGATTGGCGTATTCTCCCCCCGGTCGACTCAACATTTTCGGCACCCCACGGCGTAAAAACCGTGGGAGGTATATTTCTTAAACCCTCGCGCCTCTCCTGTTAGCGAGTCAATTCTTTTGTGTGCTCTTGTGTGCTCTTATTTGATTTTATTCTCGCATTTATTTTTGAATGGTGTGATGAATTAATTAATTAAGACCTACACCCGGTCACTCACGAGAAGGGATTTCATCACCCGACTCACTCGCTTACCATTTTGTGCTACCCTAGCCATCACTAAATTTAAAATCAATCAACTAGGTGGCCCAATAGGAGAAAATTTTGCAAAGGCGATCACAAAGAGATTTCCGTGAATTTTTATCGCCCACGGACTTAATTAAAATTTGACTACCCTCTCACTAAATTTAAAGATAAAAATTGACTATGTGCTAGTTAGGAATTTTTCTTGACTTGTGTGTGTGTCCAATTCCATTTTTCGGTAGTCGCTTTTAGTTAGTCCGTCCACATTCATAGAGTCCATATTTTTCCCCACCTTTTCTTCCACAAAAAAAAAAAAAAAAAAAAAAAATCCAAAAATATTTTTCTTCCTTTATTTTTTACAAAAAAATCCAAAAATATTTTCTTTCTTTAATTTTTATAAAATCCCAAAAATATTTTCTTTCCTTTTGAAAAAATTTCAAAAAATAAAAAAAATATATATTTCTCACCTCATGGCTGAAGAACGTCCTTTACGGGACTACTTTGGTCATTTTCCTTTGACACGTGACACGTTCCCGAGCGGTCCCTTTATGATATTCTTCATGATTTCACCTCTCTCACGAGTACCGTTGATACTCTTGAACCGTCCATTCACGCATCTCATTTTCCATCACCCTCGGTGTCAAGTGTCGACGTGTCGCGTACCTTGTTGTGCACCCACTGTTATTATGCCGATCACATGTCCCATGAGTGCCCTTACATTCCATATCCATCCGAACCCACCATGGTACATGTGTATCCATATGACACTGTTCCGGAACCCACCTCGGCCCACTATCCCGATACACCTCATCCCGAGTTGTGTGAGTCCCCGAGTTATTCGTGGAGGCTTGATCACCCTTCCACGCAATACGAATCCCAACCCGATGTTGTGGATCCTCACACGTTCCAACAGTCGTCATGGCAACCTTGTGCACCCGTTCACGATCAGTCTCCTCACTACGCAACCCATGAGTATCAACCCATTGTCCATCACGAAAGCAATCCTTTCGTGTATGATGAACTTGACCCCACCCCACCCATTTCACTTGAGTATTCTCCATATAGTCCTTACCATAGCGAGTTGTGTCCACCTCACTCACCACCACCCGTCACTCCACCACCACCATCATCCACCTCCGCTCTCGAAAACCTCTTGCAAAAGTTCATTCTCGAGCAAGAGCAAGCCACTCAACTTCAAAATGACGCCCTCCAACGGCTTGAACAACGATTAAATGAAATTGAGTGTGAGCGAGAGTCGGACATTCCCATGTATCCACCCATTGTTGCACCCGAGTGTGCTGATGATGTGTCCTCTTGCGACACCGATTTTGAGTGTGACCAACCCTATCCTCCCGAGAATCTCAATGTTGAGACCATTCCATGGTCCGGGTCCCAAGTCGACAATTGTGTTGACATACCTTTCGATAGTGAGCCTGATCCAACCCCACCCTGTCCTTATGAACCCATCATTGCGGTTCCCACTCACTTTCCCGTAATATCCAAAACAATGCCCGAGTCTATATCTATTGAGCACATCGTGTGTGTTCCCGAGGAAACAATTTATCCTAGGTTAGCTCCGGCTACGAGTGCTCACCATTTTCCCGAGATAGAATCCGTGATAGTTCCTAACTATTCGGATCTGGATGATGTCCCACCATGCATGGCTCCCGTTGAGCCCAATATTTCTATCGATTCCTCTATCTCCGATCTTGGTGCCTCGTTTTACCCACCCACCCCATTTACCGATGCTTTTATGGAGAAGTTGACAACTCCATCTTTAGACACCACACTCCCTTGTGAGTATTCCTTTACTCCTCCCAATGAGTGTGTGTCTCCCACGCTTGAGTTGGATCATCTTCCTCCACCGTTTATCCCACCCGATACACCGTTTGTCCCACCCGACCCACCCATTATCCTTTCCACCCCACCACCTGGTTTGGATCTTGATTTTGCACATTTAATATTTCCATCTACATCTTTAGATCCTCACCTGAAGCCATCCACCATCCACGAGAGTATTTTTGCTGATACTCTTCACTTCCGTGACACCGAGCTTGTTCCTCCATGCACACCACTCTCTTGTGATGTTAATTTTTCTCAACAGCTCCCTGGCGTGTCACGGCGCAACCATTATCATCGTCCATTCATAGAACGGTCGTGTGATTTTTATGAGGCCTACCCCATCACTATTGCCAAACCATTTTGCCTCCGTCACCAACTTGAGCACCATGCTTTTAGGGCCCTTGTTGCCCTCACCTTTACGCTCAACAAGGCCCGTGACCGATACCTCTTCACCCTTACCTTAATTCCCACCCGCCCATGGTCCACCGATGCTTTGCATCGTGTGATGCACTTTGCCATACAAGTGCACTGACCCGTTTTAGCCTTTATCCAACAAGACTGACGCTTCAGTCTTGTTTGGGGGTGATTCTCATCACCCGATTTTTCTGCCGCCCCGTGCTTTCATAGATCTTGTATTTAGGGTGAGATTCCATCGGTCTGGCTGAAGACGTTAAACTTAGCGCTACCGGGAGGCAGCCCGCGTTTCTTGTACTAGTCTCATCCTGTTTGGGGGTGGTGTTTCACATCACCCTATGCTTTATCATGCTTATAGACTTGTACACATTTTTTTCTTATCACTCATTCAGGTTTATTCTTGCCTTCACATGTCCACTTCATTAGCGGTTCATTCTGGTAATCTCTTTCCTACCTTATGCTCTCAATTTTAAAAATCATTTTACCTAACATCGAGGAAGATGTTCCTTTTTGTTTGGGGGTGGGGAATTTTATCAAAATCGTACCTCTTTTGAAAATTTTTGATTGTTGAACCTGATTTTTAAAAATTTCGTGCAGTTTCTTTCATCTCAATCATTGATGTGAATTTTCAATCATCCATCTTTCAAAAGTCTAGGAATCAAGCTAGAGAATATTTTTTCTAATAGCTTATGTAATACATAACAAGGCATTTTGCACCATGAATTTCTAGACTCAACAAAATTTGCGCACTTATCATGTCATTACGTTTAGAGTTGAGGAGTACTACAATTCTAAAGAGAACCTTAAGGATCACTAGTAGAGACTTTAGTCCGTGAGATTTATGCCTTTCACCCTTTTAGAGTGTTTTACGCAATCTCCGAGTCACAAGTTGATTCAACTTCTTTTGGGTCCGCACTTAATTGTTGTATGATCTCATTTTCTTTCATAAAATTTTGATTGATCACTGAGAATGACATCTCTTTCGAGTTGTAAGAAACGCGTATCTTGAAATTTGTCCCGATCACTAGGATTTTCATCCATACACCTACCACTTTCCCCTATATCACATTTCCATTCACTTCACCCATTATATTTCCCCATCCATATATATTCCCCTCACTACCCATACATTCCCCACACCATCCATTTATCATTCCATCCATATCATCTTCCATCATTTTCAAATAAAAGAGTGTGATTTCAAATGTAAATGTCTTCAGTGCTGGTTTGAAAAATGAGAGAAAAACAAAAAAAAAAAAAGAAAAAAAGTAAGAAAAAAAAGAAAATCGAAAAAAAAAGAGAAAAACAGAAAAATAGCAAAAAAATAGAAAAAAGAAAAAGAAAAGAAAAATCGAAAAAAGAGAGAAAAGAAAAAAAAAGAGTTGTAGTTAATTTTTGTTAAAATAAAGACATTTGTGCCTAATGTGAACACTCTTCTATCATATCCATTCATATATCATCATTCATATCACCATTATATCCTACATACCACATCCATCATACCACACCTTATACCATCCTTCCCATTTCATTTCCCCCTCACCCATATACATCCACATTTCCCCTAGGTGTTCGGGCAAATGAAAGTCGACGTGGTGAATAACTCGACGTTCTCACTATAGTGATTAGCATTTCTTTCATGAGATCACTTTTCTTTCAAATTGTTCGTTCTTTCTTATATGTGTGTGAGACGTTTGAACTTGCTTACATTTACTCACCTCCTCACACACAAGAGCGATACACTGACCCATATCTCGAGAGTTCGTTTGAGAGTGATATATCCGTGAGATTTTGAAGTTGAAGCGTTGATTCCAACAAGGCAATCTAGGAATTACTTTGATGATACTCGACCCGTTTTGACTGATTCACACTACACACGTTGAGTTCTAGGAAGGATGTGCCTTGAGTATTTACTTAGCTTAAACTTTTTACACATTCTAGCTTGTATTTCTCAAATCATTTTCTCATGTGATGGATTGTGCGATTATTCTACGTCTAATAAGAGATTGACTGCCCTTCAATAAATTTTTGCAAATAAGAATTTTGTGGGTATATTCCCTGCAAACCCTCACGAGACACAACTCGTCCTGTAGGGTAACCTATAGGTTTAAAGGCTTGTTGCACAAGCTAAGTGCAATCGCAAGTGCCCGCGAAAGTGGTACACTTTTGGTTTCTTATCTTTCTCTTTCTCCCTATCTTATTGCTCGAGGACTAGCAACGCTCTGTTTGGGGGTGGTGTGATAAGCACCCAAAACTGTACAATTTATACCCCAAATAGATGTACTTTAGTTGCTATTTCTCGACAATATGGGTCTTATGCGCGTAAATGTTTAATATGCAGGTTTAATGTACGTTGCGATATTCAAACGCGTATTTCAAGGCAATTGTGCATTTTACGGAGCTAAATACCAAATTTCCATTATCGTCATCGAACTCGCCGGGGTGGTTAAACCATTATCGTCATCGAACTCCAACTTCTGACTGATCTAAAACTCTGATAATCCGTTCACTTCTAAGCATCCAAAGGGAGGATAGTAAGGTTTATCCACACAAACCTCAATAAGCACCTTGTGTACTATAAATAGGTACGGGTGCTTTCTCACAACTTTCCTATTAGAAATGAAATAATCACAATGACACAATGAATGCAAAATTACTCTCATACAGTTCCACCAGTCGTCGATTACCTTGCGCCTATTACTCAGGCTATAGGTGATACAACTTTCTCAAAACGAGTTTTTTTTTCACTACTTCCTTATACCCCATATTGAAGGTGGGTTTCAGGTATCTCATCCTAGTTAGGATTAATACTGGGTAAGGCTACATATCGGCGCGATCACTATCTAATATTGTAAGTCACCCAAGGATATAACAATTTCTTTCCTTCTTGATAACCCATTCCAAACATTTGAAGGAACTCGTTACTTATCTTTAAGTTGGCAACCCCTCAAAGGAATTTACCAACTTGACTCTTGCATCACTGGAATCCTTGGTTTGATACAAAATTATCTGGTTGATCATCTTACCACAACCGATCTACTACTTATTATACCCCTTTCAACACCTACTTTCACGTATAATTCTTCTCATTAAATGATACCTACTAACCCCCTTCTTCCCTCGGCGTATACCAAAAGTTCTGACCCATGCACCTTTTTTCCACATTGTGAACATTCGGACGCTTAATACCTTATTGACATCCTCACTCTATTTACGCTTAAGCCACCCTCAATATTCGATTGGGTGGAACTTCGCTCCAAGTTTGTCCATAATAGTTAAATATTTGTCTTCTCAAGGGATACCCCCCTTTTAAATGGTTCCCACTTCCTTTCCTCCAAGTTCGAACGTGCTACTCTGATTTCACATGAATCAATAGATTGTAGTCCTTCTTACGACGCTTAATCCATTCTACCACTACTATTTGTGATATCTATTTCACAAGCATAAATTCCACCAATATCTATGTCTCCTCTTTGGGTGATTATCACATTATCAAACCAGGGTGTCTACACCCCTTATAACCCATGCATATAGGTTTAAACATCACATACGCTTCAAAATTAATCCAAACTATTTATTGTCCCTGCATTTGCAACGTGGATATACCACTTGAGGGTCTCAATTACCCCCGAATTTAAAATTCATAATCCTCCTAAACATCGTTGCATCCTTCAACCCGCCAAAATAAAACAAAATTATCGTTACTTCCATAATTTACCCTTTTAACTTCCTGTTATAACTACATACTTCCATAACGATCGAGGTACCCAAATCATGGACGAATGGCTAAACATATCCTTACTACCAACCTTACGCTAAGTTTCATGTGTGGGATGTCTCGCAAAGTGAAATCCAAATAAGGAACCCCCCCGATACACTACTTCCTAGAATTGTCGGTCATCAGAGTCCATTAGGCTTTCAGTCCATAATATATACCCCTATATTCCCGTCTTTTGACAACAAAGTTACATATCCTCTCACAAAATTCTTAAACAAAGAACTTCCATCGAAAGACATTGTCTCTTAACATTGGTGGTAATCACATTCCATAAACATTATGAAAATATAATCGGGGATCTCAAAATCCCGTCCCCAGACATACAACTATGAGTATTAACTTTCACATCTCTAAAGGGTGATATAAAAATGCATTCTTCCTATAATCCCATCCTGAGCGTTAATTATAATAACCAGCTAAATCTTTCTGTTGAATAGTAAACCAAATACACTCCAATTTATATCAATAAAGTCCCTACACATATCGAGAAAAAATATCCGAGACCATTATACCTTTTGAAGTCTCAACCATACATATATACGTATATAAGAATATATAAACGCGAGCCCAAACCTATCGCAGATGGATCCTCGCCAGAACAAAACATTTTACACCAAGGTAGTAACCCCGTTAGACTTGTAATATCCGCACATAATCGGTTTAAGCATATTATAAAAACCATCATTAGGATAATATCATACTCGTATAACACATCACTAAAATGATAATTTCAATAAGGTATGTACCACTAGAGACACACCCATTCATCCTCCGCGGATCACACTAAATGTAACACAACTATACCAGGAAAATATTCACATAAATAATAACATTGTTGATATACACACTAAACTCGACTCTCATGCGAATACATCAATAAAAATGTAGGAGTTCGTTCCTGACACATATAACACGCAACATCATCTGAGGATATAACTCATACTTCTATCTTGCCAATCGCCCTGGATGCTCAAATGGTTCCTGGACTTAACACACCTATATGTACCAAACTGAAAATTTCAATAGCTATTGCCCTTGCTAGGCACCATACCCTTATCCCTATACTTGCCTCGGGATAAATTTTAACCCACGGGTTTCACTCCCCACAAAATACCTCTATACACACTCCACTTATCTCTGGTCACACTAACCACGTTAGGGTTATCGTCTCGGACGTTAGTAGTCTCGACTTCATTGTTCCCTTAGATTTGATGGTCCTAAGGAACACGTTACTGGCTTCAACAACTCTTACTGAAATTACCATCATTCGGTAAATAATTCAGTTATCCAAATCATTGAAATGGGTCCCCTGATGGACCTCCCCCTTGTGATGATTCACCAACACCATTTCCCCCAGTCTTACTCTATCTAAATTCTTTGATTCTTGTAGCTCCCTTCACAGGGAAGCGTTTACCTACATAATAACAAAACGCGACATTATTACCATCTTCATCGACCGTCCAAACATAATTCCCCAGAAGTGTTAACAATTATTCTTATAAGTTAATTTTACCCTTTAATATCCTCTTCTCCATTGCACCTACTTGATCCGGTGTAAGGTAAGCTAATTTATTAAATTTCTTTTCACAAAGTGACCTCTGTCCGACCCTCTTGTGTGTGTTCAGAACAACGTCCCACCTTATCATGAACATCCGATTAAGGAACTTATGGTCAAACCATACGTATGCGCCTTCTCTTGATAAAACATCCCACTTCTAAGTGTGGTGGTTGCCTCTCACCATTGTAACTCTGCTCTTACGAGCAAAGAAAAATTTTACCCCAAATTTTCACTCCCGATTAGTCATACTCCAACATATGCCCAAGCCTTTGGCTATTTTAGTTTTGTTGGCTAACACACGCCATTTCCTTACCATTTTGGCCTTCCGTGCCATAATAGGGGTGACCTCAACTACGGTCATCATTCTTGAATATACTCTATAACCTCAACTGAGCTTTGCATCCTCCTGTCTGCCCAATTCGCACGACATACTGCATTGTTCGGCACACGAACACACCTGGATGCAAATAGGAGTCACTATCAGGAGAACGAAACCTCACCAAAGAAATCAACAATCCTAAACATAGGGCTCTATATCAAGGAAAGCTATGCGGGAAGCATAGTAATCCGCACAAATCATGAAGGACACTAGAACCTGATGCTCTGATACTACCTGTGGCACCCCGCCCAATTAAATATCGGGTGATCAGTACTTTATAAAATTTAAAATAGAATGTTCGGTTGGTTAATTCTTATCATCACCGTCGAAAACATAATAACCTTATTAACCACCTAATAGTTAATTAAGCTAGTGTCAAAATATTTTCTTTTTTTTCATTTTTCCAAAAATCATTCATTTATTAAGTCCAAGAATTGAAATATAATCCATCCACGACATAACTAATTCATATAAATACTAAATCTGAATCACATACTGAAATAAATAAGACTGGATAAAAAATCCCAAATCAAAACTTTCAACCAAGGACTATAGTAACAATAAATCCAACTGAATTGAAGGAAAGTAAACTGAATACAATCTCTAATAAAATGTCTAAGGAATGGGAGACACATGCCCTTATTGGAAAGTCTATATAGAACTGAGTGAAATGATAGAGGCGTATAATGCAAATACCTACAACTTCCACAACAGCTGCAGCACGCCAAGCAATCCAAATCTCTAAGTCTGATGTCCCTCTGGCTGGGCACCTGATATAATACATATATATAGCAAAAGAGAGAAGAGATGCAAGAAATGGGTCAGAGCCGGAGGTGTAAAAATATTTGTTTTAGCAAGTATTTAAAATTTGCAATAAAGCAAGTATCAAATGCATGTTAGTTCGAACTCTCACATAAGATTCTCAACTCTCAACTAATGTGAATGCCTAACGTACAACTAATCCACCCTAGCCATCTATAACACTTCTAACTAGATAAAGACTTATGCTCCTCGTGGTAGTAACCCGTGATTCCCAGCTTCCCACATTATTAAATTCATCAATTATTAATTCGATTAAGTGTTATCAGACTAAGTTAAGTATTCTCAGTTGTCATGATTTAAGAATTTATTATCTTGATTACCTACGATTATCTCACGGTAGGAATAAGACAAGCATAAATATATATATCCATCATTATAATATACATATACCAATACAACACCCCAAGGCTAAACATGTAGTGCATTGCATACTCTGTTATCATGTCCCGGTACATCTCCTACTCCAATAAGGACTATCGACTCAAAAGTCTCCCATGAACCATATAAACAAAACACACATAGTGGAGGCAAACAAAGTTCACATACCTATGGGTCACGCACATACCTACGCTCCCATAGTCAGCTGACTTATCAACTCACAAATAAGTTTTCACAGTCCTATGTCCTGAGATACAAGTCAAGTATCCCCCCGAAGGTCACCCAGGATAAGACTGTCTCAACACAGTCTCCCGCGATGGCAAGCAGCTAGGTATGTCATACACATAATATATCAAACATGTAATAGGTATCCACACATCCTATTAATATTCATTAGGTATACACCCAACCCAAACGTATTTTTCCCAATTAATTTCATATCTCTCATTAGCATTTTTAATATAAGTATTTCAAGTATTCTCTCTCTCGAATTTCAACGATTTATTCACCTTCCTAAATGTTCAATTTACTACACTTAAACATTCCCAATAATTATGCACTATTCTGGGATCATCGAACACTGCCTTTCTTCACTCAAACTGGCTAGATACTTAATTAGGGGTAAAATAGTAATTTCATTAAAAATCAGAATGTCGCTCGAACCAGAATGGATTCTCGCTCGAATGATAACACATGTCACTTGATCTAGCTTCGCGTGACATACCTTTCTCGCTCGAATGACTACGCACGAGATACAGGTCTCGCTCGAACGACTTCTTTCGCGCGACTTCACACGACCTGCACTGTCTTGTCTTTAACCTTTGACAGCTTTGATTTTCACATTTTTCGATCCTAAAACCTCTAAATTGTCATCCCAAACTCCATTCAATCAGTCCCAAATCGAATCCTAACAATTACACATGGATTCTAACATCCTAAAATCATTGAATCATTACAAATCATAAAAGAAATTTTAAATCCCCAAATTAATTACTAAAACCCTAGTTCTTCAAATTCTTATTCAAGAACACATGATTTCCATATTTGTTCTTCACATAAGTACATCAAAACGTGATTTATATTCTACATACATGAAGGATTCAATCTAATTAATCTCATATTCAAATCATACATCCTAAATCTCCAATATTGATCACTATTATGATCAATACATGTTTATATCATCCCTATACTAACATGTATATGGTTATTGCTAAAGAAAAGCAAGTAATAAACACTTGGCTCAAATTAGTCATCTGATTTCTTAATGTTGTTGGTATGGGCGTGTTCCTCTTGTTCCGATCTACACGATGGTGGTGATGGTTGTGCAAGGTGGTGCTTATTAGGCCTTCCCTCTTGGAATTTGTTCTGCCTCACACCCTATGTGGTCTTTCTTTACTTTCTGTATCTCTCAACCCTAATGGACCTCTCGTGGCTAATAAAATAACTCCAAATTTTCGGCCATTAATTAAACCCAAAAATACAATTTACCATAATTCCCTCTCGGGCGTCGGTTAGGCCTAAAATTTCCCCAGGACCCAAACTAAACACCCGGGTATACTATTATGAATATCTTGACCCTTATGGACTCAACGGTGCACTCGAAATGACCATACGAGTTACAAAAAATAATTAATCTTTTTATTCCATTAAATTAGTCCCGACATGACTCACACGCGCGTCTGACTTAATTTACTAAACTGTCGTATTTCTTATTCTTGACAATTTATCGAAGTGTATAGTTCTACGTTACATATCATGCAGTAATAGTCAATCAATAAGTATTAACCCTTGGCAAGTGAGTTAATATTTTTTTGAATCGGATTAATTAACAATAAAATATTCACATTTTAATTCAATTAATCCCACAATAATAATTAATCCCATAATTTTTTAAATCATTAAAAATATGGGGTATTACATACTCCCCCCCCCCCCCCCCCCCAATAACAAAATTTTGTCCCGAAATTCGAAAAAGTGGGCATACCTGGAAAAATTAGGTATCCTCCAGTACTCCAAATAAAATATAGAGAACGGCTCAATCACTACATCCCTCACTTCACAACAAGCCTGTTGAACACTCTTAACACTTTATCTGTTATAAGGTTACACCTCAAAAATGCACCTCACGTTGTGCCCTTACTAGGAAACATTCTAATAAGAATAGCCTATACATCATTGGCCGTATTAACTCAATATTATTGTGAGTTCGCACCTCACTTCCTATCAACTCCCGTGTTTATTTAAACACAAAACAACGCTCCTGGGAGCAACCATAAAACATCACGCTACTCTTATCCATTCTTTGAATCTCTATTTCCCAGCGTTGTGATTTTTCTTTACACAATGGAAAGCCACTTCAAACGGTTGATGTTTAACCCATTATAGTCATAGGACTCCAACTTCTGATTGATCTAAAACTCTGATAATACTCTCACCTCTAAGCATCCATAGGGAGGATAGTAACGTTTATCCACACAAACCTCAATAAGCACCTTATCCACTATAAATAGGTGCGAGTGCTTTCTCATAACTTTCCTATCAGAAATGAAATAATCATAATGACACAATGAATCCAAAATTACTCTCATACAGTTCCACCAGTCGTCGATTCCCTTGCGCCTATTTCTCGGGCTATAGGTGATACAACTTTCTCAAAACGAAACTTTTTTTCACTACTTCCTTATACCCCATATTGAAGGTTGGTTTCGGGTATCTCATCCTAGTTCAGATTAATACTGGGTAAGGCTACATATCCGCGCGGTCACTAACTAATAGTGTAAGTCACCCAAGGATATAATAATTTCTTTCCTTCTTAACAAACCATTCCACACATTTGAAGGAACTTGTTACTTATTTATAAGTTGGCAACCCCTCATAGGAATTTACCAACTTGACTCTTGCATCACCAGAATCGTTAGTTTGATACAAAATTATCTGGAAGATCATATTACCACAACCGATATACTACTTATTATGCCCCTTTCAACACCTAATTTCATGTATAATTCTTCCCGTTAAGTTATACTTACTAACCCCCTTCTGCCCTCGGCGTATACCAAAAGTTCTGATCCGTGCACCTTTTTACCACGTTGTGCACATCCGGACTCTTTATACCTTATTGACATCCACACTCTATTTACGCTTACGCCGCCCTCAACATTCGATTGGGTGGAACTCCATTCCAAGTTAGTCCATAATAGTTAATTATTTCTCTTCTCAAGGGATACCCCTTTTTAAATGGTTCCCACTGCCTTTCCTCCAAGTTTGAACGTGCTACTCTGATTGCACATGAATCTATATATTTTCGTCCTTCTTACGACGCTTAATCCATTCTACAACTAATATTTGTTATATCTGTTTCACAAGCATAAATTTCACCCATCTCTATGTCTCTTTTTTCGGCGATTATCACATTAGCAAACCAGGGTGTCTACACCCCTTATAAGCCATGCATACATGTTTAAAAATAACATACGCTTCATAAGTACTCCAAACTCTTTATTGTCCCTGCATTTGCAACGTGGCTATACCACTTGGGGGTCTTAATTACCTCCGAATTTGAAATTCTAAATCCTCCTAAACATCGTTTCATCATTCAACTCGCCAAAATAAAATAAAATTATCGGTACTTCCTCACTAACAGCTGGATCTACTAGCTTTATATCATAATTTACTCTTTTAACTTTTAGTTTTAACTACATACTTCCATAACGATCGAGGTACCCAAATCATGGACGAATGGACAAACATATCCTTACTACCAACCTTACGCTAAGTTTCATGCATGGGATGTCTTGCAAAGCAAAATCCAAATAAGGAACCCCCCGATACACGTCTTCCTAGAATTGTCAGTAATCGGAGTCCATTAGGCCTTTAGTCCATAATATGTACCCCTATATTCCCGTCTCTTGACAACAAAGTTACATCTCCTCTCACAAAATTCTTAAACAAGAAACTTCCTTCGCAAGACACTGTCTCTTAACATTGGTGGTAATCACATTCTATAAACATTATGCGAATATAATTGAGGCTCTTAAAATTCAGTCCCCGGACATACAACTATGAGTATTAACTTCCACATCTCTAAAGGGTGATATAACAATGCACTCTTATTATTATCACATCCTGAGCGTTAATTATAATAACCAGCTAAATCTTTCTGCTGAACAGTAAACCAAATACACTCCGATTTATATCAATAAAGTCCCTACATATACCGGGAACAAATATCCGAGACCATTATTCTTTTTGAAGTCTCAAGTATACATATATACGTATATACAAATATATAAATGTGAGCCCGAACCTCTCGCAGATGGGGCCTTGCCAGAACAAAATATTCTACACCCAGGTAGTAAACCTGATAGATTTGCAATATCCGCCCACTATCGGTTTATGCATATTATAAAAAAACCATAATTAGGATAGTATCATACTCGTATAACACATCACTAAAATGATAATTTCAATAAGGTATGTACCACTAGCGACACACCCATTCATCCTCCGCGGATCACAGTAAATGTAACCCCGCTATCCCAGGAAAATATTCACATAAATAATAACATTGTTGATATACGCACTCAACTCGACTCTCATACGAATACAGTAATAAAAATGTAGTAATTTGTTCCTGACACATATTACACGCAACATCTTCTGAGGATATAACTCATACTTCTATCTTGCCAATCGCCCTGGCTGCTCAAATGGTTCCTAGACTTAACACACCTATCTGTACCAGACCAAAATTTTCAGTAACTATTTCCCTTTTTCAGGCACCATAACCTTATCCCTATACTTGCCTCGGGATAAATTTTAATGCACGAGTTTAACTCCCCACAAAATACCTCTACACATACTACACTTATCTCTGGTCTCACTAGCCATGTTTGGGTTATCATCTCGGACGTTGGTAGTCTCGACTTTGATGGCTACCTCCATTGTTCCCTTAGATTTGATGGCCCTAAGTAACACGCTACTAGCTTCAACAACTCTTACTGAAATTACCATCGCTCGGTTAACAATTCAGCTATCCAAATCATTTAAACGGGTCCCCTGATGAACCTTCCCCTTGTGATGCTTCACTAACACCGTTTTGCCCAGTCTTACTCTATCTAAATTCTTTAATTCTTGTAGCTCCCCTCACAGGGAAGCGTTTATCGACATATTAACAAAACGCGACATTATTACCATCTGCATCAACCGTCCCAAAAGAATTCCCCCGAAGTGTTAACAATTCTTCTTGTAAGTTAATTTTCCCCTTTAATATCCTCTTCTCCATTACACCTACTTCATCCGGTGTAAGGTTCACTAATTAATTAAATTTCTTTTCACAAAGAGACCTCTATCCGACCCTCTTGTGTGAGTTCAGAACAACGTCCCACCTTATCCTGAACATCTGATGAAGGAACTTATGGTCAAACCATATGTATGCACCTTCTCTTGACAAAACATTCTACTTCTAAGTGTGGTGGTTGCCTCTCACCATTGTAACTATGCTCTTACGAGTCAAGAAAAATTTTACCCCAAATTTTCACTCCCGATTATCCATACTCCAACATATGCCCAAGCCTTTGGATATTTTACTTTCGTTGGCTAACACATGGCATTTCCGCATTTCTAGAATTTCCACTGCTGGTTTTCTGCAATGCTTCGTCTGACTCTCTTCCGATTCAACCTTGCTGGGTGAGTCAAATTTGACCCCACGTTTTACTATAGTGGTTCCTGGAAGTCATAAGTTGTGCCTTAATCCGTCCTTACCGTTCTGACCTTCCGTGCCATAATAGGGGTGACCTCAACTACGGTCATCATTCTTGAATATACTCTATAACCTCAACTAAGCTTTGCCACCCGTTATCCGCCCAACTCGCACAACATACTCCATTGTTCTGTACACGAACACACCTGGATGCAAATAGGAGTCACTATCATATACATAATGGCAGGAGAACGAAACCTCACCAAAGAAATCAACAATTCTAACCATAGGGCTCTATATCAAGGAAAGCTACGCGGGAAGCATAGTAAGCCGCACAAATCCTAAAGGACACTAAAACTTGTTGCTCTGATACCACCGGTGGCACCCCACCCAATTAAATATCGGGTGATCAGTCGTTTATAAATTCAAAATAGAATGTTCGATTGGTTCATTCTTAGCATCACTGTCGAAAACATAATGACCTTATTAACCACCTAATAATTAATTAAGCTAGTGTCAAAATATTTTTTTTTTTCAATTTTCCAAAAATCATTTATTTATTAAGTCCAAGAATTGAAATATAATCCATCCACCACATAACTAATTAATATAAATACTAAATCTGAATCACATACTGAGATAAATAAGACTGGATAAAACATCCCAGTTCAAATCTTTCAACTAAGGACCATAGTAACAATAAATCCAACTGAATTGAAGGAAAGTAAATTGAATACAATCTTTGATAAAATGTCTAAGGAATGGGATACACATTCCCTAAATGGAAAGTCTATATAGAACTGAGTGAAATGATAGAGGCGTCTAATGCAAAGACATACAACTTCCACAACAACTGCAGCATGCCAAGTAATCCAAATCTCTAAGTCTGGTTGCCCTGTGGTTGGGAACGTGATATAATACATATATGTAGCAAAAGAGATAAGAGATGCAAGAAACGGGTCAGAGCCTGAGGTGTAAAATGTTTGTTTTAGCAAGTATTTAAAATTTTCAATAAATCAAGTATCAAAAGCATGTTAGTTAGAACTCCCACATGAGATTCTCACCTCTCATCTAATGTGAATGCCTAACGTACAACTAATCCATTCTAGCCATCTGTAACACTTCTAACTAGATAAAGACTTATGCTCCTTGTGGTAGTAACTCGTGATTCCCAACTTCCCACATTATTAATTTCATCCATTATTAATTCAATTAAGTGTTATCACACTAAGTTAAGTATTCTCAACTGTCGTGATTTAAGAACTTACTATCTTGATTACCTATGATTATCTCATGGTAGGAATAACACAAGTATACACACACACACACATATATATATACATACATATATATATATATATATATATATATACACACACACCAATACAGCACCCCAAGGCTAAACCTGTAGCATATTGCATACTCTGCTATCATGTCCCAGTACATCTCTTGCTCCAATAAGGACTATCGACTCGGAAATCTCTCACGAACCATAATCACAAAACACAAATAGTGGAGGCAAACATAGTTCACATACCTATGGGTCACGCACATACCTACGCTCCCATAGTCAGCTGACTTATCAAATCATAAATAAGTCTTCACAGTCCTATGTCCTGAGATACAAGTCAACTATCCCCCCGAAGGTCACCCAGGATAAGAATGTCTCTACACAACCTTCCACGATAACAAGCAGATAGGTATGTCATACACATAATATATCAAACATGTAATTGGTATCCACACATCCTATTAATATTCATTAGGTATACACCCAGCCCAAACGTATTTTTCCCACTTAATGACATCTATCTCATTACCATTTTTAATATAAGTATTTCAAGTATTCTCTCTCTCGAATTTCCATGATTTATTCGCCTTCCTAATTGTTCAATTTACTACACTTAAACATACCCAATAATTCTCCATTATTCTGGTATAATCGAACACTTCCTTTCCTCACTCATATTGGCTATATACTTAATTAGGGGTAAAATAGTAATTTCACTAATAATCAGAATGTCGCTCGAACCAGAATGGATTCTCGCTTGAATGCTAACATAGGTTGATTGATCTAGCTTCGCACGACATACCTATCTCGCTCGAACGACTACCCGTGAGATACAAGTCTCGCTCGAACGACTTCTTTCGCGCGACTTTGCGCGACCTGCATTGTCTCATCCTCAACCTTTGACTGCTCCGTTTTTCACCATTTTTCGACCCTAAAACTTCTAAATTATCATCCTAAACTCCACTCAATCGTCCCAAATCGAATCCTAACAATTACACATGGATTCTAACATCCTAAAATCATTGAATCATTACAAATCATCAAAGAAATATGAAATCCCCATATTAATTACTAAAACCCTAGTTCTTCAAATTCTTAACAAGAGCACATGATTTCCATATTCGTTCATCATGTAAGTTCATCAAAACGTGAGTTATATTCTACATACATGAAGGGTTCAATCTAATTAATCTCGCATTCAAATCATACATCCTAAATCTCCAATTTTCATCACTATTATGATTAATACATGTTTATATCATCCCTATACTAACATGAATATGGTTATTGCTAAAGAAAAGCAAGTAATAAACACTTGCCTCAAATTAGCCGTCTGATTTCTTGATGTTGTTGGTATGGGCGTGTTCCTCTTGTTCCGATCTACACGATGGTGGTGATGGTTGTGCAAGGTGGTGCTTATTAGGCCTTCCCTATTGGAATTTGTTCTGCCTCACACCCTATGTGGCTGTTCTTTACTTTCTATATCTCTCAACCCTAATCCACCTCTAATGGATGACAAAATAACTCCAAATTTTTGTTCATTAATTAAACCCAAAAATGTAATTTACCATAATGCCCTCTCGGGGCACCGGTTAGGCCTAAAATTACCCCGAGACCCAAACTAAATAATCGGGTATACTATTATGAATATCTTGACCCTTAAGGACTCAACGGCGCACTCAAAATGACCATATGAGTTACCAAAAATAATTAATCTTTTTATTCCATTAAATTAGTCCCGACATGTCTCACACGCGCGTCTAACTTAATTTACTAAACTGTCGTATTTCTTATTCTTGACAATTTATCGAAGTGTATAGTTCCATATTACATATCACGTAGTTATAGTCAATCAATAAGTATTAACCATTGGCACGTTAGTTAATATTTATTTGAATCCGAATTAATTGACAATTAAATTCTCACATTTTAATTCAATTAATCCCACAATAATAATTAATCCCATAATTATTTAAATCATTAAAAATATGGGGTATTACAATCTCCTAGATGAAAACGTCATTGACAACGATATATATAACCACATGGTAAAATAGTAGTGACAATGCATGTGTTGCTTTGCATATGAGTAGTAATTTTTAGTATGTATAAATGGTTTCTTTTGTCGCGACATACAAAATGGATATAGTGCAATTTATTGATGTTTCATATTCATATTCGTATTCGTATTAACTCATGTTCAAATTTAACAAAAACAAAGTTCAAACACAAATCAATGAGAATACGACACGTTAGTATCATTTTTATGTGTCGACCTAGAATTATCTATTATAAATTAATTATAAATTTCACACGAGTTAATCGTGTCACTTTTTAATCATATTAAGACATTATTGTAAACAGATTATCGTGTCTAAAATTATAACCCATATTATTATATTTGGAAACAACTTTTTATTTATGAATGACTATTTTTATTTAAATCTCACTTTTCCTTTTATAGCTTCCACTTTTATCAAGTCCACATCAATGGGTTAAACGACATTTAAATCATCCACTGATGGGGTGTATCATATTAAAAAAAAGGAAAACTTCCATTTAAACATCATTTTAAAAAACCTGTTTGGTTTTTCCTCTTTCTTAAAAATTTGTACCCGTATTGAAACACCATTTGTTCCTATTTGTCATGCACTGAACTTCTTCACAAACATGTCTAATTAACAAAACCATCAATCAAAGCATGAGTTTATTTACAAATGGGAGTAAAGACAGAAATGTCTAACGAAGAAACTCATTAAGTAAAAACATCCTTTATTTACAAAATAACATCTTCCACCACATATTCGTAATTCGACACGAAATTTTTTCAATAATGCTCTGTCATTTTCCAAAGAAGTTAGCCTGGTGTTCTTAATAAAAACACATTGTAAATATCTTGAATTATTTCAATATGCTATTTTCTTAGTTCTTTTAATGATTTTGTAAATTTTTTTTATATGGGAGAAAACACCTTTTTCGTAATATGGAAGAAAACCCATTGTCCTTAATATTGGAGAAATCTGAGAAAATTGTCATTTTAATTACATTATTTTGCATGTATCTACATGCTTCTTTTTCTTGTATATCCTTGTTGTGCATTATATTAGAGGAATAATTTTGATTGCATTTAGTTGCATTCGGTGTGCTTTTACATAATACATCATTTAAAATATTGATAACTTATAATCTGGGTTTGTATAAAGATAAATAGTGTTTTACACCCTTTATAAATATACACGTTAAATTATTTTAATTTACACAGAATAATTTTGTTCGAACCTAATATATCTTTTTATGTAACCCCCTAATTAAAATAACTTTCAATAAATTTAATTGTTTTTATACTGACGAGATCAGGGTTGCGTAAGGTTCGATTTCAATTTTAGCCAGAACCAGAACCAGAATCGGGGTTGACATGTTCTACATTTATGAAATTGGAACCAGAAATGGTTATGTGGATAATAAAACAAATCCGAACCAACGATTCTTGAGTTGGCCTGATTAAGTTATCGGATCCAAATATGTATTTAAAAAATAAAATAAAACACAAGAAAAAAAATTCCTCCTTGATTTGCCCCCCAAAGATTTCCTATTGATCCCCAATTGCTCTCTCTATCTTTCTCTCAAACTCTTTGTTTTAGAATGGTGTTTTATGCCGTTCAACAAACTTAGACTTAGGTTAATTATACCTAATCCCGTTTTTAGGCTTATGGGCCAAGACCAAAAGACCCAAATACCCCGTTTGGGCCCGATTATGCCTAAAAATGCCAAGAGACCCGATTACTACCCACCAGATACTCTTTTCTAACTATCTCGACCTATTCGGAGTCAACCGTGCGCTTAGAATTGTCATCCGAAATACTTTATAACAACCTCTAATTTCGACCTCAAAAATGCGACACAACAAAAATCTGAATAATTCAATCTATCCTCGTCAGATTTAAATAGTTCATCTAATTCAAATAAAATCTCCAAATTATAAATTTAAATTTCTCCAATTTAAATAAATTTTATTTCTCCCAAAATACTTAAATTCTAATTCCTCAAAGTTACGGGGTGTTAAATACTTCCCCCCTTGCAAAAGAATTTCGTCCTCGAAATTAAGTTAAGCCTAGTACTCCCAACCTATCTACCAAGTCAGATACCCTTAAGATAAATACACCCATCTCTCCCACTTCTAATCACTATTTATTCAAAAATAATAAAATTAGTTAACCAGTGCACCCATACACCCTGTACCTGTGCTCAACCGCATAAATAATACCGGGCTTAGTCCGGCGTGAAATCATAATATGACTTCACTCTCGCAGTCATAACCACATACATGTAAAATAACCGAGGTACCCAACCCATAGACAAATGACCAAACATCTCCCCACTTGCAACGTTGCGCTAAGTTTCATGTGTGGGGCATCTCGCAAAGCAAAATCCGAATAAGGACCCCCCGATACACTACTACCTAACATTGTCGGTCATGGAGATCCGTTAGGCCCTCAATCCATGGCACGCACCCTCCAAATACCCGTCTCTTGACATAAAAGTATACACATCCACTCTTATACCACAAAAGACAACATATAATAATGCACCCTTACTATCACTAGTTTCCTTGTGGGAAATAAATTCGGAGCTATATTACCCAGCTCAAAAATAAACCTATCTACCCCTGACTCTCATCAGTAAACGTCCTAACACACGGGATTAAACATAAAAATAGAATTTCATATTCATATCAGTCTATTATGCAACACATAATAAGATATATACACACATACAGAGGTTAAACCCTCTTTCAGGCGACACCTGGAAAAATAAATCTTATGCTAGAACAGCGAACCCAAAATCTTGCTATAACTTTCACTATAGCCTAAACCATCGCTAACAGTCAAAACTCAGCAGGTAGTCTACTCAAGTCTCATAACACTTCAAAGAAGTAAACTAACACCTAATGCATCAATATTATTGTACAATTGTTCTCTCATAGGCGACACCAAAAGTTCCGCTACCCCACGGTAACTAATCAATCATATCCATCATAAATCCACTATTACCAATCCAACCACTACATCCGACTCAATCGTGAATTTTAGTGCTAATAATCAAATGTTATTACTCACCCATGTCATTACGAATGTATCATGTACTTATGCGGATAAGGTAAAACTCTATGTCTAATTGCCATTTATCTTACATCGTCAATAGTTCTTGAGCATAACTCTCATGTCGGAACTGACCCACCATCTGTTGCAATGGTCTCTTATTCAGGATCTCATCTTGTGGTGGCCCCCTACCTCACTTTAGGGAAATCCTTTTTCCTGTGGTCCCTTACTGGGTATATCCTTCCATTGTGCTTCACTATAACTATTTAATCTAATTTCTCTCTTAGGTTAAATTCTTTAGCTCTATGGGCTCCTTTATCTTAGAATCATTGATGTAAGCTTGCAAACAAAAGATATTGACAGACTCTACACTAGTCATCCTAGTCGGATTTCCCATCCATTCTTGTGTATTCTCCCATTGTTCATTATCCACTTGAGGGTTCCTTTATCATTCTATGTATCCCCTTCGTCGGCTATGAAGTTCGCTAAATAAAGTATCGTCTCTCTCACGATCGGTCACTATCTTACCCACTTAATAAACTCTAAAATTCCACTTGCATCCCTGTCTGAACAGTGGATGGACGATCTTATAGTCACACCATATCCAAAATTTCTCATTTGATTCCCATATATTCTTCTTCCTAAGTGGTGACTTACTCTCGTCACCCAACGCTGCTCCTATGAGCTAAATTTTGTCCACAGTTTATTTAGGGTGTCGCTGCACTCTACCCCACACAATTGCCTTTGTATTACCTACATCCATTGGTAATCACACTTCCTTTCTTTTCAGGATTCTTTAAGGAGACTCCTCAAAATAATACCGCCCGACTCTCTCCCTGTCTACAAATGTTGGGTGAGTCCGAAGTTGTATCAACGCTCTTTACAACAGTGCTTGGGGAAACTACTGTCCCCATGTGATTATCCTGTTTGTTAACTGCCTCGAATATTATTTATGGTGACCCATATCAAGGTCATCGTTCCCCAAAACTCTACATTTTGTTGCCTCTCCTCTCCTCCTGCAGTTCTTCTGACGGCCCTCGTTGGTCTCCCGATATTGTTCAATGTACCATACCCAACTGAACTCGTATATGAGTCACATCAGTTATACTTAATATCAGGATAATGTAAGTCACATATGTAGAGAAATACAACAATCCTATCACAAGGCTCTACATCAAAGAACGCTAAGCTGAAATGTGAAAAACCACATAGATCCTAAGGACACTAAAACCGGATGCTCTGATACCATCTGCGACATCCCGCCTAATAAAATACCGGGTGATCAGTCCTATATCAAATTAAGTAGGAATATCATCTGGTTCATTCTTAGCATCACTGTCGAAACTTTTTAAAACATTACTAACCACCTAGTATTTAAAAAGCTGGTGTCAAATTTTATCTTTTAGTTAAACCCACATACATATGAAATATAAACTAAGCCATTCAAACCAATATGAGACTGAAACAAATTGAATAATTAATAAAAGACTTGTCGAATAAACCCTCGACTAAAATTCCAATCCAATTTAATAGGCAGCAATAAATAGAATAATCTGAGAACTAAATTTGAAAGTAATTGGGCAACATGCCCTACATAACTGTAACTTAGAATAAATCCCTAATCTAGGAACAAAGGGTTGAAGCGTCTAATAAAAACTCCTGCTAGCATCCACATGTATCGCAGTTGCGTGTCCCTGGAATAGATATCAAGTCTGGCGTCCCTGTGACTGGACACCTAAAAGGTTTTGAAAAATATTTTTATAGCAAGTGTTAGTACACAAAATATTTTAAAAATATTTAGCAAGTAATTTATTGCAATAAAAATTTGCCATTGATTACACATGTTAGGATCACATACACTCCCTCTTGAGTTTTTCCTCACCCCTCATCTATGGTACACACCTGACGTTCTATACTTTTCCCACCTAGCTAAACTACCCAAGCTTGAAAAAGACGTTACTAATGCCGTTTAATACAAGATTAAACTGTATAAGCAACTCCGAATGTTTGTTGAAGAAACCCTTTTCTTTCGAAAATAAAATATATAAACCACAAGTTGTGTTTACAAAAAAAACTTATGTTCGAGAATAACCAAGACTTTGTAATCAGTTTTAAAACTAAGAAAGTTTCAAAATATCAACACACTATAGAATGAGATGAGGAGATGAAGATAATCAGAACACACTATTTTTAACGTGGTAAAACCTCTTCCAATAGAGGAAACATCCACGGTGACTTCTAAGTCACGAAAGTAAAAAATCCATTAAAAACAAATAGCAGTTACAAACAATACAACATACATGCACACAACTCAGCCTATTCTAAGTTTAGGAATATACCCCACTTGGTGTCCTTCTAACTTCTTTGTATATCTGATTGTGGATGATGTTCTTCCAGTTTGATAACTTCCACTTTGCTTTAGCTTTCTTTTCGTCGACTCAATAATCTTTGATCTTATTCTCAACACTTTCAGTGTGGTAGTGTGTCAAGTGTTTGTGATGTGATTCCTATCCACATGCATGAACTCACACACACTTAGTTTGTACAGACAGTCCTAGAAAATTACATATAAAGACTATAAGCTGTGATTTTCTTTTCTTTCTTTCTTACAAAACTTGAGACCTTTTGACCTTTTAATCTATCCTAGATTCCCCGAATATCTTGCTTCAAAATCAGTCATGATCTTAATCAATCTCAGTTTTGAAAAGATTTTCGAGATTGAAAACCTCCAAGTGAGAATCCAACTAGGTCAAGGTTTAGTTTCACAAGAACAGAAAACATAAAACATTTACAGATCTAAATCAACAAAGATTTTCACAAAACGAGAAACAAATATGCAGATCTAGTGATATATAACATGCAATAGTGTAGATCTAAGATTTCTATGAAAGAAGAAATACAGATCTCACCAAAATGTCTAAGTTGATAACAAGATCACATATCAAGAGGTTACAGCTACAAACTATCAAACCGGTAACACCACTCTCTCTCAAACACTCAAGGTTGTGTTTGGGGTTTTGAAATTATGAAGGTTTGAATATGGTTTGAAGTTGTTTTAGGGTTAGGGTTTGGGTTTCTCTAACTCAGTTTCCCTTTCTCTCTCTTATCTCTTACTTCTCTCTTCTCTCTGAATTCTCTCTTCTCTCTTTTTTTCTCAATTTAGACGACTGCCAAAAGTCTTAAAAGGCTGAGAATGAGAGGGTTTAAATAGGATCCAAGGAAGGTTCTGGATCGAAGATAGCAATCAATGGTTGAGATCCAGTCTTCCTATATTGACTTTGATCCAAGGGTGGTAAAATAGCGGTGGTTAAAACGAAGATGATTGGTCCACAGTGAAAACACACGGATAGTCTTTAAACACATGCAGGCCGTTGATAACGTTTGATCTAATGATCCACAATACACCAGGTTGCTCTCTCACAAAATAAACACAAAAGAGATAACAGGAGCTTGACAAGTGTTGGCATGTTATTGGCTGGCAAACGCGCGTCCAAACTAATATCTCTGGTGCATTGATATTCTACCCAATCAAACATTCTAATGAAAAACTAATTTTGCATAATATCATTTTAACCCCACAAAGTTTATAAGCAAATTTTTATTAAAGAAAACATTATTTTAAAAATGTTTAAAAATTCCCAAAAATTATTAAAATAACATTTTAAGGGGAATATAACACACAATCAATATGAGCAATATATACACATGTATGCACTTCTAATGTGTGTAGTGTGATTCAATTTATACTTTTTTTGGATCATTGAAGAGGATTAGAGAGTGAATAAGTCTGAGGTTCTTTGGATTCTAGGTTAGACAACTAATTTTGTCACTATTTCCAAACTAGATGAACACTTATACAATATAGACTTAAGTAAGTCAAAGGTATAAGGTGCTTCAATCTCCCCCTTTGGAAATATGAGACAAAATCTCCTTTGAGTTAGCTTAAACTCTTAGGGAACCAAAAAAAATAAAACCTAGTCCTATGCAAAAGATTCTATCTACCCATTTCCTAGAAATCAAAAATTACAAAACTCAACTATTTACAAATTTGTACACTAGAGAGAAATGGTAGATAATCAGTAGAAGCGGTTCCTGTAAATATGCACTAAGATAAGCAGTTTAGATGTAATGTGAACAAAACATTGAACCCGTAAGACTCAAATTTCTCCCCCATTTTGTCTCAAATGGACAAAGGGTAAAAAATTACGGTCTTAAGAGATTAATCAGCACATACCATACTTATAGAATTATGCAAATACAGAAATCTGTTATAGTCTAGAGGTTTAGTGAACATGTCTGCAAGTTGCAAATCAGTAGGTAGGTAATGGATTTCTAACTCCTTGGACTCAACAAGTTCGCGTATAAAGTGATGTCTTATTTTAATATGCTTAGTTCGCGAGTGTTGAATCGGGTTTTTAGATATGTTAATGGCGCTTTGATTGCCACAATACAATTGTAACTGATCTTCTTTAATCCCATAGTCGATTAACATTTGTTTTATCCATAACAATTGAGCACATCAACTTCCTGCTGCTATATATTTGGACTCAGCCGTAGATAAAGATGTGCAATTCTATTTTTTGCTACTCCAACCTACTAAATTATTGTCGATATATTAACAGGCACCTGATGTACTCTTACTGTCATCAGTACAACCGGCCCAATCAGCATCAGTATACCCTATGATGGTGCTGCAGGTATCATTAGTGTACCTAAGTCCAAGATTAAGAGTGCCTTTTATGTACTTTATTATACGTTTTACACAAGATAAATGGCTCTCTTTAGGGTTATTCTGGTAACGTGCACACAAACATACAGCATACATTATAACTGGTCGTGAGGCAGTTAGATAGAGTAGACTACCAATCATACTACGATAAAGTGTGGAATCAACTGACTTTCCATTTTCATTTTTACATAATTTAACAGTAGTATTCATTGGTGTTTTGGCAACTTTAGCATTATCTAAACCAAATTTCTTAACAAGGTCTAAGGCATACTTAGTTTGAGAGACAAATAATCCATCAGAATTCTGTTTTACTTGAAATCTTAAGAAAAGCTGTAGCTCCCCTATAAGGGACATGTGAAACTCCTTATGCATAATAGTAGAAAAGGATTTAACTTCAGATGTTGAAGTAGACCCAAAGATGATGTCGTCAACATAGACTTGGGCTATAATAATGTTTTTGTCAAAATGTTTGACAAAGAGGGTCTGGTCATTTCCTCCTCTCTTAAAACCATTATCCAACAAAAAATTGGAAAGGCATTCATACCAAGCTCTAGGAGCTTGTTTTAAGCCATACAAAGCCTTTTTTAGACGAAAGATATGGTCTGGGTATTTTGGGTCAATGAACCCTTTGGATTGTTCTACATACGTCTCTTCGGACAGAATTCCATTGAGGAAGGCAGACTTGACATCCATTTGATAAAGTGTAAATTTTAAGTGACATGCTATGGCGAAAAGAAGTCGAACAGGTTCAAGACGAGTGACTGGGGCAAATGTCTCGCTAAAATCTATCCCTTCTATTTGAGAGTAACCTTGAGCAACAAGTCTAGCTTTGTTTCTAAGGATTACCCCATTTTCGTCAGATTTGTTCTTAAAGATCCAACGTGTGCCAATAACATTTTTGTTTTGAGGCCGCGGTACAAGATACCAGACATCGTGAATGACAAATTGTAAAAGTTCTTCCTGCATAGCAGAAATCCAGTGTACGTCCTTCAATGCTTCATTAACATTTTTCGGTTCCACAAGGGAGACGAAACATGCGTAATTAGCATAATTTCTTAACTGGGATCTAGTACGGACTGGCTCATTAGGATTACCGACCACGTTGTTAATGGGATGATCTTTAGAGACCCAGCCAGGTACTTTTGGACTCTCAACAGGTAATGAGTCATCTATTTCTGGTGAATCATTTTTGAAATCATTTTCAGATTCAACCACAATAGGTGATTCATATATCTTATTTTCGACAGTAGTGTCGCTTACAATTACATTTATCGGCTCCATAAGGGTCTTAGTACGCAGATTGTATATACGATATGCACGACCGTTTGGAGAGTAACCTAAAAAGATGGCTTTATCTCCACGCATCTCGAATTTGGACAAATGTTCTCTGTCTTTACAGACATAACACCGACTTCCGAAAGTTCTTAGGTATTTCAGATTAGGCTTCTTACCGTACCACAACTCATAAGAGGTTTGTTTAGTATTTTTCCTAAGGTAAACACGATTAATGATATGACATGCGGTTCTAATAGATTCTACCCAGAAGTACTTAGGTAGAGATTTGGCATGCAACATGACACGCGCCATCTCTTGAAGAGTTCGGTTTTTCCTTTCGGCAACACCATTCTGCTGAGGACTCTTAGGGGCACTGAATTCATGTTTGTAACCGTTGTAGTCATAATATTCAACTATTCCCGTGTCTATGAACTCTCCCCCTCTATCGCTATGAATGCGATTGACTTGCCTTTCCTTCTCATTTTCAATTCTTAGTAAAATTTTCAAAAATGTGTGAAACGTGTCAGATTTATGTTTCAAGAAGGCAACCCAAGTGAATCATGTAAAATCATCAACCATGACTAGGATATAACTGTGTCCACAAAGACTAACATTTCTAGAGGGACCAATAAGGTCCATGTGGATGAGATCTAGAGGTCTAGAGGTGAGAATGTCTTTAACTTTTTTATGCGAAGTCTTAACTATTTTTCCTTCCTGGCAATGACCACAAACAACACTGGAAATAGGTTTAATTTTAGGAATTCCTCTAACAATCTCTTGACTAGACAATCTACCAAGTATATCATAACTTAGGTGACCCATACGATTATGCCAGATTTCATTGTCATCCATTCTGACAATGTTACAGGTTTCAGAACTAGTCTTGACAGTATAGCAGTTGTCAGGTGTTCTAAATCCGGTAATAATGCATTCACCTTTATCATTTAGAATTTTGCAATTGTTCTTTGAAAAGGTAACTGTATGGTCAGAGTCACAAAATTGTGATATACTTAGGAGGTTAGCTTTAAGGCCTTTAACTAAAAGTACATTTTCCAGAACAGGCATTCCCTCTTCTTTTAGGGTTCCTTTACCTATGATCTGGGATGAAACTCCATCGCCAAAAACTACTTTACCTCCAGCAAATCTGGTTTTGTTTAAGAGTTTGGTTTCATCTCCTGTCATATGTTTGGAGCATCCAGAATCTAAATACCAACCAGATGAAGTGTGTTCATCTTTTAAGGCAGTGATGACAATGTTACACTTCATTTGGGGTAAAAGGTCATCTTTTCTAACCCAAATAGCTCTAGTTTTAATTTTACGCAAGTTTGCTCTCATTTGATAAAATTTTCAAGAAGCAGCTTTTTGTGGAAAAACATTTGGCGCAACAAACTGATTTTTATGGAAAAATTGACCTTTTGGTTTAGGAAAGTTTCTGGGAGCCTTTCTCTTAAATGAACTCTTAGTTTTTGTCTTTCTATTCCTGTAGTTAGAGTTCTTGTCAGGTTGTCTTGGAAGGACATAATGGTTACGATTTTGCCTAGAATAGTTAAAGTTCTTGTAAACAGGAGTGTTGTACACAGGGGTGTTTAGACGCCTAGCATAACAACCTTCAAAGGAATGACCATAAATGTCACAGTAGGAGCAATATTGATTGCTTGAGTATGTAGTTCCTTAGGAAAACTTCTAAAGATGGGTTTCACAAGATTCTATTGAGAAGCCTTATTCCTAGGAGGTATGGTTTTAAAGGTAGATTCAGCCTTTCTAATCAAAGGACAGACGTATTTAGTCTCAAGTGTACTGTCAGCCTTAGAGTTACTAGACTCTCCAATGTCTTTCTGTTGTTTCTTTTGATCATATTCCTTTTTAATAAAATGAAAATCTGGACATGTTTCGATTGGTCTTTTTCTCCCAGACACAAACTTGATAGGTTCAAGATTTTTAGTTTGTGATTTATTCTTAGGGAAGAATATAATACCGGTTCTATCATCAGAATTGGTCTTAGAGTCAACAACAAAGTCAGTGGAACAATTTGAATTGTTTTCAAACTTAGAAATTTTTTTGAAAACTGTTGCTGTCTTCATTTTTGCTTCCTCTAGTTCTAATAATGTTCCCTTATATTTCATTTCCAGGGTTTCATTAGTTTTGGTCAACTCTTTCAATTTTTGATCAAAAGTTTCAATTTCAGATTGATGTGTCAGACACTGGTTAGTGTACTCTTCGGCATTCAGCTTCACAATAAGACTTAAATCATCTAATTTCTTAGTCAGGTCTCTAACAGTCTTCTCCAGTCTAGTGCCTTTTTTAAGGGTTTTAGCATACAAAGTATGAATATCTGGGAGGTCATCTGTATCTGAGTCGCTAAGTGAAGTGTGTGCAGTGACCCCTAATGATTCAGTTTTAGTACTCACGCACCCATTTACATCGTCGTTATCGAGATCTCTTTGACTCACACACACGGAACTAGAGCTAGCAACATTTTCAGATAACAAGGCATCTAGGCCAGTCAAAGCAGTATTCACAAAAGCAGGAGTAGAGGTATCATTATCACACACAAGCATATCATCATTGTAAATGATCTTAGCAAAAAAGACATGCAAGGGTCAAATACATCAGATGACTCAAGTTCCTCTTCATCAGAGTCACTTAAATCTTCCCAAGTTTTACAAACATTGGCTCTATTGTGTGTCTTGGTTTTATTTAGATTAACTCTGCAATCGTGAGCAATGTGACCAAGTTTCCCACATCTAAAACATTCAATCTTTTTAAGGTCTCTGTTAGGTCTGAAGTTGTTGTCCTTAGGATGTTTGTCATGGCCTCTCTCATGAGGTTTGGGATTAGACACAGTTGGATAATTAGGCTTGCCTTGTTTAGATGCTTGTTTGTTTCTAAATTTAACAATTTTCTTAAATTGTTTGGACATTAAGGCAATCTGATTATCTAGTTTGTCTATATCACACTCCTCATCAGAGTCAGAGTTGGTCAAATTAGTCTCATGTTTAGATATCTTAGAAGAAAAACTCAAGTTAGAGTTGGGCTATTTTCTTTGAGACTGATTTAATTGTTTCTTAAAGTCTAATTCCATTTCCACAGTCCTAAGTTTGCTATTGAGTAACTCAGGGGTGAGGTTTTGATCACTCATCTCCTCAATAGCATACTCTTGTTGTCAAACTTTTGTGGTAATGATCTTAGGATTTTAGAAACAATCTCATTCCTATCATATGTTATACCATTAGCATGCAACTTAGTAACTATATCAGTTAGGTTCATATAAAAGTCATCAAAAGACTCAGAGTCAGACATAATCAAAGAGTTGTACTGCTGGGTAAGCATTTGAGTTTTACCAGCTTTAACTCTTGAGTCTCCTTCATGGGCAGTGATTAATGTGTCCCAAGCTTCCTTAGAAGTGGCACAAGATGAGATTCTCTTGAACTCATACTCATTAATTGACATAAAGATGGCATTCTTGCCTTTATTGTTATTACGAGAAAGTGTTTTCTCCTCTTGGGTAAACTCACTTAAGATTTTCTTTATCCTCTCATCACTTCCTTCAGTGGCTGGTTTAGTAGGATAAGTATATCCATTTTCAATAATGTCCCAGACATCATCTCCAAAAGTCCCTTGGATGAAGGCAACCATTCTTACTTTCCAGTAAGCAAAGTTGTTTCCATCAAAGAGTGGAGGTCTGGACAGATTACCAAACCTTTCATTCTTCTCGTCCATAGTTAAGATTTTCAGAAAACGATTTCAGAAACACAAGATCCTTTTTGAAATAAAAGTTTATAGGGCTCTGATACCAATTGAAAAAGATGTTACTAATGCCGTTTAATACAAGATTAAACTGTATAAGCAACTCCGAATGTTTGTTGAAGAAACCCTTTTCTTTCGAAAATAAAATATATAAACAACAAGTTGTGTTTACAAAAAAAACTTATGTTCGAGAATAACCAAGACTTTGTAATCAGTTTTAAAACTAAGAAAGTTTCAAAATATCAGCACACTATAGAATGAGATGATGAGATGAAGATAATCAGAACACACTATTTTTAACGTGGTAAAAACTCTCCCAATAGAGGAAACACCCACGGTGACTTCTAAGTCACGAAAGTAAAAAATCCACTAAAAACAAATAGCAGTTACAAACAATACAACATACATGCACACAACTCAGCCTATTCTAAGTTTAGGAATATACCCCACTTGGTGTCCATCTAACTTCTTTGTAGATCTGATTGTGGATGATATTCTTCCAGTTTGATAACTTCCACTTTGCTTTAGCTTTCTTTTCGTCGACTCAATAATCTTTGATCTTATTCTCAACACTTTCAGTGTGGTAGTGTGTCAAGTGTTTGTGATGTGATTCCTATCCACATGCATGAACTCACACACACTTAGTTTGTACAGACAGTCCTAGAAAATTACATATAAAGACTATAAGCAGTGATTTTCTTTTCTTTCTTTCTTACAAAACTTGAGACCTTTTGACCTTTTAATCTATCCCAAATTCCACGGATATCTTGCTTCAAAATCAGTCAAGATCTTAATCAATCTCAGTTTTGAAAAGATTTTCGAGATTAAAAACCTCCAAGTGAGAATCCAACTAGGTCAAGGTTTAGTTTCACAAGAATAGAAAACATAAAACATTTACAGATCGAAATCAACAAAGATTTTCACAAAACGTGAAACAAATATGCAGATCTAGTGATATATAACATGCAATAGTGTAGATCTAAGATTTCTATGAAAGAAGAAATACAGATCTCACCAAAATGTCTAAGTTGATAACAAGATCACAGATCAAGAGGTTACAGCTACAAACTATCAAACCAGTAACACCACTCTCTCTCAAACACTCAAGGTTTTGAAATTACGAAGGTTTGAATATGGTTTGAAGTTGTTTTAGGGTTAGGGTTTGGGTTTCTCTAACTCAGTTTCCCTTTCTCTCTCTTCTCTCTGACTTCTCTCTTCTCTCCTTTTTTTTTTCTCAATTTAGACGACTACTAAAAGTCATAAAAGGCTGAGAATGAGAGGGTTTAAATAGGATCCAAGGAAGGTTCTAGATCGAAGATAGCAATCAATGGTTGAGATCCAGTCTTCCTATATTGACTTTGATCCAAGGGTGGTAAAATAGCGGTGGTTAAAACGAAGATGATTGGTCCACAGTGATAACACACGGATAGTCTTTAAACACATGCAGGCCGTTGATAACGTTTGATCTAACGATCCACAATACACCAGGCTTCTCTCTCACAAAACGAACACAAAAGAGATAACAGGAGCTTGACAAGTGTTGGCATGTTATTGGCTGGCAAACGCGCGTCCAAACTAATTACAAGCAACACCCTAATATCTCTGGCGCATTGATATTCTACCCAATCAAACATTCTAATGAAAAACTAACTTTGCACAATAATATTTTAACCCCACAAAGTTTATAAACAAACTTTTATTAAAGAAAACATTATTTTAAAAATGTTTAAAAATTCCCAAAAAATTATTAAAACAACATTTTAAGGGGAATTTAACACACAATCAATATGAGCAATATATACACATGTATACACTTCTAATGTGTGTAGTGTGATTCAATTTATACCTTTTTGGATCATTGAAGAGGATTAGAGAGTGAATAAGTCTGAGGTTCTTTGGATTCTAGGTTAGACAACTAATTTTGTCACTATTTCCAAACTAGATGAACACTTATACAATATAGACTTAAGTAAGTCAAAGGTATAAGGTGCTTCAAAGCTAACTAGACTAAAGTAATAATATGAACTTCTCTACACGTGTAAGTTTCCCATACCACCCATAAAGTACATTTTATTAGCATCTCTCATATGTTAATTAATTATCATGCACCTTTGGCATATGCTATTCATTCAGATCTATAATTAAGTGCCACTACTTAATTTATACGACAAATCTCAATTGTTGTTTCTCAATCCTCATAATTAAGTCTCGCCACTTATTTTACTTCATATGTTCTCATCTATGTTTAGTTATTTAATGAAGTTTCTCTACTTAATTCACCTTATTAGATATCCACAATCTAATTCCTACAATTTCACACAGTTAGGGTTAATTAACTTTATAGTCTACTATCTCACATAAGTAGCTTATCCGTACGGTACATATATATTTCCCACACAATATATGTATACTCTAAATGCATGCTTCACAAAAATGTCCCCTTATCACACATTAACGGCTATTAGTTCGGAATGTCCCAAGGAACATGGTTCAAAATGTCTCATCGAACCTGACTCAGAATGTCTAATCGAGCATAGTTCAGAATATCTCATCGAACATGGTTCGAAATGTCTCATCGAGCTAGTCAATTATATCTCATGCAAGTATAGTATAGGTATTCACTCCACCTATTAGCAACAGAGTAGGCATACACACAACCTAACTATCATATTGGTGTACGTAGTATATTTCTCTCTCATACTCATCGTACTTATTCTGTTATGATTTATTACACTCTCGTAATTTATTGAGCATTCACAAATCCCTAAGGGTCCTAGTTACCCCTTTTGTAAATTTCAGTAGTTAAATCAATATTTACACTACTGATCTACTTATTAATTCATTCGAAGTTTTCGTAATTCGTTATGTTTCTCTCTGATAAATTACGACATAGTTCATCCCAATTTATTCTCGTCTTAATCCTATCAACAAGATTAACTCACAAACCCAATATAAGCCTACTGTAATATAATAAATCCCTTATTATATTCTACCAAAGTTTCAAGAGTTTTCCACGATAATCGATTTGAAAGTTTAGGCCAAAAAGGGAAATTTTTATATTTTCTGGGACCCGAACCGATTTGACCCAAACTTGTTCTTTTTATCTGGACCGGTTTGATCTGGACCAATTCTTTTTATCCGGATTGGTTTTCCCTGGACCAATTTCCTTCACAGCACTTCATTTCGCAGATGTGTTTTTCACCATTAACACACCTATAACTTCCATGTTTCTCCACCAAACTTTAAACCAATTGTCCCAAACCCTTACCACACGTATTATTCTTTTAATTATCATAATTTCTATGATATCATTTCCTATACAGGTGAAAATCATTCAACATGCAAACCCCTAACCAACGTGCATCAAATTTATTCTTTTTCTCCCAAGAACATGGATTTTATCAAAAATATTATCAAAACCCTATGCATGGGCATTATAAATACACATTTAATTGCAATAAACAACTTGCCTTAACAGAAGAGGTCTAATTATGTGGTGTTGATGATGATTCCACAAAGAACACCCTCAATTGCTCCTTGATTTATCTCCCACAGATTTGCAATTGATCCCCAATTGCTCCCTCTCCCTTTCTCTCAAACTCTTTGGTTTAGAATGGTGTTTTATGTCGTTCAACACAATTAGACTTAGGTTAATTATTCCTAATCCCCTTTTCAGGATTACGGGCCAAGCCCAAATGACCCGAACATCCCCGTTTGGGCCCGTTTATGCCTAAAATGCCCAGAGACCCAATTACTACCCCCCAGATACTCTTTTCCAACTATTTTGACTATTTCGGAGTCAACCATGTGCTCATAATTGTCATCCGAAATACTTTATAACAACCTCTAATTTTGACCTCAAAAATGCGACACAATAAAAATCTGAATAATTCAATCTAACCTCATCAGATTTAAATAGTTCATATAATTTAAATAAAATCTCCAAATTATAAATTTAAATTTCCCGAATTTAAATAAATTTGAATCCTCCCAAAATACTTAAATTCTAAGTCCTCAAAATTAGGGGGTGTTACACTTATGGATTTTGTATGTTATGAATTGAACGTTATTAATGTTCCTTCTAAAACTTGGTAGATTAATTTTGGTTCTATGTATCATGTTTCTAATTTGATGCAGGGAGTCCTTTCAACCGACATAACAAAATAAAATGATAAATTTCTTTACATGGACAATCGAGCGGGGCCTAAGATAGAAGTTGTAGGAGAATTTTATTTAATTTTAAATTCTTATTTTTTTTAGATTTGCAAGAGACTCTTTACGTTCCTACAATTTCTATCTAAACTCTCTCTTGATGGTTATCGGTGAATTTAAAAATAACAGTTTTAATTTGATTAAAAATTCTTCCCATATTGGTTCTGGATTTATAATGGATGGTTTATATCAATTTAACATTGAAAATATATTTTATGAATCCCTAACATACTTGCATCCTCATGTTGGAATGAAATGTATATCAAATAACTAAAATTCATCTTACTTATGGCATAAACATTTAGGGCACATATTCAGGCCAAGAATTGAAAGGCTTATTAAATATGGAATTCTCCATAACCTGGATTGGGCCGATTATGATGTGTGTGTGGATTTTATTAAAGGCAAACAAACCAAAAACATAAAGAAATGAGAAAGAAGAAACACCCAACGACTTGAGATAATCCATACATACATATGTGAACCTTTTGATGGTCAATCTATTGGTGGAGAAAAATATTTTATTACCTTTATCAATGATTTTTCATGCCTTTGCACATTATACTTATTGCACGATGAATCTCAATCTATAAATGATCTTGAAATATACATAACTAAGGTTGAGAGACAATTGGGTAAAAATGTAAAAAATATTAGGTCTGATAGAGGTGGTGAGTTTTATGAAAGATAAGATGAGTCGGGACAATGTCCTAGCCCTTTTGCTAAACTCTTAGAAAAGTTAATTATATATGACCAATACACATTATCCGGATCATCCTGACCGAACGGTGTAGCTAAAAGGTACAATCCTACCCTTATAAAACTGATTAGAGGTATGATAAGAAGGACTAAATTACCTATATTTTTGTGGTTACATGCTCTTATGACCGTAGTGCACAACTTAAATCGGATACCTAGTAAGTCGGTTTTAAAGACCCCATTTGAACTTTGGAAATGATGGAAACCCACTTTAAGATATTTACGTGTTTGGGGTTGCCCGATAGAAGCTAGAAATTATAACCCACAAGAAAAGAAATTAGATCCTAGGACAATAGGTTGTCATTTTATTAGGGATCCAAAAAATTCAAAGGAATATAAATTTTTTTGTCCTAATCATACTACTATAATAATAAAAACTTGAAAGGCTAAATTCATTGAAGATAATGAATTCAGCGGGAGTGAAAAAGAAAGGGATGTGATCATTTAATAAGCTAGGATACTAATACCCATACCCTGAGTTCTTAATGTACCTTTTTTCCTAACGTAGTAGTTCAGCTGGTTAATGAACCAATCAACGACAATAAACAACAAGTGAATGATCACTCACCTGAACAGCCACATACCGAAGCTTTAATTAATGAACCTATTATAGAAACATAACACGAAATGCCATTAAGAGAATATAATAGAGAAAAGATATCGGTTACCCCTAATGATTATGTGGTGTATTTATAAGAGGTTGAATGTATCATAGGGGAAATTAATGGCCCATTTTCTTATGAAAAAGTTATGAATAATAATGATTCTAATAAATGGATTAATTCCATGGCTAAGGAAATAAAATCTATAAATGACAACAAAGTCTAAAAGCTAATCGAGTTGCCAGAAGGACAAAAAAGGGGTCGGGTGTAAATGGGTCTTTAGGACCAAACGCGACTCAAAAGGCAATATCAAATGACATAAAGATAGAGAAGTTGCCAAAGGTTTTAATCAACGAGAAGGCATCGATTATAATGAGACCTTCTCTTCAGTTTTAAAGAAGGACTCTCTAAGAATCATATTAGCATTAGTGGCTCATTATTCTTTAGAGTTGCATCAAATGGATGTAAAAATACCTTTTCTGAATAGGAGTTTAGAAGAAAAAGTCTACATGGCACAACCACAGGGCTTCATAAAAGAAGGAAAGGAAAACATAGTTTTTATGTTAAAGAAGTTAATATATGGTCCAAAACAAGCTTCTCATCAGTGGTACCCTAAGTTTCATGATACCATTATCTCATTTGGGATTAAAGAAAACATCATTTATCAGTGTATATACCTGAAGATCAATGGGAGTTAATTTATATTTTTAGTAATATATGTTGACGACTTGCTTATCATTAGCAGTGACCCTGGTTTATTGTGTAAAACCAAGGAATACCTTTCTTAAAACTTTTAAATGAAAGATACGGGTGAGGTACCCTTCGTGATTGGGATAGAGATATCTCAGGATAAATCACATGGAACGTTGGGACTATCTCCGAAAGCTTACATTAACAAAGTATTAGAAAGGTTCAGCATGCAAAGTTGCAATCCCATTGACATTCCACTTAAGAAAGGGGATAAGTTCAGCTTAAGACAATACCCAGGAAGTGAATTGGGAAGAGAGCACATGGAAGGCGAACCTTATGCCTCGTTCGTAGGGAGTTTATTGTATCCGCAGGTTTACACTAGACCATATATGAGTTTTATCATTAGGATACTAAGCAGATATCATAGGAATTTGATAAATAATCATTGAAAAGCTGCAAATAAAGTATTAAAGTACTTGCAAGGGACTAAAGAATACATGCTCACATATAGAAAGACTGATCACTTTGAGGTGATCGGATACTCAAACTCAGATTTTGGAGGATGCCTTGACAGCAGGAAGAGCACTTCGAGTTATGTCTTCCTCCTTGCTTGAGGAGCCATCATATGAAAAAGTTCTAAGCATAATGTTATTGCGTCATTAACTATGAAGGTTGAGTTCGTAGCTTGCTTCGAAGCTAAAAATCATGGATTATGGCTGCGAAATTTCATTTGAGGACCTAGAATCATGGGGTCAAACTCTAAGCCACTGAAAATTTACTCTGATAATGTTGAAGCAGTCTTCTTTTCAAAAAATGACAAGTATACTAAGGTGGCTAAACATATTGCGATGAATTACCTGTCAGAGAAAGAAAAAGTTCTGAAACAACGAATGTTAATTGATCACATTACTACGAGTGATAACATAGCAAATACTCTTACAAAGGGACTATTTACGAAGACTTTTATGAAACATGTTCAGGAGATAAATCTCGATTAGTTTCATTGGATTGCCATTAGTTTAGTTATCTGATACTACTATTTTGAATTCAATAAAAGTGTCTCAAATTTCTATCATTTTTGTCTTTAATGTATGCATACATGTGAATGTAACCTATTGAATGATAAAATTACCTTTTCTCAAAATAAATTACGAGGCCATTATGACATCCCACATTATAGGCCTGGTTAAATAAAACATTGATGTTGTGGTATATGGAAGGAACCACACTCTTGAATAGTATGGAACTGCCATGACTCGCACTGGTGAATTATTTAATTAAGACAATGCTTGTTGTTAGTTATTTTGCTTAATTATGCACCTTGTGTTCCCTAAACAAATTATGAGGTTGTTCTTATTAGGACCAACTATGAGACTGTTGGAAATTAATTAATAAATTAGGTAATTTCGAAATTAATTAATATCCCACTTGTTATGGTCCTTAATAAGTCAAAAATTAATTTGAATGAGTGGAGGTTGGGCAGTCAAATGTTAGTGGGTTAATGGGTAGTTTTGCCTTTATTTTTTGCTCACTTTGATGGGAAGTGGGGTGATGGGACAAGGATAATTTTGACCATCCTTTCCCTACATAATCAGTAGGCTAATTTCATCATTAGGGACACTTAACACACAATTATACTCGGCAGAAGGAGAAAATTTGAAATTCCCTAAAATCAGTTTTTTCCTTCATAATTCTGGTGCATTTATAAGTGCTTCTGGAGCAATTATGGAGCACTAAAGTAAGGAGAAACATATCAACTTTAATCTCTAAGCAATGGACAAAGGTTTGTTCTTCATATTTAATTTATAAGCAATGTAATTTATAAATGCATGAAAATTGAATTTTTCAAATTAAGTAGTAATTGTCTTTTGTATTATAATGCTAGAATCAAAATAGTATATATATATACAGTGTTCTAAGAGGCGCGCCTAGGTTTGAGGCTAAGAAGAAACGCCCCGGCTTAAGCCTTTCACGCCATATTCTTGATAAAAAGCTTAAGGTGAACTTTTTTTTTAAAACAAAAAAGCTTTAGTGAAACAATATCTCCTTTTAAAGACTTTTTTTTTAAACCGGACCAATATCTCATTCAAAACAATTAAAAGAAAAAAATGGTGTTCCAAACCTATGTGCCTCTCGTCCAAAAAACACGTGTTTTTTCTTTTCTTTTTTTTTCGTTTTTTCTTAGTATTTTAGTTTGCATATATTCAGACATATTTTTAGGTATGTACGATTTTAGTATTTTTAATAGCCTCGTTATAGTTAAAAATGTTAAAATATGTTTAGAAAAGGCCTAAACGCCCTTTCACGTTATTTTATGCATAAGATCCTCCTAGAATTTTAAGATTTAAGGCTTAGCCTCCATGCCTCGGTTGCGCCCCACGTTTTTTACAACCTTGTATATATAACAAATATCCCTTGTCACATAATAGAGAATCGAAATGCTTTAGTCCATACAAAGACCATCATACTCAACCTGAAAAATTATCCAATAATGGTCCAATGCCAAACCAATTCCCATATGAAGTTAAATGGGTAATATTGTGATCATTAATGCCTCATTTACATTGGGTTTAGTTGGGTTGTATTTGGCCCTCCGTTAGACCAATTAAGAGTCCATCTATAATAACAAGGCCTTTAATTTTTCTGTTTCCATATTTTTTTTTGAATCCTATTGAGGATGTCTAAAAGAAAAGCCCTTAATAGTGCCAGTCAAGTTATAAACCGCATGAATGCCTCTGTGCTTACAACAAAATCCTCTTATTTTGCCTCTTAAGATTGCATAGATAAAGTCACATATATAATTTCTCATCCTTCTTTTCTCTCCATAATTTTGTATAAAATAATCTTCATTTTTCATTGCCTTAAATAAAATAAATAAGGATCAAATACCAAAAAGTCCCTCAAATATTTTTTAATACACACTTAGTCTAATCCTTTTATTTTGTACCAAAAGTCCCTTATTCTCTTATATTTAAAGGAAAGTTTGAGGGATTTCTCTAAGAACCATTTTAAATGTGCAAAGGTTACTCTCTTTTGCCAATACTACTTGTTGAAGTGCATCATCTTTGGTGCAAACCTTAGCAATCTATCCAAAGCACTAGGAGCAAATTTCCTTGCAAATAAGAAACATACATTGGTTCTCCTCCCATTGTACTCACATCTTCTATCACTCCTCATCTTCTCCAATAGCTTTTCCGTCACATCCGTGAACCGGTTCGGGTGGGGCCCACCCTTCGACCAGTCAACCCAAGTCAAGTTCCTATTGGAATTCCTCTCCCCAAATTTCATGGTCACAAATGTTGGTAAGTAGTGTTCATCAGCATAACATGCCCCCTTGCAGTGGCTATGGAATATTGGGAAATATTTTCTATCCGAGATCACTTCGATGGCTAGATCTCTATCCATTTCAAACCATTGGGCCCCTTTTCTCCATTGTTCAATTGCGACCATTGGATACATTAGATAGTTGTACCGCCCACGGCCCACTTGGCTTGGTAAATCATACGACTCCACAAAGTTTAGGTCTGAATTTATTAGGTAAGAATATATGGTTGTAAAATTGAACAAGGGGATGCATGATTTGGACAGGAGGACGAAACGTTGGTTCGAGTAGTCGAGAAGGGAGTTGGCTAGCAGACGTCGTTCGGCTTCAATCATGTTCGCATTTCCCCACTCAACTTCCTGCATTTTCAAAGATGTTTTTTGTTAGACGATGTTGATTGTTTGACAATTAACAAGTGTGATATCAATAAAATATGCATTGAGATATAATTTACACACCATTATGCCTTTACTATATTGTTTGCAAAAGAAGTATATATATATATATTGAAATTCGAAAACAATGTTATAAGAGTGAAGTTAAACTTACTAAAAGAAAGTTGAAAACTGATTTTGATTGGATAAGTTTCTTTATACTACCGCTTTCTAAAAATATTATAGTTATCATCCTTTGACACGATAGTTTGTGTAAAAAGGTTGTAAAAATTGCATTTTCCATGTCATAAATATTACATGTTTTAGGAAAGGAAAAGTTAAAAGACTTGTGTTGTGAACCAGATGAATCAGTAGTTTGCAACAGTAATTTGTTGGGGACTCGCACAGACATGTGATGGTTATTAAGAAAATTTATACTAAGTTGAATTTTCTATGCACCTTTTCTTTGACTCTGAGTTCGAGCTCAGTTTTAGCAAAAAAGAGTTTACTTTTAAAAGTCAAGGATGTAAGAAAAATATTGAGTCTTATTCATATTAATTAAAAGGGGGCATATTTGGTAAAAAAAATCACGTTACATAGTGGACCCCAAACTTGAATGATCCGAGAATTTATGTAATAATAAAACAGTTTTTTACGAAACATTTTATAAAAAAGTTAAAAAATGTTTAACAATTTTAATAAATATTTTATAAAAAATTATCTGTAGTTAGATACATTTTTTTACGAAACATTTTATAAACACATAAAAAAACTGTTTCATAAAAAAGTGATTTTTATTTATAAAATAAAATTAATAAAAAAGTTATTAAAAATTGTAGTATAAAAAAGTGCTAAACCTATTTTGTAAACATTATACATGTCTCTTAGCGGATAAAACTTGTTCAGTTGGTTAACCACAAATAAAATATATTGAAAAATTGTCTCAAGAAAAAAATTAAGAACATGAGTTATTAAATCTTAGAAAAACCTAAAATCTAATATTTACTCAAATACATAAATAAAAAATAAATCAAATAAAATTTACCAGTTGAAATGAAATGAGTGTAAATCCCTTTTATCACCAAGTCCCTAATTGTTGAGATGAGTGTGCTGCTTTATATTATGAGTGATGTGATATTGTTACTAATGGTTTGAGAAAGAAAAACAAGAAATCTTAGATTTGGAAGAAGAACCTTAAAGGACTTGTGGGTTTCCGGTTAATAGCTTTAGTGCCTCTTATTTTATATTGTCTTGTAGTCCTGCCACATGTTTCAGTCCATTACTTTCGGTCAGAAAAACTGGCACAATAGAATTTCCCAAGTTGAATTTTTTATGTACCTTTTCTTTGAGTCTAAGTTTGAGCTCAGTTTGAGCAAAAAAAAGAGTTTATTTTTATAGATTATGTAATTTTAAGACTTAAAATAATATAAATTATGGATATAGGATAACAAATATTTCATTTCCATTTTTAGTACCTATTTTCAAATTAAAGGGACACGTGTATGCTGTGATTGGTTGACGTTTTATGAATATGGGTTCGCACCAGCGACTTTATTAAAAAATGGGGACTGAAATCATAAATAAAATGTTTATTGTCCTATTTCCAAAATACATATTACAGTATGTACAAAATTTACAAAGGACCTTATTTTTAAAAGTCAAGGATGTAAGGAAAATATTGACTTTAACATAATAAACAATTCGAGAGTGAAATTCGTTTACAAATCATGATATTTGCTATATGTCTCAAAATGGATTTTATTTATGTACATCCTAAATTACGTTACACTTAGGCCAACAAAGATTTGAATTGTTTGAGAAAGACATAAAATTGAAGCATGTAAGCTATAAATATAAAGATATTAGGCAAGAAACTAACCTTACTCGGGATTCTCCGACCATGAAACACTGAACTTTCAGGCTCTGTTTCCTTGAAAGATGGTTCAGAATGAACATAAATTGAATAAAGCCCTTCATGTCCTTTAAAAAACATCTCCCACAATGGCGCTAATAAAATTGGCCCTCTTCTCAAGAACATGAAAGCCACTTTTGGAACCCGATCGAATGGAATTTCACTGATCTTTGGTGTCATTGAGGCTCTCCATAGCAATTCTTCATCATTCATATCATGCATAACATTGGGTGGTTTTTGATATTCTTTTAATCCAAATTGAATTTTGTCATCGAAATATTTCCCATCAAGTGATGCCAATGTTGGTGGTGGTGGCGAGGTGGTGAGAGAAAATTGCGTGAATTGTAAGTTGAATGAGATGTTTTTGACGTGGAAAGTAAGTATAACTCCAAAAGTAATGACACAGGCAAAGAAAATGATATATGAAAGGAGATTCACCACCTGCAATGGGCGATTTATGAGTTTCATAAGTGAGGATAGTGGGTTTAGGTTTTGGTTCCGATTCTTCATTTTTTTTCTTCTTCTTCTTAGGAATAGAGAGAGTGTTTCACCTTGTTTGGACGGAAACTCTTACGAACTATATAAATACTTGTGTTTTCCTTTAAAATATGTGAAAGGGTGTTTTCTTTTAAAATATATGAAAGGGTGGGGTATCACCACACCCCTTTCATCTTCCTCGTACCCTTTAAGTGACAAATGACTTTTGTGTTCTTATGTTCACCCTTCTCATCTTCCCTCACACCCTTTGGTTGACAAATAAAATTTTTACCCTTATGTTTATATCATTTAAATATTATATTTTTTCACTTCCAATTAAAACAAATACATTTAATAAAAATAACTAATTATATTTTCAATTAAAAAAAACTGTTTTTTTATAAAAAGAAAAATTGTTAATTGTAAAATTTATCTATGTTTTTTTTATTGAAAAACTGTTTGTAAAACATAAAATTTGTTTTCTTAAAAAAGTGTTTTTTTACAAATTTTATTTTTGATTAAAAACACATTGTAAATCTCTTGAATTATTGCAATATGCTATTTTCTTAGTTCTTTTAATGATTTTTTAATATTTTCTTTATATGGGAGAAAACAACTTTTTCGTAATATGGAAGGAAACAAATTATCCTTAATATTGTAGAAATCTAAGAAAATTGTCATTTTAATTAATTTGTTTTGCATGTATATGCATGTTTTTTTGCCTGTATGTCCTTGTTGTACATTATACTAAAGGAATAATTTTGATTGCATTTAGTTGCATTCGGTGTGTTTTTACATAATACATCATTTAAAATATTAATAACTTATAATCGGGGTTTATATAAAGGTAAATAGTGTTTTATACCCTTTAAAAAAATACATGTTAAATTACATTAATTTACAAAGAATAATTTTGTTTGAACCCAATATATCTTTTTATGCACCCCCTAATTAAAATAACTTTCAATAAATTTTATTGTTGTTATACTAACGAGATCAGGGGTGCATAAGGTTCGAATTGGTTCGATTTCAATATTAGCCAGAACCAGAACAAGAATCGGGGTTGACCGGTTCTACGTTTATGAAATTGGAACCAAAAACGATTATGTGTATAATGAAACAAATCCGAACCAACGATTCTTGAGTTGGTCGAATTAAGTTATCGGTTCCAAATATGTATTTAAAAAATAAAATAAAACACAATAAAAAATTTCCAAGTATAACATAAATTGACACTGTAAGCAAATATTATAAATTCAATCCAAATTCCAAAATTAAAAATCACCTTGTTTAGGTTTTAGGTTTTGGTTCTCATTCCAAATTCCAAAGTTCAAAATCACTGTTGATGTAAAAAATTAGATCGCTCTAATTATTCAATCACAGATAAATAAATAAGACAAAGAATTTTAAAGTGGTTCAGCCTTATAAGAATGGCCTACGTCCACTGTTATGTTATTGCTGAGTGTTTTGGGAATTCTCGATTACAAGTTCTATCAAGAAATTCCGGTCCCCTTGAATGAGGGTGATACAAGGTATTTATAGCCCTTAGGCTGTACATGAAAGGGTGATACATTAAATGATATACATATGAAAGGGTAACTCATTTAATGCTCTTCAAGCGTGTGCGTCAAGATGATAAGCATTCAATGAATAGTTGAACTGTTGATTATCTGGCAATCAATGCTGTGGTCGAGATGCAACTCGAACCGCCTTAATTGCTCATCGTCCAAGAGTTCCTCGGAGCACTGGAGTTCCTCGGAGGGCTGGTGTTCCTCGGAGTACACCTGTTGCTCGGAGTGAGTATGTTGGTCGGGTAAATGATCTTCCTCGTTGCTATTGTGCCACGTAGATTGACACGTGTCTTCTTATTATTCGTCCACATCAGCATACTAATTTTGGTATCAACAATCACCTTGTTTTAGAATTTATGAATATCATAAGTGAGGATAGTTGGTTTAGGTTTAGGTTTAGGTTTTGGTTCTCATTCTTCATTTCTTTCTTCTTCTTAGGAATAGAGAGAGTATTTCACCTTGTTTAGACGGAAACTCTTACGAATTATACAAATACTTGTGTTTTCTTTTAAAATATGTGAAAGGGTGCGGGTATCCCCACACCCCTTTCATCTTCACTGTACTCTTTGGGTGACAAATGACTTTTGTGTTCTTATGTTCACTCTTCTCATTTTCCCCGACAACCTTTGGGTGACAAATGACATTTTTACCCTTATGTTTATATAATTTAAATGTTATATTTTTTCACTTCCAATTAAAACAAATACATTTAATAAAATTAACTAATTATATTTTCAATAAAATTTTTTTTTTTTATAAGAAGAAAAACTGTTAAACGTAAAATTTTATCTATTTTTTTTATTCAAAAACTGTTTATAAACCATATAATTTATTTTCTGAAAAAAGAGTTTTTTTACAAATTTTATTTTTGATTAAAAATAGTTTTTTTTTTTAGTTTTTTTTTTAAATGATCTTTAAAATAGACATTTTAAACACTGTTTTGATTATAACAAAAAACTGTTTTGATTAAAACTGTTTTTTTTTTATTAAAAACTGTTTTGATTATAAAAAAATATTTTAATAAAGAGTTAATTTATACAATTTAAAAAAATAGTTTTCTTTAATAAATAGTTAAACAAAACTGTTTTTAACTGTTTATTAAAGAAAACTGTTTTTTTAATTGTATAAATTAACTGTTTATTGAAAAAAACTCTTTTTTATAACTGTTTTAAAATATCAAAAAACAATTTTCGTTGACTTAAAAAAATTGACCGTTTTTAAAAATTGTTTATAAAAACTAAAACAATGTTTATATAATATAAAAGACAATTTTATTACAAAAATAAATTATTTTAGTTGTTAAAATAGTTTTTAATATATAAATTATTTTAAAAATATTTTTTTTACTATTTAAAAAAAAAGGGTCCCTGCCAGCTGTATGTATAGGCAGTCTGACCACCTATACATACCGCTGGGGCAGACCAACATATAAAAAAAAATGGTCCGCCCTAACGGTATGTATAGGTGGTCTGACCGCCTGTAAATAACGCTGCTGCGGATCATATTTTTTTTAAATAGTCAAGATTATTTTTAAAATTGTACAAAAAAAATAATTTTTAACCAAAAATAAAATTTGTAAAGAAAAAAAACACTTTTATAAGAAAATAGTTTTTTAAGAAATTTTTTTTTACGTTTTATGTACAGTTTTTTAATAATAAAAAAATAGATAAGATTTTACTTTTATAAGTAGTTTTTTTTAATAAAAAACTATTTTTTATTTAAAATATAATTATTTGTTTTTATTAAATATATTTATTTTTATTGGAGGTGAAAAATTGAACTTTTAAATTATATAAACGAAAGGGCACAAATGTCATTTGTCACCCAAGGGGTGTGGGCGAAGATGGAATGGGTGAACATAAGGGCACAAATGTCATTTGTCACCCAAAGGGTGTGTGGAAAGATGGAAGGGATGAATATAAGGACGCAAATGTCATTTATCATCCAAAAGTTTTGGGCGAAGATGGGAGGGGTGTCCGGATAGCCCCTTCATATGTGAAAATATTTGTATTACTCACTCAAAAATGTGGTCTTTTGGTACGGGCACCTCTACTAACTCTTTGCTTAATAAATTAATATAATTTTGAATTTAAAAAGAAAAGTCAAAAAAATAAAAACCTGGGTAAACTATATAACTAAATCAGAGAGAAAGAGAGAGAGAGAGAGAGCACTTGCCTTCATAAGAAATGTTGGTCGCTTTTGTAGAATATGGGTAAGACTAATTCAAAGCCAGTATTCACATTCAAATTTGTTAAATTGTCAAATATGATAAATATTCGTCTTTATAATGTGCATGTAGAATTTACAGTACCCAATAAAAATATGCCACTTGTTTCGTACGCGTTCCCTAATTTCCATTTTTTTTCCCTCTGCGTGTTGGTCCTCGTGGAAAAGACATAGGGCACCTTGTTTGAATTTTTGAACCATTCTCCGTTGCCAAACTGTTTGCTTCAATCTGTTCAAATGGGAATGGTCAAAATTTCCCCTTGCCTAGAACCAAGATCTCCTGGATGAAAACGTCATTGACAAGGATATATCTAACCACATGGTAAAATGGTAGTGACAACTACATGTGTTGCTTTGCATATGAGTAGTAATTTTTAGTACATGTAAATGGTTTCTTTTGTTGCGACCTACAAAATCGATATAGTGTAATATAATGATGTTTCATATTCATATTTGTATTAACTCATGTTCAAATTTAACAAAAATAAAGTTCAAACAAAATCAATGCGAATACGACATGTTAGTATCATTTTTATGTGTCGACCTAGAATTATCTATTATAAATTATTTATAAATTTCACACAAGTTAATCGTGACACTTTTTAATCATATTAAATCATTATTGTAAACAGATTATCGTGTCTAAAATTATAACCCATATTATTATTTTTGGAAACAACTTTTTATTTATGAATGACTATTTTTATTTAAATCTCACTTTTCCTTTTATAGCTTCCACTTTTATCAAGTCCACATGAATGGGTTAAACGGCATTCAAATCATCCACTCATGGTGCGTATCATATTAAAGAAAGGAAAAACTTCCATTTAAACATCATTTTGAAAAACTTATTTGGTTTTTCCCCTTTTTTAAAAATTTGTACATGTATTCAAACACCATTTCTTCCCATTTGGCATGCAGTGAACTTCTTCACAAACATGTCTAATTAACAAAACCATCAATCGAAGCATGAGTTTATTTACAAATGGGAATGAAGACTCAGAAGTCTAACGAACAAACTCATTAAATAAAAGCATCCTTTATTTACAAAATAACATCTTCCACCACATACCTGTAATTCGACACAAAATTTTTTCAACAATGCTCTGTCATTTTCCAAAGAAGTTAGCCTGGTATTCTCAATAAAAAAACATTGTAAATCTCTTGAATTATTGCAATATTCTATTTTCTTAGTTCTTTTAATGATTTTTTAATATTTTCTTTATATGGGAGAAAACACCTTTTTCTTAATATGGAAGAAAACACATTGTCCTTAATATTGGAGAAATCCGAGAAAATTGTCAGTTTAATTACATTGTTTTGCATATATGTACATTCTTGTTTTGCCTGTATATCCCTGTTGTACATTATACTAGAGGAATAATTTTGATTGCATTTAGTTGCATTCGGTGTGTTTTTACATAATACATCATTTAATATATTGATAACTTATAATCGGGGTTTGTATAAAGGTAAATAGTGTTTTACACCCTTTATAAATATACATGTTAAATTACATTAATTTACAAAGAATAATATTGTTTGAACCCAATATATCTTTTTATGCAACCCCCTAATTAAAATAACTTTCAAAAAATTTAATTGTTATTATACTAACGACACCAGGGGTACATAAGGTTTGAATTGGTTCGATTTCAATATTAGACAAAACCAGAACTAGATTCGGGGTTGACATGTTCTACATTTATGAAATTGCAACCAAAAATGATTATGTGTATAATAAAACCAGTCCGAGCCAACGATTCTTCAGCTGGTGTGATTAAGTTATCGGTCCCAAATACGTATTTAAAAAATAAAACAAAACACAATAAAAAAATTCCAAGTAGAACATAAAATGACACTATAAGCAAATATTATGAATTCAATCCAAATTCCAAAATTCAAAATTAATTAAAAACCTTTAAATTAATAGAAAGCATAACATTTTTCACATATATTAAGCTTAAATAAAATTTTAGGATCAGACCGGTTCCGATTTGATCCAAGTTCTTATTTCGGTTTGGTTTCGAATTGGATTGGTTTATGATTTGTTTTGTGTTTGATTTGTGCTGGAACTAAGAAAATCAGTCATGCAATTTTTGGAACCAAAACCAAACCAATAATATACCAAAATCTTGAAACCCGAGTTTCCTGATTTGGTTCGTATTATCGATTTTTATAGTTCCGATGCACACCCCTAATGGAGACACATCCAAAAATAAGGTGTCTCATACATTATTTGAGAGCTATTCATGCGATCTGCCTATTAGGTATATTGTCTTCACTTTCGGATGATGGAATTTAAGGCTATGATTTCCAAGTCAAATGGGCATGGATAACATAAAATGATATGTCCATTTTTTGTCTTATATATTTGGGGCTGAAAAATCAGCAAATATACCAAAAGTAAAATGAAAAAGGGAGTTTGTAAGAAATAAAAATAAATAGTGTGCAAAAGTGAGAAAGATAAATTGTATAGCAGCTCCAATAAATGTATAGTTAAACTGGGTATGCGTTGTGGACATGGTCAAACAAATTTGAACCACGTAAGCCTTTGTCTTGTGTGTTTGTGAGTATGTTCTTGCAATATTATTCCCATGTTATTTTTTCCTCCGATATGATCTTAGATCCATGCTCAAAATAACTATGTTTACAATCGAGTTATTGAGTCCTAAAGCCATGGACAAACTATCAATGGAATATTTAGTGTCTAATTTCCTAACAATTGGTCTCTCTCTTTTTTGGAAACTTACGAACATGAAAGTTGTGAAATTAGGTATGTGTCTAAGGGTGCAATTTCAACTAATTAATTGTCAAGTAATGCAAATTAAATGATTTTTAGTTTGAACCAAATTTTAATTTTACTGAATAAAATCAATTAGTCTAAATTACATGCAGTTGGTGATTAACATCGGAATCAATAAAACCAATAAACAGCCAGACAAGGATATTAAAGTTAAAACCCTCACGGGAAAAATCACTATCGCCCCCAACCTACTTACAAGTCCACTAGTACTGAAATCAATGCTTATGACTTAATAAGGACTTAAACACGACTTACATACATGGCAACGATAACCGCTAGGATCCATTTCCCCTACATTATACTCATCTGCCACTACCTGTATTAGAAATATTTTCTTCAGTCTAGGAATCAGCTACACAAACTTCAATACCTCGGTATCTATAGATATTGGTTAGAGACAATCATCTCATACATAATCCAATGTACTATCTCATACATAATCTAATGTACTATCCCCTTTAATGTATAAGATCTTAAGGGATTTGTAAACCTATAGTCTATTTTGATTTCATGGATTTGAAAAGATCTCACAAATAACAGGATTCTAGCAAAATTAAATTAGCGTATTAAAAAGACTAGGCTTCATCAATTGGAATACGCTTTTAAATGTCTTCACATAGTTTAGCAGTGAAAAAGATCCAAATAAACATATTTTCCAAGTTATAAGTCCTCGTTCGAACGAGGTCTTTCAAACAAGGGGTTCTCATTTGAAAAATTTTCAGTCGAGGGTCATGTCACACCCCGCTAAATCTGGCGTCGGTCGCCACCAAAACTAAGTCGGGTGCGAGTAAATTAAATATCATTCTTAGCATGTAACATATATGAAACATAAAATTTGAATCCACAAGATAAATTATTTTTATCAAACCCAAATATAAATGACATCCAACTGATAAAACACCAAAGTGCGATTAAACATTCATCACATGTGATCTCCGAATATCTCAATAATTAAAAAAATAAAAATCCAACTTAAATCTTAAAATAACTTTGGAACCGAAAGGTCCAGTAATCTCAAAAGTAGTCTCATAATAAAAACGACTAAATATGAGATAAATATAACTACTAAAGCGATAAAATAAATCCAGCTGCACCTCCAAAAGATCTCCAATAAACTCAATGTAGTTACTCCAAATAATCCTGAAAAAGATTAGTCAACGCATGTGTCAGAGCTAAAGCCCCGAGCATGAAAAACGTCTACTCATTTCAATTAGGGTCCTTGAACCTAGACAATAGTGCTATATATATCGACCATAATAATAAAATCTTTTAATTACGAAGGTTATTAATCACCGAAAATAAAGTTCTAACTACCCGCAAGGTTTCTTTAAAAATATGCCACACCAATATTATTTTAATTTAACCCAACTCCCAAGCGTTAATTCAATTAAACTAACCCATTTTATCGTTCTCCAGAATTATTACTTTTTAAATGATAGTGGTCCTCCCGTCACGGGTGGTACTCCCACCAAAAATTGCGGTCCTCCCGCCTCGGGTGATTTTTCCACTTGCATATATTTCCATTATCAAAACGTCGACTGACCCGTTTTTATCCCGCGATCCAGCAATTTAACAAGGTTCCACACACGACAACACATAAAACGACCTCTAACCCATCTCCTCAACTTTCGGCCCCGCAATTTATGTCGCCAACCTATTTTAATACCCATTTATGTTATCTTAGGCATTAATTCTCACTTTCTCATTTTATCAAGTTACCCCACCTTTTTTATAACTGTGAGATCCTCAACACTCCTTTAGTCCTATACATAAAGGTTCCCAAAATACATACGCGTCCTATCCTATGTATAGGATGAATTTTAGGCATTAAGCTCCACCTAGTCACAAGCCTAGGCTAACCCACCATGGTATAAACTAGAAAATCATCCCCCACCCCCGATCATATAACCCGTATAAACTCACAGAAACTAGTCTCATACCTAGAATGCATGAATCGCAACTTAGGCCTACTCCACTAGTCCCATAGCTAGAAAGTAACTACAAAAGGGGATGAAAACAAATTATCTACATCATACCCAACGTCACAAAAGAACTAAATTTTGATATTTCCATAACGTGGCACCATTACCCAATAACATTACCAATAACATTAACTTCCAGTCTAATAAAACAACCAATTAGGTGCAAATCAAGGTCACATAAAATAATATAATTTTCAGAATATAATCCACCTACAAAATCATTTTATTTATCAAGGTTATTCTCAATCTAACACAAGTAATCACAACAATTAGGCTTTTCACATAAAATCATGAAATTTACTTTCTAAGGGCTTCTCTACATGCATATGCCCATGTTATAACCGAAAACCCGAATACTACCCAAAGAATAATGAGATTATGAGTATTAAATAACATTAAGATTCATACAAAACAGTCCCAATAATTATTTCTTTAATAATTACTTTCATGAGTTAATTTAGAAAACATGAATTTCAGTGGAGGCTATAATCAAGACATACAACACTAAAGGAAAAGAATAGGGTAAACATACCTGGTTTTAAATGTAGAAAACCGATATGAGATTTGAGTTCCCCTTGAAAAATGATCAAAAACTCCTCTTGGACCAACTTGGGACAGATTACTACGTGCCTTCAAAACTGAGCTTTAAAGATGGTTTTAATGGAGGCTAGGGTTTTGAGGTAAAAGATGATGAACAAAGAAAGAGTCTTCGGCTCTAGGTTTGGTAAAATATAAGTTTTAAAAACCTAGCTCCGAAATATCATTTATATAAAAGAGTTAAAGAGTTTTAAAATAAAAAAACCCGTCAAAAAGAAAAATTGCAGCGGACGAAATTTCCTGGGGTCGATCCACCGACCCCTAGCGTCGATCGATCAATCGCCCAATTATTTTGACAATTCATCTTAAAAAATGTTATAAGGAATAAACTTTAAAAATAAATTAAAAAATCCATTTTAACTCTGATTTCAATTCCGCTTGAAGTTTATTCTTCTGAAATCATAACCAACATATTTAACTAATAAAAGTTATAAAATCAAAAAAAAAATTCCAATTTTTCCAATTAATTAATTAAATATACTAATAAAAACATGGGGTGTTACAAGTCATTTTTTTCAAACAGTCCTTGTTTGAAAAACTTTGATCATCGATTTCTCATTTGAAGTCTACTTTTAATCTAGGTCCACTACCTTGAAAAACAGTTCCTCGTTCGAAACCATATTCGATCGAGGGTGACCTCATTCGAATGAGGTCACTAAACATTAAGCCTTGACAACAAAATTAAAATATTTAAAAAAATATTTTTCAAATTTGTTTTCACTAAATTCATGTCATGTCACTTCCAAACAATAAAGTACACTCCAAGGAAATATAAAACTTAGAAAATTTTTACCTTTACAAATTTTTTATATGGAATGAATATGTCTGATACGATTTGGTAATCTTTGTCACGGTTCTTTATCTCTTTGTCTTTAATTGATGTACCATTATAACTTGATAGAATCATACAAAAATATTTTGACGTAAAGGTATTTTCTGAAATTAACTCAACACAACTAAAACTTCCTATGGCTAACCTCTGACCTCAAACAGATCACCACATGGTCCCTAATACCTTTGTGTGACACGCCGCGTAATTAAATACTGGGTGATCAGTTCTTTATTAAATTAATTCAAAGTGTCCGGTTGGTTCATTCTTAGCATCACTGTCGAAAAACAAATTTCCTTTATTAATCACCTAATAAATAATTAAGCTAAGTGTCAAAACATTAAGTTTTATAAATTAATTCCTATTGATATGATTTAATATACGAAATCATTCTCATGAACATAAATAGTAATCTTAAATTACCAAACCATCCAAGTGGAATAAACAGGCTAGATTAAACAATCCAAAAAAAAAATCCCAACTTGAAAGACAATGAAATAGTTAAGACAATCCCAACTAAATTGAATACATAAATAATGAAGAGTACAAGTCACTCTCAACTAAATAAAACTGGAAATGGGCGACACAAGCCCCATCTAAAATGACTAAGTGAATTGCTGTGATCACAAGGATGAAGTCATCTAAAGGTAAAGACCTGCAACTCCCACACTAGCTGCAGCACGTTAACACTCCAAAGATCTAAGTTTGACGCCCCTGTGGCTGGGCACATGTAAATATACATATATATATATATATATATTCAAGAGAAAGAAGAGATGGCAGGAATAGGGTCAGATCCCTAGTGTAAAATAGCTTTAAAATAGTTTTGCAAGTATTTAAAATTCTTACCAATTGATATAACATACATGTTAGTGCCTCGACACTCACATGAAAATTCTCACCTCTCAACTAGTGTGCACGCCTAACGTACTACCAAACTAATATAAGTAAAGCTAACACAGTTAACTAGTCTAACCCAATTTCCCCTCACTAATCCTGGTTCATGTTATCGTATGAATATAGTTTATATATGATAACCTTTTCTTATGAATTTACCAAGCGAGCTATGTACATCACAATACAGTCTTAAGTTCTCAAACACTTAATTTATTTCACATTAATTATTTAAAATTTATCTACTTACAAGCATAGTAGATGAATCAAAAGTACATATATTTATCAATCATAATATATATACTAATAGGGTACCCCACATAAATCTATGGTGCTGGCATACTCTGCTATCAAGTCCCCGTATCTCTCATACAAAGGGGAAATACTAGTTCGGAATCACTCTCGTATAGTATTAACACAAAACACACATATTGGAGGTGAAGCATAGTTTCAGATCACTAAGAGGTCAGCACATACCCTCACGTCTCTTAGGACCATCTGAAATATCAATCTTAGATAGACTGTACCATGGATACGATGTTCTAGGGTACAAGTCAATATCCCCCATAAAGGTCCCATCGAGATAAGACTATCCCAGCGCATAAACCTCTGTGATAGAAAGTAGCGCGGGTATGATTAAACATAGATATTCATATAATCGATCGAAGAAAAAGGTCGATCGATCAACCTAGTTGATCGATTGACATTCAAGGTTGATCGATCGATCGATCAATTATTGGCCCAGAAATTCTGCACATGATGTTTACGGGTTTCTTCCATTTTAATCATCAAAACCTCCATTAAAATGTCCCAAACTCCCAACCAAACATCATAAACATTATATAAATAGGTAGGGATGATTTCTAACGAAAAACATTCATTAATTCTCCAAGAATCATCATTAAATGGTTACAATTCATGATTTGGTCTCTAACCCTAGTTTACCATATTATTTCAAGAATGCACATGATATTTCCATATTTCCTTTTCTAATCATCATTCAAATTGGTGAAAAATACTCTACATATGATAATAATATAGCTTAACATGATTTCCATTCAAACATATGAATTTTAGTCTTCTAATTACATTAAACATCCATAAATTTTTTTAATTATCTCTCCTACTCTAACATGGATGAAATATCAACTTAAGAACAGCAAGATAGATACTTGCCTGGAAATCAAAGGTCTGAGTTGTGGAAGATGATGGGTATAGTAATGCTCCTCGTTCTTCAATCTACGCATTGGTGGTGAAATTGGTGGAAACGGTGTAGGATTGATGGTTCTATTCTCCCCTTGAAAACCTTCTCTCTCCTCTCTTCCTTAACCTCTTTACAACTCAAGTTTTTCTAACCCTCGAGGAATCCAACTTCCATCAAATATAGCCCTTTAATTTTCATCATTAATTAAGGCCCAAAATTAAAAATTACTAAAATTTCCTCAGGGGTTGCCAGTTAGGCCTAAAATCGCCCCGAGACCCAAAATAAACTCCCGGGTACACTTTTCTGGCTATCTCGACCCATCTGAACCCATTGGCTCACTCTAAATGACCATATGGGCGACTTAGAATTAATTAATTTTTTATTTCCTTAAATTAGTCCCGACACGACTGACACACGCGTCCCTACATAATTTTTATAACTGTCGTGTTATTCACACGCGACAATTTTAATAAATTCAATCTCATATATTACTTTACTCATTAAGTAATATTCAACATAATTCTTACCAATAATTACTAACTCTTATCACGCTAGTAAATATTCAATTTAGAAATCTGGATTGATATTAAATTAATTTATCCTAATTTAATTTAATTAGTACCATAATTAAAGGCCATAAAAATACGAGGTATTACATACTTCCCCCTGATAACGGAATTTCATCCCAAAATCCAAGAAATAAGGCATATCGGGTAAAAATAATTCTGGATGCTTTTCGCGTATATCTGCCTCGCGCTCCCAAGGGGACTACTTAGCATTATGATGTTCCCACTGGACCCATATAAGTGGAACTACATTCGACCTCAAATTATTCTCGCTATGGTCTAGGCTAGCCACTGGTCTCTCCTTATAAGAATCTATTGGGCTGCAAGTCAATTTTCTTTATCGCAATTTGAGTGTGGACCATATCATCCCGAAGATACCTCCTCAACGACAAAGTGTGGAACACATCATGAATACAGTGCAAGTGCTCTAGCAACCCAAGTCTGTATGCCACCGGTCTCATACTCTCGATAATGGGAAATGATCCTACGTACCTCAGAGCCAATTTACCTTTCTTCCCGAACCTCATCACTCCTATCATAGGAGACACTTGCAATAGTACCTGGTCCCCCACACTAAACTCCCTGACGAACCGCTTTGCATCATCATAGATTTTCTTCCTGTACTGAGCTACCCAAATGCGACTTCTGATTAACTCAATCATGGATGACGTGTCTCGAATCGACCTTGGCTCGAGTAACTTGTTGTCTCCAACCTCTAGCCAATAAGTGGGACAATGATAAGGTCTTCCATACAACACCTCGAATGGGGCCATGCCAATTATAAATTGGTAGGTGTTATTATAAGCAAACTCTGCCAGTGGAAGGTACTATTCCCAACCCCTCCATAATTTCCTTCTTCATCACACTCCACCAGTACTGTCGCCTCGTATCCTGGTATAACTTATCCCCTCTGGGATGTAATGAAAATTGAGACCCATGCGACTCTGTCATCACTGCATGACATAAGTCTTCCCCCTCCGAGACCACTAGTCTCCCCTCTGCTAGGAGCCGCACAATATGATCTTGGAAAAATGAGTCAGCGGCTTGGGCCTGGATCACCCTCGTTACAATCTCTGGTGTGATTGTCATTACGGACATAAAGGATTTGACCACTGCATCCTGGTGTCCGAACTCTTTCCATTTCTCCTTCCACATTTCGACCACATCACCTACTGGTCTATGTCTCAACGTATCAACAACTGCATTAGCCTTCCCCGGGTGGTAATGTATCACGAACGAGTAATCTTTCACAAACTCCAGCCACCTTCACTGACGCATGTTCAACTCCCATTTAGTGAAAAGGTGTTGCAGTGACTTGTGGTCTGTGAATAGGTAAAATTTCCCCCTAATAAGTAGTGTCACCATATCTGTAAGGCAAACATGACCGCTGCTAGATCCAAGTCGTGGGTGGGGTAATTCCTCTCGTGAGGCTTGAGATTGCGGGAGGCATAAGCTATAGCCTGCTCCTCTTGTTGAAGTACTCCACCAAGTCCCTGTAGAGAAGTGTTAGTCTACACTAGGTACTCCACTCATGTCCTGGGTAAAGCAAGAACTGATGTTGAAGTCAACTTGTCCTTTAGCTCATCAAAAGTCAATAGACAAGCATCATCCCATATGTACAGTACCCCCTTGCAAGTCAGATTAGTCAATGGAATCGCTACTTTCGAAAATCCTCGAATGAACTTCCTATAGTACCCTGCCAATCCCAAGAAACTACGGATGTCTGAGAGTGTCATGGGCTGCCCCCACTCCCTCACCTCATACACTTTTCTCGGATCCATGGATATCCCCCTTGCAGAAATAATGTGCCCCAAGAACTGGACCTCGCGTAGCCAAACCTACACTTTTCGTACTTAGCATCTAGCTTATTCTCTCGCATAGTCTGAAGAACCCGTCTCAAATGCTTGTCATGCTCCTCCTTAGTCTGGGAATAAATCAGAATGTCATCTATGAAGACAATGACAAACTGATCCAGGAACTCTCTGAACACCCTGTTCATTAAGTCCATGAACATGGCTGGAGCATTGGTTAGACCAAACGGCATAACCCAAAATTCGTAGGATCCATATCGTGTCAAGGAAGCAGTCTTCGACACATCCTGCTCCCTAATCCATAACTGATGATATCCCGATCTCAAGTCTATCTTTGAGAAGAAGGCAGATCCTCTCATCTGGTAAAACAAGTTATTGATTCGGGGCAATGGATACTTATTCTGTATCATGACTTTATTCAATTCTCGGTAGTCCACACACAACCTCAATGTCCCATATCTTCTCTTAACGAACAGCCCTGGAGCACCCCAAGGCAAGGTACTCCTCCGATTAAATCCCTACCACAATAGCTGCTCAATTGGATCCCGTAATACCCCCATCTTAACTGGGGTCATTCGGTAAGGTGCACGGACTATCATCTTGATATAGTACCACAACCATTTCTTAATGCCACGAAAATGACTACTTATCAAGACTAAGGTATAAAATCTTTGTACTAATGGCAAAAAATTCTACCTATCGACGATCGCTAAGTTTCATGCGTGGGATGTCTTGCAAAGCGAAATCCAAACAAGGAACCCCCCGATACACTACTAACTAACGTTGTCGGTCAACGAGATTTAGAGGCCCTCTGTACTTGACTCGTACCTCCCACCTCCATTTATTGAAATAATGCTTGATGTACTACCCAGCGTTCTCACTATCGTTAGGCTTTCAGCGCTAATTAATAACAAGTTAAACTCCATGCTTGAGAGAAATTTAACCCCTCATTGGGTCGCATTAGAGACATTCTTATACTCCATGATTGAACATAATTAGACAACGTAATCTTCGTAGTCTACTATCTTGTGTGTGTGTGTGTGTGTATATATATATATATATATATATATATATATATATATATATATATATGAGTGCATATATTTCCTAACCCCTTTCAGTTAATAACTTACAAGGTCCCTTATATTTTGGACATTGAATACGATGTCCTCATTAACTTTTTGTCGTTAGTCAATCCATCACTAATTAATGTGAAATTTTGTGTGGTTATACACTATATCCTTCTATCCTTCTAAAGTGATAAGGATTAGGATATATATGCTCTGAGATTTCTATTTCTGCCCACATTCACTATCCTGCAGGCGACGTTAACAAGCCTTGCTACTCACGATGATCGATCTTAGTAGTTACAGAATTAATACATTTAATGCGTTTACAAACATTTGTAATCCATCTAAGTCACAAGAAAATTTTCCTCACTACTCATAGAAGATAATCATTATTAAAGTATCGTACCTGCAATTACTAATGGTGCCTGTGGCACCCATGGCATAACTGCACATTTGGCATTATAGGCACCCACATCTGAAGCCTCCTCTGCTATTGTGGGTACGGTGCTGCTGGAATAAATGTTCCTAATATCTCATGTTGGGCATTATATGGTTCTGAGCAAGCGCTCGAATGCTGTTTCGGGGCTCTGCCCTTCTGAGGACAATCCCAGTGCCTGTGGCCCCGTTTGCCCCAACTAAAACACTTACCCATCAAGTTTCCCTTATGCTGGCCCTGATGGACTTGCTGACTTGACCGGGGTTGTCCCCCGTCCTGTTGCGGGCATTCTTGACGTCTATGACCATTTCTTCCACACTTAAAATACCTTTTTATAACACCTTTTTGTCCTTTATTTTTTTGACCCAATTGGTTTTGGTTCTTCCCGTAATTTCCTTTATCCTCTTGGTCTTGACGACTCTGAAGAAATTGTCATCGCTGCAACAGTGTTTCCCCTTTATTGTTATCCCTTGTCCCTCCTTGTTCTTTTGTATCATGTAAGTTGTACACAATGATCTTGGTACTTCAATATTGCGATGGTAACTACTTGGTCCACAATACCTGTTATCTCGGCGATGGCCAACCTCTTCTGGGGTACCTGAGGTACTTGTTGGACTTGTCCAACATTCACTTCTTGGGAGGTACAAATTTGATTTTCTCGCCGAGATGACATCTGAGATTGAAATGAATTATATAAGTCCACCGCCAACATAAAGTTTAATAGCAGAAGTACGTGATTGTTAGTACGTAAAGATGAAGTAACAGTCCTAATAATAGGGCTCTAGGTCAAAGAACGCTACGTTAAAACATAATAAGCCACACAGATCCTAAAAACTTTAGAACCCGATGCTCTGATACCACCTTTGACACCCACCTAATTAAATACCGAGTGATCAATCCTTTATTAAATTAATTCAAAGTGTCCGATTGGTTCATTCTTAGCATCACTTTCAAAAACCAATTTTTCTTTATTAATCACCTAATAAATAATTAAGCTACGTGTCAAAACATTATATTTTATAAATTAAGCCCTATTGATATGATTTAATATATGAAATCATTTTCATTAACACATATGGTAATATTAAATTACCAAACCATCCAAGTGGAATAAACAGGCTAGATTAAACAATCAAAATAAAATATCCCAACTCGAAAGACAATGAAATAGTTAAGACAACCCTAACTAAACTGAATATGGAAATAATAAAGAGTACAAGTCACTTTGATCTAAATTTTTTTTGAAACGGACGACACATGACCCATAAAAAATTACTAAGCGAAGAGCTGAGATGACAAGGTTGTAGTCGTTTAAAGGCAAAGACCTGCAACTCCCACACTAGCTGCAACACGTCAACAGTCGAAAGATCTAAGTCTGACGCCCATGTGGCTAGACACCTGTATATATATATATATATATATATATATATAAGAATAGATGACAGGAAATGGGTCAGAGCCCGAGTGCAAAATAGCTTTAAAATAATTTAGCAAGTATTTAAAATGCTCACCAGTTGATATAACATACATGTTAATGCCTCGACACTCACTTGGAAATTATCATCTCTCAACTAGTGTGCACGCCTAACATAGTACCGAACTAATCTAGGTAAATCTAACCCAGTTAACTAGTCTAACCCAATTTCCCCTCACCAATCCTGATTCACGTGATATCAAGTAGCGCAGGTATGATTAAACACATATATTCATATAATATATATATATGTTCACATTATTCAGATAGGTACACCCACGACCCAAAACATATTCTAACCATACATGACGCATAGTGCCCGAGTCCTACGTATAATTAATTAATTCATTTATTTTCTCAACTACTGTAATTTTTAAGTACTTCTCGACTCTCGATGTGTATCATTTTGATAAATATAAAATTCGTAGGTGCGCACTCTGTACCTTACTGGTCCAAGTCCTCTTTAATTCTCACAAGGCCTAATTTAGCACACGAACAATTGTCACCCCATTTTATACCATCGTGAACCCTCGGTTTAAATCTCATACAAAATCGTACTATCTGAACCTTGTCTATAATCCTACCGGTCCTTCCCAAGTCCCATCATAGTATTTAAATTATGTCCAAGGGTCCTTATGCATTAGGGTTGGATTAACATTAAAAAGGAAAGATGATTCAAATTCCAGGAGGAGTCGATCACTCGAAGAAAAGGGTCGATCGATCAACCTAGTCGATCGATCGACATTCAAGGTCGATCGATCGATCGATCAGTTATTGGGCCAAAAATTCTGCAAATGATGCCTACGAGTTTCTTCCATTTAAATCATTAAAATCTCCATTAAAATGTCCCAAAATCCCAACCAAACATCAAAAAAATTATATAAATATGTATGGATGATTTCTAATATAAAACATTCGTTAATTCTCCAAGAATCATCATTAAATGGTTACAATTCATGATTTGGTCGCTAACCCTAGTTTACCATATTAATTCAAGAATCCACATGATATTTCTAGATTTCCTAATCTAATCAACATTCAAATTCATGATAAATACTCTACATATGATAAGAATATCAAACTAACATGATTTCCATTCAAACATATGAATTCTAGTCTTCCAATTACCTTAAATCTCCATTAAAACTTATAATTATGTTTCCTACTCTAACATGGATTAAATATCAACTCAAGAACAGCAAGATAGATAATTGCTTCGATATCAAAGGTCTGAGTCGTAGAAGATGATGGGTATAGTTACGCTCCTCATTCTCCGATCTACACGTTGGTGGTGAAATTGGTGGAAATGGTGTAGGATTGACGGCTCTCCCCTTCGAAAACCTTCTCTTTTCTCTCTTCCTTAACCTCTCTACAACTCAAGTTTTTCTAACCCTCGAGGGCTCGAACTTCCATCAGGTATAACCCTTTAATTTTTGTCATTAATTAAGGCCCAAAATTAGAAATTAGTAAAATGTCCTCCCGGGTTGCCGGTTAGGCCTAAAATCACCCCGAAACCCAAACTAAACCTATGGGTTCACTTTTTTGACTATATCGACCCTTCCAAACCCATTAGCGCACTCAAAATGACCATATGGGCAAATTATAATTAATTTACTTTTTATTTCCTTAAATTAGTCCCGACACGACTGACAAGTGCATCCCGACTTAATTTCTATAACTGTGGTGTTATTCACTCGCGACAATTTTAATAAATTCAATATCATATACTACTTTACTCATTAAGTAATATTCAACATAATTCTTATCAATAATTACTAACTCTCATCACGCTAGTAAATATTCAATTTAGAAATCTGGATTGATATTAAATTAATTTATCCCAATTTAATTTAATTTATCCCATAATTAGTTTAAGTAATCCCATAATTAATTTAATTAATCCCATAATTAAAGGCCATAAAAATATGGGGTTTACACTTTGATGCTCAACAGAGCTCAGATACCTCATATGACCTACCGAGGTCATCTAACCATCAACACTAAGGTATAACATTGTGTAATACCTCGAGATCAACCTATGACAATCCTATAAAAGACCATGATCTCCTAGGCCTCTGGCAGAGCGTTTGTAATGAGTCTGAAGGTTATGTGGAAATCAAAACACTATTACACCTACTTCCACTACCCAACTCCACTTGCATTAAAAGCTTCCATTAGCATTTAATTTTACCAAAAACTACCTTACATCACCTGCAAATCCTTTGGTTAACATTCCACCACTTTTTTGACACCGTCATACTTTAGAGCGACCACAACCTATTAGAGTTTAAGATATTATTAGAGTTTTCATATAAAGGAAGACTAGAGAAGGGTTCGACGAGAGACAAATCTAGAGTACTTTAAGAGATTAATATATTCAAGAAATTGAACTTAGAGATAACTAAGAATTTCAACATTCTTAAGTGTTTACTCCTTATTATAGACTCTCTCAACCTATTATTGAGAGCATATATTTATAACTCGGATCATTTGTAGTTTCCATATAACATTTTTATTGGGTTGAGCCCTAAATTAATACTAGTAAAGTAAACCAATTACTTCCTCAGGTCCTTTGGACGGTTGACAAAGGCCACAAGACCTAAGAATCATTTAACCAAATCTCAATAGGTCTATTAAATTATAATAAATATTTTAAGAATCATTTAACCAAATCTCAATAGGTCTATTAAATTATAATAACTATTTTTTGATCTAGTAAATAGTATAAACACCTTTGATAATTGATGTAGGGAACCCTCCTGAGGTCAGAACCACTTTAAACCATTTCCTCTCACTTTAACTCTCTTATCTTCTTACATGTTTGAGGTCCAGAGGGGGCAACTTTGGATCTAAGGTCTCATACAATGATTTATACGCCCATCAGTCTGGCATCGTCGTTGGGAACAATAAGTTCCATTACTTTTAAACACAAATCTTTCTCTATTCAACATGCAAAATAATGTTATTTTGTCCCATTCCTTGAAAGCAATAGAGGCTTAGAAAAATGAACTCCAAGAGAAGTTGGATACCATTCTTTGCAGGCTCCTTTACCCTAGTGGTATAAGAACCATTTGTACCTCAACATAGTGGTACTAGGGAAAATTACGAGCCCTAGCTGAAGGAAGGGAATCATCTAGAGAGTATGCCCAGTCCACCTAAAGATCAACAACCAAAATTACTGTCAAGGAGAGGTTATCACTTCATGGAGATCAGTCCCATGATGCAAGACTAGATGGGGAATTTCTTCAACTAGTATAAGATACAAATGCCCGACACTATTGAGCTGGCTCTCCAAAAAACTCTCTATCCTTTCTCCAATGATGTTTAACACTATACCCTTCCCCCAAAGTTATAGATGCTTACCATTGAACCATTCGATGGATTTAAGGATCCCATAAACTACCTAGAGACCTACAAATCTCTCATGATCATTCAAGATACCCCAGATGAGGTCCTTTTCAGAGACTTTCCATCTACTTTAAGAGGAACTGCTAGGCACTAGTTTTGTAAGATCAATCTAGGGACCATCACAAGCTTCACTCAGTTGACAATGTCCTTTGTCAACCATTTTATTTGGGTACAGAAGATAAGGAAGCTTGTCACTTCCCTCAGACTTTCAGGCATAAAATTGATGAGTCTCTTAAGAAATATTTCAAGTGGTTCAATAAAAAATCCCTCCGAATTAATTATCTAAATGAGATAATATATACGGCGGCCTTTACCTTTTGGCCTCACCTCAGAAGACTTGTCGATGCCTTTTATCAAGAAACCACCAAAATCTAGGACTGAATTACTCAAAAGATCTAAAAAATATATTAATGTTAAAGATGCCATATCAAAGAGACATGCTATAGCCTCCCCTAGTAGGGAAAGAGGAAACGTGTCTTCTCCTGTCTTGGGGAGACCTTAAAGGCTGTTGGTTATAAGAAAAAGAAGAGTGGAGATAAGAAAACTGGTCCTCTATAGACTAATCATTTCACTATACCCACATCCACCATAGATTAGGTCTTTACAGTAATAGAAGCTCAGGATCTCTTGCCCTAGGCCAATAGTCGAAGGCCAAAGGGCCCAAAAGACTAAAAGAATCATAAGGATTTTCCTTTATGGTTCCATTCAAACTGACTAAGATCTAAGGCCCATAAAAATTCCCTTAGATAACTTCTTCAGGCTTGGTTTAGGTTAACACATACTCAGGCCAATAGTCAAAGATCTAACGACCTTAAAAAGAAAAATGGAATCACCAAGATTTTCATTCTTAGTTGCATTAAAACTGACTAAGGTTTAAAGACCCATAAAAGTTAGCTCAGAGAAGTGTTCCACGCTTATCTCAGGTCCAAATATCCTTAAGCCATTAATCCAAGGTTTAAGGACCTAAAAAAAACTAAAGGAGTCATTAAGGTTTTCACCTTTGACCCCATTCAAAACTGACAAAGGTCTAAATATCCATAAAATTCATCTCAGAGCACTGCTCCATTCTTGGCTGAGGTCCACGCATCCTCAAGATAATAATCAAAGGTCTGAGGACCCAAAAAAGATTAATAGAATCACTAGTATTTTCATCCTTGGTTCCATTTAAACTAACTAAGGTCTAAAGACCCATATAATTAAGCTCGGAGTACTACTCCATGCTTGGTTAAAGTCCTCGCATCCTTAGGTTAATATTCAAAAGTTTAAAGACCTGAAAAGACTAAAGGAATCATCAAGGCTTTCAGATTTGACCCCATTCAAAACTAAATAATGTCTAAAGACCCATAAAAGTAATCTCAAATTACTACTCCATGCTTTCCTGAGGTCCATGCATCCTCAAGACAATAGTTAATGGTCTAAGGACCTAAAATAGACTAAATGGATCACCAGGATTTTCACCCTTGGTTCGATTCGAATTGACTAAGGTATAAAGACCCTTCAAAGTCAGCTCAAAGCATTGCTCCATGCTTGGATGAGGTCCACACATCCTCGGGCCAATAGTCAAAGGTCTAAGAACCAGAAAATACTAAAGGAATCATCAAGGTTTTCACCTTTGACCCCATTTAAAATTTACTAAGGTCTAAAGACCCCTAAAAGTAATCTCAAAGCACTGATCCATGCTTTGCTGAGATCCATGCATACTCAGGACAATATTCAAAGGCCTAAGGACCCAAAACGACTAAAGGAATTATCAATGTTTTCACCTTTGACCCTATTCAAAATTGACTAAGGTGCAAGGAACCATAAATAGACGGTTTAGAGGCATTTCACGCACCTAATTATGTTTTCAAAAAAACAAAGTTATACAAAAATGATAGAGACCTTAGTCAAACATCTTCTTAAACCTCATTCTTTGAAAAAAATCTAATTTTCAAGCATATATTTTAAAAACAAAGCTTTGGTAAAACTTCCATTTAAAAAAAATGGGGATCTAAATGTTCAAATGCAAAAACATTATCGAAAAAACTTCAAGCTTTGTAAGAAAATTTGTGAATCCCAGTGGTCGAGACATCTATGGCCCTTGATGGGACTTTAAGTTTTAGGATTTCTCAGTCCGAAAAACTATGAGACCCTTATAAGGACTTCATATTTCAAATTTTATAAATTAAGAAGTCTTATAACCCTTAAAAGGAGTTTAGATTTTAGATTTACCTCGGTCTATAGGTCTATGACTCCTTGTGGGACATTAGGTTTCACGATTTCTAAGTCTAAAGGTCAATGATACCCTTATAAAGACTTCATATTTCAAATTTTCTAACTTCGGAGGAATTATAACCCTTAATATGATTTTAAATTTCAAAAATGCCTAAACCTCGCAGTCTTAGGGTTCATTTAGGGGTTTAATGTTGCGTAAAATTCAAAGTTCTAAGGCCTTAGGATCCTCACCATAACTAATATTTCTATACTAAGGATTTTATCCTTAGCAAAACATGTTCAGAGGTCTTAGGACCCTTATTTAACAAAGTTCAAACTCAATATTTTTAAAATCTAAGGTCTTATGACCCTCAATAGATTTACTCTTTGGCCTATATCCCTAAAATATTTGGGGGGTTAAGTATTGGTACAAAAAATTTAGGTTCCTAGTCCTACAAAAATATAAGTATCAGATATTATATGTTCATAAGGTCTAAAAACCCATTACAGAACCTCAATTTTAACTTCAGAAACTTCATAAGAGCTTGGCAGAGGTATTAGAATCCTCATATATACTTCAATAAATTTTCAACTCAACATATATGGATATATTAAGAAATATTGGGGGGAAACGGAGAACTACCTCCTCAGATAGAAGAATGTTATGCAAAAATTCTTTCGCAAAGTGGAAAGTAAAATAAGTATGAAGAAAAGCTTACGCAAAGAAAAGCAATAAAAGTATGCAAGTTCTAATGATTTTAGAACTCATATTTCATTAAACATATAGAGGATTACGATTATAAGAAACGACTAATGACTAATAAATAATTCAATTTTTTTACATAAAAAGCCTTTTTTGGCTTGAGGGTGTTGGGTCCACAAGAGATTCACTCTTTTAGGATAGAGGGGAATAGGTCTTTTTCTTAGTTTCTTCTTCTTACGCCATAAGATTATAGGTTTCAATAGTTTCGTCTTCAGTACTACTCTCCTTATCTGAGATCTCTTCGGCAGATTGTGGGGGCTTCACCAAACAGGCCACATACATCAACATTACAAAACAACATCTGGACTTTAGCCTTGTAGGTTTCAAAATTAGAACTAAGATTGTAAAAAATAAACTTTTTAAAAGCCTCACACTCCAGATAATCATCTAACCAGTCTTGCACTGCGGTATGAATATTCCTTTGGAGCTCTTTATGTTTTACCAGGACCTCAAGATAGATTTTTTGTAGTTCCTATACTTTGGAAGTCTTCTGGTTCTTCTCAGTAGTTAGTGCTTTGATCGATTGCTTCAAAATCTCCACCTCGCCATCATCTTGAAGAAGTTTCTCTTGAAATCTCTAGATATCAATCTTTCGGCCTTCGAAGGCCTCCACTATCACCTTGAGTTGAATCTGACTAAGGGCATGTAGTTCCTCAACCTTGACCAAAGAATCTCATGTAGTAGCCAACAAAGATGGACTGTCTCTAAGAGTTTTTTCATTCAAGATCTTTTCCTTCTCCAGAGTAATGATATATGCCTTCAAGACATCTGTATCTTTGTTGAGACCCACCATCTACTGCCTTTGGTCATTGATCATTTGTTCCAAATGCATTCGGGTGAGGTCCCAACTACCTAATATCTCAATAACCCTTTTCCACCCTATGCTACAATAAAGAGGGTTCTCCAAAAGGGCCTCTGTCAAATGTTAACTCTATAGAAGAAAAATGATATGAGAATAAGGAATAGTAGTCTTGGGGACCTCAGTAGTATTCTTCCTTTTCTGAGGTATAAGAATAAAGTCATCAAACCCCAGCGTATCCCTAACCATGATCTTGGGGACCTCGCAGTCTCCCCCAGACATCAAAGGCTTTAGTTTAAGTCTCAACCCATAATTTAAGAGATGTTTAGTTATGATAAGAACTCAAAAGGGGTGGAGGCCAACTTTTGGACCTCAGTAATCCTATTCAATTCCTCTAAAGATGACTCGTAAATCACTACAAAAGATGAAGAAAGTGTTAAGACTCATAACAGAGGTTAATCCAAGTAATAAAGTAAATGAAAACTTCAACTTACCCATAACCAGATGAGTACACCAGAGGGTAGGGGAACCAATGGGCTCACCAGAGTCGGGGTGGTCCAAGCTCCCCCCCCCCCCCCCCCCCCCCCAAAAAAAAGAAGAATTTATCCTTTCAGTTTCTAAGGGAGGTATGCTTATCCTTTGCAAAGGCCCCCACGTTGTCCTTAAGGGATAAGTGCTTCAAACCCTTTCCATTCTCCTACTTTTTCTCCTGAACCCTGTAAAACTTAAAGAACTAGGCTCGGGTGACATCATGCTTACCTCTCCTAGACTCCCTAGAGGCTAATATTATGTCCATTATAGGTATCCATTAGTTATCTACCAATTGATAAGGGCATATCCAGATAGCCTTCAGGTTCCTTAGTACTGACAATGGCAGTGGGAATCTAGCCCCATATTATAGAAAGCAATCATTATAGCATACATACTCGGAAACCATTGAACATGCCCCTTTTAGGCATTGCGGCCCTCAGAGTGATGGATTCTTGGATTTAGTAGTTATGTCAGATATCCACCAGTCCTCCTCCATTATCCATGAAGAAATATGAGCCTCTCCGATAAAGTTAGAGTTGTAAACCTCCTCATAGTTGGTTACTTTATTACCAGGGGCAATAGGCGAAGTGGGGGGACGAACAGAGACCGCAACCTTTGGCTCCACAATACATGGAAGATAAACATGGGGACTGAAAATGGACAAGGGTTTTGGGTCCAAGACCTTTGACAGTGAAATATTTTTAAAATACATAACTAAAAAGAAAAAAAAGACTTTGCTTGCTCAAGAAATTTCTAAGGAAAAATGGATGAATTAAGCAGTGAATGATTCAACCCATCCTAGGGGACTCTTTTATATCACTGAGACTCGTAGTTCCGTATACTTTAGCCTCTGTAATCAGACACTTCAATCCCCTCAATCATATCAATGTTCTTAGCCCCCAACACATATCCATAAAAATGTACGAGCTCCTTCCCAACATAATTTAATCACGAAGGAAATCTCAATGGCTAATTACGACTTTACCCCCAACTTTCATAAAAAGATAGCTGTTGCCCATTGCAACCTTTACAAGAAGTAATGAGGGGATACTGATAATACCTTACATTTCACTTAGCACTTAGAAGGCTATATAACCCCTCAACTACCCTTAGGCAAGAGGATAGGTCCCAAAGATGACATTTGGCCTCAGAAAAATCACCACTTAGTCCCTAAGACATTCGCTGATCTTCGGGATAAGCCACAATACTATAAAGAACCTTATTTATTTCTTCTTCTACCCAATAGGGATAGTTGTTCTAGAATGTCCACTCAATCAATCTTGAAGACCACAGGTTCAGGGTTCCACTAATGCAAAAAAAAAACCCTCATCTCTGAGAAAGAAGACCTCCCAAGGTCACTTAACCCTAAATATTAAGCTATGGTGTTGTTTAATACCTCAAGATCAACCTATGGAAATACTATAACAACTCTTAGGCCTCCGACAGAGATTTTGCAACCAGTATGGAAAGTAGGTGGAAAGCAAAACACTATTCCACCTACTGCCACTATGCAGCTCTAATTGCATTGAAAGCTCACATTCGCATTTAATACTACCAACAACTACCTTACACCACCTGCAAATCCTTTGGCCAACACTCCACCACCTTATTGACAGTGTTATACCTCCGAACGATCTCAATCATACAGTGACAATAACTCATTATATCTCCTATAGTTTTCTTATAAAAGTAAAGCTATAGAAGGGTTTAGGAGGAGAAAAACCTCGAGTACTTTAAGAGATGAATACTTTCAAACAGTAATAGTTAGTGATAACTAAGAGTTTCTGCATTCTTAAATGATTACTCCATGTTCTAGACTCTCTTAACATATTATTTAGAGCATATATTTGTTACTAGGATCATTTCCAATTGTCATATACCTTGTTTATCTCGTTAAGCGCTAAATCAATTCTCAGGAACCCTTAGAAAAGTCAATCAATCACTTTATAAGTTCCTTTATGTTGTTGAAAAAAGTCGCAAGACCTTGGAATCTATTGACCAAAGCTCAAGAGAACTATTTCAATTTAATCCACTATCTTACACTTTGATACTCATATTCTCTTAACTGTATAAGGTCTAGAAGGGAGAAACTATGGGTCTGAGGTCTTATACGATTTCTACACCCATTATCACCCATTTCCAACATTTATAAAAAAATCCTCAATAAAAAAAACTTCATTTGATAAAAAAAAAGGTATTAAAATATAAGGATGGCTAAAGGTGGAGGGTAAAGATAACATATAAAAATTTTCAATAAAGTAAATAATCGATTATAATTTGTTAAAATTGATTTTAATGATGAGATTCACCATACATCAAATCTAAGGTAGTTGCCCGAGAGTTGGAGCATATCAATTAATATTATAAGTGGTTCTAGAATGAACTTCTAACCAATATAACTCGATGTTATCATTAGTATAATTTATACAAAATAAATTCATAAGCAACCAGATAACACTTAAACATAAGCCTAAAAATTGTATAAGGAGAGTAGAGTCAAATAAGGTTCACGTGCATTGAAGATTCGAGTTAAGGAATGAAAGGTATCAGTCGCAAAAATCTCAAAAATTCCAATAGTCAAAGTCAATTCCACAAAAAGTTTGGATGTTAGACGTGTGGAAAAACCTTAAATTAAAAAAACCAAATATATTTCCAAAAAATGATACAAAAGATAAGAATAAAGAAAATAATGTTTTAGAAGAAGAGGATGATGCCCTGATATGCTCTTTGGAAACAAATGTGGAGTATAATGTTCTAGACTCCGAGCATAATTTCATGCTACCATAAGTAAATGACCCTCTGACTGTTATTTATCAAGTAACCTTGATACGGTGTATCTCAGTGATGAGTAACCTTACAACATGGTTTTCAAGGATAAAGTACATCTTAGGTTTAGTGTGCTCTATGCTAATCGAAGAATGTGAGACACATCCTTGACTTTATAAGGAATATAATTTTATTCGTTCAGCTGACAAATGAAGGTTATGCCACGACCTTCCATGGTTATTTTAAAGGTTAAATGAATATTACATGTGAGTAAAAGAGTGTCAAATTATTGGTGATAAAAAACTATTTTGGGTCAATTTTAGTTGTCCATAGCGAAAAGGAACCAAAACTTATGGCCATAAAGACTTGGTTACAATAATGATAAACTGATAAAGTTTATGAACTCTTAAGAAAATCTACAAGGAATATAGTTAGTTAACATTCATTTTTGTATCATCCACATCTTTGTGAAGAAAATAAGGTCATGTTCAAGAAAAGTAACAAAACTTCAAAGGAAGAAATGTTTTATCTTCTTCATATAAGTGTATGGGGGATAAATACAGTCCCGTTCAGTTGTGATAATAATTCTTTGTATCTTTTATTAGTGATCACACTAGAAGATATGTGTTTAATTCTTGAGATAAAAATTTAAGGTGCATGAGATGTTCAAGAAATCAAAGGTTATGGTGAAAAATAAGATAATGTTAAAGATAAAAAGTTAAGACCGGACAACGGTGAATCGTACGATGACATCAAGTTCAAGAAAATCTATTTTGATAATGTTTTATGTGCGCATAATAATGATCATGATAGAGTTTAATCTTGTCTCTAAGTCACTAAATTTCAACATCAAATCTGGTAAAGAAAAGTTTGGATATTTCATATACAATAAAAATATGATGCATAACGAAAGGGATTCAACATATTAGTGGTATGGGGCAAGGTGATTCTACGTACGTTGATTTGGAAGATATTAATGATACTAGTCTTAAACAATAAACAATTGAGAATACTTAATCCGAAATGCCTAAATCGGAGAATAGTACACAATAAAGTGTATCATATAGTCTAACTCTTACCCCAACACATAAGAGGTCCTCCCATAATCATGTAACAGAGAATAAAAAAATGAATCACTTATTATTACTAATGGTTGTGAACCTAAACACTATATTATAACCTATCAGATAAGGGATGAGGTAAAGTGGGAGCTTAAACCGGGAGATGAGATGAAGTCCCTATCTCTAATATAACATGAGAGTTTATTTAGTTTCTCATGGGAGTAAGGATCTTCACAAAAAGTAAGTGTATCGATGTGAATCATTTTAATGAAGTTTATAATGGTCCCAAGAGATGCAAGGTAAGTCTAGTGTTCAAATATTTTCATTAAGAAAAAATAATTTAATACACATATTTTTTTTACCAATTATAAATTGATTACTATTTGGTCAATTTTAAGAATCATTGTGGTAGAGTCTTTTCATAGATATTAAAACTTACCTTTTTCATATATATATATATATATATATATATATATATACGGGATCTCAATGTGTGAAAAATGAAGAAGATTTTATATAATTTGAAGTAATTTTTTAGGGTGGGGTAGAAGAAATTCGATGGATTTATGCATAAAATGGATACCATAAGACAAAAGCTGAATATTATCTTTGCTTCAAGATATTTTGGTCCATTCACATTATTTTTTTATTATTATTATTATTATTATTATATGTTTATGACATGTTAGTTGAAGGCTTTAATAGGGATAAAATCAAGAACACATAGACATGATTTTCAAGTGAATTTTAAATAAAGGATTTGGGCATAACAAAGTATATTATTTGGATGAGAAATAATATGGCAAAGAAAAAGGGTGAGTTGAAGTTGTGAAAATGATGCCATGTTAGAGTTTGGTTCTTTAAGTACAATTAGTATTTAGTGATGCGTAACCCTTTATCAGAATGATAATTAGTGCGCAAAGAATAATACAGTAAATGAGAACTATAATGTCTGCAATGAGTAGTATTTAAAACCAAAAGTCTATATTAGATGAACCTTTATGACATAAATATTCTTAAACTACAGTAAATGAAGTGGAGCCCCACAATCAACTTGATTGGAAGGAGAAGGAACAAGAACCTTGGCACAATAAGGGCAAGGCAGTAAATCTCTTATGTTGATGATTACGAGTAAAGAGTGGTTAAGCTCTAAAAATAATGAAAGATAATCAGTAGATTGTAAACTAACAATAATCTCTCTTGCTTAGAGAAAATTGGGCCGGAACTTAGGAGAAGAAGTGATCCCATTAAAAGAAATTAATGTGAGTATTTATATGGGGTCAATTCATTATAGCGACCTTGCTCGCATTATATGTTCTGACCCTATTTAATGCTAGGGGTACAGTGCATTTAATACCAAATATACCACATTAAATGCATGAGATATTATATTTTTGGCGGGAACACTGTTTGTGTTGCCAAGAGTCCCTTTGCGTTGATTCGGACATGACGGGTTGATAAAAAGGTTTGTTTTGTGATGGTTGATGGGACATTCCCTTTAAATGAGCTAGTGACTTGAGCAATAACTCACTTAAGTGCGACCTTTCTCAAGTTCTTAAATTCTTAAAAAATCATGATGTCATACAGGTAGTGATCAGTGAAGTATAAGATGAGTTTTCTTGTTAATGAAGTGTGGTATTTCTAAGGTTGATTGTTCAAACAACCTGGAGTTATTTGTGATAAACAAAAGGAATTTTGAACAATTGTTAGAGGTGAGGTGCCTCGACTGATGGTGCTTTAGAATGTTATTTTGAGCTTATTTAACAGAGTTTTTTCCCAAGTGTGCCAAAGAGGTTGGGATCATTCTCCCAACATTACCTTGTTCCCAATCCTCTAAACCAAGTCCTTATGAGGTTCTCTAAATGAGGTCATTCAATAGAGCATGTGAGCTTTCCCATTTTCTTCCAAACATGATCCATCTAAGGTACCGATCGAACTCAGAATTATTACAAAATAGTTCCAAGTATTTTGATGATAAAAGAGTGTACATATGAATCATTATTCCTATTACAAATGTATCTATAATGTATCTCGATAAATATTATTTCTTGTGGAAGAGCTCTCGAGTGACCACGTTCCTTTTTGAGTATTTGATCATAAAATTTGATTATGGAGCTTCTTACGAACGTTCTTCTTTCGAATGATCTTTACCTTTCATCAATCCTATTTTTATGCAAGATTAGTCTTTCGATCAATACTGAGCTTGGACCTCCCCCTACATTTGCCCCTTCGTAGAGATATTTTTTTACTTGTAAGGAAATATCCATACGGAATATCACCATATCTCTTTGAATGACCTGTGAACAAGGGTTATCTTAAAAAGAATGAACAAATAATCATGAGAATATTATCTTGTACAAAGGTATGTGTGAATAACCACACATGTATTTTCCTTCGAGCGAGCTTTTGCTCAACCTAAAAACATGGCCATGAAGCATTCCTCAAATATAAATACGTTTTATGTTGTGTTTATTTATTTAGATTGTGGAAAATATGATGGTTTTTTGAAATCCCCCCCAAAATCATTGTATCTCCCCCCCCCTAAAAAAAAAAGAATCGTGAAACAACTTGTTCAACCCCCTTAGTTAAACTACCGTCATTTCGCGTTAAATGCGCCTGTAGCTCTTCCACCGCCTTTACACGTGGTGCACTAAGGCAAGCGTGTGAGTACCACGTGATCAACCTTGGTCGTTATCATGTCAGAGAACTATCATTGCCCTGCCTACACACGTGTAATAACGCGCGCGTGGGTACTACCCCCCCCACCCCCATCGCCACCACAATTTCAAATTCGACGTTTTCCATGTCATTTTCACCTTTAACACTATATTTTGCAAACATCAATTTTTTAGAGAGAGAGAGCTCTTTCTAGGTGTTATTATTTATCATCTTAAATTCTTTACATCTTAACTGCTTCTTCATATTATCTTCTAATCAATCATTTGCAATGTCTCCTATTGTCAAGAGAACTCCTTCTGCCAGCAGTGCTTCTCCCACCACCCTAGCTTATTAAGACCAATGGGCTAAATACCACCGTGCTCCGTTCTTTGGAGAAGTTGATAAGTTTATGTCTATGGAGGAATATTTCCCAAATTGTTTGATGATCAAACCGTCCCCTCACCTACTAGTGGAAGAAAATGAAGAAGTTGAGCATTGGGCATATATCCTAGATGCCAGTGTGGTCCGATTTAGAGTTGAACGTGGGGATTTTCCCTACTCAAATGTTGAGTTTGAGTCCGTCGGTGGGGATTGCGATGACCCAGGACCTTTGACTGACTATATTCATGGAAATTATGCCAAGGAGTTATCCCCAATAGGACTATCATGCTCAATGTGGTTTGGCAACTTGACACTGGACAAGAATAACAATGTCTTGAGGTTGTTGGTCTCTCATTGGAACCATAAGTTCCACACCTTCGTGGTTGCTTGGGGAGAGTTCACCATTACTTTGGAGGATGTCTGCGAGATCTTGGGATTAGATGTTGACGGTAATGATACCTTATTTTAGGAAGTTCTCACGAAAGAGGAGGAGGCCATTCAAAAGAGGAGAGTGTTTGTAAGAAGTGCATGGGAACAAGTGTACCGTATCTGAACTCATTCGATATTTTTAGTTCATCGAAGATAAGGCCTCCACCAAGTCAAGGGATTTGGCCAAAAATAACCCAAAAGGTAAAAAATCACCAATTTACCTCACACGGGGGAAGGGTTTGCAAGCAATTTTGAGTTAGTTTCATATATATTGGTGATTTTATTAAGCATCTATTTTCCAGGGAAGCCTCACAACTACCTAAGGAGGGATTTAATTAGTATAGTTGTTCAAATTTCCTTGGGTATTAAAATCCCCTGGATGCCATAACTTTGGGCTCTCTCTATACTTGGCTCGATTGAGTGCATGTGAATTCTGTCAGGTTCATCGAAAGACTTGACGTTTCAAATTATGCCAATAACATCCTCCTTACTGCCTTCTTTTATGCCACTTTTCCTGCTTTTCCCCCTAGTTTTTTTTACTTGTCTTCCATCCTTTGAAGATGCCTTATATATGAGCTTGGAGTCATAAGAAAAACAAGAAACCCTTCAACACCTTGATTGACAATATTAAGGCATCCGTCGCCCGTCCTTATGTTGCCTTATATAGAAAATATTAAGGCGTTGATCTCACTGATCTAAACAAAGATTACCTTAAAGACAACTTTCTTTTGCCTTGTATAGATCAGATGGTTGATTCACAGCTGGACATGAGTTGATGAGTTTTATGGATGCGTACTCCGGATACAACCATATCTTAATCGACAAAGTCGATGTAGAAAAGATTTTTTTCATCACCGAAAAAAGAACCTAATGCTACAAGGTCATGACTTTCGACCTTAAGAATCCAAGGGCAACCTATCAAAGGTTGGTCAATAAAATGTTAGAAGATCAGATTGGTAAGTCTATGGAGGTCTATGTAGATGACATGCTGACGAAGAACCTCAAGGCCTAGGACCATGCAGTCAACCTCAAGAGGACGTTCGATAAAATAGATTTATACAAGATGAAGTTAAATCCAACCTAGTGTGCATTCGACGTGGGTGCGGGAAAACTCCTCGCCTTCATATTCAATCAAAGAGGGATTGAGGCAAACCCAAAAAAAAATTAAGGCATTGATAGAGATGAAGATGGTAAATAAAACAAAAGATGTGCAGAGGCTGACAGGAAGAGTTACAGATCGTAATATATTCATTTTCAGGGCCACAAATAAGTGTTTTCCATTGTTCAAAATCTTGAGAAAAGCATTTGAGTAGGATACAGAGTGCAATAAACATTTTCAAGAATTTAAAGCTTATCTAGGTTCAACAATGCTCCTATCTCGACCCATCCAGGGGAGAAGTTGTTCCTATATTTAGCAATGTTAGAATCGATCATAAGTGCAACCATTGTTTGAGATAATGAAAGGGTTTACAATTTTATGTACTTCAACAACGAGGCTCTGCAAGGGGCCTAACTTAAATATCCAATGATGAAGAAGTTGACATATTCTTTAATCCATGCCTCTCGAAAAATGAATCCCTACTTTAAAGCTCATACTACGGTGGTCTCACCAATACTCCTTTGAGATAAGTCATCCATAAACATGAGAAATCGGGTATGATGATGGATTGGTCAATCTAGTTAGTGGATTTTGACATTATTTATTATCTAAGGAATGCAATCAAGGGGTAGTCCTTATCTGAATTTGTAGTTGAGTTTACCTAGGCTGAGGCCGATGTTAATGAAGATAAAGTTGCATTGTTGTCAGAGAAGGTTATATGGGATTGGCCATAGTCGATGGTCCCAGGGTTGGCCCTATTTAGAAAGATGTTTTGTTTGGAAATGGGATGGCAGATAAAGGTACCTTCTTAGAAGACAGTGCAGTGTGGAGTTTATTTGTGGATGGATCCTCTTGTGAAAGGGATAGTGGAGAAAGTCTCATATTGTCAGCTCCAGACGGGACTGGTATTGAATATGCACTAAGGTTCGATTTCAAGGCCTCAAATAAAGAATTTGAGTATGAATATTTGTTGGCTGGCTTATCCTTAGCTAAAGTGTTAAATGTTGACCATTTGATAGTACATAGTGACTCTCAACTGGTGGTTAATCAGATTCTAGGGATTTATGAAGGCAAAGACGAGATAATGTCTAAGTACTTGGTAAAAGTGAAGAAGGTTTTGAGCGGATTCAAAGAAATGAAGGTAAAGAGAGTCCCTCGACTGGAGAATGACCAAGTCGATGTGTTAGCAAGATTGGCTTCTTCTAACAGCATAGATAACAGGAGGACCGTCCCAGTTGAGACCCTCTACAATCCAAGAATTGATGAGGATGATAATAGGCTTGAATTTAGCTTGAATTTTAACCTCAGAGCATCATGGACGGACCCTTACATCAGATATATTAGAGAGAGAGCTCCCAAAAGCAAAAGTCGATGGGAAAAGTTAAGATATAGAAAAGCAAAGTTCACCATTATAGGTGATGTCCTTACAAAAAAGGATTCTTACTCCCGTTGTTACGATGCATCCACCCCACTGAGGTGGACTATATCCTGCGAGACGTGCATAAGGGGTTATGATTAAGCCACATTGGGGGACAATCTCTGGAAAATTGAATTGTGATGCAAGGCTATTAGTGGCCGACCCTTATTGAGGATGTAGCCGACCACGTTAAGAAATGTGACAAATTACAAAGGTATGTTTGCATGTCCCATCAATCTCATCATCCTTTAACATTTGTAACAGCCCCCTGGCTGCTTGTAGTGTGGGGAATCGACCTAGTAGGACCTTTACCCAAGGTTGCATGTAATTACAGCTACCTGATTATGGAAATCTACTACTTTTCAAAGTGGATGGAGGCTGAGGCCATGGTTTCCATTATCGACATGAAGACCTTAAGTTTATTTGGAGGAATGTCATCTATAGATATGGTCTACCCCACACTTTGATCTCAGATAATGGAAAGAATTTCAAGAACAAGTCCCTGGAAGCCTATTTTGAAAGGGTTGACATCAAGCAATTTTACTCAGCGTCGGGATGACCCTAAGTCAATGGCTAAACCTAGTTAACCAATAGGATAATTCAAGATGGGATTTCAAAAACGTTAGAAAATGCTAAGGAATTTTGGATAAACGAGTTGCATGGAGTCTTGTGGGCTTACAGGACGATAAAAAGAACACCTACAGGGGAGACACCCTTCATTTTGGATTATGGTTCAGAGGACAGAATCCCAAATGAACTCCGCTTATCCAGTTACATGGTCAAGACTTATAATCGGATACCAACGATGAAGAAAGAAGGCTGGACCTGGATTTAATTAGGGAGAAAAGGGATGACGTCGAGGTTATACAATCGGCATATTAGCAAAGGATGACCATGTTCTATAACAAGAGAGTCAAGAAAGGCCGATAGCTTTAGGGGACCTGGTTTTAAAGAAGGTTTGGCAAAAGACAAATAAGCTGCACCTGAATTGGCATGGCCCATATAGAAAGATCGTCCTTGGGACCTATCGACTGTAGAACTTAGAGGGAGAAACATTCTCCAACCCATGGAATGCAAACCATTTGAAGAAGTATTATTAATAGACTAATATATATTTTATGTTTCATCCTATTTGTATTTCATCCTCTTTGTATTTTGAATACCTCAAAGTAATGACTGAAAAAAATGCAAGTGTTTCCTCATATTTTTCTTTCCAATTACCCAATCCATGGTTTGAGTTGTCCTAATCTAAATAACATCATTTATTTAGTGAATTCGTCTTGACTGACTCGTGGTGATATGAGAGAACACACGAGATTCATATCGTTCATGAACTCTCAATAACACCGAGAAGGGGGAATGGTGTGACGACATCACTAAGGTGGTGAAAAGGCATGAAAATTCTATTTAAAATCATTTTATTATGGTTGCTTCAAACATCATTGATTGGTGGCCTAAAATATAGTCTCTCCATTAGCGAAGACGAGAGTGCATTAAGAGGCAAAACTCTTCCATACACTTCCAAAAACGACGAGAGGGGACTTGGGACCTTCATTAATTTGGTGGTCTCTAATTCAAAATCATTAATTTGGTTGTATCTCTCTCCTCTTGGCTGAGAGTGGACTTGAGATTAACATCATTAATTTAGTGGTCTCTAATTTAATATCAGTAAATTGGTTATATATCTCTCATCTTGGATGATAGGGGACTTGGGATTAACATCATTAATTTGATGGTCTCTGACTCAAAATCATTAATTTGGTTATATATCTCTCTCGACTTGGATAAGAGGGGACTTGAGATTAACATCATTAGTTTGGTGATCTCTTTAATTTGGTTATATCTCACAGCTTGGATGAGGTAATGAAAATTCATTTAAGGTTATAAAAATATCATTTATTAGTTATCCTTATCAAGCCGAGATGAGAGTGGATGCATTATATAAATAAGATATGAGTTGAGAAGAAAATAATGATACATCAAAGCTAACAAAGAAGATAATTTTCATTCAAGAAAGGCGGTTCATCACATTACAAAAATAACACATACATGAGTTGGGGATGATGATATAAGTCATGTAATATTATCCAAAAGTTGTTCAATAAATAAAAAGTTGTACAAGTGTAAGGGGCAATTAGGCCACCGATGGCCGCCTAATAATTACAACAGAAAAGAAGATCAAGTTGTCTTCTTTGGAAGACCTTCGTACTAGGTGTTGATTACCATTTCCACAACATGTTGAATTTCAGCTTCATAATCATTGGCGTAACCCCCGCCTGCTCAGTAGTCTCAGCCCCGACTTGCTCAGTCGTCTCTGTAGGGGAAACCACAACATCTTCCACCTCCACTAAAGCAGTGACGATTAAAGGATCTGAGACATCTAGTCCCTTAAAGTCTTGAGTTACAGTGTCGTAACCCCAGGGAGTTTATGGATGGCCCAATAGCAGGCCATCTTTACCCTCCTTTCGAGGTATTGAAAGGCATACCCCACAAACTCGTCTGAAGTCTTGAAATCGGTCACCACTTACTTCTTCGCCCATCCAATACCTCATTTATAACAGCATCTATTTTGTCATCTTTCTTATCAGCTAAGACCTTATCATGATCCTTCTTTATCTTGTTCACCTTAATCGTGTGCTCCTGTTGGACTGCGACCGTGACCTTTTGGTGGTCCACGTCTTACAAGCCATCTCGGCCACTCACATACTCTTCTCTATGTTTATAGCACTTCCCTTTTTGGATAAAGGGAAAATTATTCTCAACCCACTCACCAAGGCATGCGAAGGTGAGCAGGGAATGCAAAAATAACAAAGAAAGAGGGTTAGTACAAGACAACACTTCAACAAAAATAGTGACTAAAAGTTTCATAAGTTTGAGAGAATTACCTAAGTGGACTTATGGAGGCCAGGTAGGATGAGACGAGGAAAATCCATCGCCTCAAGGAAGTGCCTATAAACCTAGGGCATCATAGATGTAGAAGCAACCATTGATCACTTGGCATCACAAATCAAAGTCTCATCGCTGAGATTTAGCTGTTCGAGATGAGCTACCAGAGTATCATCGGATGATATGGTGATCGCTTTATCCGATCCTCCCTTGGAAGAGACGTCCTCTCTTATCTTCTTTTGAGGACGATGGACTGGAGTATCATCCACCACCTCTTTCCTATTTTTAGAAGCCTCAACATTATCGAGGCCACTGATAGTTGTTTTCTTGGTTGGGATTGGAGGAGCTAACTTTTTACCCAACTTATTAAACGTGGAAGAGATGTTGGGGGAAACTATCTTCCAAATATCTTCTGGTGTGCTATCTGTCTGATCTAAAAAAAGATAAAAGAGATTAATATCAGTAAATATCAATTAAAGATGACATCACAGTTCAACATAAAATATTTGCAAGTCTAGCAGTAAAGATCAATTAAAGGCGACACTAAAATTCAGAGGAGAGACTTATGCATTTCAGTGAGGTGGTCAACACCCAATACCATCTCATCCTAGACTTCAGGGTTCTTGAGCTTCTCGAATTACATGATCCCACCATCTTCCCCTTGTACTTGTATTTGTTTGACCTTATCCCGATCATTTACACTCAGGTAGGGGTTATGTTTGGCAGACATTGCTTCTTTTGCCCATTTTTATGGCACCCTCGGCTCTGAAGCAGAGCAAGCAACATTAGAATGGAACTTCCATGAACCAGACATAAAAAAATATCGAGGTTTTCAATGATGGTTGGATATTTGGTTGAAATGAATGACCTTCTTGGTGGACTTCCTGTCTATGAGGTGGTAATAGCCAGGTTGGGATTTGGTGAAAGAGACAGTATAATAGGCCTTGTACGCACTAACTGGAAGGTCACAGCTGAAACAAAACTTCTATAGAGATATAAAGCCGAGAAAAATTCTCCACACATAAGGAGAAAGATGGATTGTGGCCAGACCTAGACTATTAAGTATCTTTCGGACAGTAAGATCGACAAGAAGACAAAAGTCAACCTTGAACATCTATTCATAGACAACAATCTAGCATGGGCGATCATCAAATTCCCTCTCAGCCTCCTCAGGGACCCCGATGTTGATATCGGGAGAAATATCATATGAATGCCTCCAGTACAAAAGGCCAACGTCTCTCACAGTGCTCTTAAACTTTTGATCATAAGATGTATCTTGTGTTTCCTCAACCTCATCTTCAAAGTCAATGATCTCTACAATTGATACTCCATTGGGAAACAAACTCTGAAACTCCCCCTCGGTCATGGAAAAGGTAGGAATTACCATTTGTAAATGGGGTTGGGTAACATTAACTCTTATCCCCTCAGGGACCGAAGCCTTAGTAGCCTGCTTGTGGTCACCTGACACGGAGGCCTCTGAATTAGCTATACAAGATGGAGAGACTTTCATAGCCTACTTATTGGAGTCAGACTCCTTGGGAACCCTATAAGAAGAGGGACTACAGTCCTCTAAAGATGAGGATGAGCTTCCACTCATGGAAATCTCATTGATCTCAATGATCGAAGGATGAACGAAAACTAAGGGAACAAGAAAAATGGGGCGTATAAGGTCGAATATGACTCTTATCTTTGCTTCGGCCTCTGCCTCACACTTTTGTATTTCCCTAAGAATATGACCCTCAAGATGGGTAAGTTGGTTAATGGTTTGTATAAGGTCTTAAGCATCCAAGTTATTTGACCTAAGATCTCCTAAAGATCAAATGGTGGAATATGAATCGTTTTTGCTAAAGAATACCAAGAACACTTAAGAACACAGAGTTAACACTCGCCATAGAAGACGATTGGAGAAACTTAGATGACTCAAACAGAGGGCAAGAAAGGTAGAGAAAAGCCTAGAAAACCCTAAACCACTAACCTAATCTTAAAACCACCAATGAACCTCCTACAATAACCCGTAAAACCTCCACCTAGGGCTGCCAAAAATCTTGGAACTCACCGAAAAAAGCTATAGTAGGTAAAAATGGATAAAAACCTTAAAATATTAACGAAAAATAAGAAAGGTTACTTTAGTGGAGAATGACGTCGGAGGAACCAAGGGAAGCCTTGAAAGTGGTTGGGAAACGCTTGAACAGAGGAGAGAGAGAGAAGGAGGTTGGAATTTCTAGAGTGAGAGTTTGAGCCAGAGAATAAGGGTGAAGAAGAAAGAGAAAATAGGATTTTCAAACCATTTAAATAGGTTTAATAATTGCACATATTCTCCCATGATGTCATCATTAGGGAAAAACTTCCTATAATAGGCCTGCAACCATCACTCTTAGGCCACACGCTAATCCTCAAGATGATTGTCAAGTGTCCACTCAAGGGCTCTTATCTAACCTTTCAGAGCTGACATTGAAAGGACAACTCAACCCTTAATAAAGGACATCACGTCAGCATCTAACATCAGACACTTTTACCCCTCAGCCTTCAACTCACACTGAAGACTAAGGGCTAGGGTTGATTGATATACCCAAGTGTAGCCTTTTATTTCAGTTGGACTCAGCTCATCCAGGCCGACACTTGTCACTCCTCAAAAGATATAGTAGGGGGTCCTCTACAACGACCCTTCATCAACAGTCTCAACATCATACCAATCTAATGGGCCAAAACCTACAAGCTATATTATCATAAGTTCATTAGTAACAACCTAATAGAGGTCATATTTGTCGAGGTTTAACCGTTGGATCATTAGTCCCTAAGAAGTCTCGTCTCCGCCTAGCACCACCCAAACAACCGAGAACACACTTAAGTCTCGCCCATTTTCTTCTCAACCAGACATCAGACATATCAGTCTTGGCTAGGTCGAGACCTCCTAGGGTGACATGCATCTCATGTGTTACATATGTTTCCATCATGATCGATCCACATGGTCACGTAGTTATAACAAGAACACAGGAGCACGTAAGGGAATATTGCATCATCATTACATACTTGTGTCAGGGACAAGTGTCCATACCCTATTAGAAGCTTTATAATGAACATGCTTCCTAAATTCTTGGGGGTGCAATGCGCACCCCAAGCACTATATATACCCATATTCTTCCCTAGTGGAGGGGATCCAAAAATTATAAACCCTACCCAAACTTTGTCCAATTTTCAATAGAGAGGGAGCTTGCTATTGTACAACCAAGGCCATTATAGCCTCATTTTCATAGTAAAAACCTCACATCCCATAAAGTTGAGGAGGTGGAAAAGATGAACCACTTAGATTCCAATGTTCTTCCTCTTCTCCTCACATCCTTCTCTTATTTTCATATATGTTTGCATATCTCCATTATTGTGTTGGGTTTGAGCTTGAGTTGCATATACAAATTTAAAGGGTGATTTCCTAGAATCATCATGCCTTAGAAAAATAGTGTATAAGAAAGGAGGAATAAGACTCTTTTGGATATGATTAGATCCATGATGAGTTATACAGACTTCCCAGATTCCTTTTGAGGACATGCTTTAAAAAATATAACATATTTACTAAACTTGGTACCTTCTAAGGTGGTCTCTAGGACACCTAAGAAATTATGGATGGGGAACAAGCTTGACATGAAGCATATCGCATCTAGGGTAGTCCACACACACGCAGAAGAAAGATCCCAGTAAGTTAGAATCAAGATCAGAAGTGTGTTTCTTTGTAGGATATCCTAAGGAGATAAGGGTTACTTATTCTATGATCCTAAGGATTAGAAGGTCAATTTTAGCGCCAATGCCCAATTCTTAGAATAGGATTATATAATGGTTCATAAACCTAGAAATAAATTTGTTCTTGAAGAGTTGAGAGGAAACCAATAAGATTCTTCAACACCACCAATACAGGATGAAATAACACAATATATTCACACTAATGTACCAGCACATGGACTACCTCATCCTTGTTAGAGGAATGTATGTCAATCTAAAAAATTTATGTTCTTGTGAGAGTCATATGACATGGTCCCTAAAGAACTCAAAATGAATCCCTGTGACCATAACGAAGCTATCCTAAACAAAGATGCCAATCTTTGGCTTAAATATACGAATTGTGAAATGGAATCTATGTATTCCAATTAGGTCTGAAATCTTGTAAATCCACCCAAATGGATAATATCCAAACGATGCAAGTGGGTTTATAAGAGGAATAAAGGGGTGGTTTGGAAAGATGAGTCCTTTAAGGCCTAAATTGTTGTAAAAGGATTTACTCAGAAAGAGGGCATCGACTATTAGGAAACCTTCTCATCGGTAGCTATGATGAAGTCCATTTGGATTCTCTTACCCATTAAGGCTCATTTTGATTATGAAATTTGGATAATGGACGCCAAGATTGAATTTCATAATGGTAATATTGATGAGTGTATCTATATGGTGTAGCCAGATGATTTTATAGCTCAAGGTCAAGATTATAAATTTTGAAGCATAAAACGTCCATTTATGGACTTAAGCGATCATATAGATCTTGGAAAAATTATTTTGATCAGGTAATTAAATCTTTTGGTTTTGATTAATGTCCAGATGAGTCATGTGTGTACAAGAAGTACAACAAAAATGTAGTGATGTTTTTAGTACTATATGTGGATAACATTTATCTTATTAAAAATGATCTTGGTGTGTTGTCTTCGATTAGAATGTGGTTTTCCATCCAATTCGAAATGACACATCCTTAAGATCAATCTTATGTGAGATAGAAAGAATAGGATGTCAGGATTATCAAAAGTGACTTATGTCGATCCCATTGTTTTCAGGTTTAGCATGCTATATTCTAAGAAAGGTTTCCTCCCATTCAAACATGAAATATCTCAATCCAAGGATCAATTTCCTAAGACACCTGATGAGGTAGAGAAGATGAAAAAAATCCCTTATACTTCGACATTTGGGAGCCTTATATATGTCATTTTATGCACTAGACCTGATATCTTCTTTGTTATTGACATGGTTAGTATATATCAGTCTAACTTTGGGTAAGAACACTCGACCATGAGAAAGTGTATACTCAAGTACCTCAAAGGGACATGAGATTATATGTTAGTTTTCCAGTAAGAGAGTTTAGTACCTATTGGGTACATTGACTTCGATTTTCAATCTAATAGAGATTCCAAAGAGTTTACCTCGGGATATGTGTTTACCCACAAGGTGGTGCCATCAGTTAGAGGAGTATAAAGAATTTTTTCATTGCTGATTGATGACACCAGAATTGGTATCACCAAATCAATGTGAATATATGAGCTCAATCCAGTAAATAAATGGAGTATAAATAGGTATGCAAATACATAAGGAGATGAGGCAAGGAGGAGATAAGACAGTATATAAGTGTTTCAGCCCATCTAGGCCTACTCCAGTGTGCGTGTGAGTGAATTCCACTAAGAAAGGGATATAATGGCATTGGAATATAGATCACTCATCTTTTTCTCTCCATTTTCCCATTTACAGAGTTTCAGTAGGATTTCGAATTAGAGGTTCTCCCCAAGGTAGTAGAAGGTGAATATTTATATGGTTGGGGTGGTTCCATCCATATCCCAGGAATACAATAGGCATGTACAATATGGAGTGGCCAATGCAATGTAGCCACCTGTCATCGGTGCATGTAAATCATGATTGAGAAATATTCTTCACACGTGAGGAAGATGTTGTTGCAACGCGTGCTCCATTGCACGCGCCTTTCCAGGTGACAAATTTTCCCTACTATGATGGAGGTGTCAGTTTGGATGAGTAAGAGACCACTGAGATACTGTTTGATCACGTTGGTAATTTTTGAGTAGAGTCTCAGCTGACTTTTGTTAGGCCAAAATGAGCGTATGACTAGTTCGATGAAGTCTTGACTGTCCTGAGGGTAGACGAAACAAGACCTTAGTCCCATTGTTGATGGAATGTGGTCTTTGTCCTGGTTGAAGGACGAGACTGAGACGGTTGTTACTAGATTCCTTGAGTGAGTTCATTTCGTAAGGTTGGACTGAGTAGATCTTAAGAGGGGATGAGGTCATACATTGGTATATCAATTAACCCCCAACCCTTAGTCTTCTGTGTAGATAGGAGATTGAGGGATAAAAATGTCGGATTGCAACTTATGATATCTGACCTGCCAGATGTCGATTTAATGAGTGGTGTGAGGATGTGACAATTGGCACTTGATTCGTGGTTTGGAAGACTTAAGGTTACACATGCCTTAGTTCCTATTAGGTACCACATTTCCCAAGCGTATGTGACGGCTAGAGTACTTAGGGCTTAAAGCCCATATGATGGCTTATTTTGGAATTTGTGCCAAATGATTTTAATATGTTTTAAATACTAAAAACCCTTTTTATTCCTCTTTCTTTGTTCGCGCACAATTCCTCTCTCTCTAGAATTTTAACCATTTTCAGATCTTTATTCTCTCTCTACTTATTCGTGCATTTTTTTGGCAATCTTAGAGTTCTTCCTTTTGATTTTGAGTGAGAATCTCTTCCAGGTATTCCATCTTCGTCTTCTTTATTATATTTTCCAATTATTTAACATCATTTCGAAATTTTGGATTTTTTGACGACTGTTAATTTTTTTCGACGACTTTCTTTGCCAATTTTAAGGCTAGTTGAGAGCTGAGTGTGGTGGTTTTAGGGTTTGATATTTGATTTCCACCCGTGATTTTTCAGTCCGTTATCCCCCCTCTGAAGTTTCTGGTCAAACTTTGGTCTTCTTCTCCAGTGGGGTTTGATTCTATTCTTGAACCGTTCTTGATGAAAACCATTTAGCTTCCAACTTTTATTGTTTAGCCTACCCAGTCAAACTTGAAAGTTGTTTATAAGTTTTTTATCCCTTTTTGCTCTAAGTTTAGGATTTTCCTTTAAATGTTAGGGAAACTGTACGAGCGTACTGATTAATTCCCAAACCTGAGGGAGAGGATCTTTAGTGAAATATGTGAGTAAGAGATTGAAGCCAAGGTTAGACGCCAGACCAAAGCATACCCTTTGCGCCACATCTACCCAATTCGTCTTGCTATTATCCGACTTCCTATAGCTAAGAGACGAGACAATCCTTCCCCATCTCATCCTCCTACAGTTGTGAGATGAGAGGCTCCTTCCATAAGTCATTCCACAACGATTGTCAATTGTGAGGATACAATGAGTGTAGACTCGTCTGCAAGTGATGACGCTATTGACGTCACATCTTCTGATGGTTATAGTCCTTCAGCTTCTAGGGTCTGGGCTTGGGCTTCAGGAGAAGTTGACTCTTTTGCCCATTCCATGAGAGTTCCTACCTCTCGTAGTGTCAAGACGGGAGAAATAAACTCCAATGAGGTAGAGGTACTCTCCATTGACCCTCGTAGCGAGCTCTCGATTTGATGAGGCGGACCTGCCTACTAATGAATCAGTCCCTAAAGAGCCGAGAGTCACCATTGTGCATCCCCCCATTCAAATAGTTTTCCCCATCTCGACCATGACTGAGGGGTAATTTCAGAATAGATTCCCAAGTGATGTATTGGACGCCGATGTCATCAACTCAGGAGACGAGGCTGAGGAACCATTGGATACCCGTTATACCCAAATGTTTTAGAGTTCCATTAGTGATGTAGACCTACTTTACTTGTGTCATCTATACAAAGTTAACTCTGATATCATGATGAAATCTCCCGATGAGTTCGAGAGATCTTCTAGCGTCCGACCTGGCGAGCATGTAGTTTACGAGCCGATGTTCAAACTAGGATTTAATCTTCCTATAAATCCCTTTTGTGCATACCATCCTTACTAATCTAAACATATCCCCTGGCCAACTTTGTCGAATGCTTGGGGAATCCTTCTCGATTTTATCTTGCTCTGGAAATTTTGCCATGGAACCAAGCTTCCAGTTAGCGTGTTTAAGGCATGCTATAACATTTCCTATATGAGGGCTCAGCCTAGATACTACCACTTTGTAGCTAGGAATCCGACCATGGATGTGATATTTTTCAACCAGACATCCAATCATGATTGGAATCCCAAATACTTCTTCGTATGAAGAGCATGGTAGTTTCCAACAAATCACGCCTGTACTTCCTCCGAGATGAGGGTCCCCTAGAAATGGTGTAAGGTGTCCATGTCTACAAATCTTGAGCCCAACTTGGGTATGGTAAACTAAGAGAAGATCAAGATGATTAGAGTCCAAGGTGAGGTAGATGTTATTACTAAATATGAGGACCATATGACCCTTGACATCTTGGCTGAGATGGGACTGGATATTTGTCCTCTTACTAAAATCTGTAAGTTTGTTTTTCATTTTTGATTGCAACCTCATCTTTAATTGTAGTGTCGGATTTGACATTTATGATGCTTAACTTTGAATTTTTTCAGGTCATCCAACCGGTGTCCCTGAAGTTCTCTAGAAGATGGTGGCTCGCAGCCTTGCAAACATGGTAAATAATTTTGGAAAGAAAGCAGCAACCACCAGTGGCCAACAAAAGAAGTCGATTGTGGGTGGCCCCAACTGAGCTGATGAGACCAGGAAGAGGAAGGAATGGGTGGACAACACCGTCACCCATCGTCAATAAAAATAGGGTCGGAATGACAAAGGGACAGAAAAGGTAATCCACATATCAACCGATGACTCCCTTGTTGCTCTTCTAGCCCAGTTAAAACTTAACAATGAGAGATTGATCGGGAGAGCCAAGAAATATATTGACTTTGTCACCTTCCGGATATCTGATGCCGAAAATCACTTATTGTGGTCCATGAACTCCTTTTTCTTACTGAATTTAGCCTTCACAGGGCTGTCCAATTATATTCTCAAACGTAAACAATTTTTAATTTTTTGCAAGTGTTTTCTAGTACTAACTCCGTTCTTAATTTTTTTACAATATATGCTTTCCTTTTACCGCCTGGGAGACTGGGTTGAGAAAAATATTCCCTTAATCTAGAAAGGAAGAGATGATGATAAAATGGAGCAGTGGCTGAGGGAAGAGATTAAAAGAGAAACGTCGATTGCGCAAGATAAGAGTCAAGCAATGGAAAAATGAAAAGCCGATCATGAGAAGACCCTGAAGGATCTGGCCAACAATAAGAAGGTAGAGAGTGATGATGATGTCAAGGCATCTTTGGACGAGGCAAGGGCACAAGACGTGGCCAAGTTCAAAGATTCTGACGAGTTCGGGGGCTACGCATTTGATTACCTTGAAAGAGGTATAAAAATTATTGGCTAATGGTCCGCACTAAGTCATGCTGCCTCAGGGACTCTGGATCCTCAGAACTTTGAAGGTCTTGACTTGAACGATCCCCTGCTCAGGACTACCTAGGCTGAGGTGGATAATCCAACAGAGGCTTTTGATGCCAATCCTACAGAGTTGATTGAGAATGTTAAAGATGTGGTCAAAGGTGGTGTCGACAGTGACGGGGTCAGCACCAAGATCCCTCCACAAAATGTTAGTGTTTCTAACTCCGAGGCTCCTATTGAAGAGACCCATGCTTGACTCTTATTCTGGGCGGTCGTATATGGACTTATTAGCCCCTTTCTGATGTAATACATATAAAAAGTTGTTATATTTGGTTTTGTATTTTGTAACTTTGAGATGGTTTTATAATACTTTTGTCTAAACACTTTCATTACACCTTCAAATTATGTTAAATGATGAATGATATTGCTTGTGTTACTTACTTCTGTCGTCTCTTCTTGTTATTGGAAACTTCCTATTTTAGATTTGCATCACGTCTAGAAAATTCTAGTGATGTTTAACAAGTAACCATAATTGATTGGCTTATTACTTGAAATTACCATCTATTAATTTTTCTTCTCGCACATCGTCTCGACCTTAAACGAGATAAATATAACCAAATGAGTGATTTTTGAATTTGAATTCACCAAATTATGGTGTTATATAACAAGTCCCATATTATCATTTTAAGAGTGTATGGACGAGAGCTATCTCCTCTAACACTATCATCTCGGTCGACAGAGTTTTTCACCAAATTAATGATGTTAAAGTGAACCATAAGAGAATTATTTTTTAATTTGAATTCACCAAATTATGGTGTTATATCACAAGTCCCCTCTCATCGTTTTGAGAGTTTATGGACGAGAGGGATCTCTTTCAACCTTGTCATCTCAGTCGAGAGAGTATTTTACCAAATTAATGATGTTAAGATGAACCATAAAAGAATTATTTTATAATTTGAATCCACCAAATCATGGTGTTATATCACAAGTTCCCTCTTGTCGTTTTGAGAGTGTATGGATGAGGGTTATCTCGTCCAACACTGTTGTCTCGGCTGAGAGACTTTTTCACAAAACTAATGATGTTAAGATGAACCATAATAAAATGATTTTTGAATTTGAATTCACCAAATTATGTTTTATATCACAAGTCCCCTCTCGTCATTTTGAGAGTGTATGGACAAGATCTATCTTGTCCAACACTATCGTCTCGTCCGAGAGTATTTTTCACTAAATTAATGATGTTCTATTATTTCACCCTCTCGGTGTTATTGAGATTCCATAGACGATGCTAGCCCCATTCAGACTGTCATGTCACCGAGTGCAAGGTAAAGATACTTCACCACATTAGTGATGTTCCATAGCTTAGGATGAATTGAAACATACAATCCGAACGAATCATGCAAGCAACAATAGGAGAGAACACTTGCAATTTTTCATTCATAAATTTTTTCTTCGTACAATGATACAATAATGGAAGAAACTCATACAAAGTCATACTGATAATACTTCTTTAGATGATCGGCATTCCAAGGATTTGAGAATGTCTCTCCCTTTAAATTCTCTAGCTGATATGTTCCAGGATCCACCTCTTATGTTACCCTATAAAGACCATTCCAATTAGGATGGAGTTTATTTGGCTTATGCCAAGCCTTCTTCAAAACTGTGTCTCCTAATGCTAGTGTCCTGGCCTTCACCCTTTTATTGTAAAACCTAGTAGCTTTTTGCTGTTAGGCTGCTTGCCTAATTTCTGCGTCTTCCCTTCTCTCATCAATGAGGTCTATATCCAATATCCTCTCTTCATCATTTGATTTTGGATCGTAGGTAAGAACCCTATGGATTGGCAAAACCAATCTCTATAGGGATTACTGCCTCTGAGCCATAGGCGAGCATGAAAGGAGTTTCTCCTATCGAAGTTCTCTCTATCGTCTTGTACGCCCCCAAGACAACATGCACTTCATCGATCCAGATACCTTTGGAGTCTTCTAACTCCTTCTTTATCCCATCCAATATGGTTCAATTATTTACCTCTGTTTGACCATTTGCCTGAGGTCGGCTTGGGGTTGAGAAAAACTTCTTAATGCGAACCCTTTTACAGTAGGATTCCAATGAATCATTTTTTAACTTCTTTCCATTGTACGATATGAGGGTATGAGGTAGATCGTATCTGCAAATGATGTTTCTCAAAATAAACATGAATGTCTTCGTCTCAGTGATTGTGATCATGGCCTCTGCCTCAAACCATTTTGAGAAGTAGTCGATCTCCACTATGAGGTATCTGTAGTTGTTAGTTGCCCTAGGTAATGGCCCCACCAAATCAATTCCCTAAACAACAAATGAACACGGAGAGGTGAAAGAAGATAGAGGATAATGGGGCTGATAAGGGATGCTAGCAAATGTCTAAAACTTGTCACATCTCTTGACATAACTGGCCGCATCCCTAGACAAGGTCATCCACCAATACCCCTGGGTGAACCCTTTTTTCCTAATATCTCCCCTCATATAGCTGGAAAAATAACCTTCGTGTATATCTCTCAAAATGTACTCCACCTCTGTAGAATGGACACATCAGAGCAGGGGGAGAATAAATCATTTCTTGTATAGGACATTCCCAATGACTGAGAATTTAGCAGCTTTGTATTTGAACTTCGTTCTTTCCAATTTGGAGTCTGATAGTTACCCACCTTTTATATATCGGATGAGAGGATCCATCCAAGATTCTCCAATCTCAAGGCTTAAGCAAAACTCAACCATAGTGTGTTCTTCTTCAATGGTCGGACGATTTAAAATCTCTACAGTCACCGACCTTCTTATTTTGGTTTTGATTGATGATGTTAATCTAGCTAAGGCATCGGCTCGCTGAGGTATACTTTTGATCTTTATCTAATCAAAGTTCTTCATCATTGCTTTTACTCTGGATATATACTTAGCCATCCTTTCATCCTTAGCCTCGTACGCTCTTAGTATTTTCTTCACAACCAGTTTGGAATCACTGTGAACTAATAACTGACTTACATTCAGTGCTTTGGCAAGGGAGAGACCAGAAAAAAGGGCCACATACTCTGACTCATTATTGGATACCATGAACTCGAATCTCAAAACTTATTCTATATCAGTCCCATATGGAGCCGACACTATCAGGCTAGTTCCACTCCCAGCCTAAGAGGAGGAACCATCAACAAATAAACTCCACATAGTACCTTCTTTGGAAAAGTTGACCTTTTCTAACTCTCCATTATTTAATAAAAATATTTCTTCTTGGCCGTACTCGTCTCGGCCTTAGCCAGGGGAAGGCATGTTCTTATTTCTTGCTTATAGGCTAGATTCACAATCTCTTCTGCATCGGCCCCGTACCATGTGAACTCGGCTACAAAATTAGTTAGGGCCTCCCCCTTAGGCCTGTCAATGGATCGAATTTTATCCGAATCTGAATCCGAATCTGATCAATTTAAACGGATATGGATCATGCTTAAAATCCAATTACCCGTTTATTAAATGGAGCAGATTTGGATTCATATACATTGATCTGATTAATATTTTTAATATATATATATATAATATGGGAGCTTGGTTTTTGAAAATATGTACATTTTTAAGGGTGAGGATGAATGCCACATTAATACACATTTTTTCAAAATTAAAGGTTGAGATGAATTCTTACCACTTTAATTCAAAATTTGAATTTTAACACACACACCCCCCCCCCCCCCCCCTCCCCCCATTCCAACTCACACGGTTATCTCTCTCTCTCACACTCTCACTCTCTCAGACGATTCTCTCTCTCTCTCTCTCTCCCTAACTCACACACACCGGCCACTCACTCGCCCCCGCCCCTGCCCTCCCCCTTCCCTGCCCCTCCTGCCCCCTTTAAACCGCCCTCCCCCTTCCCCACTCCCCCGCCCCTGCCCTCCCCCCTTCCCCGCCCCTCCCACCCCCTCTAAACCCCCCTCCCCCTTCCCAACTACCCCGCCCCTGGTAAACCCCCTTCCCCTCTCCCCTTTCCCCACAAACACACACACGCACACAGGCACAAACACACACACGCACACAGAATCACACACACACGCACACAGAAAGACATACACACGCACTCAGAAACACACGCACACAGAATCACACACACACACGCACACAGAAAGACACACACACGCACTCAGAAACACACACACACCCGCATACAGAAACACACACATACGTACACACAGAAACACACACACACACAGATCTGACTTTTTTTTTGTTAGTTTGTTCTTCAAAAGATATTTGGGGATGTAGTTCTGCGATTTGGGTGCGATTTGGGGATGATGGTTGGTATTCTTCAAGAGGTATTCTGCACATTTGGGGTTTTAATCGTGCCTTAACAGCTAACTAAGGTACGATTTTTGTTGGTTTTTGTTCATTTTTTTACTGACAATTTGGGGTTTTAATAGTATATTAACAGCTAACCTTTTATTTTTGTTTTTGTTTGTTGACAGTCAACATTCTGCAGAAAATGTTTGTTGCAAGGTGAAACATTTCATCTAATTTAATTTTTGTTTTTATAAACTATTTTTTCATTAATTTGATTTGTGTTTTCTATAGATTTGTTTTGGTAGCCCTTTTTGTGAAGATAAGTTTTGATATGCTGTTCACCATAATGAAACTCAAAATATTTTTGAAGTGTGGGTTTTGGTTTATCTTGAAACAGTCAACGAGAATAATTGGTCTCCACCAAATAATGGGTTTTGGTTTATCTTGAAGCACTCCTTAGGTGTACTATTTAAACTTGGGTGTTAAATAATAGCACCCTTAGGGGTATGAATAGGAGTTCTTGAAGCTTTGTCTGCAATTTGATGGTGATTTAGGCAACTTTAGAACTTTTGGGTGTTAAATGCAGGATGGTATGTAAAGTAATAGATGGATTTTTGTTACTTAAACTTCCCATATCATCATGAATAAAAGAACTCACTGATTTTTGTACTGTTGCTTGGTATATGGGTGCTTAGATGTGGACCTTGAATATTGCTCACTAAATGATCTTAAATATTTGGGGTGTTGGTAAGATTTTTTTTATTTAAAAACAATTGTGACTGACTCTAACAAAGTATAATGATGGGTTCGTTATACGGCTAGGCGTAGGCATGATACATACTTTGTTGTTTATTTTGGATCGATTGGGTTTTCAAGCTAGAGTGGTCATTTTCTAAAACAATATTTGGGGGTTCCAAATTTGGGACTAAAAATCTTTTTTTTATTGGTTTGAAAATGATATGATTCTTGAATAAACTTTTTCTTTATTCATTTTTTTGGAGTGAACCCTTTTTAATTCCCATTATAGTTAATAGTAACTAATACAAAGTGTCGCAGGTCGATCCATTAGGTGCACCCGCTGCTGAAATAACGGGGCTGCTACGACTGCTATGATAACTACGGGGCTGCTGCCCTCGCCCTCCCTCTCCAAATTTGACAGATCTTCAGCGGATCATATTTGTAATCTCCACCAATCTTCTAGGTAAATGATTAATATTTGCAGATTGGAATGAAGATTATGACAGATATCAGAACAGGAATTTTAAAAAAATTTGAAACGAGAGGAAAAGATGACAGTCAATACTGAAATGAAAAAATTCTGGTACCGATATCAATACATTTGATTATATTTTGTTCCATTTTTTTTCCAGGTTTGATCGATAATCAACCAAGCCTCTTTATCCACCGTTGGAGCTTTATAAGTTTTGTGCATTTTACATAGGTTCGAGTTCTCACCTACCGTTTTTTCCTTTTTCAATTTAGTTTTACTGCAATTTGGGTGATTCCTATTAAGTAGTTTCCAGTTGTCGTATACAATTGAGCGTGGAGGCCATATATCAGGACAGATGCACTGCATATATATGCATATGCGTATATATGGCCTCCACACTGCATATATTTGAATAGATTGCATATATATGCACTGCATATATGGCCACACTGCATATATATGCATAGATTGCATATATATGCACAGCATATATATGCATATATATGCACTGCATATATATGCAGATTGGAACGAAGATTATAGCAGATATCAGAATAAGAATTTTAAAAAATTCTGAAACGAGAGGACAAGATGACAGTCAATAGTAAAATGAAAAAATTCTGGTATTGATATCAATACATTTGGTTATATTTTGTTCCATTTTTTTTTCAGGTTTGATTGATAATCAACCAAGCCTCTTTATCTACCGTTGGAGCTTTATAAGTTTTGTGCATTTTACATAGGTTCGAGTTCTCACCTACCATTTTTTGCTTTTTCAATTTACTTTTATTGCAATTTTGGTGATTCAAAGTTTGCATAACATGCTCCAAATTCCTTTTCTTTCATTTTTTGGCCATATTTTAAGCATCAAATATAAAAACTAATTTCTAGCTTAGTTTATTTTCATTGAGGCTTCTTTCATAATATTCATGGTTGGAATTGGGCAGTAGATAAGTCATTATTTCCTCAAATTCATTTTAGGGAAATAATCGGCGACATCAAAAACCGTCCTGTCACGATGTCTCTCCCATATTCGAGATTTCTCCCATTTTCATCAACGCTGTGGAGGTAATTTTTCTGATTCGAATTTTAGATTTTTATGGCTTAGGCTCTGTTTATTTGATTTCCATATCCTTAGAATAGTCAATTTTCTCCCATGTTGACTACTTACTGCCATTTATTTATATCTACTGATTTTTTTTTTTAAAATGTATCAGGTTATTAGAAAATATGGTGGACTAGAGTATGTATGTAGTACTACTGTTTTGATTGATTTTGTTAACGCTGTTATCTGTGAGTTTCATGTATGTAAAGTACTCGGGGAAATTAAATGAATGTGGGTTCATTTATGTGAGTTTCATGTATGTAAAGTACGTTGCTATCTACTATCTGTGCTGATTGCTTTTGTTATTTGTTTTATTTGTAGACCAAATATGATGGGATAAAACTCGAAACTACATTTTTGTATAAAAGAGGTAATCCAATTGGATCCGGTTGAATCAATCTTGAATTTAGACAATTTGGATGTGATTGTATATTTCATTTTATTAATTGTACACATACTTATTTGATTGTATCTTTGTTCGAGAAACTGATTAATTATGTTTATTGTTTGTCAAATCGTACAGAAAATTGAGAAGGAGAGAGTGATAATGGCCAGAGGTGGGAAAAAGGATGGGAAGACAGCAGTAGTAGTACCTAATCCAGAAGCACCACGTCACAGACATTTTGAGGAAGTCCTACAAAAAGAATAAATTCATATTCTTTTTCCCGGCCTTTTAGCTCCCATCTTCTAATTTGGGATTTTTTTTATATTTTTGGATTTGTTGTTACCCCTTAAATAGGGTGGATAGTCCAATAAACAAAGGAGACTATGCCCAATTTTTTTAAAAATTTGACACTTTGTTTTTTTGAGACACGCACACATTCGCACACAAACACACACGCACACTCGCGCCCCCTGCCCCGTCCCCTCCCCCCTTCCCCACTCACATGCCCACAAACACACACACGCATGCACACATGGGCCCCCTTACCGTCCCCTCCCCCCTTCCCCACTAACACACGTACACATGCGCCCCTGCCCATCCCCTCCCCCCTTCCCCACTCACACACGCACACACTACACAAACACACACAAACATGCACACACGCACACTCGCGCCCCCTGCCCCGCCTCCTCCCCCCTTCCCCACTCACATTCACACAAACACAGACACGCACACATGCTCCCCCTTCCCGTCCCCTCCCCCTTACCCACTCACACGCACACACACAAACACGCACACACGCGCCCCCTGCCTGTCCCCTCCCGCCTTTCCCACTCACGCGCACACAAACACACGCACGCACACGCGCGCACACTCTCACTACATATATGCATATGCATATATGCAGATTGCATATATGAATACATGCCCCGACTCCTCCCCCGTCCCCTCCCCCCTTCCCCACTCGCACACGCGCACACACACAAACATGCACACACGCGCCCCCTGCCCATCCCCTCCCCCTTTCCCACTCACATGCACACGCGCAGACACAAACATGCACACACGCACTGCATATAACCACTCGCATATATGCATATGCAATTATTCAAATAGTTCCTTTTTCCTAATATTGTTATTTTGTAAAAGAGGTAATCCAATTGGATCCGGTTGAATCAATCACGAATTTAGACAATTTTGGATGTGATTGTATATTTACTTATGTGACTATATCTTTGTTCGAGAAACTGATTAATTATGTTTATTGTTTGTCAAATCGTACAGAAAATCAAGAGGGAGAGAGTGATCATGGCTAGAGGTGGGAAGAAGGATGGGAAGACAACAGTAGTAGCACCTAATCTAGAAGCACCATGGAACAAACATTTTGAGGAAGTTTCACATATTCTCCTTTCCTTGCCTTCTAGCTCCCATCTCCGAATTTGGGATATTTTTTTTAATTTGTTGGATTTTCTGTTACCCCTTAAATAGGGTGGATAGTCCAATAAATAAAGGAAACTATGCCCAATTTTTTTTTAAAATTGACACTTTGTTTTTTTTGAGACACAGTTAATTTGATTGGTGAATATTGTATATTTCATTTTATATGTGATTTTTTTTGAAGAATTTAGACAATTTGAATGTTGAACTATTTGTTATTTGTTAAGCAGGGTGAATAGTTCCATAAACAAAGGAGATTATTCCATTTTTTTTTAAAATTTGACATTGTCTCCGTTTCGCAATTACGTACTTTGAAAAATTATCGCCGTTTCGCGATTACGTACTTTGAAAAATTTCTTCGTGCCTTCAGGCACGGGCATACGCTAGTATATATATATATATATATATTTTATTTAATAATATTTTAAATATATATTATGATAGTTATAATATTATATAAAATAAATCTCCCTCATATAAAAGGAAAAAGACACACACACGACTATTAAGAGTTGAAAATTAAAATGTTGCAAATCAAGTGGTTAAAAGTATATGTTTTGACATATCATTATTTATATATTTATAATAAAAATCATTATAAAAATTAATAAAAAAATAATTTTTCAGATAGTTTAACATGAATGAATATGGATTTGGAAACCTAACAGATAATCCGATGGATAATTGGATCAGATCCGAATCCGTTTAACATAAACGGATATGGATTTGGACTTGCCTGATCCGGTCCAAATTTGATCTATTTACAAGCCTACTGCCCCTTGATAGTTGTTCTCGGCTGGTAAAAAATGTCGAATTCTCCAAACTCTATGGACCAGACCTTCATCCTACCCAGTTTCTCAGGTTTAAAGATGACCTACCTGAGAGGGGAGTCTGTTAAGACAACCATGGTATGTTCTTGTAAGTAGGGCTTCATCTTCCTAGATACATGAATGAGAGCATAAGAGAATTTATCCATTTTTGGATATCTCTGCTCGGCCTCTTGAAGAGCCTTGCTATTGAAATAGAATTTCTTTTGGGCATCCTCATCGTCTCTCATAATTGTTGCGCTGATGGCCGACTCGGACACGACCAGGTACAAATATAATTTTTCTCCTTGAACAGGTCTTGACAATAAGAGTGGGAAGCCTAGGTAGACCTTTAACTCCTGAAAGGGCTTCCCACCCTTCTCATTCCATTTAAAGGCTTTCCTCATCACCTTAAAGAATGGAAGAAACTTGTTTGTTGCCCTGGATACGAACCTATTAAGTGCTGCAACTCGTTTGGTTAACCTCTAAACTTCTTTTATGGTCTTAGGAATCTCCATCTCCATTAAATCTTTGATTTTTTTCTGGGCTAGATTTTATCCCCCATTGATTGGCAATAAAACCCAAAAAATTACCTCCTGACACTGAAGACACACTTTGAGGGATTCAGTTTCATACGATATTTATCCATCATGTTGAAAGTGTGCTCTAGGTCGCCCACATGCATCTTAGCCTCGAGAATTTTGGTGAGCATATCGTCCACATATACTTCCATGGTCTTGTCTATCTGACTCTCGAACATTTTATTCAGCAGCCTCTTATACGTGGATCCAGTATCCTTGAGGCCGAATGGAATTACTTTGTAGCAATACATAAATTTTTCCTTGATGAACGAGGTCTTCTTGGCATCGATTGGGACAATGGATATTTGATTATAACCTGAGTAGGCATCCAATAAACTCATCAGTTCATGCCTGATCATGGCATTAACCATTTTTTTTTATTCTTGACAGAGGGAAACTGTCTTTTGGGCATGCCTGTGACATCAACACACATTTTCCATTTGCCGTTAGCCGTTAGCCGCCAGAACAATTACAACATTGGCTAACCATTATGGGTAGATAACTTCTCTAATGAAGTCGGATTTTTCCAACTTCTTTACCTTATCTTTGATAACATCATACTTCTCATTGGAGTAGAATCTTTGCCTTTGCCTGACTGGCTTTGCCCCCTCGGACACATTGAGCTTATAGTATAGGACCTCCAGATCAATTATCGACATATCTTCGTGGCTCCAAGAAAAAATGCTTTGTCTCTCTCTGAGCAGTTTAATAAACTCTTCTTTAATCTCTATCTTAAGGGCTTTGCCGATTTGGACATTTTTTCTGGCTAGTCCTCATTGAGGACCATGGATTCTACCTCCTCAATAGCTCTACCCTTTTTCAACTTTGTCTTGTTTCCAGGGTTAAAAATGTCGATGTTGTAAGTTGTGGCGGCCCTCTTATGCACCTCTATATCCTCAACCGAATTGATGTAGCATTCGCAGGCCTTAACCTGGTCACCCTAAACTTCCCCTACTTCATAAGGAGTTAGGAATTTTATCATTTGGTGAACTGTTGAGGTCACGGCCTCAAACTCTTTGAGGGCTACTCGTCCTATGATTATGTTGTAGGCCGAGTAGACGTTCTCATCCATGACAAAGAAACTAATCTTCCTTATGAGACACTTCGTCCAACTGTTCCCCATTCTGACATCCATTTCATTAATTCAAAGGGACTGTACCTTCTCTCCAGTAATCTTAATTAGAGGTTGGTGATATGGGATATGTCTCTTCTTGCTCAATCCTAACCCCTTTGACAATCCCAGAACATCACATCGGCCGAGCTTCCACCATCGACTAATATCCTAAGGACGTCATACACATATATTAAGGTGGTGGTCACCAAATGGTCATCATGTGGGGCTAGTATCCCCTTGAAATCCAACCTTAAAAAACCAATAATTAGGGTATTCATATCAACTTTTGTTCTTACCCTTCTTCAGCACAATAACTATCGAGTTCACCTCTTTAGGCATTGGAAGGAGAGCTTGGCTTCTGCCACATTTGCTTTTCTATCAGCAATTTATTTTCCACCACCTGTAAGTTCACCACCCAGATCATTTTAACCCCTAGAGAGATCATATTTAGATGACCTTTAGAATTAGTTATCTTTGGTGGGAGGTCAGGGTCGGCCTCTTCATCATCATCTGATGCGTCTTCATCCTCATTCACTAGATCATTAGGTTTACACTTCTCATATCTTTTCTTCTGAGTGTCATCTCGGCCACTCCTCCTATCTACTTACCTTTTCAGTTTCCCCTGCTTCAACATCTTTTCTATTTCACCTTTCAGTGTGAAGCATCTATCAGTGGTATGGCCATGGTCTTGGTGGAATTCATGCTATTTACGTTTGTCCCTCTTGTGAGGAGGGGATTTTAACTTCTCGGCCACCTAAGAGATCAATCATTCTTTATCTCATCCAGGATTTGATTTGAGTTGATCATTAGTGGGGTGTAGTCGGTGAACTTGTTGGCCACCGACCTCTTCTTTTCCTCTTTTCCCTTTAACTTTTGAAAGTTATTTCCACTACTTGTTCCCTTTTCATCGTCTCCCTTATCAGCCATTGCCTCCTCCGCATTCATGATCTTCAAGGTTATAGCCAAGAGTTTAGCCATAGTTTTGGGAGGATCCTCGGTTAGATTCTAGAGGAGATTCCCTTTTTGCAGTCCTCCCATCAGAGTGGTCATAGCAATACTCTCTTCATAGTCTCGAACCTCTAATTTCTCCTTGTTAAAGCGGGCTATGTACTCCATCAAGGTTTCGTTCTTTCCCTACTTAACATACAATAGGAGTGTCGTCTTCTTTTTGTGCTTCACTTTGAAGCAAAAATTACATATGAACCTTTCTGCCAACTACTTGAAATTTTCATTAGAGTTTTTAGGGAGAGAAGTGAACCACACATGAGCAGCACTTGTAAGTGTGCTAGAGAAATCCCATCAGCTCATCTCGTCCAAGACCGAGTAGATATTGGCTGCAGACTGATATATCTCAACATGGTGGACAGGGTTATCGCTCCCGTTGTATTTCGGTGTGACTAATAGCAGCTTGAACCTAGTCGGGGTTGGATAACTTACTATCTTTGCGACAAAAGGGGAGCATGTAACACCCCATGTTTTTATTAATTAATTATTTAATTAATTCTAAAATTAGAGAAAAATAAAATTTTGGATTTAATTATTTTTAATAATTAAATATGTTGGTTTTTATATTTAGAATTCGTAAAGCTAGCTTACAAGACTCCTAATATAATTATATATAAGTCATGGGCCGTTTAGAAGAGTCCTTAAAACATTAAACTCTCTAAGAGTCCTCAAATCATAAAACTCTCTAGAAAAATATATATAAAAATATGCAACCGTCCGATCGAGCTGAATTTTTTTATGCAACTTTCTCTCGTCTTCATCTACTACTCCCCCAAATTTCAGCTAATTCTAATGGCCCGATCGTCCGTAATATTTTTTTAGTGTTTGTATCTAATCAGAACTCTTTTCGTAATCAAACTCTTAATCCCTTATATATCACAACAAATTCGTGACTTGACTTTTTAAATCACTTTTTCATCAAATTTTCAACTAGAAGACCTCTCCAAAATGATTCCCTTTCATCTACAAACTTTAGCCCCAAACTTAATCAAGTGTTTGACTCAATATTTGAAGGCTTAATTGGTGTCTTCTCAAGATTGTTCAAGAATACAACTGTCAACTGTCAACTTAGATCTTATTCATCTAAATTACACACATGGATATTCTATTCATTTCTTTTAGTATTATGGGTCTTAAGTGTCGTCTAAATCCTTAATCATGTGTTTTGTTAAAATCAATTAGTAACTTAATTAGAGAAAGCGGGGACTAATTTTAGGACAGTTTTTATGGAACTTTTAAATATGAATTAATATTTTAAACCCTTGAGTGCGTAGTTTATATTATTGGGTTTTTATGGTTTTGGGTGTAGGTTATCATGTAGACTTTTATGGGAATATTTATATGTTATTTGGGACTTGTACACACTTATACAAAAATTAGATGATTTATAAAAGAGAACGATTATGTCATATTGAATATTATTGCATGTTACTTTTTCTATTGTGGGGATGAGGGGCTTGTGGGTAGTATATTGCTCACCTATATTATTGGATGCTTACTAGGTATGGGACTAGTGGGTAGGCCTTGGTTATAATTTATGCTTGTTAGGTATGTGACTAGTTAGTGTAGATTGGTCGGGTTTTATATTCCAGGGTGGGGCAAATTTTGGTGCTTTACCGTTATTACGCTAGCCTAGGCATGAGACTAGGACGTGATATATGTTAGTAATTCATCCTATATGTATGATAGGATGTATGTGTACTTTGGGGACCCTTAGGTATGGGACTAAGTGGTATTTTGAGGATCTCATATCGAAAAAGTGTTGGGTAATTTGATAATTGATAATTTGAGAAAATGAGAATTAATGCCTAAGATAATAACGACTATTAAAATTGGTGGCGACATAATGTGTGGGGATAGATGGTTTAAACGGGTCATCTTGCGTTTATGTCGTGTCGTGTGTGAAACCTTGTCATATTGCAGGGTCGACAGTTTAAACGGAACAACTGGCTATTGACAAGGGGAAGTGTAAACTTAGGTGAAAGACCACCTGTGGCGGGAGGACCGTTATAATTATACTAATAATAAATTTGAGGAGAATAATAAATTGGGTTAAGTTAAAAACATTAACAACTTGGGGCTTAATTATTTAAAATCATATTGGTGTGCATTGTGAATAACAATTAATGAGGGTAGTTAGTGACTTTAGCTATCGCGTTTAATTATATTCCGTTTAATTAAAATAATCTATTGTGATATTTATCATGTATAATGCTACTGTCTGGGTTCACAGACCCTATTTGAGGGGATTAGTGTGTATTCATGCTTGGGGATCTAACCTCGTGCGTTGACTAACGTTTTCAGGAATAAATCTGGAGAAGCTGCATAGGATTATTTGGAGACTTTCTTGGAGGTGCAGCTGGAGTTATTTACTTTATGCGTATTAGTTTATTTTAGTTTTCTTTCCTTCGTATTTACATTAAGACACAGTTTATGGTTTTGATGAGGCCATTTGGTTTCAAAGTTGTTATGGGTTTTATTCATATATTTCTTTATGGAGTCAGTTGGAGATTATTCAGTTTTACATTATTGGATATTGGATTATTATTTGGAGTTTTAACATGTGATGGTTATTGTTGATACCAAATTTAATCTGCTGACTTGGATCAATCATACGAAGACACGTGGCTATCTACATGGCAACAACAAGCACTCCCGAGATGATCACACGCTCCGAGGAACCATGTTACTCCGAGGAACTCATACGCTCCGAGGAACAGACCTCACCGAGGAACTCATATGCTCTGAGGAACAGACCTCTCCGAGGAACTCTTGAATACCAGAAAGCTTAGGCGGTCCGAGCTACATCTCGAACAGAGCATTAATAGCTGGATAACCAACAGTTCAAATGGTTCATTAAATGCTTAACATTTAGACGCACACGCTTAAAGGGCATTAAATGTATTACCCTTTCATATGTATATCATTTAATGTATCACCCTTTCAGATGACAGCCTCAAGGCTATAAATACGTTGTACGATCCTCATTGTAGGGGACCGAATCTCGAATCCAAACTTTGGGATCCAGAACGAAATTTCTTGTAATCGAGAATTCCCAAACACTCAGCAATAAAACAACAGTGGATGTAGGCCATTCTTATAAAGCTGAAACACTTTAAAATATTTTGTCTCATGTATTTATCTGTGATTGAATTATTAGAGTGATCTAATTTTTTACATCAACAGATTGGCGCCGTGTTTGTGAAACGACTGGTAATATCGTTTTCTCACCAATAACAATCCAATACCAATGGATGATATACCTGAACCCAACAATCGAAACACTGGAACCCCTCCAAATCCATCTGCTCCACCAATTATTCCAGATCTGACTGGAATGATGGCGAATCTGGCTCAGGGCCAGACCGTCATGCAAGAAACGATGCGACAACTCATCCAAACCCTCCATGGCGGTGCGCCAGCCCATTCCAGATCACGAAGCATTCAAAGACATATACGTGCGCCTTCTGTGCGTACTAGTTCATATCGCAACGAGGAACCTGTATCGAAAGTTGAGGAGAAAAACCAATAGAATAGGAATTTTTCTTATCAACCTAGACGAACTTCGTCAGTGCGAGCCACAGATACTGAACAACGTGTCACCCTCTCCCCAGAAAGGGCCAGTGCATTGGAAAGATTAAGTAGGGCTTCTCCTTTCGATCGATTAGTCCCTAGGAGGAACAAAAGTCCTCTTAATGCAGCGTCGATGAGCTTTCGACGACCATCAGATTTAAGGCAATGATCTGCCCAGTCACGACTAGCTGCTCGTCAATATGGATCCAATGACCGACCAGCTGCTCGTCGAGATAAATCCCAGGAAGCCACTTCAACGCGATCAGTTGCTCGAACCAATAGGCCCGAGGAAGGGAATGATGCATGGAAAGGATCTATTCAAAGGCTGGAGGATAGATTAGGGGAAATGGCTAAGGCTAAGAACCCTCTACAACGAACCTTTGTTCGGGGAACACCTTTTATCCAGGACATTGTTTATTTTCCAACACCATCGAAGTTCAAGGCACCTGTTTTGACTCCCAAGTATGATGGGAAGACTGACCCCGTCCTTCATATAGAATAATATCAAGCTGCTGCCGACATCTATGCTGTCCCAGACGAGATGAGATGCAGGGCATTCTCAGGAACTCTTACCGGGTCCGCTCAGATATGGTATATTAATCTTCCTCGGGGTAAGATTTCAACTTTTCTTTAACTAGTCGAGTTATTCATTGGGAATTTATGCTTCGGAGCAAAGCCAGTTAAATGAGTAGCACATTTGTTAAGTGTTAGACAAAAATCTGGTGAGAGTATTAGAGACTATATAACTCGTTTCAATAACGAGAAGCTCGAAGTCATTGATTATGAGGAGAAGACAACGATTACTGCTTTGATGAGTGGACTGCTGCCAAACAAGTTGTACTACACTTTGGCCAAAGATCCACCTCGAACCATGTCGGACCTGATGGGAAAAGCGTCCAAGATTATGAATGCCAAGGAGGCTATGTCTGCGAAGAAGAATATGGACGCCAAAGAAACCAAGGTGGAAGGTGATAAAGCTAAGAAGAAAGAGCATAAGAACAATGGTGGTGACAAACATTCCAAAAGTAGGTCGTCATGGGAGGTCTTGAAGAAATTTGATAATTACACGCCTTTGAAGGCAAATATCAACCACGTCCTGGAAGAAATTAAGAACAACGAGGAGTTAAACTGGCCAAAAAAAATGAAGTCAGACCCTGACACGAGGAATAGGGAGAAATATTGCGAGTTCCATAAGGATCATGGCCATATGACCAAAAATTGCATAGCTCTTCAGAACGAGATTGAAACACTCATCCGACGAGGAAAGCTAGCAAAGTATGTTGATCGGGGAGGCGAAAGAAGAAACAACGACCGAACTAGAGAGAGGTCTAGATCTCCTCGTTGAGTAGAGGAGAAAAAGAAGAGAAACCATAAAGATGATCCAGATGATGACCCCGATCTTCCCAAGAAACCAAGGCAGCCAGAACGAGAGGTATTTTTAATCCGCTTTGGGTCATTTGATTGTAATGTTATTACAGGAGGAGATGCAGGAGGAGGAGACCTTACTGCAGAAAGAAAAGCTTACCTCGGGGAGGCTCAAGCTTGCTCATACATTCAGCGAATAAATTTAGCTGAGGAAGATCGCCCGAGAAAGGTGAACAAAGAAAAATTGGTCATTGCGTTTTCAAAGAATGATCTTACAGGAGTTCTGTATCCTCATGATGACCCATTAGTGATCAAGATGAGAATGAAGGAGGTAATGATTTCAAGAGTACTGGTTGATAATGGTAGCTTGGTAGACTTCATGTTCTACTCGTGTTTTGATGGTTTAAATTTAAAGCTATCTCAATTGGAACCTTACCACAAACCCCTCATCGGTTTTGCTGGCGAGAAAGTATTTCCACTTGGGACGATCAAGTTGGATATATTCATTGGTACGTGGCCTGCTTGTCGGACAGAAAGAATACGCTTTTTCGTGATGGATAAGAATGTCCAGTCATCGTACAATATCATCATGGGAAGAGTAGGATTGAAGAAGTTCGAGGCTGTACCATCTACAGTGCATCAATGCCTAAAATTTCCAGCAAACTTTGGGGTAGGAGTTATGAAAGGTGATCAGATAGTAGCTCGGGAGTGCTATTATTCATCCACCGATCAAGACGAATTGGAAGAATCGAAGAAAAAGACTACTACCTATCAAGTGGATGAAGGTGCAGAAATTGAAACTTTGGATCCTCGAGATGAGTCGCAACTCGTGAAAGGTCAAGTGGTGGAAGCTACTGAAAATATCATTATGGACGACGAACACTCTGAACGAACTACTCAAATAGGTTCGTCATTGGAAGCCTCACTAAAACAGGAATTGATAACTTTCCTTAGAAGCAGAAGACAAACCTTTGCGTGGAGTCATGAAGATATGCCTGGGATAGACCCAAACTTCTTATGTCACGAGCTCAATGTGAATAAGGAGATCAAGCCTGTGAAGCAGAGAAGAAGAGTATTCAGTCCCGAGAAGAATGAAGCTATACAGGAGGAAGTCGAGAAGCTCCAGAAAGCTTGTTTCATTGAAGATGTAAAATATCTAGATTGGTTAGCTAATGTGGTGATGGTAAAGAAGAAGAATAACAAATGGAGGATGTGTGTAGACTTCACCGACCTCAACAAAGCATGCCCAAAGGATCACTTTCCACTGCCCCTAATTGATCAATTGGTGGATGCTACCTCGGGACACGAGTTGCTGAGCTTCATGGATGCATATTCTGGTTACAATCAGATTAAGATGAAACCTGAAGAAAGGGAAAGTACTTCTTTCATTACCCCTAGGGGAACTTATTGTTATAATGTTATGCCTTTTGGTTTAAAAAATGCAGGTGCGACATATCAGAGGCTGATGAACAAGGTCTTTGCTGAACAAATCGGTGACAATATGGAAGTCTATGTTGACGACATGCTGACAAAAAGCAAGAAAGCTACCGATCATATAGTTGACTTAAGTCAAACTTTTGATCAACTAGATAAATATCAAATGAAGCTGAACCCGACGAAGTGCATATTTGGAGTACGAGAAGGCATGTTCCTCGGGTACATTGTCAATCAACGAGGCATTGAAGCAAATCCTGAAAAGATCAAAGCTCTATTAGGGCTGCAATCTCCAACAACGAAGAAGGAAGTACAGAGTCTCACAAGACGACTAGCATCACTCAACAGATTTGTGTCGCGAGCGACTAATAGATGTCTCCCATTCTTCAAGACACTCAGAAAGACTTTTGAGTGGAATGATGAATGTGAGAAGGCCTTTCAAGACTTGAAGAAATACTTGGGAGCACCCCCACTGTTATCCAAGCAGGTGATGGGAGAAAAATTGTATTTGTACCTTGCAGTGTCCGAAAATGCAGTTAGCTCGGCGTTGATCAGAATGGAGAATGGAGTACAAAGGCCAATTTACTACAAAAGTAAGGCCTTCCGAGGAGAAGAGATCAGATATCCAAGACTGGAGAAATTGGCACTGGCACTGATTGAGACAGGCCCTTCACAAGCCAGAAAAATCAGGGAGATTGATGTACTGGGCAATAGAGCTTGGAGAATATGATATAATTTATGAACCCAGGTCATCACTAAAAGGTCAGGCTGTAGCAGATTTCATAGCGGAGTTCACCTATCCTGATACCCCCGAGGAGCAAAAGTTGCTCGCTGATAAACCTGTGGATGTTACAGGATCAACAAACACAAGACCAGACCAATTCCGATTGGTAAAAGGGCATGTGGATGTTACAGGATGTGATGCAGAGATAGTTGGGAGGACTCCGGATGAGGAACAAGAGTTTCTCACTGATCAACCTGTGGATGTTACAGGATCAACAAACACTGGCTCAGACCAACTCCGGTTGGTAAAAGGGCAAGTGGATATTACAGGATCATTAAATTTGAGCTCAGACTAACCTCGGTTGGTAAAAGGGAAAGAAAAGATGATCGATGAGGAGCAAGAAAAATCCGAGGAGGATGAAAGGAAGCAACAAATATTTCACCGAGGAACTCTGACTGATCAGAAATTTGAAGACGAGTTACCTATATGGAGGCTATATGTAGATGGCTCATCCTGCACAGCAGGATGTGGCACGGGGATTGTTTTGAGCACTCCGGACGAGGTCGACATGGAATTCGCCTTGCATTTCTAATTCAAAGCTTCCAATAATGAGGCTGAGTATGAGGCGATGATCGCAGGACTTAGTTTGGCAAAAATTATGGAGGCGCAGCAGGTTATTATTTTCAGTGATTCTCCATTGATCGTAAATCAGATGTTGGGAATATATGCAGTTCGAGGAGAATTAATGATTAAGTATCATGCAAAGGCAAAGGAGATGGTGTCAGAATTTTCCGCTATTCAGCTGCTCAGAATACCAAGAATGGAGAATGCGAGAGTAGACGCCCTAGCTCGACTAGCATTAGCTACTCGCACCGAGCTACGGCGAACAATCCCAATTGAAGTGTTAGCTGGTCAGAGTATAGATGAAGATCTGACGATGAACTTTATCACCCTCGATTTGGGACCATCTTGGATGGATCCCATCAGGGCGTATGTCGAGGAGGGAGAATTGCCAATTGATAAGCTCGCAGCCAAGAAATTGAAGTTTAAAGCTTCTCGGTATGTACTAACTAATGGTGTTTTATATAGATGTGGAATTATGGTAGGTTTACAAAGATGCGTGCATCCCTCCGAGGTGAAAGAATTGATTGAAGAAATCCATGAAGGGTCTTGTGGAGCACATGTAGCAGGTCGAACGCTTTTGCAAAGGGTGATGACGCAGAGATACTACTGGCCAACAATGAGGGCAGATTGTATAGCCTATGCCAAGAAATGTGACAAGTGCCAGCGCTTTTCCTCCATCCGAAGAACTTCACAAGCATTTTTGACACCCATAACTTCCCCTTGGCCATTTTCCATGTGGGGAATTTATTTGGTTGGACCACTGCCAACGACCCGAGGAAGGTTCAAGTACCTCGTCGTCGCAGTGGATTATTTTACTAAGTGGGTAGAAGCTGAGCCACTCATTGACATGACGTACGAGAAGGTATACCAATTTATTTAGAAGAATATCATTTGTCGATATGGTCTCCCTCATGCTTTCATCACAGACCATTGAACACAATTTGATAACGAGGAGTTTGCCGCCTATTATCATCAATCAAACATTTTGAAGGTTCATTCAGCACCAGGCCATCCTCAAAGCAATGGACAAACTGAAGTGACAAACAGAACGCTGCTGAACGGTTTGAAGAAAAGATTGGATGATGCGAAAGAAAACTGGATCAACGAGCTACAATTAGTACTTTGGGCTTACCGAACTACTCCCCGAGTAGCAACTGGAGAATCACCATACATGCTGGCATTTGGAAGTGAAACTGTCATACTAGCCGAGTTGGGCCTCCCAACACACAGGGTACTAAATTTCAATTCCCCTGTCAATGATTTAATTTGAAGACTGGATTTAGACATGCTCGAGGAAGTCAGAGAGGAGGAAGCCATTAGAAATGCTGCTTACCAGCAGCGGACTGCTTTGTTCTACAATAAGAGGGTGAAGAAGTGCGACCTGAAAGAAGGAAACTATGTGCTGAAGAAAGTAATTCAAAAGCTTAACAAACTGGAGGCAAACTGGCATGGACCATACCGAGTTACAGAAGTTGTTCGACCAGGAACTTATCGAATAGCAACTTTAGAAGGCGAAGAGTTTAAGAATGCATGGAACGCAGAGCATCTGCGCAAGTATTATCAGTGATGTATATGTAACACAGTTTCCATCGGTATGAATAAAATAAAAATATTCTGCAAGTCTCTCTGTTTATTGAAATTTTTTCGGGGAATACTAGTGCTACGCACAACTCGGCGAAGCTCGGCAAACTACTCAACAAAAATATTCCAAACTGTACCAACATAGTTGGTCGACGAGGAGAAAATATTCCAAACTGTACCAACATAGTTGGTCGATGAGGAGAAAATATTCCAAACTGTACCAACATAGTTGGTCGACGAGGAGAAATATTCCTAAAAATGCCAACCTTTTTGGCTAGGAAACGAAATATTCCAAACTGTACCAACATAGTTGGTCGACGAGGAGAAAATATTCCAAACTGTACCAACGTAGTTGGTCGACGAGGAGAAATATTCCTAAAAATGCCAACCTGTTTGGCTAGGAAACGAAATATTCCAAACTGTACCAACATAGTTGGTCGACGAGGAGAAAATATTCCAAACTGCACCAAGTATGGTTGGTCGGGGATAAAAACCCACTAACTATAGTTGGTCGACGAGGAGAATTTATCGACTTTGGTTAGTCGGACACATTTTATGAAAAAGACAAAAATTTACCAAGTATGGTTAGTCGGGGATCAACTCTCACTAACTATATTTGGTCGACGAGCAATTTAACAACCTTGGTTGGTTGGAAAAATTTAAACATTTTTATATTCATTACTTGATTATTAAGTGATCAAGCAACATTACTAATACTTGTAGATTTTCAATTATTATTGAGATGGTCAACAAACAATACAATACTTGTTATCTTTTTAAATATACATGAATATAAAGTGTTTGATAACTACAAGATAATAGCAATTAAGATTTGCAAGCAAAAATGAAAGTCTTTCATTAAATTCGAAATAAATTACAAGTTACATTGATAATAAAATGAAAATTACATTGATATGTATACTAACTGTTACATTAAAAATTCCTATTATATTGGTTTTTTCCCCTCAGCTTTCGATACAGGTTCCTCGCCAGCAGGCGGATCATTTAAAGACTGAGGAGAATTGATGAAGTTCAAATCCTTCAGCATCCTGACGTTCATCATAGAAGGTCGATCTAAAAGATACTCGGGACGAGATACCTCAATTTGAGAATGTAAATTATAGTCACCGAGGTATTTTGAAATTAAGCTCCGAGGAATGGCACGAGCTGGGATCCATTCCATGTCCAAATTATACGGTGGCACAGGCAAGTCGAGCAACCCGGGATCATGGTAGTCCCACAGATAGTGTCCTTGTTCGAGCTTCAGCACACCTAAGGCATTCAGCCAGCCCTGTTTGTAGCCCTCATTATTGGCATTCTGGATACGATCATCCAAATGGAATAGTGCTTCATTGTATCCAGCCATCCAAAACTCCCTGGGCTGTATGTGGAACTGATATGTTAGATTTTCTAGCTGATCATGGAGGTTCTTGATAAAAAGCTCCTTATTCTCCAAGATTGACTTCTGCGCAGAGAGTTGTTTTTCCAAGTCCCTAATTTTCTTTGACATGTCAGACAAATCTTGGTTCTTAGCCATTAATTTGAAGGCTTGGTTCTCTAAGGTAGACGTTGTCCTCTGTTCCTCGACAAGCACCCGAGCTGCTCTTCCTCATCCTCGAGGAGCTCTTGCTCTTCCTCGAGGAGATGTGGAAGTTCCCGAACTCCTCAATGTGTCCAACTCTTCCCTTAATTTGGCATTCTCAACCTCTAAAAATGAAAATCCCTCGTCAGTCACTGGGATTAGGGTTGTTGAAGAAGAAGTTGCAGACTTCAACTGCGCTAGCTCCTTCTGCAAATTATTATTCTCTTGCTCCAGCACCTCGGCAATCTGTCTGCACTGTTCAACCTCACCCTTCAAAGTTCTCTCCCTCAGATCATACCCAGCAAAAAGCTTCTCGTAGCCCTTGTCAGCAACGATCAACTTATACTTCTTCTCGTACCCCTCATGCAGTAAGGCAGTTGATTCCTTGTACTGATTCTGAAGGTCTTCGAGGGTACACTGGAGATCCTTGATCATTTCATAGTAAGACACATTATTGGCCACTGCTCGGTCAAGTAAACACTTCAAGTAGAGATATGCTTCAACTGCCTGCTCTGAAGCATCATGACCAAGGATGTCGGCAACTTCTGATGCACTAAAGTCTGTGTGACCAACCTTATAATATTCATTACATTGTCGCATCAGCTTTGTATCATTGACAGATAGCAGATCCATCCTGGCCAGAAACTAGCAGAGAAAGAAGAGCAATCATCAATAAGAAAAACAAACAACAGTATGCAAGAAAATTCAAAGTTTTATTAGATCATAAATTCAGAATTACAAGTTCTGGATTACATTTGACAAAAAAGAAAAATATAAAGATAAGCCCGAACAACATTACACCTTTTCCTTATCTCCCAAAACCTTTTCGGAAGGTTGGGAGGAGGAAGCAGGTTGCTCGGAGGGAACTATGGGTTGTTCGGAAAGCACCAGCTGTTGCTCGGATAAAGAAACGGCTTGCTCGGCAGCAGGCTGCTTGGTTAGGGCATGTTCTTCCACTACCATTAAAGACTCCTCAGAGGTAGCTTCGTCCTCTTCTAATTCTTCTGGAGTAGGAGGGGGACCAGGGATGTGTCTCTGGAAAAGCTCGGATGACTCGTCGACCTTCATTTCCTGAAGGGTAGCAACCCATTCATCCCTAAAATACTTTAGACTGTCATAGTCCACTTGAGAGACCATGGCAGCACATCCCTTATCCCACCCCTTGTCCCAGCCAGAGCTGAAGGACTTCTTCACAACAGCTTTCCTTTTGGCCTTCTCCAAGGCAAGCTTCTCGGACCGCAAATCATCAGCAGCTTTCAATTTTTGTTCAGCCTCCTCCTTCTGTCGAGTTACTTCCTAGAGCTGGACCAACCTCTCCTCAGAAACGTTGAGCTTATTCTCAAGCTCCCCTTCAGCCCTGAGCTTCTCTCCAAGCTCTTTATTTGCCTTCTCCAAGGCAACCTTTTTCTTCTCCAACTCTTTGGAGGCATCAACAACTAGAGATTTTTCTTGCTCGGAGGAGGCAAGCTTTCTCTCCCAGATAGCCTTATCAGTGGCATACTGCTGGCGAGAGTCTTCCAAAGATTTTATAGCCTCTTCCATAGCTCCCTCCACACTGGACGAGGAGCATGAGGCTTTAATGGCTTCATCCTTTTTCAGGATTATATTAAAGCAGCTCGTCAACTGTGAACAGAAAAAGAAAGCAAGTTAGAAATAAGAAATGACAAAGGGAACTACAAAAAGTTTAAAGTAAAGAGACTTACTGAAGCAAGATGATGAGCAGCCAAAGAAGTAACCATGTCCCGAGTAAGGTTATCTTCAGTGCTTGGACCTCGGGAATGGTCAAGGGCTTTACCGAGCTCATGTCAGAGCTCGGGGGAACAGAAGTGGGAACTTCAGCCCCAACAACTGGGGGCTGAATGATGGTGTCAGCCAAATTGACCGAGGAGCTCTTCTTCAGCCTCCTCGGGGGAACAGGTACAACCAAGGAAGAACCCTTGGTCGGTGATATCACAATCACCTCTCCCAGAGCAGCAGACCTACTCGGAGCCACTGCGGGCTTCTCGGCAATTTTTGCAGGAGCAGCTGGAGGAGCTGCAGCAGTTTTCTTTGTCCCCTCCTTTGGGACATCGATCCTGCTCCTCTTTGCCTCACCAGAACTGGAGGCAGTCTTCTCAAACAAGGTGGGAGGTCTTCTTTTCTTTATCCTTTCGCTCAAAGGAATGTGGTATTCAGGCGAAGAACTTGCAGATGCTGGTACTGGCTCTGCTTCAATGATCATTGGACGAGCAGTGAAGGAGGTTGTGTAGCTCTTGTATTGGAGAAAATACGAAGCCGACCTGATGTGCTTGTCGGCAACCCTTTGATGCAAACCCCAGATAAGTCCCAACTGCCTTATATTGACATCTGTTTCTTTTGGGCACTTTCTCTTGCTATCAACTTCAAATAAACAAACATTGTTATGAGTAACACATTTTATCAAACACAAAACAAACATGGTTTCATGATAAATAAAATAAAATAAAAATAACCTATCCCATTGCCATAAGGAGGGCATCTGGGACCCTGGTAAACCTCATCTCCGGTTAAAGGAGGGTGTTGCCAATTTTTTACAACAACCCCATGTTCAAAATAATCCATGTTCGCATCAGGGAGATTGACTACTAAGGCTCTATTTATAAACCTAGTTTTTAAATAATAAATATTATCATTAACTTCCCATCTATAGCAGTACATGATTTCTGGAATTCCTATACGAGTTCCGTGCACTTGATTTAATTTATGCACCCCATTAACTATTCTCCATGTGTTGGGGGCTATTCGTGCAGGAACAACATCAAAGTACTGACAAAATTCCAGACACAGAGGAATTGGTGGAAAAGAAAATCCACACTCAGCAAAAAAGAGACTGGGGAACCAATGTCCCTCAGCCAAATTGAAATAATTAGAAGGCTCAGAAAGCTCTTCCAATATAATCCAAGAAGGAATGGAAAAATCAGATCGAAATTTGTCAAGAGACTCAACAGGGTAAACCATGATGATGAATTGAAAGAAATGAAGAAGAATAAGAAAGAAGATCTAACAGAAAAAAGACTGAAGTTGTTGACAATGAATGCCGGAAGAGATGAACGCACAAGAAAGTAGAAGACAATGAAAACTCGAAGATGAAAATTTAAAAAGATAGAAGACGATGGGAGTCTCTGTGAAGTTTAAATACCTTGCCTTGGGAACTGGCGAAGTAATGATTACAAAAAGGATGATTACGTTACCGGCGGCTAAAAAGGCATTAAATATTGGCGCGGGAATCAAAGCGAACAACAGCGGCTAAAAAGACGAAAAGTGACGCGGGAATCGAAGCGATCAGAAAAGTCCAAAAAAACATGATTCTACGAATTGGGAAGGATAAATAAATACAAGGGAGATGATTCTAAAAATCAGGAAGAATTATTTAAAGCTACCGTATTCCGAGAAGGAATGTTCCATACTCCTCAAATTTCGAACTATAAAACATTGGGGGCTTCTGTTGATACCAAATTTAATCTGCTGACTTGGATCAATCATATGAAGACACGTGGCTATCTACATGGAAACAACAAGCACTCCCGAGATGATCACACGCTCCGAGGAACCATGTTACTCCGAGGAACTCATACGCTCCGAGGAATAGACCTCACCGAGGAACTCATATACTCCGAGGAACTCTTGAATACCAGAAAGCTTAGGAGGTCCGAGCTACTCAGGTGGTCCGAGCTACATCTCTAACAGAGCATTAATAGCTGGATAACCAACAGTTCAAATGGTTCATTAAATGCTTATCATTTAGACGCACACGCTTAAATGGCATTAAATGTATTACCCTTTCATATGTATATCATTTAATGTATCACCCTTTCAAATGACAGCCTCAAGGCTATAAATACGTTGTACGATCCTCATTGTAGGGGACCGAATCCTGAATCCAAACTTTGGGATCCAGAACGAAATTTCTTGTAATCGAGAATTCCCAAACACTCAGCAATAAAACAACAGTGGACGTAGGCCATTCTTATAAGGCTGAACCACTTTAAAATCTTTTGCCTCATGTATTTATCTGTGATTGAATTATTAGAGTGATCTAATTTTTTACATCAACAGTTATCTTATCGCACAATTGGTTATTATCTTTTGAGATTGATTCAATTATTAATCTTGTGGATTATTTTATTTATGTCTCATATCTGTGTCATGCTAAGAATCGTATTTTATTTACTCGCGCACGACTTAGTTTTGGTGACGACTGACGCCAAAATTTAGCGGGGTGTGACAGAGCCTTTAGTGTAGCCCCTTTGCAAGGGTTCTCAGCTCTTTAGTATATCCCTGATATTTTCCTCCAACCGTTGTATGAACGCATTCCAAGGCCTATTGGCCACAATTGCAATCTCTCCAACGTCAGGAATAACATTATATGCAGCCCCCCCCTCTCTCTCGGCCGAGCAAAATGGGGGCTCCCTGCCAATCGTTCTTTGTTAGATATTGACCTCACGTTGTTCCCCCAATCAGCCTCATGATGGTCTATGGTCGATTCATTTATCGTTCCTCCTAGAACTAGTGATACTTCAAGATCTAGAGAGACGGTTTCTCAAGTCACCTCCTGGGACCAACCTATCAAAGGTTGACCCTCTACTTAGCCTATCGAAGGCTAATGCCCGTGGTTGACAATGTGTGTGTGAATTCAATTAAAAAGGGGCTCTAATGGACTTAGGATACATATTACTTAACTTTCTCTCTCCATGCTGCCATTTTAGCAAAGTTCCAGTAGGGTTTGGAATTAGAGGTTCTCCCAAAGGTAGGAGAAGGTGAATATTTATAGGGTTGGGGTGGTGCCATGCATACCCCAGGCATGAAATAATCATGTATAATATGGAGTGGACAATGCAAAGTATCCACTTGTCATCTGTGCTTGTAAATCATGATTGAGAGATATTCTTCACACGTGAGGAAGATATTGTTGCAATGGTTTTGTCCACGTGGGGCTGGCAGCCCACGCGCACTCTCCTACGCGTGCTCTATTCCACATGCCTTGCTAGGTGTCAAATGTGCCCAGTCGTGATGGAGGTGTTTTGCTATACAAGTAATACACCATCGAAATATTATTTGATCACGTTGGTAATTGTCGAGTCGAGTCTCGATTGACTTGCGTTAGGTCGAGACGAGCGTATGACCAGTCTGATGAAGTCTTGACTTTCCTGAGGGTAGACGAGATGAGACAATAGGCCCATTATTGATGGCATGTGGTCTCCGCCTGGTTGAAGTATGATTCTTAGATGGTTGTTACCAGATTCCTTGAGTGAGTTCATTCCTTAAGGTCGGCTTAAGCCGACCCAAGCTCGAGAGGAAACGAGGTCATACTTTGGTATATCACTGATTCAATTATGGAATTTTACTATGCTGCACCCATGGAAATAAAATAGCCTATAAACTTCATAATAGATCTAGGAGTGGTACCTTTAGATCAATCGGCTATTATACTTTATTGTGAAAATAGAGGTGCGGTTGCTAACTCAAAGGAACCTAGGAGACATAAGAGAGGTAAAAACATCGAGCGTAAGTGTTATCTCATTCGAGAATTTGTGCAATGGGGTGATGTCACAGTTACCAGGATTGCAATATATAACAACCTAGCATACCCTTTCACAAATAGCTTACCAATCTAGACTTCTAATTGTCTTGTAGATAGGATGGGATCGAGATGCATTGCAGTAAGGCTTTGAGTCTAAGTGGGAGCGTGTTAGAGCGGTCTACTACCACCATGCTTTATGTAATAGTTTTAATTATGGATTTATTGTTAAAATAAAATCTGTTTTTTCTATTTTAAGGAGAATCATGTGTGTACATAATATTTTCATTCTTTTATAAATCGCTGGTGTCTTTTATTTTGCTTAGTAGGTGATCTAGTGTGTAGAGTACGACTTATACACATAGGATCATATCATCAGTTCTTATGGAATATATGTTTTATCGTTCACAGTCTTATATGGAAGTGGATACGCTATTATTAGGATGTAGAACAATATTTTATTAGGTCTATCTTAGTTACAAAAAAGTTATAGCTTTAACTTATTATTCTACTATATTGCATGTTTATTAAATGGGACCTCCTTGAGGTAATTGTCCTTTTACTTCTTTTATAAGATAATGTACCCCTCATGATTATTTGGTTTACTTAATTCTTTTAATACGAATATCATTCATGGACACATGCACTAGTTTTATATTTCTTTGACCTATTGAGTGAGATTCATTATTGGATCACTAATCTTAATAGCTTAGGTAATGGTGAATAAAATATGGTGAAAATCGTTTATAGATGGAATCCACATATTAGTATAGAGACTTCTAATACCTCCTTGAGATGCCTATAAGTTTTGTATGTGTCAAACCCTGTAGGTGGATTATGTTAATCCAAAACTACAAATAAGTTGAGTTGGACCGCTCAAGGACTTAAATAAGTTAATCAAATAAATTATGAGCAATTTATTTTATTAATGGGTATTTGAAACCTTAACATGAGGAGAAATAAGTAATTAATTATGAGGAGCTCGAAATATAATTTTGAGTGAAGGAGTAGAGTTCCAATTATAATTATGTAGTGGTGTTAATTATAATTACTGGATTATGATTAGAATTCGATTTGGATTAGGTTTTCTCAGCCCTATTAGTTTCCACGCCCTTATCTATCCTTAGGGTACCTATCGTAGCCAATATATATCCAACTAAGACTCTTTTTTCTTCAAGTAAGCCGTTAGAATTTATGACATTCCCATGTAGAATAAATCATAGGGATGTTATAAATTGATTTAGACATATAAAACCATGTTAATTATGCGCATCTTGTAGAGTAGAGATTTATTGTAGTATGGTCCCAAAAATATGCATGTGAATAGAAATTATATAAATTGATTAGAAAATTACTTGTTTTAATTAATTTTATAATTTAATGGACATAATTGGGATATGTAGTAATTTTATAATTTTGTAATTAATTGAACAAATTGTTGTGTGTAACAACCCTCTCTTTTAGGAGGCTAATTTTATATTTATTTAACGCATAAGGTAATTATATAAAATGTTGGGAATTGGAGTAAATATTAATTGAATGAATTGAAAGTTAATATTTACTAGATCGATGCATATTTACTGTATGTGAAAGTAAATATCATCAGGTTGCATGTTTTATAGTGTCATGTGTTTTAAATGACATTATGGTTTAAATTAAATTAGAACTGGAAATTATTTATAAAATTGTCCAATGCCAGTTTAGAGGGTGTAATTAGTCCCTGAATGTCCGAGACAGTCAAAATAAGTGCCATATTGTATTTTGGGTTTTGGGCACTTTTGACTGGTTTTAATGTAAACGAGTATTTGGGAGTCATTTAAATGTGGTATTAACCACTTAAGTTGGAGACTTTAGACTTAGGCCACGATTTTTAAGTCTTCCCCTTATTTCATTTCCTCATTTTATGTCTTAAACATAGAGAGAGAGAGAGAGAGAGAGAGAGAGAGAGAGAGAGAGAGAGAGGAAGAGAGCTTGGGAGAAAAGAGGAGAAATGAGAGAGATTTGGAGATTGAAGATTGGGATTGCTTCTACCACAAAGAAATCTGAGATTTCAACTTCAAGGCAAGTTTTATACTTGCTAATATATGATTTAAGATGAGTAAATTGTGTGATAGTTGTGTATTTGCATTTATGGATCAAAATGGAATTTATGAGATTTAAACCATAATCTTAGTTTTGATGATAAAATTGTGGATTATAGTGGTTATAAATCATGTAGAATGAATCTGGGTAGATAAATGTTGATGGTTGTGTTTAAAAATGGGAGAGATTTGAGGTTTGGGGAAGTTAGGGTTCATAACCCTTAAAGCCATTCTTGGCAAATCCGCAGGGGTGAATCGATTCGGCCCTTGGGCGAATCGATTCGTATAGGGTCAGCCTACAGGTATGTTTGGACCGAATCGATTTGGCCAAGCCGAATCGATTCGGTAGGTTACAGAGTCACAGGTTCCATTGTCCGAACCGATTCGCTTTTTGGGTGAATCGATTCGTTTTCCTGCTGTTTTTGAGTTAATTTTATAACTCAATTTCAAATCATTTTCTTTAAGTCTAGGGCCTAGGAACCTTTTTGAATGAAGTAAACTTTGTGTCCTAGAGTCTTAGTTGAGTTAGTTAATTACCCTACATTAGGAATGGGTTATGTGGGGACTTTTCTGGGGTTATGCCTATTGATGCTAGGGCAATCTTTTCTTCTAGTTGCTTATTATGAAACTAGGAGACGTAGTGTTATGTTTGGGAGATTTTAGAAGCTCAATTGAGCTATGTTAACCTTGATGGTTCATAATAACACCGCAAATGAATGTGGGGAGAATAAATTGAATGTTTATTCATTCCTTTGAGGTATGATAGTATTGGGGTTTTAAAGTAATACCCCAAAATGTTTGGAGATAATTAAGAGTTTATTTACTCCTTTGAGGTTGTAATGACGATAAAATTTATCGTATGGCTCCGGATAATAAGTTAAATTGTTTAAAAAATGTAAATGATAATGGTATCGGATAAAATGAAACCTACACATATATAATGGTGAATGAAAATGATATGGAAATGGTAATGATGATGATAAATGATAATTTACTTAATCATGAATATGGTAAATGATAATTTACTCGATTTTTGAAAATAGTAAATAAAATGGTTTAAACACACCCTCTCTAAATGCCATTATAAGGGAAGTTCACGCGTGAGGTGAAGCCCCCTGGCTAATGAATGCAGGGTGGATATAGTCCTAGGCCATGTGAGCGTTTATTGTTGTATATTTTTCTGCCATGGGTAGGTAATTACGGGTGTGGTTATGACTACCCCGCAGGCACATGGCCGCTTCCCGACGTCTTGCTTTATAGGTGCCCAAGTTGTCTTGATGATAGGCCCTGGAAGATGATGGTCATTTAGGGGCGCGCACAGTGGGGAAACTCGGATAGACGGTCTTAGAATCGTTATATGTTTGTAAATATAACTATTCATAATCAAGTGGGACTTGATGTATTGGGATATGCCACAAAGAGCACATTGAAATGCCACAAAGAGCATTTGAAAATGACTATTTTGCTGATAAGGAAAGGATTTTTACAAAATGTAAAAGTGAGATAAAAATGCCGTAAAGAGCATTTGATAATGATTAAATTCTTAATAAGGAATGGAATGCCAGGAAGGGCATGTAATTGAAATAAAAGCCACAAAGAGCTTATAATTATCTTTATATTTTCCTGATAAGGAATAGAAATATGAAATGAAAAAGTATGTAAGATGGAAGCTTTTAATTTAATGTTAATTATTCTTATTCTCATGATTAATTAAATTGTCTTAGCTTATGTTTTAAACTGTGTAGGTAGATTCTTATTTCTTTTCTTCATGATTTACCATTCATAACTGTCATACTCTTTTATTCATCTGGTAATCATATAGAATCGGGCCCTAACCCATTCATATTTCTTGTTGTGCTTGCATCTTATATCCGCTCAGGTACTCCGCCACAAGGATGCCTGATCTGACTCCCTATCCCGGTGTCTTTGGCGAGCCGTGATGCTTTGCGGGTATTACGGGACATTTTGAAATAGATGTCGTCATCTTTGCACTCTAGATAAGATCGGGTCTTTTTACTCGGGCTAGAGGCCCAAGCTTTTGTAATTGATTAATGTAATGTATTATGTAACTTAATGAATTTGCTTAATATTATTGTATGAGTCTGTGACCGACAGCATATTCGGTCCTCTATTGTACATTTGTTGGTATGTAATATAATTTCATCTGGATTTCCACTTTTTATTTTTATTTGGTTGTTAAGTGTTTTCTTTTATAAACTTTAAAAATCTAAATTTTTGGCAACCCATTTTTCTGAAATAAGGAGTGGTTATCCCGTATACATATTATTTTGTTGTGATGCTGAGAATGATCCCATCCATGATTCCATTATTTTGGAGTATCAGGCTGGCCACCCCCTATTTCGGATGGCGGGTTGTCACAGATGGTATCAGAGCATCAGGTTCTAGAGTCCTTAGGAATATGTGTGAACACTTTACGCTTTCCGCGTTGCTTTTGATTGGACATAGAGCCTTAGGATTAAGATCGTTGATTTCTCTTGTGAGATCTCGTTATTCTTCCATGAGGTAGAACCTATAGAATCTTTTGCGCATCCGTGTGAGAGTAGTGGGCCGATTGAAGAAGGGCGCCAGGGAAGGTTGTTGTGAAGGCGTCATTAGATGGAATTACTAAGAACTGTGAATTGTGGTCGGGAACGAGGACTGCTTTAGAGGTCGCTCCCTTTTTGTAGCACTTTCTTGTCTTGCTACTACGACTACTAATTACAGTGGATGTAGTTTTTCCAAGTACCACTAGAAGTAGAAAGTGGTACTAAGCTTGGTGAGAACGTGGTCACCATATTAGTGGGTGCAGGAAGTTTTGCCCATGGAGAGACCCGATAGATACTTTCTATCGTAAGTTTCTCTGGGATAACTGGAAGGAGGAGAAGGTAGATCCTCAAATGTTCACGCGAGGCTCGATCATAGGCCGACATGTGAATAAAGAGTGGTGAGATTAGGGAGATCATACATTAAAGAAAGGTAGATATAAGGAAGAGCCCTCCAATGGAATGATAGGCTCCAGAATAAGTGTCGTTAACACTTCTGATGGAGCAGTGATCATGAAACCCCATTGGTGGACATCCGCTTGGGGAGGTTTCATTGAACTGAGGAAGAGGAGGCCGAGAGCGTGTTCTCTTTTACTGAGAAAGTAAGAGGGACTGTGTGGATTATTATTTGGCGGTTAGGGGCGGAACAATGGTTATGACGTGGAAGAACCACGCATCTTCATTATGTTGATTTGGAGAACAAGGGCAAGAATAAAGTGCTTAGCTGGGGAGTTGATGAAAGTAATGTTTGTTCGTATAAGACTCGAATATGGAGTCTGAGAACCATTGGTATTGACCCGGAGTGATTGGCATAAAATGTTGGCGGGAATTCCACCTTTTTAGTGGGTGGTGTTTTCCTTAGGATAAGATTTAGTAGTATTGTATCTACTATAAATTCGGGTGTGCATATTGAGTTTGTAGTAGTATCGACGCTACTATAAATAGGGTAATTATATGACTTTCGTGGTAGGGAAGTTTTCTCTTTTCCTTCACTCGTTATAAAGCGAGTGATGATATATTTTCTTTTTAAGTATTATGTACGTTATGTACTACTTGTATGATGTATACTGTACAAGTAAAGATACTTTGGTTTGATTGGGGTGATAGAAAGCAAATAGATTGCGAGGCTATCCTACTTCTAGTTTCAGGATGGAACTAGTTGTCCTATAATATCTCTCCTGGATACAGGTTGCGACTTTATAGGGGTGGTTGAGGTAAGTAGGAGGTTTTTATTATTTGTTGTGTTATCTTGAGTGTGTGTTTGGCTGTTTGTTTCCATTGTATGTGATGGTTATGCCTTATCCCCACGACCAACAAAGTTGAGTAGTAATGCATACGAGGGGTTCTTTGGATTCCGCTTTTGCGGGACGCTCCACGCATGAACCTTAACGACGTTGGAAGTGGAGAGATACTGTTCTTTCTTCTTTTAGTTCATTCCATTATATTTTATTTTATTTTGTTGGTTAAGAGTTGGGTTGAAAGGGTAAGCCGAGAATCACATAGAAGAGTGATTAAGGGCTATTAAAGTGCGAGATAGAAGCACTGTATATAGTTCTCTCCTCTGATCGATGTGAGGGAGACTGAGATACGAAGTTGATAACGAGGCTTTTTGCGTATGTGCCGTTGTTGTTGAAAGCCAAGTTGGTCAAAAATCCTCAAATACCTACAAAATATAATAAACTAAAGTGTAGCAGTAAGTAAGGGTATTCATGGGACATGTGATCGGCATAAGAACAGTGGGTGCACAACAAGGGATGCGACACGCCGACACTTGACACCGAGGGTGATGGAATAGGAGGTGCGTGAAAGGATGGCTCAAGAGTATCAAGGGTCCTCGTGAGAGAGACAAAACCATGAAAAATCTCATAAAGAGACGGCTCGGGATCACTCTCACACGTGTCGCGTGTCAACGGAAAATAATCAAAGTAGTCCCGTAAAGGACGTTCTTCGGCCATGAGGAAAGAAAATATTTTTTGATTTTTAAATTTTTTCAAAAGGAAAGAAAATATTTTTGGATTTTTCTAAAAAGGAAAGAAATAAAATATTTTTGGATTTTTTGTAAAAATAAAGGAAGAAAAATATTTTTTGATTTTTTGAATTTTTTTTTTCGGAAGAAAAGGTGGGGAAAAATATGGACTCTTTGATTTAAGGAACTAACTAAAACCAACTACCGAAAAATAAATTGGACACACGCACAAGTCAAGAGAATTTCCTAACTAGCACATAGCCAATTTTTATCTTTAAATTTAGTGAAAGGGGTAGTCAAATTTTAATTAAGTCCGTGGGCGATAAAAATCACAGAAATATGAGTGATCGACTTTGCAAAAATATTCTCCTAGTGGGCTACCTAGTTGATTGATTTTAAATTTAGTGATAGCTAGGGTAGCACACAATGATAAGAGAGTGAGTCGGGTGATGAAATCCCTTCTCGTGAGTAACCGGGTGTAGGTCTTAGTCAATTAATTCATCACACCATTCGAAAATAAATGCGAGAATAAAATCAAATAAGATAACACAAGCACACACAATAAATGACTCGCTAACAGGAGAGGTGCGAGGGTTTAGAAACTGTACCTCCCACGGTTTTTAGGCCGTGGGGTGCCGAAAAATTTGAGTCGAGCGGGGGGAGATCACGCCTATCTCATTCGTCCTCGGGAGTCCTACCGACCCAAGGTAAAGAGGCTTCTAAATCCTCGCCAATGGACGCCCTATCTCTATCTTGTCTGGTTTCCCTATCACGCTTGTCTTCGATTATTACAATTTTAAATGGGAAATAAATGGTGTCTCAAGCACCGCAATACAAGCCAAGGATAAAATTCTGTAATACCCTGTAATTTTAATGACTTTTAAAATGGGTTATATTTGAAATTAATGGATTAATTGGATCTTATTATAAATTAATTCATTGGGGTTTTATCCTAATTGTGGATATTAAAATGGATGATTTTGAATATTACTTAAAGATATTTAGGTAATATATGAATGTGATGTCATTGATATGACGGTATGATATAAATTCGATAATTTGAATTTTTAGTCAGACGCGGTATGGGACGTGTCAGGACTAATTTATTAAATTAAAAAGGAAATTTATTTTCTATCGACCTTATAGTCATTTTGACTGCGTCGTTGCGTCCGGAAGGGTTGAAATAGTCAGAAAAGTGTATTTGGATGTTGGATTTGGATTTCGGGTCATTTGGAAATGAAAAGACAACCCAAAAGGGCATTTTTGTTATTTTTACATGGGGGATGAATAGTGATTTCGGGTTTTGTCTTATTATAAGTATTTGGAGATTAGTTGAATGTGGGTTCATTCATCTCTTCTACACAAAATTGAAAGGTCATCTTCTTAGAGAGAGTGAAAGGTTGCTTGGGAAGAGAAAAGCTTGCTTGGAAAGGAGGAGAACCAAAGGTCAAAGCTCACCACCACCATCACCACTTGTGTTATTCAACTCCAAAGGATCAGATCTTCATTAGAGGCAAGTGTTTGATATTTGCAATTTAAGTTCGTATATTTTCCATGTTAGGATAGTTATAAAAAGAGATGATTTTCATGCTTGGAAGATGAAAGGATATAGTTGTTAATGGATTTTTGGAATCTAAAAATATATAGGAATTAAACTCATGTTGTAGGTAGTTAGTAATCCAATAAATATTCATCAATCTGTGGAAGAAATTCTGAAAACAATTTAGTGTTCTTGAAGATAATATGTTGATAATTTTCTGGAAAAAGAGGCAAAAACGAGTGGAATGAGAAGAGCCAATTTGAAATGTTTAGATCTTCTTTTTGAGTGCATTTGGATGAGATTTAAGAAAAACTCAAAACACATACGTGACTCAATTTTTCGTGTAGAATCCAAATCTGAAGTCGGATTGATGATTTGAATAATTTTTGGATCTGATTTTTCTGAGTATTTAAAATATGAGAATTTATGATGGTGCTTCTTTTTAATGTTGGTTCTTATCCCAAAACTTTTGTAGATCTTCGGTGATTATTAATTGTATATTATAGGACTTAGAGAAGATCACTAAGCCCTAGTTAAGATTTGAATTGATTTGATTGGGATTTAATTGATTATAATTATGATAATTAAAGTTAAAGAGATTTCGGTTGCTAGATTCATGTGTTGGATTCTAATCTGTTTGTATGAGGATTAAGCATAGTTCAAGTAGGGGAGATTTAATATAACACCTGGGTACCCTTAGGGTTACAATTTAAACATCAAGGACTGAGTTTAAACTCATTATTGATTTCGCAAGGGCTGAGTGTAGTACAAGAGCGTAGTGGTATCGCTCCTGGATAGAGATGGGAGTTTAGAACACATTTGGTTGAAAGAGGGTATGAGGTTATCCCGATCGCATAGTTGAAGTTGTCGGACCTCCTCGATCGACAAAGTTAAGTAGTAGTGTATTAGAGGGGTTCTTTGTTTGGATTTCGCTTTGCGAGACGCTCCGAGCATTAAACTTAACGACGTCGGGAGTGGAGAGATGTTATACGATGCGAGGATAATTAAATTATGAAGTAACGATATGACATTTTAATACGTGGGATTTAAAAAGATATAATGCTACGTAAGGGAATAATCTAAGGTTAATGTGAGTACCTTGTTGTTAGTATACTATAGGTATGATAATACCTATTTGATTGATTAATGATTATGTGTATGACATACCTAGCTTACTTGCTATCGGTGGGAGGTTTACGCGTGAGGGCAGTCATATCCTGATGAATCCATGGGATCTTTGATTTTTCGCTCGAGAACATAGGTCTATGAAAGACTTATCGGGGAGTTGATAAGTCCGCTGACTATGGGTACGTAGGTATGTGCGTGACCCATGGATACGAGAACTATGTTCGCCTCCAAATTTTGTGTTGTTGTTTGTGGTTCGAGGAATCCTTACCGAACCTTTTGTCCCCTTTTCGGCGACCAACGATATTGGGACATGATAGCAGAGTAATGCATTGCTCTGCAGCTGTGACTCGGGGTGCCGTATTATATATATATATATATATATATAATGAATTAAATGAATGAATTGATATTTATTATGGTTAAATCTATCTACGGTGATAATTGTAGATAACGGTGAATAGAGAAAGAAATTGAATTAAGTTAATGAATGTTTATTGAAAAACTTAATTCATATTAATGAGAAATGATTCATGTTAATGAGAAATGATGAGAAATGTAAATGATTAATAATGTGACGTATGGTATGGGACATACGGGGATTATGATATGGGAATGGAATTATAATATGGAGACTAGAAAAGGGGAACCATTAACTAGGAGGTTAATAGGAAACATTAAGTGTGCACTCTAGTTGAGAGGTGAGAATGGAAAGTGAGAGTTGGATACTAACATGTACATAATAAATGCTTTATTGCACTTGTTAAATTCTTGTTGTTTTAAAAATCATTTTCACAATCGGGCTCTGACCCGTTTCCTTGGTTATTTTCTTTTCTATTGTATCTTCTATATCAGGTGTCCAGCAACAGGGACGCCAACCTTAGCGGACTATGACAGGCTATGGATTTATGGAGTTTTGCTTAGACGCCTATCATCATTTGATTCACAGTATTCTCTTAGTAGGGCATGTTGCCCAAAGGATTCAGTTATCTTCTTCTATCGAGATCAAATACTATGGTATTCGTGTCATTTTAATACATTTGATATTGTTGGGATTATTGTAACGGATTAATATTATTTGGGAATGTTTATTCCAATTGCATTCAAATTATTTTGTGTTATCTAATTGGTTATCAGTGTTGTAGAATAAAATGTGTGGTGTTATTCTTAAACTGGAAATGGATTTTGTTAAATTGAAATTTGAAAAGTTTTTAACACCAACTTAATTGAGTATTGGGTGAGTTGTAAATGTTTTTGACAGTGATGCTAAGAATGAGCCAACTGTTTATTCTGTTTTAATTTGGTATGGGACTGGCCACCCGGTATTTAATTAGGCGGGGTGTTACAGGTGGTATCAGAGCATCAGGTTATAGTGTCTTTTAGGGTCTGTACGGCTTACTGTGTTTTCAACTTTGTGTTCTTTGATGTAGAGCCCTATGTTTAGGATTGTTGATTTCCTTGGTGGGATTTCGTTCTCCTGCTATAACGTAGATATTAGTGAATATTATCTGCGTTCGAACGGGTTCGTACGAGAAGTATGGAAGATGAGGGCTATTGGACGGATAGCGAAGATCGTACTTAGGAGGTTATGAAGTATGTTCGAGTATGATGACCGTAGTCGAGGTCACCGCTATTATGGAAAAATTGAGGAGAGTCATTAGTAGAAGTTCTTGAAATGCGGGAATTATGTGTGTTACCTAATGAAGGCAATATATTCAAAGGCTTGGGCATATAGTTGAGTGTGGTTAACTAGAACTGAAAATTTGGGGTAAAATTTTTCTTGACTTATCAGAGCAAAGTTATAATAGTGGGATTCAACAACCACCACCCACTAATGAGGGTATGTTCTCTATCTAAGGAATTATAAGGCGTATATTGATTTTTGTAGCGATTAATATTATATGGGAAAATGGGTTGCTTAACTTTGACAATAGCACTGTTATTTACGTAGACTCACCGACGGGTGTAGGATACCTATATTTTCATGTCATCACGTGGGTTTGATTTTTATCGCGAAATTACTTACTTTGGGCATGTTCGAGCATGATATGAATATCGGCATGCATTGACTTGTGGTATACGAGAGCGTATGTACTACTATTATCCAGCATCTTGTCTTCTAGAGAAGTGTAGATGAGTAGACTCTATCTGAAATCAATAAAACCTAAAAAAAAAATTGTTTAAATTGATAAACCTGATATTTTTTTTCGATAAACCAAATTTTTATACACTATTGAATAAGGACCTTAGGAGTTTCGATGACCGACTACTTTAGGAAGTAGTGTATCGGGGTGGTTCCTTGTTTGGATTTCGCTTGCGAGACACCCCACTCATGAAACTAATAATCGTTGGGAGTCTAAATAAGATAGGTCTTTAGGATATGAGTTTATAACCTTTGCTATTATAATGAAAGTTGTACGATAGGGTGTATGGGCGCCCTGGATGATTGGATTGTAGTAGTTTTCAAAATTGTGAAACAGTAAGTAGTTGTGACTTCAGGATTTATTTGTTTAATAAGTGAGGATCATTTTTCCAAAACTTTTTCACGAGGAAGGTATAGGGAAGATTGGGTAAAGTTTAAATTCGATTCAGTTGAAACTATATGGTGAGGTTTTGGCGTATAACATCGATAGGGATTTTCGTTAATGTACTGTATGGGCGGTACTACTTAGATTTCTTGCGATGTGAGATTTATACTCGGAGTTGACCTTATCAGTATGGTTCATTTTTCTGAATTTCGGGATGAAATTTTGTTATAAGGGGGGAAGTATGTAATACCCCGTAATTTTAATGACTTTTAAAATGGGTTATATTTTAAATTAATGGATTAATTGGATCTTATTATAAATTAATTCATTTGGGTTTTATCCGAAATTGTGGATATTGAAATGGATGATTCTGAATATTACTTAAAGATATTTAGGTAATATATGAATGTGATGTCATTGATATGACGGTATGATATAAATTCGATAATTTGAATTTTTAGTCAGACGCGGTATGGGACGTGTCGGGACTAATTTTTTAAATTAAAAAGGAAATTTATTTTTTATCGACCTTATAGTCATTTTGACTGCGTCGTTGCGTTCGGAAGGGTTGAAATAGTCAGAAAAATCTATTTGGATTTCGGGTCATTTGGAAATGAAAAGACAACCCAAAAGGGCATTTTTGTTATTTTTACAAGGGGGATGAATAGTGATTTCGGTTTTTGTCTTATTATAAGTATTTGGAGATTAGTTGAATGTGGGTTCATTCATCTCTTCTACATAAAATTGAAAGGTCATCTTCTTAGAGAGAGTGAAAGGTTGCTTGGGAAAAGAAAAGCTTGCTTGGAAAGGAGGAGAACCAAAGGTCAAAGGTCACCACCACCATCACCACTTGTGTTATTCAACTCCAAAGGATCAGATCTTCATTAGAGGCAAGTGTTTGATATTTGCAATTTAAGTTCGTATATTTTCCATGTTAGGATAGTTATAAAAAGAGATGATTTTCATGCTTGGAAGATGAAAGGATATAGTTGTTAATGGATTTTTGGAACCTAAAAATATATAGGAATTAAACTCATGTTGTAGGTAGTTAGTAATCCAATAAATATTCATCAATCTGTGGAAGAAATTTTGAAAATAATTTAGTGTTCTTGAAGATAATATGTTGATAATTTTCTGGAAAAAGAGGTAAAAACGAGTGGAATGAAAAGAGCCAATTTGGAATGTTTAGATCTTCTTTTTGAGTGCATTTGGATGAGATTTAAGAAAAACTCAAAACACATACGTGACTCAATTTTTCGTGTAGAATCCAAATCTGAAGTCGGATTGATGATTTGAATAATTTTTGGATCTGATTTTTCTGAGTATTTAAAATATGAGAATTCATGATGTTGATTCTTTTTAATGTTGTTTCTTATCCCAAAACTTTTGTAGATCTTCGGTGATTATTAATTGTATATTATGGGACTTAGAGAAGATCAGTAAGCCCTAGTTAAGATTTTAATTGATTTGATTGGGATTTAATTGATTAGAATTATGATAATTAAAGTTAAAGAGATTTCGGTTGCTAGATTCATGTGTTGGATTCTAATCTGTTTGTATGAGTATTAAGGATAGTTCAAGTAGGCGATATTTAATATAACACCTCGGTAGCCTTAGGGTTACAATTTAAACATCAAGGACTGAGTTTAAACTCATTATTGATTTCGCAAGGCTGAGTGTAGTACAAGAGCGTAGTGGTATCGCTCCAGGATAGAGATGGGAGTTTAGAACACATTTGGTTGAAAGAGGGTATGAGGTTATCCCGATCGCATAGTTGAAGTTGTCGGACCTCCTCGATCGACAAAGTTAAGTAGTAGTGTATTGTAGGGGTTCCTTGTTTGGATTTCGCTTTGCGAGACGCTCCGCACATGAACCTTAACGACGTCGGGAGTGGAAAGATGTTATAGGATGCGAGGATAATTAAATTATGAAGTAACGATATGACATTTTAATACGTGGGATTTAAAGAGATATAATGCTACGTAAGGGAATAATCTAAGGTTAATGTGAGTACCTTGTTGTTAGTATACTATAGGTATGATAATACCTATTTGATTGATTAATGATTATGTGTATGACATACCTAGCTTACTTGCTATCGGTGGGAGGTTTACGCGTGAGGGCAGTCATATCCTGATGAATCCATGGGATCTTTGATTTGTCGCTCGAAAATATAGGTCTATGAAAGACTTATCGGGGAGTTGATAAGTCCGCTGACTATGGGTACGTAGGTATGTGCGTGACCCATGGATACGAGAACTATGTTCGCCTCCAAATTTTGTGTTGTTGTTTGTGGTTCGAGGAATCCTTACCGAACCTTTTGTCCCCTTTTCGGCGACCAGCGATATTGGGACATGATAGCAGAGTAATGCAATGCACCGCAGCTGTGACTCGGGGTGCCGTATTATATATGAATATATATATATATATATATATATATATATATATATATATATATATATATATATATATATATATATATATATATATATATATATATATATAATGGATTAAATGAATGAATGGATATTTATTATGGTTAAATCTATCTACGGTGATAATTGTAGATAACGGTGAATAGAGAAAGATAATTGAATTAAGTTAATGAATGTTTATTGAAAAACTTAATTCATATTAATGAGAAATGATTCATGTTAATGAGAAACGCTGAGAAATGTAAATGATTAATAATGTGACGTATGGTATGGGACATATGGGGATTATGATATGGGAATGGAATTATAATATAGAGACTAGAAAAGGGGAACCATTAACTAGGAGGTTAATAGGAAACGTTAAATGTGCACTCTAGTTGAGAGGTGAGAATGGCAAGTGAGAGTTGGATACTAACATGTACATAATAAATGCTTTATTGCACTTGTTAAATACTTGCTGTTTTAAAAATCATTTTCACAATCGGGCTCTGACCCGTTTCTTTGCATATTTTCTTTTCTATTGTATCTTCTATATCAGGTGTCCAGCAACTGGGACGCCAACCTTAGCGGATTATGACAGGCTATGGATTTATGGAGTTTTGCTTAGACACCTATCATCATTTGATTCACAGTATTCTCTTAGTAGGGCATGTCACCCAAAGGATTCAGTTATCTTCTTCTATCGGGGTCAAATACTATGGTATTCGTGTCATTTTAATACATTTGATATTGTTGGGATTATTGTAACGGATTAATATTATTTGGGAATGTTTATTCCAATTGCATTCAAATTATTTTGTGTTATCTAATTGGTTATCAGTGTTGTAGAATAAAATGTGTTGTGTTATTCTTAAACTGGAAACGGATTTTGTTAAATTAAAATTTGAAAAGTTTTTAACACCAACTTAATTGAGTATTGGGTGAGTTGTAAATGTTTTCGACAGTGATGCTAAGAATGAGCCAACTGTATATTCTGTTTTAATTTGGTATGGGACTGGCCACCCGGTATTTAATTAGGCGGGGTGTTACAAATTCCTAATACAAGCCTTCTAAAAAATATAAAAATGGTACTAAAAATAATAAAGTGCAAAAAAAATAAAAAAATATATGAACTACAAGTTGAAATTCGCTCCGAGCTTCACAATCCCAAGAATGGCAACGACGCCATTTGATAACGAGACTTTTACATCCCCGGCAACGGCGCCATTTAATAACTAAGCTTTTTGCATATATGTCGTTGTTTGAAAGCCAAGTTAGTCAAAAATCCTCACATACTTACAAAATTAATAAACTCAAGTGTAGAGGTAAGTAAGGGTATCAATCCACTTCCTAGGGAGTAAGCTAGAGACAAATTCAATTGTAATTCACTTTTTATTTTCTTTTTGTGCTTTTTCACTTTTCTAATTTTTTTTAGCTTTTTCAATATTAAAACAATAGGGTGAGGTGAGGTTTTAAACTAAAATAAACTAAGATGAAAATAACTAACTAGAAAGTAACTAAAATGAAAGTTAAAGTCTAAACTAAAATAAAAGATAAAGTGAGGTAAATAATTGTGAGAACAATCAAGGAATGGGATTACACCACAAATTTTAGTTATTCTAATTAATTATTTTAATTCTTTGAATACTCCCAAATTAATATCAAAATTACAAACCAACTCTCGTTGCAAGTGTAATTAAAATAGTAATCTTTTAGAAAGTTAAGTTTAACACCCCACAACTCTAGAAACATGGATTCACACTCCTTTTAATTAATCACCCGCTAGGATCGATCAATTAGAATTTATGTCAATTTTATAAAATAAATTTAGAGTTGAAATTCAAGTGATAATACCCCACTTAAGAAACCCCTATCTCTAGTTCGAATCTAAAATGGGTATTATCACTAGAATTTCGATTTTCTCTCGAAAATCATTTACCCTCTCTCGAGGCGTAAATCTAAGGGTGAGGGATCACAATTAACATTCAAAGGGACTTTTCAAGTAATTAAACTAATAAATATAAAATAACATCAAATAAGGGTTTTATCCCACCCCTTGAAAGGGGATTTAGACTAACATGATATTAAACAAGACAAATTAATTATCAAGGTTACTAAAATAAAAGAGAAGAGAATAGAACAAGCAAACCAAAATCTCTTTGAGAAAGTTGAACTCTACTCTTCCAAATTGAAGCATACAATCCCTCCAATTGACCATCCAAATGCTTTGAAATTAATTATTCACTCAATTAACTCTCTTACAAAATTTAATCTAATAAATATCTAACAAAAATAAAAAGAATAAAATAAAACTATATCCAAATGGTGTTTTTCTCTACAATTCTCTCTCTAGAATTTTCCTATCTAAAAGCCTCTTTTTCTTTGAATTGGGGTATTCATCTTCAATATATAGTAGATGCATGGTGCATGAGGGGTGTGCACATGGGGGTATATTGGGTAATGGAAGTGCACATGTGGATATGGTGTGAGGAGCATGTGGGTTGAGAGGTGTGAGGTCACAAAAATCTGATTTGGGTGAGGGTATTTTGGAAATTGGTTAAAAGAGCTAGTTGGGGATTTTTAAGGGTATATTGGGAAAAAGGGTAAAATTGGGTTTAATTTGTCACATGGGTTTTACTTTGGTCTTTGGTTTGTTTGGCATTTGAAATGGCAGGTCGTGTGGGGATTTGGAAATGGGACAAAATGGGTTTGGGTTCATGGCTTGGTTTTGGGAGTTTCATGGGTGTGGATTGGAATGGTGGGTTATGGCTTGAGCATGTGGGTCTAAGGAAGAGGTGGCAGGAGCTCCGAAGTGGGTGGTCGGGTTTGAGTTGGATGGGGGCGCCGGCGAGAGAGGTCGCCGGTGGTCGGAGGCGGTTGGGGTCAGGGACATGAGTTTGGTCTCGAGCTGAGGGTTCTGGCGGATTAAGGGATTCCGACGGGTTCCGCCGACGGTGGGTTTCAGTAGTTGTTTCCGGAGGTGATAAGGTGCTGCCGGGTTGAATATTTGGAGATGGGGGTTGGGTTTGGGATGGTTGGTGTTTTGTGTTAATGGATTTTGGTGGGTTTAGAGGAGAGAGGAGAGAGAAAGGGTGTGTAGGTGGAGAAGATGACGTAGGGAGGGGTTGTGTGTGTGTGAGTGTAGGAAAAATAGGGAGGTGTTAGGGAGGTGTAGGATAAGTGGGGTGTGTGTATTTAATTTGAACCCCTAATAAAAATAACACTAAAACTAATTAATAAAAATAAAATCCTATTAAAATTCTATTCTAAAATAAAACAAAGACTCAAATGAAATTGAAACTAAAAAAAGAAATAAAAATAAAAATAAAAATAAAAATAAAATCTAATAAAACTTAAAAATTAAAATCTTAAAAACAAAATGTAAAAACTAATAAATAAATGAAATCCTGAAAATTAAAATCCTAATAAAATAAAATAAAACTAGAAACTAGTAAAAAAAATAAAATAAAATTATACTACATAAAATATAAAATAGAAAAATAGAAAATGAAACCTATAAAATACTAAATAAATCTAAAATAAATCCTAAAATAGAAATGACTCAAACTAAAAATCTAAAAATAATAATAAAAATGGACAAATTAGACACACACGGGCTTTGGGATAGGCTAAGGCTTAGGTTTAGGGTAGGTAAGGATATGGGACAAGGGCATTTAGCTCCATAAAATGCACAATTGCCTTGAAATACGCGTTTGAACACCGCAACGTGCATTCGGCCTACAAAATAAACATTTAAGCACATAAGACCCATATTTCCGAGAATTAGCAACAAAATTACGTCTATTCGGGGTATAAAATGTACAGTTTTCGGTGCTTATCACACCACCCCCAAACAGAGCATTGCTAGTCCTCGAACAATAAGATAGAGAGAAAGAGAAAGATAAGAAACCAAAAGTGTACCACTTTCGCGGGCACTTGCGATTGCACTTAGCATGTGCAATAAGCCTTTAAACCTATAGGTTGCCCTACTGGACGAGTTGTGTCTCGTGAGGGTTTGTAGGGAATATACCCACAAAATTCTTATTTACAGAAATTTATTGAAGGGCAGTCAATCTCTTATTAGACATAGAATAGTCGTACAATCCATCACATGAGAAATATTTTCAGAAATACAAGTTATAAGTGCATAAAAAGTTTAGCTAAGTAAATACTCAAGGCACATCCTTCCTAGAACTCAACGTGTGTAGTGTGAATCAGTCAAAATGGGTCTAGAATCATAAGAGTAATTCCTAGATTGCCTCTTCGGAATCAACGCTTTAACTTCAAATCTCACTAGATATAACTCATTCAAACGAACTCTCGAGATATGGGTTAGTGTATCTCTCTTGTGTGTGAGGAGCTGAGTAAATGTAAGCAAGTTCAAACGTCTCACACACACATAAGAAAGAACGAACATATAGAAATAAAATTGATCTCATGAAAGAATGTTAATCACAATAGTGAGAACGTCGAGTTATTCACCACGTCGACTATCATTTGCCCGAACACCTAGGGGAACATGTATGTTTATGGGTGAGGGGGAAATGAAATGGGATATGTGGGATGAGGTGAGGTAGGATAGGATGGGATGATGATATGATGGATGGATGGTGGATATTTGAGAAGAGTGTCCTATACTTTAGGCACAAATGTCTTTATTACATAAAAATTAACTACAACTCTCTTTTTCTTTTCTTTTCTCTCTCTTTTTTTTTCTTGCTATTTTTCTTTTCTTTTTTTCTATTTTTTCTATTTTTGCTATTTTTTTTCTTTTTTTCTTTTTCTTTCACTTTTCAAACCAACACTGAAGACATTTAACATTTTGAATCAACACTCTTTTATTTGAAAATGAAAGATGATTGATATATGAATGGAGTGGGGAATGTATATGGATGGTGAGGGGAATAGATGTGAATATGGAAATATAATGGGTAAAGTGAATGGAAATGTGATATGGGGAAAAGTGGTAGGTGTATGGATAAAAATCTAGTATTCGGGACAAATTTCAAGACACGCGTTTCTTACAACTTGAAAATGATGTCATTCTCAGTGATCAACCAAATTTTAATGAAGGATAATGAGATCATACAACAATTTAAGTGCGGACCCAAAAGAAGTTGAATCAACTTGTGACTCAGAGATTGCGTAAAACTCTCTAAAAGGGTGAAAGGCACAAATCTCACAAGCTAAAGTCTCTACTAGTGATCCTTAAGGTTCTCTTTAGAATTGTAATACTCCTCACTCTAAACCGTAGTGACATGATAAGTGCACAAATTTTGTTGAGTCTAGGAATTCATAGTGCAAAATGCCTTGATATGTATTACATAAGCTATTTAGAAAAAATATTCTCTATCTTGATTCCTAGACTTTTGAAAGATGGATGATTGAAAATTTACATCAATGAGTGAGATGAAAGAAACTGCTCGAAATTTTAAAAATCAGGTTTAAAAATCAAAAAATTTCAAAAGAGGTACAATTTTGATAAAATTCCCCACCCCCAAACAAAAAGGAACATCGTCCTCGATGTTAAGTAAAATGATTTTTAAAATTGAGAGCATGAGGTAGGAAAGAGATTACCAGAATGAACTGCTAATGAAGTGGACAGATGTAGCCAATAATAAACCTGAATAAATGATAAGAGAAAAAAATGTGTACAAGTCCATAACATGGTAAAGCATAGGGTGATGTGAAACACCACCCCAAAACAGGATGAGACTAGTACAAGAAACGCGGGCTACCTCCCGGTAGCGCTAAGTTTAACGTCTTCAGCCAGACCGATGAAATCTCACCCTAAGGATAAGATCTATGAAATCATGGGGTGGCAGAAAAATTGGGTGATGAGAATCACGCCCAAACAAGACTGAAGCGTCAGTCTTGTTGGATAGAGGCTAAACATGTCAATGCACTTATATGGCAAAGTGCATCACATGATGCAAAGCATCAATGGACCATGGGCGGTTGGGTATTAAGGTAAGGGTGAGGGTGAATAGGCATCGGTCATGGGCCATATTGAGTCGGAAGGTGAGGGCAACTAGGGCCCTATAAGCATGGTGATCCAATTGGTGAGGGAGGCGAAATGGTGTAGCAAGTGGAATGGGTTGGGCCTCATAAAAATCACACGACCGTTCTATGAATGGGCAATGATAATGGTCGCGTAGTGACACGCCAGGGAGCTATTGAGAAAAATCAACACCACAAGAGAGTGGTGTGCATGGAGGAACAAGCTCGATGTTAAGGAAGTGGAGAGTAGCACCACAAATACTCTCGTGGAAGGTGGAGGATGGGTTCAGGTGAGGATCTAAGAATGTGGATGGAAACATGAAATGTGTAAAGGCAAGATCCAAACCAAGTGGTGGGGTAGACGGGATAATGGGTGGGTCGGGTGGGACAAATGGCGGAGGAAGATGATCCAACTCAAGAGTGGGGGACACACACTCATTGGTAGGAGTAAAGAAATACTCACAAGGGAGTGTGGTTTCTAAAGATGGAGTTGTCAACTTCTCCAAAAAGTTATCATTGGTGAATGTGGTGGGTGGATCAAACGAGGCACCAAGATCAGTGATAGAGGAATCACTAAAAATATCAGGCTCAACGGGAGCCATGCATGGTGGGACATCATCCATATCCGGATAGTTAGGAACTATCACGGATTCTATCTCGAGAAATTATTGAGCACTCGTAGCCGGAGCTAACCTAGGATGAAGTGGTTCCTCGGGAACACAAGGATGAAGCTCGATAGGTGTAGACTCGGGCATTTTTTTGGATTCGACGGGAAAGTGAGTGGGAACAGGAACTGCAAGCTGGGGTTCACTTGGACATGGTGGGATTTGATCAGGCTCACTATCGAAAGGCAAGTCAACACAACTGTCGACTTGGGACCCGGACCATGGAATGGTCCCAACATCGAGATTCTCTGGGTGGTAGGGTTGGTCACATTCAAATTTCGTGTCATAAGAGGACACATCATCGTCACACTCGGTGGCAACGATGGGTGGAGGCATGGGAATGTCTGACTCTCTCACACACTCCAATTCATTTAACCTTTGTTCAAGCCTTTGGAGAGCTTGAGTTTGAATTTGAGTGGCTCGCGCTTGCTCAAGTATGAACTTTTGCAAGAGCCTTTCGAGAGTGGAGGTGGATTATGGTGGTGGTGGAGTGACGGGTGGTGGCGGTGGTTGAGGTTGACACAACTCGCTATGATCATGACTATATGAAGAATACTCAAATGAAGTGGGTGGAGTGGGGACAAGTTCATCATACACGAAAGGACCACTTTCGTGATGGACAAATGGTCGATACTCATTGGGTGCATAGTGAGGGGGCTGATCAGAAATGGGTGCATAAGGATGCCATGAAGACTGTTGGAACGTGTGAGGATCCACAACATCGGGTTGGGATTTGTATTGCGGGGAAGGGTGATCAAGCCTCCATAAATAGCTTGGGTACTCACACAACTCGGGATTAGGTATAGCGGGGTAGTAGGCCGAGGTGGGTTCCGGAACAGTGTCATATGGATACACATGGTCCGTGGTGGGTTTGTATGGATATGACATGTAAGGGCTAATTGAGACTTCGGGTTATGCCTTGATAAGAAGGCTAATTGAGACTTCGGGTTATGCCTTGATAAGAAGGCTATTTGAAAAGATGTATAAATGTTATGAATTAAATTTGTAAGACTTCACAGAAAGTTAATGTCTGATTAATTGAAATCTTTAATGATGAAATGGAAATACGTAGAAGAAATTTTTTATTAATAGGACTGTGAGTTAGACTTTTACCGATCCCGATCATGTGTTTTAGACCGTCACATCTTAATGACCGACGATGCGAGGTAGTAGTGTAATGGGAGGTTCCTGGTTTGGATTTTGCTTCGGCGAGACGTCCCACGCATGAAACCGAGCGAATGTCGGAAGTTGAGATAGGTCTTGGACACTAGGGATATACTTAGTATTATATGTATACGATTTAGATAAGATATGTATAGATAGACCTTACAATTATTAGGACATAACGCCATTAGGGCATGTAATGTTGATTTAGGAAGATTATAAGGTGTTGACCACAAATATGTTGTGGGTTGACCCTTAGGGGGGATTAGATCCCTCGGAACGAGAAGTGTGGAATCTCGGGAGATTTCAAAAGTTAAGCCGATGGAGATGAGACCTCTCCTAGTTAAAGTGTTACATTGGTAACCTAACTTTTGGGGAGTTAAAAGGATGAATTGACTTTCACTCTCGAGCCCATTTTGTTAAGTTCGGGGATGGATTTAATAAACAAGTCTCTGCCAGGATGGGGAGTAATAATACTGGAGCATGGACCCGTTGTTTATGCGTCTCACAAACTTAAACTTATGGGAAGTATTATCCCATGCGTGATTTAGAATTCATGGAGGTAGTAATCGCATTAAAGAAGTGGAGGCACTATTTCCTAAGCAAGAAAGTTGGTCTTTCTCGCGAGCAACAAGTTGTTACAGTATGTTGTGGGAGGAATAGAGTTGGTGTTTGGAGTTCTTAAAGAACTATCAATTGGATATTTTGATTCTCTAAGGAAATGCGATTGGGGTAGTGGATGCGTCGAGTAAGAAACCCGTTGGAGATATTTGTGATGGCATGGAAAGCCAAATGAAACAAGCATGACTCGGAAGACTTTGTTGCAAGAGCATTCCGATCTATGATTGGCCGTTTCACCTACTCGTGTGAAGAGAGTAGCGGTGGAATGAAGAAGGGTATATTTAAAGATGTTTTCTTTGAATTTACGGCACCAAATTGGTCATGATCCTATTTGAGAAAACTGTTGATCGCTTGACCAAACTGTTGCTTTTTCGGCAATTGCGGGCGGACGATATGTAGAGGAGTACGCCCCGCTTCTTTTATGGAGTGGTGGTAAAATCGTGTGAAGTGCCTAACAATAGTGGTGGACTAAGACTACATAATTTGTTTCGAAGGTTGGACAAGTTTCCATGAAGGAATGGGAACCGTATGGAAATGGAGTATATCTTTCCACCCTAAAGTGGATGGATGAATGGAGGAAGTTGACTTAATGCCGAGAGGCATGCTTCGAATGTATGCCTTGGATTATATGGATGGATGGGAGCAGTATATTATATGGAATGGAAATTCCCGTACTAATTAGGCTTTTTGAGTGGCCTTATGAATCTTTTCCTAAGCTATGGCACCGTGAGTGGCCTTGTGTAGTCGGGTGAGTAATTCGCATACTCGTTGAATGAAGCCAGCGAATAATTGGTTCGTTGGACTTGTAGCGATCCTGGAACACTTCCATAATGAGTGGGATTTTGAGCCATATGCTTTGAAGGGCTACACCTATGCGAGGAGACATTGAGTAGTATCAGTGTTAAGTAAGTTGGGATGTAACACGATTCAAGATGTAAGACTATTTACGCCGAGTCGCTTGGTTATCATCTTCCACCGTAGGAAGTTAGAATTGATAGTTGGTGAGGGACGCTTTGTTCTATGCCGAGGCACAAAGATTATAGACTGAGATCGATAGTGACGACTTTGGTCCAAGTCCATTTTGGGATGCCGTAATAACGAGGGTTTGTTAAGGGCGATAGAATGATAGTTTAAGATAGTATACCCTTTATGCGTATAGGGTATGCCCGAATTTTGAGGGCAAAATTCCCTCATAAGGGGGGGAGTATGTAACAACCCTCGCTTTTAGGAGGCTAATTTTATATTTATTTACCGCATAAGGTAATTATATAAAATGTTGGGAATTGGAGTAAATATTAATTGAATGAATTGAAAGTTAATATTTACTAGATTGATGCATATTTACTGTATGTGAAAGTAAATATCATCAGGTTGCATGTTTTATAGTGTCATGTGTTTTAAATGACATTATGGTTTAAATGAAATTGGAATTGGAAATAATTTATAAAATTATCGGATGCCAGTTTAGAGGGTGTAGTTAGTCCCAGAATGTCCGAGACAGTCAAAATAAGTGCCATATTGTATTTTGGGTTTCGGGCACTTTTGACTGGTTTTAATGTAAACGCGTATTTGGGAGTCATTTTAATGTGGTATTAACCACTTAAGTTGGAAACTTTAGACTTAGGCCACGATTTTTAAGTCTTGCCCTTATTTCATTTCCTCATTTTATGTCTTAAACATAGAGAGAGAGAGAGAGAGAGAGAGAGAGAGAGAGAGAGAGAGAGAGAGAGAGAGAGAGAGAGAGAGAGAGCTTAGGAGAAAATAGGAGAAATGAAAGAGATTTGGAGATTGAAAATTGGGATTGCTTCTACCACAAAGAAATCTGAGATTTTAACTTCAAGGCAAGTTTCCTACTTGCTAATATATGATTTAAGATGAGTAAATTGTGTGATAGTTGTGTATTTGCATTTATGGATCAAAATGGAATTTATGGGATTTAAACCATAATCTTAGTTTTGTTGATAAAATTGTGGATTATAGTGGTTATAAATCATGTAGAATGAATTTGGGTAGATAAATGTTGATGGTTGTGTTTAAAAATGGGAGAGATTTGAGGTTTGGGGAAGTTAGGGTTCATAACCCTTAAAGCCATTATTGGCAAATCCACAGGGGTGAATCGATTCGGCCCTTGGGCGAATCGATTCGCCTAGGGTCAGCCAACAGGTCTGTTTGGACCGAATTGATTTGGCCAAGCCGAATCGATTCGGTAGGTTACAGAGTCCTAGGTTACCTTGTCCGAACCGATTCGCTTTTTGGGCGAATCGACTCGCTTTCCTGCTGTTTTTGAGTTAATTTTATAACTCAATTTCAAATCATTTTCTTTAAGTCTAGGGCCTACGAACCTTCTTGAATGAAGTAAACTTAGCGTCCTAGAGTCTTAGTTGAGTTAGTTAATTACCCTACATTAGGAATGGGTTATGTGGGGACTTTTTCGGGGTTATGCCTATTGATGCTACGACAATCTTTTCTTCTAGTTGATTGTTATGAAACTAGGATATGTTGTGTTATGTTTAGGAGACTTTAGAAGCTCAATTGAGCTATGTTAACCTTGATGGTTCATAATAACACCGCAAATGAATGTTGGGAGAGTAAATTGAAAGTTTATTCATTCCTTTGAGGTATGCCCCAAAATGTTTGGAGATAATTAAGAGTTTATTTACTCCTTTGAGGCTGTAATGACGATAAAATTTATCGTATGGCTCCGGATAATAAGTTAAGTTGTTTACAGAATGTAAATGATAATGGTCTCGGATAAAATGAAACCTACACATATATAATGGTGAATGAAAATGATATGGAAATGGTAATGATTATGGTAAATGATAATTTACTTAATCATGAATCTGGGAAATGATAATTTACTCGACTTTTGAAAATGGCAAATAAAATGGTTTAAACACACCCTCTCTAAATGCCACCATAAGGGAAGTTCGCGAGTGAGGTGAAGCCCCCTGGATAATGAATTCAGGGTGGATATAGTCCTAGGCCATGCGAGCGTTTATTGTTGTATATTTTTCTGCGATGGGTAGGTAATTTCGGGTGTGGTTATGACTACCCCGCAGGCACATGGCCGCTTCCCGACGTCTTGCGTTATAGGTGCCCAGGTTGTCTTGATGATAGTCCCTGGAAGATGATGGTCATTTAGGGGCGCGCATAGTGGGGTAACCCGGATGGGCGGTTTTAACAACCCGCCTAATGGGATACCGGGCGATCACTCCTATATCGAATTAAAACAGGAGTCACATATGGATCATTCTTAGCATTACTGTCGAAAATCCATTTGATTACTAATATCCTATTAGGCGAGCGTTAAAAAATTTTACTTAACTACTCTTTTTAAACAATTATAATAAAGCATACACAAGTTAATGCGTAAATGAAACTGAAAGGAAAATGAAATGAAATAAAATAACAAACACTCGGTTCAAATTATACAACATTATCGAAGAACGGGCAAAGAATAAATAAAACCCGTTGGACCATTGGCCCGAATGTTTGTACAATACCTCGTATCTAGAGTACAAAGAAAGAAGAGTCTACCGAGAAACTGTAAGCATCCACAGTTGCTGCAGCAGACGTCTGACTTGAAGGAAATGCCATCCAGGCGTCCCTATGTCTGGACACCTATATATATATATATATATATATATATATATATATATATATATAATATACAACAAGAGAGGAAAAGTAGATAAACGGGTCAGAGCCCGAATTTTGAAAATATTTTGCAAGTGCACAAATGCTTTATTTATTTTTTTTGAAAAATAGTTTTATCTCATATTTAAATTGGTATCGCACTCCCATGAGATACCCCTCACCTCTCCTCTAGTAGTGCACACCTAACGCATCCTAACAACATACCCTAGTCAAGCTATCCCTGCCTAACTAGTCTAATTTACCCATCTACTATCTACCCTGGATAGTCCAAGTGCTAAGCGCTAAACTTCCCTCCATTCTCAACACTGCACTAAGTTCGTGCGTGGGGTGTCTCACAAAGAGAAATCCAAACAAGGAACCCCCCCGATACACTACTACTTAGCAGGGTTAATGGTAGAGATCCATTAGGCCCGTAGCACGCAACAAATGTATAAATACATATGTATACATCTAAAATATACATCCGGATAATATCTCCCTGACTGAGGTTTACAAATCTAATTATATCTTATAATACACATCCGTATCTACCTCCCGGACTGAGGTGTATTCTATACACATATCAAAACTTTCCATTTCCCTTCTCATATCCAAGAAATGTATTTAAAAGCCAATTCATTGCTTTATCATAACATATATCTTTTTAAAAGCCAATTTTATTATCATAAAAATGCTTTTACTTTTGAAATTATCCCATGTCCCTTTTTATACTCACGAAATGTACCCAAAGCCATTTTCATTATCATGAAAATGCTTTGATCATACCATATGCTTCCACATCCCTTCTTCTATCCGGGAGTGTTACCGAAGCCAAAACCTTTATCCCATTTCCATTTTTATACTCAGGAAAAGTAATTAAAGACAATCCATTATCATGAATTGCTTTAATAAATCTAAGACCGCCCCTCCGGGTTTTCCCACTGGACACGCCCCTAAATGGCTATCATCTTCCAGGGCCTCTCAAACAAGACGACCTGGGAACCTAACAACATCGGGAAGCGGCCATATGCCTGCAGGAAAGTCAGGACCACATCCAGAATCCTCTAACCAGAGCATAAACAAATATATAATCGCTCATATGGCCTAAAGGACTATATCCACCCTGCTCAATAGCCAGGGGACTTCGCCATAACGCGCGCAACTTCCCTTATGATAACGATTTAGGGAGGTGTGTAATCCATATTTTATCAATTATGAAAAACATTTCTTTACCATTTTGAAAATACTCATACGTATATCTTCAAAATCATTTCCATTATATCATAAATATATATACTTATACCATATATTCCACCTAGAATATATAAACGACCAAAATGGCCTATAGCATCTAGCGATGACAAATAATCCCAAAGATTCCCTCTAGGAATCATAATCATGCATTCGTATAAGCATGACACTAAACCCAAAGTGTTTCTTACTTTTAATAAACAATACTTAACTTAATCCCCTCTAGGGATTTACTTGGATAACTCCAATTATACCATTTCACTCTAAGTGAAATATATATATATACCTCTATATTCCCAAATTATCCTAATTATCTCGTAGGATACACTAACTCCACAATCGATTATAATTATGCTTCCTATACGCATAATTATATAGGCCTAAATGCCCATCGAAATATCCTAGGAATTTATCTTTCCCAAACAACCTTAAATTTAATGGGTTATGGATTTTATTTCCATGAACCCAAAGACTACACCTAGTCCAATTAATCATTTAGGGATCCCCACCCTATTTTAGGGACCCCAACATTCTAAATCCTCAACCTAGCTATTTTCCTCGAAAATAAAGTTTAAGGGTTATAGTTTTAAACCGTCACTTAACCCTCATAAATTCCTTTAATTAGAGGACCATATAGTCCTAAAAGGTCCCTTAGGTTATCACCTAATCAACCTCAAAGCAAGATGAAATGGAATCTATCCCATCCAAATCATCCTAGAAAAATTTCCAACTTTCAGCAGGGGTCGATCGATCGACCCTTGACCGTCGATCGATCGATGGCTCGATCGATCGAGCCCCCATGATCGATCGATCGATCTTGTCGGTCTGCTTCTTCTCCGAGAAGCTGTTTCGGCCATGGAAGCTTCCCCCAAGCTTCCATCTCCTCACCTAACGGCCTAAAACTTCTACCAACAATAAATACACTTATAATATGGGTTCTAAACATCTTAGAACCCGGAATCACTAATTAATTTCAGTTAAAACCTAAGTTTCTCCAATTTACCATTTTTAGGGGTTTATTCGTTTTAACTCCCAAAAACCCGTTTTATCCACGAACACCCAACCCAAAATCGTTAGGGTTTGTTATACCAACAATGATATGAGATATTTATGCTTAAAAATAAATAAAGCAAGTAAACACTTGCCTCGTGGATAAAATCCGACGTCCTGGAGCCGAATCTCGCGGAGGCTGGCCGGAATCTCCTCTTTTTCTCTCCTCCTCTCTCTCTTCTCTCTCCTTTCTCTTCTTTCTTTCTCTCTTTCTCCCTCTCTTCCCCCTTTTATAAGGAGAAAAGGGTTAAATCCCTAAATACCCCGAAAATGACTCGTTTACTCAATTACGAGCCCGTTTAATTCCAAAATTACCCGGAACTCAATTTCGACAATCGGACACTCTTTTCCGACTATCTCGGACATTCCGAGACTCATGGTGTAGTCAAAATTTCCATCCGAGGTACTTGACCGCAAATCACTATTCTAACCCATAAAAGTAAATGCGAGTTTTCTACTCGAAATCTTACCTCTTTTGTCGGTATACTCCACAACGACGTATAATTGAATTACCTCGACCTATTTAGTCCCAAAAATAATTATAACACCCATCGAAAATCATTAAATCCTCGAAAATCCCAAAAATCACTATTTCAAGAAATTCTTCAAATTCCCATTTATACTTAATTATGGAATTTAATCGTCTCCAAAAGGGCGGGTTGTTAGATACTCCCCCCCTTACAATGAAATTTCGTCCTCGAAATTCAGATACAACCTACACCACCAACCTAGAATCTCTCCAAATCCTAATACCTCAAGGGGAACGATACCAACCCAATGGTTCCCAACCATATGACATACGACTACCATGATCGTAAAGTGACTCTAATACGTCACTTAATACCCATCCTCTATGATGCCTCTCGGCATGATTTTTAACCTTATATACTACGCCCATCCTATTTCGGGCGGTATATAAAACCCTCTTACCAAGGTGCCCATACACCTCTCTAACCTGTGCATATCTGCACATCCGTAGTGAACGTCTGACAAGTAACACTCTCTCCCAATAAGGGTCTCCTTTCCTCGGTGTAATACTCACCTATGGGTCCTTTCAACCCGCGCAATTCCAAACTCCTAGCCTCGGCGTCACTAACTCTATCAATCCTACATCTTACAAATGCTACGATCTATGCATCACTCTACCTACACGAGACGAGGATAATCCTAAGTATATATATATATATATATCCCTAGTGCCCAAGGCCTCTCTCGATTCCCGACATTTGCTTAGTTTCGTGCGTGGGACGTCTCGTCGAAGCGAAATCAAAACAAGGAACCCTCCCATCACACTACTCCCTCGCGTTGTTGGTCATTGAGATGTAATGGCCTAAGGCACACCAGCGGGACGCCCTGAATCCTACCTACGCTAACCTACGAACGCACTCCTACTATCCTATCCTTTCGCCCATACGAAAGGAAACCTAGCTAATCGAAGTGCCTACTCTCTGTAGGAACACTACATACATCGCACCGATCACAGATTTCCACCAAATTTGCCTTCTTATTAAGGCCTTGCTATCATCCTCAAATAAATTTCTCTAAGTCTTACTCCACCCAACTACTTGTGGTGAGAGGACCACTTTAGTGCTTTTCCATAGAAAAATATTTCCATAGACATACCATCATCACAGGGCTCATAGTCTATAGTGGTTCATCCACACTATAAGACTAACCCACATCCTTGCATCCTATAACAACTCTCCATGCCCGACACCGTTAAGAGTCATGTGTGGAGCGTCTCGCAAAGCGAAATCCAAACAAGGAACCCCTACACACATTAACACTTGACTTCGTCGGTCACGAAGATCCGCTATTACAGACATGCAATCGGGATAATCCTATCCCTTATAAAAAAAAGATGGTCTGAACTCTTATCTCCAACTAAGAGTCACACCACCCAGCGCTCGCACAATTCTAAGTCCTTGCACAAACCGGCACTGAGCTAAATCTTACAGCTCAACAAGAATCCCGTGGGCCTTAAATTATATCTGTAAGTTCGCCACATACACACATCAAAATAATGAAGCCTCTGCTCATCGAGGTTCCATCGATCCATAATAACAAAGGTGTACTCAACCTATATCCAGGTGAGACACTACAACCACAATTTTTTCCCTCCAGGAACTGCGGACACGATAGTCTTGCCATCATTAGCCTGCTATCGCTCTGATCAACCAAATACATTATACGTATATATACAAAATATAAACACCCGCCGCTATGACGAGTGAACGAAAACAAAATTCTGCTATCGCGGAAAAATACATAGGCCTACATTATTATGTTATCGAGACCTAAACAAAGCTCAAATTACATACACGAGTCTAGGTCTATCGAACACCACAACTTCATCTAGCCACACTTCTTACCAAAATTTCTTAACTCTAGGCCCCATCTGGGCACCCTAACCTTGTCCTTTATTCCTACCGGGAAAAGACTATCTGTGTGGCTCCGTACTCCACAACACCATTTCCATCACTGGTCTTCCTGACCATAATAGAGTTGTCAACACCATCTAACTCTATAATCTTACTCCTTATAATCACCTTAATAATCCTCTTAACCTCTTCGTTAAAAGGAAAGTACACTACTCGTTTCAACAAATCACCCCATGTGGATATCCACAACCGGGCACATGAACACCCCCCAAATTCTCCGTAAGTGTTGGCAAAACTTCCCTAGTGAGCCTATCCTTCCTGGAAAGGACTCATTATTCATTGTACCTACCCCACCTCGGTACAGGGTTCACTTCTCCATAATACTCTTTATTCACTGTCGGCTTCCGGCCGATCCTTAGGTTAATAATTCCCAAAACGACATTCTTTTCCTTCCTGCTGAATCATGGGGACTCACGGTTAAGACTATCCGTAAGACCCCTTTCGAATCCTTACTTCACCGGGAAATTCAACTTTAAATACCACTTTCCATCATAGCAGTGTTTGGATACTCATAACTACTATACATTAGTAGTTGTTGTAATGACCCTTAGCATTTGCCACAAGAAGAGTGGCATATACTAAGGTCTTCATCCCCAACTTCTACTAGCTGCTCGAGCTAAGCTCCACCTCCTGCTGCCATCAAAGGCCCGCACACGATTCGCAAACGAGCTCGCAAAAGATTACTATAATCTTCTAACATAGCAGGAGAACGAAATCTCACAAGAGGAATCAACAATCCTAATCCTGGGCTCTATATCAAATCAAGAGCAACGCTGATACGTCCGTACCGATTCCTAAGGACACTAGAACCTGATGCTCTGATACCATCTATAACAACCCGCCTAATGGGATATCAAGCGATCACTTCTATATCGAATTAAAACAGGAGTCACATATGGATCATTTTTAGCATCACTGTCGAAAATCCATTTGATTACTAATATCCTATTAGGCGAGCATTAAAACCTTTTACTTAACTACTCTTTTTAAACAATTATAATAAAACATACACAAGTTAATGCGTAAATGAAACTGAAAGGAAAATGAAATGAAATAAAATAACAAACACTCGGTTCAAATTGTACAACAATATCGAATAACGTGCAAAGAATAAATAAAATCAGTTGGACCATTAGCCCGAATGTTTGTACAATACCTCCTATCTAGAGTACAAAGAAAGAAGAGTCTACCGAGAACCTGTAAGCATCCACAGTTGCTGCAGCAGACGTCTGACTTGAAGGAAATGCCATCCAGGCGTCCCTGTGTCTGGACACCTATATATAATATACAACAAGAGAGGAAAAGTAGATAAACGGGTTAGAGCCCGAATTTTGAAAATATTTTGCATGTGCATAAATGCTTTATTTTTTTTTTTGATAAATACTTTTATCTTATATTTAAATTGGTATCGCACTCCCATGAGATACCCCTCACCTCTCCTCTAGTAGTGCACACCTAACGCATCCTAACAACATACCCTAGTCAAGCTATCCCTGCCTAACTAGTCTAATTTACCCATCTACTATCTACCCTAGATCTTCCAAGTGCTAAGGGATAAACTTCCCTCCATTCTCAACACTGCACTAAGTTCGTGCGTGGGGTGTCTCGCAAAGCGAAATCCAAACAAGGAACCCCCCCGATACACTACTACTTAGCAGGGTTACTGGTAGAGATCCATTAGGCCCGTACCACGCAACAAATGTATAAATACATATATATACATATAAAATATACATCCGGATAATATCTCCCTGACTGAGGTTTACAAATCTAATTATATCTTATAATACACATCCGTATCTACCTCCCGGACTGAGGTGTATTCTATACTCATATCAAAAATTTCTATTTCCCTTCTCATATCCAGGAAATGTATTTAAAATCCAATTCATTGCTTTATCATAACATATATCTTTTTAAAAGGCAATTTTATTATCATAAAAATGCTTTTACTTTTTAAATTATCCCATTTCCCTTTTTATACTCAGGAAATGTACCCAAAGCCATTTTCATTATCATGAAAATGCTTTGATCATACCATATGCTTCCACATTCGTTCTTCTATCCGGGAGTGTTACCGTAGCCAAAACCTTTATCCCATTTCCATTTTTATACTCAGGAAAAGTAATTAAAGCCATTCCATTATCATGAATTTATTTAATAAATCTAAGACCGCCCCTTCGAGTTTCCCCACTAGACGCGCCCTTAAATGGCTATCATCTTCCAGGGCCTATCAAACAAGACGACTTGGGAACCTAACAACGTCGGGAAGCGGCCATATGCCTGCAGGAAAGTCAGGACCACACCCAGAATCCCGTAACCAATGCAAAAACAAATATATAATCGCTCATATGGCCTAAAGGACTATATCCACCCTGCTCAATAGCCAGGGGGCTTCACCATAACGCGCGCAACTTCCCATATGATAACGATTTAGGGAGGTGTGTAATCCATATTTTATCAATTATGAAAAACATTTATTTACCATTTTGAAAATACTCATACTTATATTTTCAAATCATTTCCATCGTATCATAAATATATATACTTATACCATATATTCCACCTAGAATATATAAACGGCCAAAATGGCCTATAGCATCTAGCGATGACAAATAATCCCAAAGATTCCCTCCAGGAATCATAATCATGCATTCGTATAAGCATGATACTAAACCCAAAGTGTTTCTTACTTTTAATAAACAATACTTAACTTAATACCCTCTAGGAATTTACTTGGATAACTCCAAATAATCCATTTCACTCTAAGTGAAATATATATATACATACCTCTATATTCCCAAATTATCCTAATTATCTCGTAGGATACGCTAACTCCACAATCGATTATAATTATGCTTCCTATACGCATAATTATATAGGCCTAAATGCCCATCGAAATATCCTAGGAATTTATCTTTCCCGATCAACCTTAAATTTAATGGGTTATGGATTTTATTTCCATGAACCCAAAGACTACACCTAGTCCAATTAATAATTTATGGATCCCCACCCTATTTTAGGGACCCCAACATTCTAAATCCTCAACCTAGCTATTTTCCTCGAAAATAAAGTTTAAGGGCTATACTTTTAAACCCTCACTTAACCCTCCTAAATTCCTTTAATTAGAGGACCATATAGTCCTAAAAGGTCCCTTAGGTTATCACCTAATCAACCTCAAAGCAAGATGAAATGGAATCTATGCCATCCAAATCATCCTAGAAAAACTGCCAACTTTCAGCTGGGGTCGATCGATCAACCCTTGACCGTCGATCGATCGATGGCTCGATCGATCGAGCCCCCATGATCGATCGATCGATCATGTCGGGCTACTTCTTCTCCGAGAAGCTGTTTCAGCCATGGAAGCTTCCCCCAAGCTTCCATCTCCTCACCTAACGGCCTACAACTTCTACCAATAACAAATACACTTATAATACGGGTTCTAGACATCCTAGAACCCGGAATCACCAATTAATTTCAGTTAAAACCTAAGTTTCTCCAATTTACCATTTTTAGGGGTTTATTCGTTTTAACTCCCAAAAACTCGTTTTATCCACGAACACCCAACCCAAAATCGTTAGGGTTTGTTATACCAACAATGATATGAGATATTTATGCTTAAAAATAAATAAAGCAAGTAAACACTTGCCTCCTGGATAAAATCCGACGTCCTCGAGCCGAATCCCACGGAGGCTGGCCGGAATCTCTCCTTTTTTCTCTTTTTCTCTCCTCCTCTCTCTTTTCTCTCTCTTTTCTTTTCTTTCTTTCTCTCTTTCTCCCTCTCTTCCTCCTTTTATAAAGAGAAAAGGGTTAAATCCCTAAATACCCAAAAAATGACTCGTTTACTCAATTACGAGCCCGTTTAATTCCAAAATTACTCGAAACTCAATTTCGACAATCGGACACTCTTTTCTGACTATCTTGGACATTCTGAGACTCATGGTGCAGTTGAAATTTCCATCCGAGGTACTTGACCGCAAATCACTATTCTAACCCATAAAAGTAAATGCAGGTTTTCTACTCGAAATCTTACCTCTTTCGTCGCTATACTCCACAGCGACCTATAATTAAATTACCTCGACCTATTTAGTCCCAAAAATAATTATAAGACCCATCGAAAATCATTAAATCCTCAAAAATCCCAAAAATCACTATTTCGAGAAATTCTCCAAATTCCCATTTATACTTAATTATGGAATTTAATCGTCTCCAAAAGGCCGGGTTGTTACATACTCCCCCCCTTACAACAGAATTTCGTCCTCGAAATTCAGATACAACCTACACCACCAATCCTAGAATCTCTCCAAATCCTAATACCTCAAGGGGAACGATACCAACCCAATGGTTCCCAACCATATGACATATGACTACCATGATCGTAAAGTGACTCTAATACGTCACTTAATACCCATCCTCTATGATGCCTCTCGGCATGATTTTTAACCTTATATACTACGCCCATCCTATTTCAGGCAGTATATAAAACCCTCTTACCAAGGTTTCCATACACCTCTCTAACCTGTACATATATGCACATCCGTAGTGAACGTCTGACATGTAACACTCTCTCCCAATAAGGGTCTCCTTTCCTCGATGTAATACTCACCTATGGGTCCTTTCAACCCGCGCAATTCCAAACTCCTAGCCTCGGCGTCACTAACTCTATCGATCCTACATCTTACAAATGCTACGATCTATGCGTCACTCTACCTACACGAGACGAGGATAATCCTAAGTATATATATATATCCCTAGAGCCCAAGGCCTCTCTCGATTCCCAACATTTGCTTAGTTTCATGCATGGGAGGTCTCGCCGAAGTGAAATCCAAACAAGGAACCCTCCCGTTACACTACTCCCTCGCGTTGTTGGTCATCAAGATATAACGGCCTAAGGCACACCAGCGGGACGCCCTGAATCCTACCTACGCTAACCTACGAACGCACTCCTACTATCCTATCCTTCCGCCCATACGAAAGGAAAACTAGCTAATCGAAGTGCCTACTCTCTTTAGGAACACTACATACATCACACCGATCACAGATTTCCTCCAAATTTGCCTTCTTATTAAGGCCTGGCTATCATCCTCAAATAAATTTCACTAAGTCCTACTCCACCCAACTACTTGTGGTGAGAGGAAAACTTTGGTTCTTTTCCATAGCACAATATTTCCATAGACATACCATCATCACAGGGCTCATAGTCTATAGTGGTTCATCCACACTATAAGACAAACCCACATCCTTGCATCCTATAACAGCTCTCCACGCTCGATGTCGTTAAGAGTCATGTGTGGAGCGTCTCGCAAAGCGAAATCCAAACAAGGAACCCCTCCACACATTAACACTTGACTTCGTCGGTCACGGAGATCCGCTATTACAGACATGCAACCGGGATAATCCTATCCCTTATAAACAAAAGATGGTCTGAACTCCTATCTCCCACTAAGAGTCACACCACCCAACGCTCGCACTAATTCTAAGTCCTTGCGCAAACCAGCACTGAGCTAAATCTTAAAGCTCAACAAGAATCCTGAGGGCCTTAAATTATATCTGTAAGGTCACCATATACACACATCAAAATAATGAAGCCTCTGCTCATTGAGGTTCCATCGATCCATAACAACAAAGGTGTACTCAACCTATATCCAGGTGAGACACTGTAACCACAATCTGTTCCCTCCAGGAACCGCGGACACGATAGTCTTGCCATCATTAGCCTTCTATCGCTCCGATCAACCAAATACATTATACGTATATATACAAAATATAAACACCCGCCGCTATGACGAGTGAATGAAAACAAAATTCCGCTATCGCGGAAAAATACATAGGCCTATGTTATCGAGACCGAAACAAAGCTCAAATTACACACACGAGTCTAGGGTTATCAAATACCACAACTTCATCTAGCCACACTTCTTACCAAAATTTCTTAACTCTAGGCCCCATCTGGGCACCCTAACCTTGTCCTTTATTCCTACCGGGAAAAGACTATCCGTGTGGCTCCACACTCCACAACACCATTTCCATCACTGGTCTTCCTGACCATAATAGAGTTGTCAACACCATCTAACTCTATAATCTTACTCCTTACAATCACCTTACTAATCCTCTTAACCTCTTCGTTAAAAGGAAAGTACACTACTCGTTTCAACAAATCTCCCCATGTAGATGTCCACAATGGGGCACATGAACACCCCCCAAATTCTCTGTAAGTGTTGGCAACACTTCCCTAGTGAGCCTATCCTTCCTGGAGAGGACTCATTATTCATTGTACCTACCCCGCCTCGGTACATGGTTCATTTCTCCATAATACACTTTATTCATTGTCGGCTTTTGGTCGATCCTTAGGTGAATAATTCCTAAAACGACTTTCTTTTCCTTCCTGCTGAATCATGGGGACTCACGGTTAAGACTATCCGTAAGACCCCTTTCGAATCCTTACTTCACCGGGAAATTCAACTTTAAATACCACTTTCCATCATAGCAGTATTTGGATACTCATAACTACTATACTTTAGTAGTTGTTGTAACGACCCTTTGCATTTTCCACAAGAAGAGTGGCCTCTACTAAGGTCTTCGTACCCAACTTCTACTAGCTTCTCTAGCTAAGCTCCACCTCCTGCTGCCATCTAAGCCCCGCACACGATTAGCAAATGAGCGCGCAAAAGATTACTATAATCTTCTAACATAGCAGGAGAACGAAATCTCACAAGAGGAATCAACAATCATAATCCTGGGGATCTATATCAAATCGAGAGGAACGCTGAAAGCATAGTACGTCCGCACAGATTCCTAAGGACACTTGAACCTGATGCTCTGATACCATTTGTAACAACTTGCCTAATGGGATACCGGGCGATCACTCCTATATCGAATTAAAAAAGGAGTCACATATGGATCATTCTTAGCATCACTGTCGAAAATCCATTTGATTACTAATATCCTATTAGGCGAGCATTAAAAACTTTTACTTAACTACTCTTTTTAAACAATTATAATAAAACATACACAAGTTAATGCGTAAATGAAATCGAAAGGAAAATAAAATGAATTAAAATAACCAAACACTCGGTTCAAATTATACAACAATATCGAATAACGTGCAAAGAATAAATAAAATCAGTTGGACCATTGGCCCGAATGTTTGTACAATACCTCCTATCTAGAGTACAAAGAAAGAAGAGTCTACCGAGAACCTGCAAGCATCCACAGCTGCTGCAGTAGATATCTGACTTGAAGGAAATGCCATCCAGGCGTCCCTGTGTCTGGACACCTATATATATATATAATATACAACAAGAGAGGAAAAGTAGATAAACGGGTCAGAGCCCAAATTTTGAAAATATTTTGCAAGTGCATAAATGCTTTATTTATTTTTTTGAAAAATAATTTTATCTCATATTTAAATTGGTATCGCACTCCCATGAGATACCCCTCACCTCTCCTCTAGTAGTGCATACCTAACGCATCCTAATAACATACCCTAGTCAAGCTATCCCTGCCTAACTAGTCTAATTTACCCATCTACTATCTACCCTAGATAGTCCAAGTGCAAAGGGCTAAAATTCCCTCCATTCTCAACACTGCACTAAGTTCGTGCGTGGGGTGTCTCGCAAAGCGAAATCCAAACAAGGAACCCCCCCGATACACTACTACTTAGCAGGGTTAATGGTAGAGATACATTAGGCCCGTAGCACGCAACAAATGTATAAATACATATATATACATCTACAATATACATCCGGATAATATCTCCCTGACTGAGGTTTACAAATCTAATTATATCTTATAATACACATCCGGATCTACCTCCCGGACTGAGGTGTATTCTATACTCATATCAAAACTTTCCATTTCCATTCTCATATCCAGGAAATGTATTTAAAAGCCAATTCATTGCTTTATCATAACATATACCTTTTTAAAAGCCAATTTTATTATCATAAAAATGCTTCCACTTTTTAAATTATCCCATTTCCCTTTTTATACTCAGGAAATGTACCCAAAGCCATTTTCGTTATCATGAAAATGCTTTGATCATACCATATGCTTCCACATCCCTTCTTCCATCTGGGAGTTTTACCGAAGACAAAACCTTTATCCCATTTCCCTTTTTATACTCAGGAAAAGTAATTAAAGCCAATCCATTATCATGAATTGCTTTAATAAATCTAAGACCGCCCCTCCGGGTTTCCCCACTAGACACGCCCTTAAATGTCTATCATCTTCCAGGGCCTATCAAATAAGACGACCTGGGAACCTAACAACTTTGTGAAGGAAACATATGCCTACGGTAAAGTCAGGACCACACCCAGAATCCCCTAACCAGCTCAGAAACAAATATATAATCACTCATATGGCCTAAAGGACTATATCCACCCTGCTCAATAGCCAGAGGGCTTCGCCATAACGTGCGCAACTCCCCTTATGATAGCGATTTAGGGAGGTGTGTAATCCATATTTTATCAATTATGAAAAACATTTCTTTACCATTTTGAAAATACTCATACTTATATCTTCAAAATCATTTCCATCATATCATAAATATATATACTTATACCATATATTCCACCTAGAATATATAAACGACAAAAATGGCCTATAGCATCTAGCGATGACAAATAATCCCAAAGATTCCCTCCATGAATCATAATCATGCATTCGTATAAGCATGATACTAAACCCAAAGTGTTTCTTACTTTTAATAAACAATACTTAACTTAATCCCCTCTAGGGATTTACTTGGATAACTCCAATTATACCATTTCACTCTAAGTGAAATATATATACATACCTCTATATTCCCAAATTATCCTAATTATCTCTTAGGATACGCTAACTCCACAATCGATTATAATTATGCTTCCTATACGCATAATTATATAGGCCTAAATGCCCATCGAAATAACCTAGGAATTTATCTTTCCCGAACAACCTTAAATATAATGGGTTATGGATTTTATTTCCATGAACCCAAAGACTACACCTAGTCCAATTAATCATTTAGGGATCCCCACCCTATTTTAGGGACCGCAACATTCTAAATCCTCAACCTAGCTATTTTCCTCGAAAATAAAGTTTAAGGGTTATACTTTTAAACCCTCACTTAACCCTCCTAAATTCCTTTAATTAGAGGACCATATAGTCCTAAAAGGTCCCTTAGGTTATCACCTAATCAACCTCAAAGCAAGATGAAATGGAATCTATCCCATCCAAATCATCCTAGAAAAATTACCAACTTTCGGCAGGGGTCGATCGATCGACCCTTGACCGTCGATCGATCGATGGTTCGATCGATCGAACCCCCATGATCGATCGATCGATCATGTCGGGCTTCTTCTTCTCCGAGAAGCTGTTTCGGCCATGGAAGCTTCCCCCAAGCTTCCATCTCCTCACCCAACGGCCTAAAACTTCTACCAATAATAAATACACTTATAATACGCGTTCTAAACATCCTAGAACCCGGAATCACGAATTAATTTCAGTTAAAACCTATGTTTCTCCAATTTACCATTTTTAGGGGTTTATTCGTTTTAACTCCCAAAAACCCATTTTATCCACAAACACCCAACCCAAAATCGTTAGGGTTTGTTATACCAACAATGATATGAGATATTTATGCTTAAAAATAAATAAAGCAAGTAAACACTTGCCTCGTGGATAAAATCCGACGTCCTGGAGCCGAATCTCGCGGAGGCTGGCCGGAATCTCCCCTTTTTCCTCCTTTTCTCTCCTCCTCTCTCTCTTCTCTCTCTTTTCTCTTCTTTCTTTCTCTCTTTCTCCCTCTCTTCATCCTTTTATAAGGAGCAAAGGGTTAAATCCCTAAATACCCCAAAAATGACTCGTTTACTCAATTACGAGCCCGTTTAATTCCAAAATTACCCGGAACTCAATTTTGACAATCGGACACTCTTTTCCGACTATCTCGGACATTCTGAGACTCATTGTGCATTCGAAATTTCCATCCGAGGTACTTGATCGCAAATCACTATTCTAACCCATAAAAGTAAATGCGGGTTTTCTACTCAAAATCTTACCTCTTTTGTCGCTATACTCCCCAACGACGTATAATTAAATTACCTCGACCTATTTAGTCCCAAAAATAATTATAACACCCATCAAAAATCATTAAATCCTCGAAAAACCCAAAAATCACTATTTCAAGAAATTCTACGAATTCCCATTTATACTTAATTATGGAATTTAATCGTCTCCAAAAGGGCGGGTTGTTACCGCGGTCTTAGAATCGTTATATGTATATAAATATAACTATTCATAATCAAGTGGGACTTGATGTATTGAGATATTCCATAAAGAGCATAATGAAGTGCCACAAAGAGCACATTGAAATGCCACAAAGAGCATTTGAAAATGACTATTTTCCTGATAAGGAAAGGATTTTTACAAAATGTAAAAGTGAGATAAAAATGCCATAAAGAGCATTTGATAATGATTAAATTCCCGATAAGGAATGGAATGCCAGGAAGGGCATGTAATTGAAATAAAATCCACAAAGAGCTTATAATTATCTTATATTTTCCTGATAAGGAATAGAAATATGAAATGAAAAAGTATGTAAGATGGAAGCTTTTAATTTAATGTTAATTATTCTTATTCTCATGATTAATTAAATTGTCTTAGCATATGTTTTAAACTGTGTAGGTAGATACTTATTTCTTTTCTTCATGATTTACCATTCATAACTGTCATACTCTTTTATTCATCTGGTAATCATATAGAACCGGGCCCTGACCCGTTCATATTTCTTGTTGTGCTTGCATCTTATATCCGCTCAGGTACTCGACCGCAAGGATGCCTGATCTGACTTCATATCCCGGTGTCTTTGGCGAGCCGTGATGCTTTGCGGGTATTACGGGACATTTTGAAATAGACGTCGTCATCCTTGCACTCTAGATAAGATCGAGTCTTTTTACTCGGGCGAGAGGCCCAAGCTTTTGTAATTGATTAATGTAATGTATTATGTAATTTAATGAATTTGATTAATATTATTGTATGAGTCTGTGACCAACAGCATATTTGGTCCTCTATTGTACATTTGTGGGTATGTAATATAATTTCATCTGGATTTCCACTTTCTTTTTATTGGGTTGTTAAGTGTTTTCTTTTATAAACTTTAAAAATCAAAATTTTTGGCAACTCGTTTTTCTTAAATAAGGAGTGGTTATCCTGTATACTTCTTATTTTGTTGTGATGCTGAGAATGATTCCATCCATGATTCCATTATTTTGGAGTATCGGGCTGGCCAACCTATTTCGGATGGGGGGTTGTCACATTATGATAGGTTGAAAATATGCCATATGTTATTCGGTAGTGTTATTCCTCTCACTTTTAGGTTGCTTACTAGGTATGGGACTAATATTTAGGCCTTAGTTGTTGGTAACAAATTTTAGGTATAGGACTATATAGTGTGGTTTTTACAGATGGATGATTTCGGGTTGGGGCTGAAGTGTATGGTGTTTCAGTGGTTCGTTAGCTTAGGAACAAGACTAGTTAGTAGCTATTGGTAAGTATTCATCCTAAATAATAGGCTAGGATACATTTGCATTTTGGAGACCTTTAGGTATGGGCCTAAGAGTAGTTTGAGGAAATTATGCTCGATATAAGGGTGTGACTAATAGAAGATAGTGAGAACTTGAGACAATTGGTAATTAATTCCTCATATAATAAACGAGTATGAAAATGAATTTGCATCGTGAGTATGTACAGAACTAACGATAATTGTGTTGACTAGCTATAGTGACGTGGGGGTGTGTTGGCATCACGAGTATGTGCAGGGATGACATATATCGAGTCGATTGGCTATAAGGACGTTTCGTGCATGGAACCTCACTAGTATGTGTAGAGTCGATAGATTTTGGGCTGGCTGGCTGGCTATAGCGAGGGGAATGAGTGTGATGTGTAGATCTTTAAGCATGACAAGATTGTGTGCACAACCGATAAGGGGATGACTTCCATAGTGGTGTTGCAAAAATAGAAATAGTTGGATAATTAAATTAAGTAAGTATAAGAGCTAATGTTTAAATTAAGGCTGTAATGAAATAATTGGACTTAAACAATTGGTATGGCTTAGTTATGTTATTAAATGGTCGTAGTTTATTTTTACTCGCATGTTAATGTATCTCGTTTAATTTAAAATCATTTATTGTGATGTTTATCATGTATAATGCTATTGTGTGGGTTTACGGACCCTAATTGGGAGTAGTAGTTAGTATTCATGCGATGAGCTCTGACCCATTGCGCTGACTAACATGTCAGTCATAGTGCTAGAGTATCTACATAGGAGTGATTGGAGATATTTTCTGAGTGCAGCTGGAGATTGGTTTTACTTGCATTAGTAATTTAGATTTAGTTTCAATTCTGTCGCTTTTATTATGAGACTTTTATTTATGGATTTGGAAGGTCAATCGGTTCCATATATATTTATAGTTTTAGTGAGATATTTATTATTGGATTGTTTCATTTGGGTTTTATATTTATTTAGAGTTTGATTTATTTTTGGAGATAGAATGGTGATGAATTTTAATTGCATGAATGGTTGTATTTGATGGATAAATTTGATTACATGTTGTGAAAAAAATTTAATGTCATATATTTCTGTCGCATGCTGAGAATGATATTTTATTTAGTGATACCCAACGTAGTTTGGCGGTGGTCGACGCCAGAATGCGCCGGGTGTTACAGATGGTATCAGAGTATGATCTTAGCTCTCGTAGGTTTTGAGTCTATTATAGCTTCTGTGTTATCTATCTTTGATTCCCTTTATTAATTCGTAATATCTAAGATATTTGGTCTAGCATATGTGTTAGTCGTGTTTCTTGGAGATAGGGTGTTTTCTGTTAGGCCGTTGTAGGCACTGAGGTTAGAAGTAGTAATCTTTATGTGAGTATATTTTGCGTTAATTTTATAGATGAGATTTATTTTGAATATCGTTAGTACATATGTTAGGTATTTCTAGTATTGATGTGGTGAAGTGATTTGATTTCAGGACCTTAGTGTTATGATGACTTTTGGAGTTAGAATCGAGTGGTGATTTGTGGGGGATCATGATACTCTGTTATTTTAATAGTTATGTTTATATATATTGTATTTTTTTCATGGGGTAGGTGCATGTGGAATTGGGTGTATGAGAGCCCAATCATGGAATTCTACGAGTAGCGATGTGCAAGCTTTATTTTATTTTCACGACTTTACATTTGACATTTACGCTTCGTCGAATTTCGAGGACGAAATTCATGTATTAGTGGGGGATTATGTAACACCCCATGATTTTTTAGCGGTAAAAATCTTTATTGAATTAAAAAATTTGGAAAATAATTTTTGGAATCTATTTAATTTTAGTATGTAAAAATGTTGGTTTTTATATTTCACAATAAGGTTTTAAGTGGAATTTAAATCCGGATTAAAATTTGAAAATGATAACTTTTTATTTAAAATCGGGGGAGGGATCTGACCTAAGGAGAATAGGAAATTCAAATGTTCGATCTCCAAGACGTGATATAGACAACCTTAATGATGTCCGATTGAGGTAATTTTTCTAACACAACTTTGTCTCGCGTTAAGCTAGAACATATCCAAAATTCAAGAAAATCTTATGGTCTGAACTCTAAAACGTAATGCAAATGACCTTGACCACATCCGATCGAGCTGTTTATTGGATAGCATCTTCGGCTCGCCTTCAGCTACAACATATAAAAAATTTAGTGAATTTCGATGGTCCGATCGTGTCGAATGTAGTTTTGAGTGTTTGTGTTTGACTATGACTCTTTCTTTAAATCTTTTATATAATGGACGGGTTTAGACTTTTTAAAACACTTTTAACCCTTCTAAAAAAATAGTAGCCTCCTAAAGTATTATCTCCTCTCATCTAACAAAAACCTAAACCCCATTAAAAAGAACTTTTAACCCAAGTTTTGAAGATCTAAACAAAGGTTTTTCAAGAACATCCAAGAACTTGTCTTTACTATTTTTGCGAGAGAAATTTAACCATGCAATTAGATTTTTTAAAGGACTCTTTTACAGGAGTGAATACTACTATTGTTCTCCTTTGGTATTATGGGTTTTAAATGTTTCCTAAACACTAATAATTATTATTTTCTTAAAATCAATTCGAAATACTAATTAAGAAAATTGAAACTAAAATTTGGTATTTATTTAATTCAAATATTTAATACGAATTAAGTCTCAAAACCATTGCATTATTAGATTAGAGGTTGGAATTCTATAAGAATTTATGACATTCACATGTAGAATAAATCGTAGGGATGTTATAAATTGATTTCGATATGCAAAACCACGTTAATTATGCACATCTTGTAGAGTAGAGATTTATTGATGTATGCTTCTAAAAATATGCATGGGAATAGAAATTCTATAAATTGATGAGAAAATAAATTGTTTTAATTAATGTTATAATTTAACGGAAATAAATTGGATAAGGAGTAATTTTGTAATTTATTTAAAGAATTATTATGATAGTTTGAAAATATGTCATATGTGATTCGTTGGTGTTATTAATAATTAACATTGCAAAGAGAATGGGATTTATGGGGTAGTTATTGCTCTCGCGTTAGTTTAGGTTTCTTGCTAAGTATGGAACTATTATGTAGGCCTTAGTTGTTGGTATTCTAGGTACGGGACTAGATAGTGTGGGTTTTTATGGATGGATGAATCCGGGTTGGGGCTGAATTGTATGGTGTTTCGTTTGTTTGTTAGCTAAGGCGCAAGACTAGGTAGTAGCTATTGGCAAGTATTCTTCCTAAATAATATGCTAGGATACATTTTCATTTTAGAGACCTCGAAGAATGGGACTAGGAGTAGTTTGATGATATTATGCTCGATAAAAGGGTGGGGCTAATAGAAAATAGTGAGAACTTGAGATAATTGATAATTAATGCCTAAGATAATGTAACACCCCGTAATTTTGAGGACTTAGAATTTAATTATCTTTGGGAGAAATAAAACTTATTTAAATTGGAGAATTTTAAATTTATAATTTGGAGAATTTAATTGAATTGGTTGGATTATTTACATCTGACGAAGTTAAATTTAATTATTCGTATTATTATTGTGTTGCATTTTTTAGGTCAAAAATTAGAGGATGTTATAAAGTATTTCGGATGACAATTCTAAGTACACGGTTGACTCCGAATAGGTTAATATAGTAGGAAAAGTGTACCCGGTATAGTAATCGGGTCTCGAGATATTTTTAGACATAATTGGGTCCACACTGGGGTGTTTGGGTCATTTGGGTTTGGCCCCTAAGCCAAAAAGCAGGATTAGGTATAATTAACCTAAGTCTAAATGTGTTGAATAGTAGAAAATACAATTCTAAACCTAGAAACATGAGAAAAGGAGAGAGGGAGCCATTGGGAAGCAATTGCAAGCCAAACTAAGGAGGATTCGTGTGTTCTTCGTCAAACTTTCATCTAACCAAAGGAGATCAGACACTACAAACCAAAAGGAAAGTATTTATTGTAATTTCTTTGAAGTTATAATGCCTATGCTATGAGGGTTTACTCAATGATTGATGAAATTATTACTTTGAGAAGAAAAAAATGATTGTAATACATGTTTGGGTAGGAATTTCATGTAGATAAATTGAATAACTGTAGAGGACAAGATATCTGAGATTCTATGTTGATAATTACGAATTTTGTCTGGGTTTTAGAGGAATTTTAATGGAGGATATGAAAACCTATGGTTCTTGATAATTAAATGTTTTAATTCAATTTTGATAAGGATTTGATGATAAAATCACGTTAGAAATATTCCTAATGCATGTAGGAATCGTTAGGAACAATTGGTATGAAGTTTGGTGAAGTATCATTAGGTTTATAGGTGTGTTAAAGGTGGGAAAGAACACTAGCGTAATGGAGAAGATGAGTTACAGACTGGCAAACCGGTTCGGTTCAAGAGGCGAACCGGTTCCGTATCTAGAATACTTATAAATCCTCTTTCAGCCTATTTCCTATAAATGTTTATTATGGAAAACTTTTAGGACCTTGTTAGGGTAGAATGAGGGGATTATTTATACTATAGTAGGCCTGCATGGGCTTGGTAGTTTAGTCTTTTGGAGGGAATTAATACGAGGGTGAATTGGGATGGATTGTATCGTAAATTTCTCAAAGGGAATGATAACAAATTACGGAGATTTCGAATGAATTAATAAGTAGACTAGTAGGGTAAGTTAGACTTAAGTACTAAAATTTATAAAATGGGTAACTTGGACCCTTGGGGCTGTGTGAATGCTCAATAAATTACGAGAGTGCAATAAATCGTAACATCTAAGTACAGTGAGTATGAGGGAGATATATACTATGTACGACAATCTGTTAGTAGGTTGTGTGTATACCTATTGTGTTGCTAATAGGTGGAGTAAATACATATAGTGTACTTGCATAAGATATGATTGACTATCTCGATGAGACATTCCGAGCCAGGTTACATGAGACATTCCGAACCATGTTTGATGAGACATTCCGAACTATGCTCGATAAGAAATTCTTAGCCAAGTTCGAGGAGAAAATCCAAACCATGTTCGATGAGACATTTCAAACCATGTTCGATGAGACATTCAGAACCAAGTTCGATGGGACATTTCGAACTAATATCCCTTAATGTGTGACACGGGGATATTTCAGTGAAGAATGCATTTTTAGTATGCATATATTGTGTGTGAATTATATATATACCGTATGGATAAGCTACTTATATGAGATAGTAGACTATAATGTTAATTAACCCTACTTTTGTGAAATAGAAGGTATTAGATTGTGGATATCTAATAAGGTGAATTAAGTAGAGAGACTTAATTTACAAACTAAATATATATCGGGAATATCTAAAGTAAATTAAGTGGTGAGACTTAATTATGAAGATTGAGAGATAACAGTCGAGAATTGTTTTATAAATTAAGTAGTGAGACTTAATTATAAATATGAAAAATAACATATGCCAAATGTTATATGAGAATTAATTAACATTTGAGAAATGTTAAAAAAAGGAATGTACTGTATGGGCGGTACGGGGAAATTAGAATTATAGATAAGCTCAGTTAACTACTTATGTCTAGTTAGCTTGGGTAGTAAAGCTAGGTGGGCTAAGTATAGAACGCTAGGAGTGAACTATAGATGATGGGTGAGGATGCTCAAGAGAGTGCTCGCAAGCATACATGTGTAATCAATAACCGATTTTAAATTGCAATAAATTAATTGCAAAATATTTTCAAAACGTTTTGAATACTAACTCTTACTGTAAAAATATTTCAAAACTTTTTAGGTGTCCAACCACAGGGACGCCAGACTTGATATCTATTTCAGGGACACGCGGGTGCGGCACATGTGGATTCAAGCAGGAGATTGTATTAGACGCTTCATTCCTTTGTTCCTAGTGTAGGAATTTATTCTCAGTTACAGTTTATGTAGGGCTTGTTGCCCAGTTACTTTCAGATTTAGTTTATAGATTATTTTATTCATTGCTGGATGTCTAATTGGATTGGAATTTCGGTTGAGGGTTTATTAGACAAGTCTTTTATTAAGTATTCAATTTGTTTCAGTTTCATATTAGTGTGAATGTCTTAGTTTATATTTTTGCATGTATGTTGGTTTAATTACAAGACAGGATTTGACAACAACTTTTTGAATACTAGGTGGTTAGTAATGTTTTAAAAAGTTTCGACAGTGATGCTAAGAATGAAACAAATTAGATTCCTGTTTAATTTGATATATGACTGATCACCCGGTATTTTATTAGGTGGGGTGTCACAGATAATAAACAGGTATTATAATGAATTTGCATCCCGAATATGTGCCAAACCAACGACAATTGGAGTGACTGGCTATAGCAGCGTGGGGGTGTGTTGGCGTTACAAGTATGTGCAGGGCTGACAGATATTAGGTCGACTGGCTATAGTTACATGTCGTGTTTGGAACCTCACTAATATGTGTAGAACTGACAGAAATTGGGCTGACTAACTATAGTGAGGAAAATGGGTGTGATGTGTAGAACCTTAAGCACGCCAAGAGTGTGTGCTGAATTGATAAGGGGATGACTGGCCATAGTGGTGTCGCACGAATAAAAATAATTGTATAATTAAATTAAGTAAGTATAAGAGCTAATGTTTAAATTAAGTTTGTAATGAAATAATTGGACTTAAATAATTAGGGTTTCTTAGTTATGTGGGTAGGTGGCAGTAGTTTATTTTTACTCGCATGTTAATATATCTCATTTAATTTAAAATATTCTATTATGATGTTTATCATGTATAATGCTATTGTGTGAGTTTACGGGACCTAATTGAGAGGAGTAGCTAGTATTCATGCGGCGAGCTCTAACCCATTGCGTTGACTAACATTTTCGGTATAGTTCTAGAGTAGCTGCACATGAGTGATTGGAGATATTTTTGGGAGTGCAGCTGAAGATTGATTTTACTTGCTTTAGTATTTTAGTTTTACTTTCCATTTCGTCACTTTTATTATGAGGCTTTTATTTATGAATTTGGTGGGCCAATCGGTTCCCCAGTTTTTTATGGTTTCCTTCAAATATTTATAGTTGGATTGTTTCATTGGTGTTTTATATTTATTTAGAATTGGATTTATTTTTGGAGATAGCATGGTGATGTATTTTAATTGAATAAATGGTTGTATTTTTTGGATAAATATGATTATATCTTTTGAAAAAAATTAATATATCATATTTCTGTCACATGCTCAGAATGATTACTTATTTAGTGACATCCGGCGTACGGCGGCAGCTGGCCTCCTCGGTTGCCAAAATATGCGGGGTATTATAACAATGAGGTCAAGAAAAAAGATCCAACACTCTGCTCATGATTGTTCTTATCTAGAATATGGTAAAAGATCGTGAGGTGCATCGAGCCTGCATTCTACATCAATCATAATCACATACGGTTAGTGCTGATATGGGATTAGACCAACGAGATCTCGAAGGTAAACCATAATTCCACCTTGTAGGGTTTCACGTATGTGTAGTTTTTTTGTAATTGTATTTATATGCTTAATCAACAAACCGTGGGACTACTGATCCAATAATACATTATCTTAATCTCTACCTTATATGCTTGTCTTTAACACCCCACAGTCTCGAAACATAATGTATACGCGTTAATTATCGTGAATGAGAGTGTACCAATAAAAGGACCTTTCAAAGTTTACTTTTATATCTCTTAAATAGTTATTGAATAATAATTCCAAAATGTTAGAGTGGAATTAGTGACGAGGTAGTTCGATGCCTATTTTTATGATTTGTTGATGGAGCACCCACGAAGCTTAAATCGCACAAAAGGTACCCAAAAAATAAATGAAACTATTTAAGGTTAATACAAAATAAACCATTGAAAGATGGAACCTTATATAAAATATGAGTATAGAGTCTATAGCTAAGATGAAATGAACCTAAACCATCGTTAACTAAAAACACTGATACTAAATTAGAACAACTTACATGTTAATGGGTATAACAATCAATAGTTCCACTAAAATCCTTAAAACTATCCTAATGGATTCCAATATCAATATAAGTAGAAAAAATTAATCCTTCAAAAATTAATAGCTATAAACAGTTGTAAACGCTAAACAAATATCATCCACACAGTAATAACCAATCAGATTGTAACAACCCGCCTAATAAGATACCGGGCGATCACTCCAATATTAAATTAAAACAGGAGTCTCATATGGATCATTCTTAGCATCACTGTCGAAAGTCCATTTAATTACTAATATCCTATTAGGTGAGCGTTAAAAACTTTTACTTAACTACTCTTTTTACGATCAAATTAAAACATCCACAATTATATGCGTAAATGAAATTGAAATAAATTAAAATAACCGAACACTCGGTTCAAATATACAACCATATCGAATGCTGTACTGAAAGAATAAATAAATGCAATTGAGCCACTGGCTCGAATGTTTATACAGTACCTCCTATCTAGAGTACAAAGATGGAAGCGACTATCAAAAACCTGCACACATCCACAGCTGATGCAGCTGACGTCTGACTCGAAAGAATTTTCATCCAGGCGTCCCTATGTCTGGACACCTATATATATATACAGTATAGAGAAAAAAGGAGAGTAGACAAATAGGTCAGAGCCCGAATGTTTGAAAATATTTTGCAAGTGCATAAATGCTTTATTTTTTGAAAAATAGTTTTATCTCATATTTAAGTTTGGTATCGCACTCCCATGAGATACCCATCACCTCTCTGCTAATAGTGCACTCCTAGCGCATCTATCTAGAACATTCTAGTCAAGCTACCCTGCTAGACTAGTCTAACACCCAACCACTATCTACCCTAGATAGTCCAAGTAATGTACTAAGGGCTAAGCTTCACCCCAGTCTCAACGCTATGCCATGTTCGTGCGTGGGGTGTCTCGCAAATCGAAATCCAAACAAGGAACCCCCCGATACACTACTACGCGGCACGGTCGATAGTCGAGATCCGCCAGTCCCTAAGTACAAAAAGATATATAATAATATATATACCATAAGAATTAATAATATAAGAGCACTAAGGATTAAACTTCTTCCCAGTCTCAACACACTGCCATATTCGTGCGTGGGGTGTCTCCCGAAGCGAAATCCAAACAAGGAACCCCCCCGATACACTACTATGCGGCAAGGTCGATCGTCGGGATCCATTAGACCCTCGGTACTCGATTCATCCATATATACATATTCATTTTACAATATACATCCGGATCTATCTCCCGGACTGAGGATTATAAAACAAGTATATATCAATACTTTTCATTTTCTCAAAACTTTCCATTTGCCTTCTCATATCCAGGAAATGTATTTAAAGCCAATTCATTATCATGAATTGCTTTACCAAAACATATACCTTTTTAAAAGCCAATTTTATTAACATAAAAAAATGCTTTTCCATATAAAATCATTCCATTTCCCTTTTTATACTCAGGAAATGTACCCAAAGCCATTTTCATTATCATGAAAATTCTTTGATCATAACATATGCTTCCACATCCCTTCTTACATCCGGGAGTGTTATCGAAGCCAAACCTTTATCCCATTTCCCTTTTTTTATATTCAGGAAATGTAAATTAAAGGCAATCCGTTATCATGAATTGCTTTAATAAATCTAAGACCGTCCCTCCGGGTATCCCCACTGGACGCGCCCCTAAATGGCTATCATCTTCCAGGGCCTCCAAGACAACCTGGGAACCTAACAACGTCGGGAAGCGGCCATATGCCTGCGGGATAGTCAAGACCACACCCGGAATCTCCTAACCAGCGTAGTACAAATAAATGCCCATATGGCCTAGGGACTATATCCAACCTGCTCAACAGCCAGGAAGGCTTCATCACAATGCGCGCGACTTCCCTTATGATAGCGATTTAGGGAGGTGTGTACAATCCACAATTTATTAATTATGAAAAACATTTTTCATTCCATTTTGAAAATATTCATTTTTATATTTTCAAAATCATTTCCATCATAACATATATATATACCTAAATCACACAGTATATACATATCCTATATATTCTTCCTAGAATATATATAAACAGCCATAGTGGCCTATAGCATCTAGCGATGACCACAAATCCCAAGGATTCTCTCAAAAAATCATAATCATGCTTTCATATAAGCATGATACTAAATCCAAAGTATTTTCTTACTTCGACAAATAATAATAACCTTAATCATCTCTCAAGGATGTAGTGGATATTTACAACTATACTAATTCACTCTAAGTGAATATACATATATATATATGTGCTCCCAAATCCACAAGTCCCTTAGGACATAACCCTCTAATATACTTTAATTTAGAAGGCCTTTAAACTTTAATCTCAAAGGGGAGAAATAATAATAATCTCCAAAATCTTGGGCTGAAAACAGGGCACCGGTCGACCGGTCTTAGACCCCCGATCGACCGCGGGTTGTAAATAAGCCTACGAAACAAAGCAGTAGGCCCTTTCTCCTTGACGCGGTCGACCGGCCATAGGGGCGCGGTCGACCGGTCACACCAGGTCTTCAAAACTTTAATTCCTCAATTCCCTTAACCAACAACCCAAATTCATTTTCGAGGTTTCTAAACTACCCCAAAGATTATCCCGAACATCTACGACATTAATTTTAGCCGTAAATTTTCCAATTCCCGATTTGATTTCCGAGTTGCTAATTTCAACCCGGAGCTGTCATCTTGTAAAAATCATATCAAATCGTAGAAAAATCAGAAAAATACGCAGTCTGTGCCAATACGACCGTATCAAAAAGATCTACAACTTTTGTGTTTTGGACGAAAGCTAAATCAATTCTTTTCCTAGTCAAAATAACCCCATAAGCTTACGGGTTACTATTCATCGTCCCTACCAAAATCCCAAACTCCATGTTTCTCCATTTTTGTTGGTTCTAACCTCACCCAACAACTCAATTAACATCTAATCTATGTTTTACAACTAACACATCAATCATTTTGGGGCATTGAATCATTCCTCTTAGTTTTAAACCCTAAAACCATAAAAACCCCAACTTAACATTTAAACCCATTGTTATACTCCATTAACATGGTTTTAACACTAAAAATCATTAAGAGTTCACACTACATCAATGTGTAAACTCATAATCAACTTTTACCCAATTTATTTTAAGGGTTCGAACCCTAAAATCATGTTTATACCAAATGTGATATGAGAGGATTGCAAAAATAAAATAAAGCAAGTAAACACTTGCCTCGTGGATAAAATCCGACGACCTCGAGTCGAATACGGCGGAGTTTGCCCGAGATCTCCCTATCTCCTCCTCTTTTCTTCTTCCTCTCTCTCTTCTCTCTCTTTTCTTTCTTTTCTTTCTCTTTTTATCCCTCTCCCTCTCTTTATAAAGAAAGAAAAGGGTTATACCCCTTAAAACCCAAAAACGACTCGTTTACCCAATTACGAGTTACTTTTACCTCTAAAATTAACTGAAACTCATTTCCGACAATCGGACACTCTTTTCCGACTATCTCGGCCATTCCGAGAATTATGGCGCAGTCGAAATTCCCACCCGAGGTACTTGACCGCAAATCACTATTCCAACCCAAAATAAATAAATGCGGGTTTTCCAATTAAAAATCTTACCTCGTGTCGCTTTTCTCCACGACGACATATAATTAAAATATTTCGACCTATATAGTCCCAAAAATAATCACAACATCCTTCGAAAATCATTCAATCCTCGAAAATCCCAAAAATTACTATTTCGGAAAATTCCTCAAATTCCAATTTATAATTAATTATGGAATTTAATCGTCTCCAAAAAGGACGGGTTGTTACACAGATTTAATCAAAAGAAACTAAAATAATTTATTAATAAATTAATGAATCAAAATAGGTAGAGTATGGTTTGAAAATGACTCAAAGAAATCACTTTAGTAAAGGAAACTAAATTCATGAGCTTGAAAGAGAAAGGGATAAAGAATAATGATATTACTAATAGACCATGGTTCATTAAAATACCTTGTTCACTTAAGTGAAATTGTTTTAGATAGTTTCGAACAATTTGTTCGCTATTGCAAACCTCTTCTTCATTGGTAGAGAAATCACTAATAATTTCCCATTTTCTCAAACAAATAAACAATTAGGTGTAGATAATGCAATTATATGTAATACGTCAACAATTTCCATAATAAATAAATTAATTATTAAAATATACTCATTTAATAAATAATCAAGGTTTATCGTAGTATTAACAACTCCAAAGAAATGATGAACAAGTAGTCAAAGTCATAAAAATATTTAAAGGCAAATAGAATAGAATAAATATGATATAACTCATGTGATGGAACAATAGTGAATATGTTGAGCCCTAAAAGATGAAATAAAATACATTTTTTCAATGAAAAAACACTTTTGGAAAATCAATTTCGATGTTTATCATAAAAAAATTTGTTTTCCTTAAACATATTAAACATTTAACGTATACTTTGTTACCTCATAAATATATTTTTTATTTATATATTTTTCCTCATATCGTTAGTTTCACTTAATTTTAGATAAATGAAAATCTTTATGACACAATTTTTCAAAAAATATTTGGCTAGTGGCTTCTTTTCTTCTAAACAAAAATGTGATATATATTTTTCAAGATAAATGATAGAATCACACATCCCAATGTTGTAGTTCTAAACACTTCTGCACTCATGAGTTTGTTTCAAAATATAAAGTTTTCAAATCCAATAGTGAGAAAAATCTCACGTGCACCAGGGAAAAATAACACCTTTTCCCAAAGCAAGTATAATTCAAAAACCTATTAAGCATAACATAAATCGCTTAATTTAATCTTCCAATTACAAAATGCTCAAATTATTGTGCATTATAAAATGCATCCAATTATGACACATAATTTATAAAAATCATATGTAGAAATTCAAATATTATCAGATTATTAAACTCTTAATGGGAGTATACATACGTAATCACAACCAAGGTACAACATTCTAAGTAAGTGTTAATATATTAATTTATAATTTGAATCAAACAGCCTAAAACAACATAATTAAAAAAGTACTAAGACAAAACAAACGAGGGTTATGTGAATCAAAGTCAAATAGAATATGAAGAAGAATAGAGGAGTGAGATAACCATTCTAAGAGTCCTATGAGGATTGAAGTAGCATTTTAAATGTTAGAGATCAAGAGAGCCAACTTGGAATCCCACATGGTCTATTTTAATATTTTAATAAAAATGTTCTTATGAAGTCGCGTTTGACTAACATATGGCATTTTCGGTTTCGGTTGAACTTAAGACGTATTTTGAATATCATTGCCCTTCATGGTTAGAACATATTTCAAATGATTTCCTTGATTCTTTGATATATTCCTCAAATAAACACATATTATTCCTAACATTATGTAAAGTCAAGGTAGTATTGAGTAAAAATTAAAATTATGGTAAATTATCATATTTAAATTTACTAGATCTCGGCATGTGATATTTATTGAATGAAAAAATCTTCCAAATTTTGAATATACTTCACCTTGAAACAAAAATCATTAAGGTGACTTTTCTTGTGACAATAAGAGACAACACTATCCTTTTAGGCCTAATTATATTGAATGGTTACTTTGTGTTCAAAAACTTGGGAGATATAAATTTGTTCTCAATAAAATGATCATCAACATATTTCCATTGTTTTTGAAATATGTTGGGAATTTTTCAAAATGATTAATTTCATTTAAAGATCAACATTTAACAAAAATTATCTTACCTAGGAATATCTTGTTTGCTAGAATCTAAGTCTTTTTCAACATGTATAATTTCTAATCAAATCATGGCATTGGACTCTTCACAAATTTAAAACTCCTTGATATGATTAAATCAATTATTTACCTTTTCAATGGAATTTCATCCATCCTCTCTTTTCATGATTTCTTAATATTTTATTAAATAATAGAACAAATCTAGGAAACAATTGAAAATCAAATTAATGATTTTAGTCCTTAGAAAGAGGGAATGTCCATAAGTATTTAAGGCCTAGAAAAATACGTTTAATTATTTTACAAAATCAAGCTTATATGAAATTTTAGTTTTCTTATTTGACTAGATTTATATCTTTTCAAGTAAAATTCAATTAAGAACTGAGAAAAAACATGATCTTCACATTTGTTGAATGTCACTTTTTCTCGATAATTCTTCTACTGGCATGTGAGGAAAATTATGAATTTTGCACAAGTTCATCACATAACGATTCCAAATGCGATTGTCCATCCACATTAAATATGCTATCATACACGCTTTCCAATAGGATAAATTTTTACCATCAAATGGAGGAGATCGGACAACTTCCATCCATTGCACATAAAAATATCTATATCTAAATTTGTACACCTAAAAAAAGGAAACCAGCTCTGATAACAGTTGAAACTGTGCCTGTAATATCCCGTAGTTTTAATGCATTATTAAATACAAGTGTGTGCACGTTATTGTAATACCCCGTATTTTTATGCTTTCTAAATTTGGAGATTTATTAAATTTAATGTGAGGTACAAATTGAATTTGAATCCGAAAATTAATTATTTTTATAATTACTAACGTGACGAGAGTTAGTAATCATTGGAAATTTTTTGAATATTACTAATGAGTAAAGTAATATATGATATTGGTTCTATTAAATGTCAAGTGAATAAAATGATTATTTTGGAAATTTAAGTCAGGACGCGCTCGTGTCGTGTCGGGACTAAATGTTGACTAACAAAAGTGAATAAATTATAAATCACCCGTATGGTCATTTTGAGCGCGCCAAAGTGTCCGGAAGGGTCGAGATAGTCAAAATAATGTACCCGAGGGTTTAGTTTGGGTCACGGGGTGTTTTTAGGCCTAATTAACACCCCGGGAGGGCATTTTGGACATTTTACATTTTTAGGCTTGAAAACCCACGAAAATTTTAGAGTTATATCAGATGCTTAGGGTTGACTTCTAGGGTTAACTCAACCAAAAACAAGAAACGGCCATTGGAGAAGGAAGGAGAGAGCTTGCCAAAGAGTTCTAGGCCAAGAACCCCTCCGTTTGCGCCACCGTCGTCGCCAAACGATAGATCGCGTAACAAGGATCACCACCACACCGATTTCAGCCACAAAGTAGAAACAAGAATCCCCAGGTAAGTATTTATCTTGCTTAATTTCGTTAATTTAGTTTAGGATTGATTAGGATGAGTTTTTATGGAAGAAAACCCATGTTGGTAATTAGAAATCGCATGTTATAGTGATATAAACATTATTCTGGAAATCCCCTTCACATGTAGAGGTTGAACCACAGATTTATGATGGATTAGAAGTAGAAATTATGGAAAAGAATTATTTGAATTAAGTTAAAGAAATTTTTAGGGTTCATGTGAATTGTATAAATTTTGGCACTTTAATCCATGATTCTTGATGAAAACTCACATGCCTTACGTTGAATATTGTCCATTTGGGTTTAGAACGTTTGTGGTATGAATTTCTGGGAGTTTATTAAGATTTGGATGATTTATATGATAGAACTCGTAATTGGTTTTCTGCAGAATTCTCCATACTTGCTTCATCTATCGATCGATCGTAGAGCATCGATCGATCGATGGTTCGATCGATCGAACACCTGCCCTCGATCGATCGACCACTCCTGGCAGACTTATATTTCCCCTTCTAAATAGTTGAATTCAATTTAAATGAGTAATAATCTTTGGACATCCTTATTAAAATATTTTGGGAGGAAACGAACACCAGTAGGACGTATTAAAAATATGAAACCTTTAATGTAAGACGAGATTCACATTTTTGGGGATTTTTACATATAAGGGATGAAGGAGCTATGTATTAAAGTAGGAGAAGCTTAAGGTAGTTACGTTGGAATTTAAATGAGTACCTACTTAAATTACACTTGGGAGTATAGAAATTCACGAGTGTCACTTGATAAGTTGGGATAATCCCTGAATTTAAGATAAGGGGCAAACATTATACGTGATAACTAAATAATGAGAAATAAGGATAAATATCATAATTATGGGTTATGAGATGTACCTAAAATTGATATGGTAATAGTAGTATATTTATATGACTGTGTTTATGCATATACTATATACGTGTGAAAATCATGCCCACGCTACTTGCTATCCCTGAGGTTACCACGCTGGGACAATCTTATCTCGATGGGCCTTTATGGGGGATATTGACTCGTACCCTAGAAGATAGAAATCCTTTGGTACAATCTATTGGATCGATAGTCAGATGGTCCTAAGAGACGTGGGGGCATGTGCTGACCTCTTAGAGACTTGGAATCTATGCTTCGCCTCAATATTGTTTGTGTTTGTGTTAATACAGTTCGAGAGTGATTCCGAACTTGTATTTCCCTTAGTACGAGTGATACGGGGACTGGATAGCAAAGTATGCCCACACCATAATTATTATGTGGGGTGATGTTAGAATATATATATATATATATATATATATATATGATATGATATGAGTATTTAGTATATATATTTAAATCTGGGATTTGGGAACTACCTGTTATATCTATGGTAAGTAAGAATGGAATAACTATTTCAATTTGGGAATAAGTGTTTGAAAAGTATAATGTGTTACTGAGAAACTTTAGTTGTAAATAAGGTTTATATGAGAGCTTTGTTGTTAAATGAAATTAATCTCTTAAACAATTGAATTTGTCAGATTATATCTTACGAGCAACCTAAGATAAGATAAGTTAAACCGTTGGGAAGGTTAGTGCGATAGGCGTGCACATTATTAGAGAGGTGAGAATTTCTCAAGGGAGTGCCGCACTAATATGTTGTTGCATTGGGCAGTAAACAATTTAAATACTTGCTAAACAAATTTTAAATCTTTTTTACAATCGGGCTCTGACCTGTCTCCATTTTCTTTTCTCTCTTGTATATATATGTATACATTACAGGTGCCCAGCCACAGGGGCATCTTGCATAGGATCCTTTGGAAAGAAGGCACTGCAGCTTAGGTGGGAGTTGCAGTCCTCTTGCGTAGACGACCTCATTTCTTGATTCCACTTCTAGCAATTATTTTATCCAGTTGGGCATGTGTCGCCCTTTTTCCATATTTCAGTTGTTTTATTGGATATTGTAATTCATTTATTTCGAGTATATGCACTTTGGTATTTATTATTTTCAGGATGTTTTTCCTTTAAGTTTTAATGTTGGAATCAATTGGTTGAATGTTTAATTAATTGGATTATATGTTCCAGGATAGTTGTTGTGAGATTATTTAACTACGAATTATGTAAAGTTTTAAATGTTGGTTTATAAAATGAAATTCGGGAAAGTAATGTCTAAAATGGTTTTGACACTTAGCTTATTTATTAGGGTGTTTAAATTGGAAAAGTTATTTTTCGACAATGATGCTAAGAATGAACCAACCGTTCACCTTGATTTTAATTTAATAAAGAACTGATCACCCGGTATTTAATTAGGCGGGGTGTCACATGTGGTATCAGAGCATCAGTTTCTAGTGTCCTTAGGATCTGTACGGCTGATTATGCTTTCAGCTTAGCATTTTTGATATAGAGCCCTATTTTAGGATTGTTGTATTCCTGATTTTATGATTACATCTTCAGCTATTTGAGATTTGATAATAACTGTAGACTAATAAATTTCTTCACGTTTCAGATGACTCCGAGACGTGCACCAAAGGATAGGCGTGCCCAAGTCGAGCAGCCACTAGCTCCGGCTCAGGGAACAATGAATGCTAATGAGGTAGCTGCTATCATTGCTCAGACGGTGAATGTCGTGGTAGAGGTAGTACAGTAGGCCCCACCCCAAGTTTAGGCAGTGGCGCCAGTACCTGCACAACTTCCGTCAGCATGGCAGCGGGTTAGGGATGCCTTTCAAAAGGCGCATCCCCTTGAGTTCTCGGGTAGTTCAGATATCATCATTATCAGCCAGTGGAAGTAAGACATACAGAGGCATCTGCGTATGTATGAGTGCACAGACGTGCAAAAACAGTTGTTGCCTTCATTTAAGCTAGTGGGGGCCGCTTTGCAGTGATGGGAAACCACCACCACCTTGGAGGAGAGGGATACTATCCCGATTCAGTCATTCTGGGAGCGATTTGACCACAAGTATTTTTTAACCGTCGTACAAACTGAGATGAGGCGGAAGTTACTGAACTTAAAGCAGGAAAATTCTACAGTTGCTGAGTATGAAGAGGAGTTCACAAGACTTCTCACTATATTTCCAGATGAGGCACCCACTGAGGGAAAGAAGATACTATTATTTATGGACGGGTTAGCTTGGAGGATCCGTCCGCACCTTATAGGGAATCTGTCTCTGAGTACCTTCATAGATGTACTCAAAGCTGCTTTGCTACACTGTCAGGATCACCGCTTCCATCTCCAGGGAAGCAAGCGAGCAGGAGAGTCCATCCAGCAGGGAAGGACATGGGGTAGTGGCGCTAGTGGATCACCGACATCCCAGGGGCAAACTCGTCAGCATGAGCAGAGTTCTGTAATACCCCGTACTTATGGCTATATTTATTTTTGGGATTAATTAATTAATGCGTATTAATTGGAAATTAATCCGGGTTAAAAATACTAACGAGATGCGAGTTGGTATTTGATTATGTGCATATATGATTATATATGAATTTGGAATTATGAAATTTGTCGTGAGATTAATATACGGCAATTTGGGAATTTTGTTGAGACGCGTGTGACCGCCGCGTCATGGTATATTATTTTAATTATAAAAGTGATTTTTATTTCTATTATCCGTATGGTCATTTTGAGTGCGCCAACGCGTCCGGAAGGGTCGAGATAGTCAGAAAACACTAGCCGGGGGTTTAGTTTGGGTCCCGGGGTATTTTTAGGCCATACCGGCATCATAAAGGGTATTTTGGTAATTTTATATTTTGAGGAATTAAAAGTGACGAAAATTGGGAGTTTTAATCTGATTGGGAATTGACCCACTAAGACACTAACCAACCCATATTAACCCATTAAGCTACGGAGGTTATCATTTAGGTTTCCAACTTTCCCAAAGAAAACCCTAGCCACCATAGCCACCTTTGGAGAAGGAAGCTTGGAGAGGGAAAGAAAGAGACGGAATTCTGCAGAAACCTTTACAGAAATCAACACCAAATTTAGAGACAATCAAGGCAAGTGTTTTAATTATATTTAAATTCGTAGAATGTTCCTTCCATGTTAGGAAATTGAAGAGTATCAATTGTTCTTGAAAGATAATGAAAACCCATGTATTTTGAAATTTAGAACTTGAAATCTTGAGGAGGATTTGCATGTAGAATGATAGGTAGATGTTCATACTGATGATATTTATGATTGGATGAAATTTAAAACGGATTTAAATTGGGTAAATTCATGATTTAAAATTTTAGGGTTTGTGTTCTTGAAATATTGAGGGAAAGTGATGAGATTTGATGGTTTAATGATGATTGGGAAGAATTAAATCCGTAAATTACATTATTTTATAACCTTGATATGTTTAGGATTGATTAGAGACCTTAAAGTATTGTTGGGACTTAGTTTAGAAGAGATTTGAGGAGTATAAATGGTGAAAAACGAGATTTAGAAATATCTGGGACGAAACTGGTAGGTCGTTAGAAGCCCCTGCCCAGGTCGTTCGAACGAACTCGTTCGAACGAGCTTCTAACGAATTGACCAGTCGCTTCTAACAAGAGGGAACTTCGTTCGATAACTTCGTTCGAACGAGATATCATTAGAAGGTACAGTTCGTTCGAACGAACTGGATCTCGTTCGAACAGCCTCGTTCGAACGAGACTTCTAACGAGCCGACAGTGGAATCTCGTTCGAACAGCCTCGTTCGAACGAGACTTCTAACGAGTTGACAGTTTGGGCCTTTTTGGACTGTTTTGATTTTTGGAGTCCCGTAAACTTGTTCGAGGATATATATAACATTCCGATGATGATGTAATGATAGAATTGGGACTTTTGGGTATTTATGAGAAGGAAATTATATACGAGAGTTAAATTTAATGGACGGTTTGGGTTGAGACGTGAGTGTCTACTACGACGAGAGAATAAAATTATGGCGCGTATGATTATAAATCGGAATAGTATAAATTGTGATAATTATAAGTTGGTACGAGAATGCGATATGTACTACGATTAAACTACGGGATTACTAAAGACGTGTGTTTACTTAGTATTGGTATATAAATTGTGTGTATGACATACCTACCATACTTGCTATCACGGGAGGTTTGCGTTCGCTTAGGGCCCTCTAATCCTTGTGTTGCCCGGATTTAGACTGGTTACCTTGATGAACATAGGTCATAGAAAGACTTATTGGGATATTAATAAGTCCGCTGATCGTGGGAGCGTAGGTATGTGCGTGACCCATGTGATGTGACTGTGTTCGCCTCCACTATTTGTGATGTTGTTATCTGTGAACTATTCCTGGGAGATTCGGAATATGGAACCCTTATGTACGTGATGTACCGGGATGGATAGCAGAGTATGTGTGCACCACAGCTTAGTTCTCGGGGTGCTTGTATTGTATATTTATGTTGTGATTAATATACACTTAATTAATGGGAATCTTCATGTTAATGCTATGAATATAATTACGGTATTGTTTCGAGAAACATAACGGGTTAGCTGATAGTGAAATATATTGCATATTGAGCATCTGAGTTTACGTTAAATCCATATTTATTACGAGCGTTATAATGTTAATAGAACCGAGTAATAAGGGTAGGACCTATGACAGTCTAGCTAGATATGATGTCACTTAGCTAGTGGTTTGTGTCGTTGTAGATGGGTACTTACGTTAGGAGTGCACAGTTAGACGAGAGGTGAGAATATCATGTGAGTGCACGTCCTAACATGTACTTTGCATTTAATGTTTTAAATGTTTTTAAAGCACTTGCAGGTTTTTAAAATATAACTCCACATTCGGGCTCTGACCCGTTTGCTTTTCAAATCTATTTTTCTTTGTAAAACCATTTTAGGTGCCCAGCCACAAGGACACCATGCATAGGATACTCATTCAAGTGACGAGCTGTAGCTGTTTGTGGAAGCTACAGGGATTTGCTTGTAGACGCTTCTTTCACTTGGATTTCAGATTCATTATCTATCAGTTGTAGGGCATGTTGCCCATTTCTATTAGAGTTACATTTCCATTACAGTTTTCAGACTTTGGCATGTATTGATTTAGTATTAAGTTACTTATCAGTTGTGGGATTTGTAGTGAGGAGTTTTCCTCCAGACTTTATTTACTTTATGTGATGGTTATTCTATTTACTTCATTATGGTGAATTGTGTTATTATTCTTTATTACACTTGTTGCATGTTAATCAGACTTAAATTAAAATTTGGCACTTACTTTTTAAATACTAGGTGGTTAGTAATAATAAAAATGTTTTCGACAGTGATGCTATTAACTGAGCCAACTTGGCATTTTGAATTAATTTAATAAAGGAGTAGCTACCCGGTATTTAATTAGTCGGGGTGTCACAGGTGGTATCAGAACATCAGGTTCTAGTGTCCTTTAGGATCTGACGGCTTATTATGTTTCTGCAAAGTTTCTTTGATATAGAGCCCTATATTTTAGGACTGTTGTACTCTTTTTGTGTATGCTTCGTTCTTCAGCTATCTTAAGTTTATAAACAACAAACTTATAAACTTTGTTCTTATTTCAGATGCCTCCACGACGTGCACGACGAGTTCCCAGGGATGCAACGCCAGAACCCCAGCCCGCTCCAGTTCAGGGCATGATGAACGTCGCTGAGGTTGCAGATATAGTAGCCCAAGCGGTAAATGCCGCAATTGCCGTTGTTCAGCAGGCACCACCGCAGGCACCGGCTGCCGTACCAGTTCAGGCAAATGCATTCCCGTCTGCTTGGGAGCGTGTACGTGACGCTTTTCAGAAAGCGCATCCGCCAGAGTTTGCAGGTAGCTCAGATGTGGTAGTATCGAGCCAGTGGAGGAAGGATATGCAGAGGCACTTAAGGATGTATGAGTGCACGGACGTCCAGAAGAAGGTGCTAGCTACTTTCAAGCTAGTTGGATCTGCACTACAGTGGTGGGAGTCTATTACCACCATGGAGGAGAGGGATACTCTCACTATTCAGGACTTCTGGGTGCGGTTTGACCGCAAGTACTTTTCGTCGGCTGTTCACACGGAAATGAGGATGAAATTGATGAGTCTGAAGCAGGAGGGTAAGACTGTGGTCGAGTATGAGGCCGAGTTCACGAATCTGTTGAATATCGTTCCTGATGAGATACCAACAGAGGAGAAGAAGATTGAGAAGTTCACCGACGGGTTGACTTGGAGGATCCGTCAGCATCTACTAGGGAACCTATCGTTGGCCACTTATTCTGATGTGGTTAACGCTGCATTGTTACACTGCCAGGACCACCGTTTTCATATGGCCGAGGGTAAGAGGTCAGGGGAGTCTAGCCATCAGGGCAGGACCGGAGGACATGGTGCCAGCGGGGCACAATCTGGTCAGGGGCAGAGACAGAATGAGCAGGGCTCCCAGCAGGGGGATAATAAGAGGTTCCGATCAGGGAACTACAGACAGGGACAGGGAAGTTTCCGTCAGGGCCATCAGGGTCCAAACGGCCATCAGGGCCAACAGGGGCAGAATGGACAGCAGTTTCACCAGGGCCAGCAGGGCCAAGGGAGGAACGGTAACGGCCACCAGGGCCGGGGACCGCAGGGGCAGAGAGGAGGGAACTTCCCAGGGAAGTGCTTTGTTTGTGGCAAGACTGGCCATAAGAGACAGGATTGTCCTGATAGGGGCAGGGCCCCATAGCAGCAGCAGCAGCAGGGTGCTCGCCAGGAGCCACAGAGGCCTATGTTTCCCGCCGCTCTCCCCGCACCGCCACAGATGGCAGCATTGCCACCCATTCCAGCAGTCCTTGCTCAGCAGGGGCAGCTACAGTATGGACGTGTCTACAACGTCCACCAGGCAGCAGTTCCACAGGCACCGCCCGCGATTGAGGGTACGTTTCCTATCCATGGCACTATGGGTCGGGTATTATTTGATACGGGGGCTACATATTGTTTTATAGCTACACACTTCGCGAAGGCTTTAGGATTGTTAGCTACGGCAGAGAGCACAGTGACGTGTGTCGACTCACCATTGGGGAGTGGGTCACTTATTTTCTTTATATGCCGGGGAGTGGGGGTAGAGATTGGTGGTTTGGTATTACCGGCAGACATGTTAGTTTTAGATATGCATGTTCACGATGTGATTATCGGTATGGATTGGCTCGTAGCTTATAGGGCCATGATTGATTGCTTCAGCGGGAGCATTGTTTTTGCCATTCCGGGGCAAGAGATGTTTATAGTGGCGATGCCTTGCCCAGAGGGAGGATCGACCGCTCATCTGTATTACATTGAGGAGGATACCTCTAAGGAGGTAGTGATTCCTTTAGATTCTATCCCAGTAGTCAGGGAGTATTCGGATGTGTTTTAGGAGATACCAGGCTTACCCCCCAGTCAAGAGATAGACTTTGTTATAGATTTACTACCGGGTACGAGACCTATAGCACGCGCACCGTACCGTATGGCTCCAGCTGAGATGAGGGAGTTACGGGATCAGATAGAGCAGCTGTTAGGTCAGGGCTTTATTCGCAGGAGTACCTCACCTTGGGGCGCTCCAGTTTTGTTTGTGAAGAAGAGGGACGGTTCACTGAGATTGTGTGTGGACTATCGAGAGTTGAATAAGGTCACGATACGGAATAAGTATTCGTTGCCTCGAATCGATGACTTATTCGACCAGTTGAGAGGAGCTTCTTTCTTCTCGAAGATTGACTTGAGATCGGGATACCATCAGTTGCGTATCAGGGAGGAGGATGTCTCGAAGACCGCGTTCTTATCGAGATATGGTTCTTACGAGTTTCGGGTTATGCCTTTCGGTTTGACCAACGCTCCAGCAGTGTTTATGGACTTGATGAACAGAGTGTTCAGGGATTTCCTAGATCAGTTTGTCATTGTCTCTATTGATAATATACTGGTTTACTCCCAGACAGAGGATGAGCACGCCGAGCATTTGAGGCAGGTTTTGCAGACACTTCGTCAGAATGAGTTGTATGCAGAATATGAGAAGTGCGGGTTTTGGCTGAAGGAAGTCCAGTTTTTGGGACACATTATTTCCGACCAGGGAATATCTGTTGATCCGGGGAAGGTATCAGCGGTGAGGGAGTGGGGACAGCCCACGACACCGACTGAGATTCGTAGTTTCTTGGGTCTAGAAGGATACTACAGGAGGTTTATTCGGGGCTTCTCAGAGATAGCAGGTCCTTTGACACATCTGACTCGTAAGGGTGTTCCATACATCTGGAGTGACGCCTGTCAGTTGGCATTCGATGAATTGAAGGACAAATTGACCTCAGCACCTGTGTTAGCATTGCCGAGACCGGGAGTTGAGTATTTGGTTTACACCGATGCGTCTTTGCAAGGGCTTGGAGGTGTATTGCAGCAGGAGAGACAGGCCATAGATTATGCTTCCCGTAAGCTTAAGCCTCATGAGAAGAATTACCCCACGCATGATTTGAAGTTGGCGGCAGTGGTATTTGCCCTACGGATTTGGAGGCACTATCTTTTGGGGGAGAAGTTCCAACTGTTCACGGACCACAAGTCCCTACAGTACCTGTTCACATAGAAGGAGTTGAATATGCGGCAGCGTAGGTGGCTTGAGTTTGTGAAGGATTACCAATTCGACATCCAGTATCACCCGGGAAAGGCTAACGTGGTAGCAGACGCGTTGAGCCGTAGGCCAGCAGATGAGGTGGCAGAGGTGTGGAAGGCTAAGTGGAAGGAATTGGGACACCAGGATGCAGTGGCCCGATCTTTCATGTCTGTGATGACTGTTACACCGCAGATTGTCACGAAGGTAGTACGGGCATAAGCTGATGACTCGTTCTGTCAGGAACAGATAGTTCGATTACTAGCAGAGGGAGTCGAGTCCTATACCGTCAGCTCAGACGGGGGATTACGCTTCAATGGGAGATTGATAGTTCCGGAAGGGGAGGAATTGTGACACGACGTGATGGCAGAGTCACACGGCTCACGGTTCGCGGTACATCCCGGAGGGGATAAAATGTACCAAGACATGAGACGCCAGTATTGGTGGAGCGGTATGAAGAAAGATATCGCTGAGTTTGTTTCGAAATGCGCCACTTGTCAGCTTGTAAAAGTGGATCATCAGAGACCAGCAGGACTACTACAGCCGTTGGAGGTCCCGGTGTGGATGTGGGAGAGCATATCCATGGACTTTATCACGGGGTTGCCTACGTCGCAGAGGGGTCACGACTCCGTTTGGGTAATTGTGGACAGGTTGTCCAAGGTCGCTCACTTTTTACCCGTGAGGACTGACTACACTGCGGGACAGTATGCCCAGCTCTTCATTTCAGAGATTGTGAGACTTCACGGTGTGCCCCTAAATATCGTGTCTGACAGAGACAAGATATTTGTTTCGAGGTTTTGGGAGAGTTTCCATGAGGCCATGGGCACGAAATTGCGGTTGAGTACGGCTTATCATCCGCAGACTGATGGGAAGACCGAGCGCACAAATCAGATGTTGGAGGACATGCTACGCATGTGCATTATTGACTTCGGGGGTGGATGGGAGCAGTACCTTCCACTGGTGGAGTTTGCTTACAACAACTCCTATCAGTTCACTATTGGCATGGCTCCGTTTGAGGCATTGTACGGTAGGCCTTGTCGTTCCCCAGCATGTTGGTTAGAAGTGGGGGACAACAAACTAATTGGGCCGGAAGTGATTCAGGATACTTCGTCAAGGATTGAGTTGATTCGGAGTCGCATTCGGGTAGCTCAAGACAGGCAGAAGAGTTATGCTGATGGGAAGAGATTTTTCAGAGAGTTCCAAGTGGGGGACCAGGTTTTTCTCAGAGTGTCTCCTATGAAGGGGATTATGCGTTTCAGGAAGAAGGGGAAGTTGGCACCGAGGTATGTGGGGCCGTTTCCCATTATTGAGCGAATCGGACCGGTTGCGTATAGACTTGGGTTAACGGAGCATTTGCATCGGATTCACGATGTGTTCCATATTTCCTCGCTGAGGAAATACCTTAGAGATAATTTGGCTCATTCTCACATTGCTGTGGAGGACATCGATCTCCAGCCGGATAGCTCCTACGAGGAGGGGCCGATTGCTATTTTGGATCGAAGCGAGAGGAAACTGCGGTCAAAGATAGTTCTGTTAGTGCGTGTTCAGTGGCGACATCACAATGTCGAGGAGTCCACATGGGAGCGCGAGGATGAGATGCGCGAACGTTATCCAGAGTTGTTTTTAGCAGGTACTTTCTAGTTTCGAATTTCGGGACGAAATTCAGTTATTAGGGGGGAAGTATGTAATACCCCGTACTTTTGGTTATATTTATTTTTGGGATTAATTAATTAAATGCGTATTAATTGGAAATTAATCCGGGTTAAAAATACTAACGAGATGCTAGTTGGTATTTGATTATGTGCATATATGATTATATATGAATTTGGAATTATGAAATTTGTCGTGAGATTAATATACGGCAATTTGGGAATTTTGTTGAGACGCGTGTGACCGCCGCGTCATGGTATATTATTTTAATTATAAAAGTGATTTTTATTTCTATTATCCGTATGGTCGTTTTGAGTGCACCAACGCGTCCGGAAGGGTCGAGATAGTCAGAAAACACTAGCCGGGGGTTTAGTTTAGGTCCCGGAGTATTTTTAGGCCATACCGGCATCATAAAGGGTATTTTGGTAATTTTATATTTTGAGGAATTAAAAGTGACGAAAATTGGGAGTTTTAATCTGATTGTGAATTGACCCACTAAGCCAATAACCAACCCATATTAACCCATTAAGCTACGAAGGTTATCATTTAGGTTTCCAACTTTCCCAAAGAAAACCCTAGCCACCATAGCCACCTTTGGAGAAGGAAGCTTGGAGAGGGAAAGAAAGAGAAGGAATTCTGCAGAAACCTTTACAGAAATCAACACCAAATTCAGAGACAATCAAGGCAAGTGTTTTAATTATATTTAAATTCGTAGAATGTTCCTTCCATGTTAGGAAATTGAAGAGTATCAATTGTTCTTGAAAGATAATGAAAACCCATGTATTTTGAAATTTAGAACTTGAAATCTTGAGGAGGATTTGCATGTAGAATGATAGGTAGATGTTCATACTGATGATATTTATGATTGGATGAAATTTAAAACGGATTTAAATTGGGTAAATTCATGATTTAAAATTTTAGGGTTTGTGTTCTTGAAATATTGGGGGAAAGTGATGAGATTTGATGGTTTAATGATGATTGGGAAGAATTAAATCCGTAAATTACATTATTTTATAACCTTGATATGTTTAGGATTGATTAGAGACCTTAAAGTATTGTTGGGACTTAGTTTAGAAGAGATTTGAGGAGTATAAATGGTGAAAAATGAGATTTAGAAATATCTGGGACGAAACTGGTAGGTCGTTAGAAGCCCCTGCCCAGGTCGTTCGAACGAACTCGTTCGAACGAGCTTCTAATGAATTGACCAGTCGCTTCTAACGAGAGGGAACTTCATTCGATAACTTCGTTCGAACGAGATATCGTTAGAAGGTACAGTTCGTTCGAACGAACTGGATCTCGTTCGAACAGCCTCGTTCGAACGAGACTTCTAACGAGCCGACAATGGAATCTCGTTCGAACAGCCTCGTTCGAACGAGACTTCTAACGAGTTGACAGTTTGGGCCTTTTTGGACTGTTTTGATTTTTGGAGTCCCGTAAACTTGTTCGAGGATATAGATAACATTCCGATGATGATGTAATGATAGAATTGGGACTTTTGGGTATTTATGAGAAGGAAATTATATACGAGAGTTAAATTAAATGGACGGTTTGGGTTGAGACGTGAGTGTCTACTACGACGAGAGAATAAAATTATGGCGCGTATGATTATAAATCGGAATAGTATAAATTGTGATAATTATAAGTTGGTACGAGAATGCGATATGTACTACGATTAAACTACGGGATTATTAAAGACGTGTGTTTACTTAGTATTGGTATATAAATTGTGTGTATGACATACCTACCATACTTGCTATCACAGGAGGTTTGCGTTCGCTTAGGGCCCTCTAATCCTTGTGTTGCCCGGATTTAGACTGGTTACCTTGATGAACATAGGTCATAGAAAGACTTATTGGGATATTAATAAGTCCGCTGATCGTGGGAGCGTAGGTATGTGCGTGACCCATGTGATGTGACTGTGTTCGCCTCCACTATTTGTGATGTTGTTATCTGTGAACTATTCCTGAGAGATTCGGAATATGGAACCCTTATGTACGTGATGTACCGGGATGGATAGCAGAGTATGTGTGCACCACAGCTTAGTTCTCGGGGTGCTTGTATTGTATATTTATGTTGTGATTAATATACACTTAATTAATGGGAATCTTCATGTTAATGCTATGAATATAATTACGGTATTGTTTCGAGAAACATAACGGGTTAGCTGATAGTGAAATATATTGCATATTGAGCATCTGAGTTTACGTTAAATCCATATTTATTACGAGCGTTATAATGTTAATAGAACCGAGTAATAAGGGTAGGACCTATGACAGTCTAGCTAGATATGATGTCACTTAGCTAGTGGTTTGTGTCGTTGTAGATGGGTACTTACGTTAGGAGTGCACAGTTAGACGAGAGGTGAGAATATCATGTGAGTGCACGTCCTAACATGTACTTTGCATTTAATGTTTTAAATGTTTTTAAAGCACTTGCAGGTTTTTAAAATATAACTCCACATTCGGGCTCTGACCCGTTTGCTTTTCAAATCTATTTTTCTTTGTAAAACCATTTTAGGTGCCCAGCCACAAGGACACCATGCATAGGATACTCATTCAGGTGACGAGCTGTAGCTGTTTGTGGAAGCTACAGGGATTTGCTTGTAGACGCTTCTTTCACTTGGATTCCAGATTCATTATCTATCAGTTGTAGGGCATGTTGCCCATTTCTATTAGAGTTACATTTCCATTACAGTTTTCAGACTTTGGCATGTATTGATTTAGTATTCAGTTACTTATCAGTTGTGGGATTTGTAGTGAGGAGTTTTCCTCCAGACTTTATTTACTTTATGTGATGGTTATTCTATTTACTTCATTATGGTGAATTGTGTTATTATTCTTTATTACACTTGTTGCATGTTAATCAGACTTAAATTAAAATTTGGCACTTACTTTTTAAATACTAGGTGGTTAGTAATAATAAAAATGTTTTCGACAGTGATGCTATTAATTGAGCCAACTTGGCATTTTGAATTAATTTAATAAAGGAGTAGCTACCCGGTATTTAATTAGTCGGGGTGTCACAAGTTCCCATCAGGGGGACCCTACAAAGCGGTTCCGATCAGGTGATTCAAGGTAAGGATTTGAGGGATTTAGGCAGGTTCAGCGGGGCCAGCCTAATCAGCAGGGCCAACAAGGCCAACACCGCCAGCAGCAGGGTCAGCAGCAGGGCCAACAACGTTTTCATCAAGGCCAACAGGGCCAGTGGCTGGGAGGTTACGGCCAACAGGGTCATGGTCAGCAGGGTCAGAGGGGAGGTAATTTCAGGGGCCGATGTTTCGTGTGTGGCAAGAATGGCCATAAGAGCCAGGATTGTCCAGAGGGTGATAGGGCCCCACAGCAGCAGGGTGCCCGTAATGAGACATAGAGGCCACTTTTTCCAGCCGCCCTCCCAGTACTAGCTCAGGTACCAGCTCTACCAGCCATTTCAGCCGCTCCGGTGCGGCAGGGGCAGTTACAGTACGGGCATGTCTATAATGTCCAGCAGGTAGCAGCTCCACAGGCACCACTCGCGATTAAGGGTAAGTTTTCTATCCATGGTACTATGGGTCGGGTTTTATTTGATACTGGGGCGACGCATTATTTTATAACTACCCATTTTGCGAAGGCCTTAGGGTTACTAGCCACAACAGAGAGCACTATGACGTGTGTAGACTCACCACTGGGGAATGGATCGCTAATTTTCTTTATATGCCGGGGTGTGGGGGGTAGATATTGGTAGCTTGGTATTACCAGCAGACATGTTTGTCTTAGATATGCATGAGCACGACGTTATTATCGGTATGGATTGGCTCGCAGCTTATAGAGCCATGATAGATTATTTTGGTGGGAGTATTGTTTTTTCCATTCCTAGGCAAGAAATGTTTGTAGTGGCAATGCCTCACCCAGTGGGAGGGTCGACCGCTCATTTGTATTACATAGAGGAGGATACCTCTAAGGAGGTTGTGATTCCCTTAGACTCGATCCTAGTTATTTGTGAGTATTTCGAGGTATTTCAGGAGATACCAGGCCTACTCCCCAGTCGAGAGATAGATTTTGTCATAGATTTATTATCAGATACTCGACCTATAGCACGTGCTCCATACCGTATGGCTCTGACGGAGATGCGAGAGTTACGAGATCAGATAGAGCAACTGTTATGTCAGGGATTCAATCGCAGGAGTACCTCACCTTGGGGCGCTCCAGTTTTGTTTGTAAAAAAGAGAGATGGTTCACTGAGACTATGTGTGGACTACCGGGAGCTGAACAAGGTCACGATATGGAATAAGTATCCGTTGCCTCGAATCGATGATCTATTCGACCAGTTGAGGGGAGCAACTTTCTTTTCGAAGATAGATCTGAGGTTGGGGTACCATCAGCTACGTATTAGGGAGCAGGATGTCTCAAAGACTGCTTTCTTGACGAGATATGGGTCCTATGAGTTCAGAGTGATGCCATTTGGACTCACAAATGCTCCATCCGTATTCATGGACTTGATGAACCGAGTGTTCAGAGAGTTCTTGGATCAGTTTTTCATCGTCTTCATAGATGACATCCTAATATATTCACACTCCGAGGAGGAGCATGCCGAGCACTTGAGGCAGGTTCTTCAGACTCTACGAGAACATCAACTGTATGCTAAGTACGAGAAGTGTGGGTTCTGGTTGCGGGAAGTACAGTTCTTGGAGCATGTTGTTTCTGAACAAGGGATAGCAGTTGACCCGAGTAAAGTGTCAGCGGTGAGGGAGTGGGTACAGCCCATGACACCGACAGAATTACGTAGTTTCTTCGGATTAGTCGGATACTATAGGAGATTCATTCGGGGGTTCTCCAAAATAGCGGGTCCATTGACAAACCTGACTCGCAAGGGGGTGCCATATGTTTGGGATGATGCTTATCAATTGGCTTTCGACGAGCTTAAAGACAAGCTTACTTCAGCACCGGTCCTTGCTTTACCTAAGCTGGGCTTAGATTACTCGGTTTATACCGATGCCTCTTTACGGGGACTTGGGGGAGTACTTCAGCAGGAGGAGAAGACTATAGCTTTTGCCTCCCGCAAGCTTAAGCCACATGAGAAGAATTACCCCACCCATGACCTAGAGTTAGCAGCGGTCGCTTTTGCATTGAGGATATGGAGGCACTATTTATTGGGGGAGAAATTTTGCTTGTTCACAGACCACAATTCACTGCAATACCTATTCACTTAGCGAGAGCTAAATATGCGTCAGCGCAGGTGGTTATAGTTTGTGAAGGACTACCAGTTCGACATACAGTACCATCCGGGGAAGGCTAACGTAGTTGCCGATACGTTGAGTCGTAAATCGGTTGACGATGTAGTGGACATCTGGAAAGTAAAGTGGAAAGAGTTGGGTCACCAGGACGCAGTAGCCCATTCCTTCATATCTGTCATGACAGTGACACCCGAGATTGTTACGAGGGTGATACAGGAACAGACCGCAGACCCATTTTGCCATGAGCAAATCATACGACTTCTAGCCGAGGGTGCTGAGTCCTATTCTGTTAGTTCTGATGGGGGTTTGAGGTTTAATGGGATATTGGTGGACCCAGAAGGAGCAGGCTTACGTAATGCAGTGATGACCCAGTCTCACAGATCCCGATTTGCGGTACATCCTGGGGGAGATAAGATGTACCAGGATATGAGGCGGCAATACTGGTGGAGTGGGATGAAAAAGGACATTACTGAGTTCGTGTCTAAGTGTTCTACATGCCAGTTGGTAAAGGTGGACCACCAGAAACAGTCAGGGTTGCTTGAGCCATTGGAAATACCCGCGTGGAAGTGGGAGAGTATTTCTATGGATTTTATTACTAGGTTGCCTACATCACAGCGGGGCCATGACTCCATCTGGGTAATTATGGACCCTTTGACCAAGGTGGCTCATTTTTTGCCGGTGCGTACAGACTATACCACGGGTCAGTATGCTCAGTTGTTCATTGCTGAGATTGTCAGATTACATGGGGTACCCCTGAATATTGTCTCAGATAGAGACAAGATTTTTGTGTCGCATTTTTGGGAGAGCTTTCAGGAAGCCGTGGGTACAAAGTTGAGGTCGAGTTCAGCTTATCACCCACAGACAGATGGACAAACAGAGCGTACTAATCAAATGTTGGCGGATATGTTACGCATGTGTGTCCTTGATTTTGGAGGAGGATGGGAGACACATCTTCCACTGGTGGAGTTTGCTTATAATAACGCTTATCAGTTTACGATTGGCATGGCTCCATTTCACGCTTTGTATGGCAGGCCTTATCGTTCCCCAACTTTTTGGCTAGAGGTGGGGGATAACAAGTTGCTAGGACCAGAGGTGATTCAGGAAACTTCTGCTAGGATAGAGATGATCAGGAGTCGCATTCGAGTAGCCCAGGACAGGCAGAAAATCTACGCCGATGCAAAATGGTTGTTCCGAGAGTTTAGTATGGGGGACCAAGTATTACTAAGTGTATCTCCTATAAAAGGAGTGATGAGGTTCGAGAAGAAAGGGAATTTAGCCCCGAGGTACGTCGGACCATTTCCCATTATCGAGAAGATTGCTCCGGTGGCATACAGATTGGGACTGCCAGAACATTTACATTGCATCCACGATGTATTCCACATTTCATCGTTGAGACGATACCTTCAGGATGATATGGCCCACGCCCACATCGCAATAGAAGAGATAGATTTATAGCCTGACATCTCTTACGAGGAGAGACCAGTGGCTATCCTAGACCGTAGCGAAAGGAGATTGAGGTCGAAGGCAGTTCCGCTTGTACGGGTCCAGTGGGAGCATCATAATTTGGAGGAATCCACTTGGGAGCGCGAGGAAGATATGCGCGAGAGATACCCAGATTTATTCTTTCCAGTTATGCCTTATTTTCCGAATTTCGGGACGAAATTCAGTTATTAGGGGGGAAGTATGTAATACCCCGTATTTTTATGCTTTCTAAATTTGGAGATTTATTAAATTTAATGTGAGGTATAAATTTAATATGAATCCGGAAATTAATTATTTTTATAATTCCTAACGTGACGAGAGTTAGTAATCATTGGAAATTTATTGAATATTACTAATGAGTAAAGTAGTATATGATATTGATTCTATTAAATGTCACGGGTGAATAAAATGATAATTTTGGAAATTTAAGTCGGGACGCGCTCGTGTCGTGTCGGGACTAAATGTTGACTAATAAAAGTGAATAAATTATAAATCACCCGTATGGTCATTTCGAGTGCAGCAAAGTGTCCGTAAGGGTCGAGATAGTCAAAATAATGTACCCGGGGGTTTAGTTCGGGTCTCGGGGCGTTTTTAGGCATAATTGACACCCCGGGAGGGCATTTTGAACATTTTACATTTTTAGGCTTGAAAACCCACGAAAAATTTAGAGTTATATCAGATGCTTAGGGTTGCCTTATAGGGTTAACTCAACCAAAAATAAGAAACGGCCATTGGAGATGGAAGGAGAGAGCTTGCCCAAGAGTTCTAGGCCAAGAACCCCTTCGTTTGCGCCACCGTCGCCGCCAAACGATAGATCGCGTAACAAGGATCACCACCACACCGATTTCAGCCACAAAGCAGAAACAAGAATCCCCAAGCAAGTATTTATCTTGCTTAATTTCGTTAATGCTTCATTCATATTAGTTTTGGATTGATTAGGATGAGTTTTTATGGAAGAAAACCCATGTTGGTAATTAGAAATCGCATGTTATAGTGATATAAACATTATTCTGGAAATCCCCTTCACATGTCGAGGTTGAACCACGGATTTATGATGGATTAGAAGTAGAAATTCTGGAAAATAATGATTTGAATTAAGTTAAAGAAATTTTTAGGGTTCACGTGAATTGTATAAATTTTGGCACTTTAATCCATGATACTTGATGAAAACTCACATGCCTTACGTTGAATATTGTCCATTTGGGTTTAGAACGTTTGTGGTATGAATTTCTGGGAGTTTGGGAGTTAAAAATTTGGATTGGGATGATGTTAGATGATAGAACCCGTAATTAGTTTTCTGTAGAATTCGCCATACCTGCTTGATCGATCGATCGATCGTAAAGCATCGATCGATTGATGGTTCGATCGATCGAACACCTGCCCTCGATCGATCGACCCCTCCTGGCAGACTTATATTTCCCCTTTTAAATAGTTGAATTCAATTTAAATGAGTAGTAATCTTTGGACATCCTTATTAAAATATTTTGGGAGGAAACGAACACCTAGGACGTATTAAAAATATGAAACCTTTAATGTAGGACGAGATTCACATTTTCGGGAATTTTTACATATAAGGGACGAAGGAGCTATGTATTAAAGTAGGAGAACCGTAAGGTAGTTACGTTCGAATTTAAATGAGTACTTACTGAAATTACACTTGGGAGTATAGAAATTCACGAGTGTCACTTGATAAGCTGGGATAATCCCACAATTTAAGATAAGGGGCAAACGTTATACGTGATAACTAAATAATGAGAAATAAGGATAAATATCATAATTATGGGTTATGAGATGTACCTAAAATTGATATGGTAATAATAGTATATTTATATGACTGTGTTTATGCGTATACTATATACGTGTGAAAAGCATGCCCATGCTACTTGCTATTCCTGAGGTTACCGCGCTGGGACAGTCTTATCTCGATGGGCCTTTATGGGGGATATTGACTCGTAACCTAGAAGATAGAAATCCTTTGGTACAGGCTATTGGATCGATAGTCAGACGGTCCTAAGAGACGTGGGGGCATGTGCTGACCTCTTAAAGACTTGGAATCTATGCTTCGCCTCAATATTGTTTTTGTTTGTGTTAACACAGTTCGAGAGTGATTTCGAACTTTTATTTCCCTTAGTACGAGTGATACGGTGACTGGATAGCAGAGTATGCCCACACCATAATTATTATGTGGGGTGATGTTAGAATATATATATATGATATGAGTATTTAGTATATATATTTAAATCTGGGATTTGGGAACTACCTGTTATATCTATGGTAAGTAAGAATGGAATAACTATTTCAATTTGGGAATAAGTGTTTGAAAAGTATAATGTGTTACTGAGAAACTTTATTTGTAAATAAGGTTTAAATGAGAACTTTGTTGTTAAATGAAATTAATCTCTTAAACAATTGAATTTGTCAGATTAAATCTTACGAGCAACCTAAGATAAGATAAGTTAAACCGTTGGGAAGGTTAGTGCGATAGGCGTGCACATTAGTAGAGAGGTGAAAATTTCTCAAGGTAGTGTCGCACTAATATGTTGTTGCATTGGCCAGTAAACAATTTAAATACTTGCTAAACAAATTTTCAATCGTTTTCACAATTAGGCTCTGACCCGTATCCATATTCTTTTCTCTCTTGTATATATATGTATATATTACAAGTGCCCAGCCACAAGGGCGTCTTGCATAGGATCCTTTGGAAGGAACGCGCTGCAGGTTAGGTGGGAGTTGCAGGCCTCTTGCGTAGGCGCCCTCATTTCTTGATTCCACTTCTAGCATTTATTTTATCCAGTTGGGCATGTGTCGCCCTTTTTCCATATTTCCGTTGTTTTATTGGATATTGTAATTCATTTATTTCGAGTATATGCACTTTGGTATTTATTATTGTCAGGATGTTTTTCCTTTAAGTTTTAATGTTGGAATCAATTGGTTGAATGTTTAATTAATTGGATTATATGTTCCAGGATAGTTGTTGTGAGATTATTTAACTACGAATTATGTAAAGTTTTAAATGTTTGTTTATAAAATGAAATTCGGGAAAGTAATGTCTAAAATGGTTTTGACACTTAGCTTAATTATTTAGGGTGTTTAAATTGAAAAAGTTATTTTTCGACAATGATGCTAAGAATGAACCAACCGTTCCCCTTGATTTTAATTTAATAAAGGACTGATCACCCGGTATTTAATTAGGCGGGGTGTCACAGTAATCAAAATGATTTAATAGAGAAATTAAATTAATGCATACTTAATTTCCTATGTGTGGGAAATAAAATAATTTAATAGGGAAATGAAATTGACTTATGAGAAATATTAATTAGAGTGATAATGTTTATCTACATATATGTTTAATAGCATGAAGAGTAACTATGAACGTATGATTTTAAGTTTGTCGTTAGTGAGTGATAGCAATTACTTTACGAATTTTGAGCATGGGACTGAAGAGTTCGGTGCGAAAAGTATATTTTAAATAAGTAACTCGGATGGCCATTTCGATTGCACCAATGTTTCCAAATGTATCGAAATAGTTAACATTAAGTACCCGGAAGTTATATTTGTGTTTTAGGAGTTTTTAGACCCTTAATGACTTGGAAAAGGGTATTGTGGTCATTTTACACCCTAGGTTTTAATTAAATCCAAAAATTACCCTTAAATTATAAATAGAAAGGGTTAGGCCTTAGTCTTCTCTTTTGTGTGTATAAGAGAGGTAGAGAGATAGTAGAAGAAGAAGAAGAAGAAGAAGAAGAAGAAGAAGAAGAAGAAGAAGAAGAAGAACAAGGTTGCCGTCTTCTTCATCAACACCTCCCGACACAAAAAAAAAAGGCAAGTTAATCTAGATTGTTAAATCTTGAATGTTTGATGAAAAAGTGTATGAACACAAGTTGAATCCCTAAATCTTGAAATTAATGAGATGTGATTAATATGTAAATGATTTACGATGCATCAAACTAGAAACAAAATGAACTCATATAAATCCGAAATTAAAACATGGGCGAATATTATATGTTAGTTTCGGGTTTGTTTTAAGCAGTCTATGTTAGCGTGCTCGAACTTCCTTGTAGAAAATCACGTTCCGAACAACTATGAAGTTTTATGTTTTCCCAAAAATGGATCAAAAAAGCATCAAATCGGCATTTTACAACTCTGGACAGAAAGTTGTCGAAAATAGGGGCGAATATTATATGTTAGTTTTGGGTTTGTTTTATACAGACTATGGTATAGTGCTAGAGGTCCTTGTAGAAAATCACATTCCGAACAACTTTGTAGTTTTAAGTTTTTCCAAAAACAAATCGAAAAAGCCTCAAATCGGCGTTTTACAATTCTGGGCAGAAAGTAGTTGAAATAAGAGTGCTGATGTTTTTCATGTTGTTAGTAGGATAATTATGGTGTTGTGCCGAATATCCTAACTTGATCACATACTTATGATTACTAGGGATATATAACCTTGAAATGATTTGATGTTGAATTAGTAAATTAATGATGTAAATTATGTTATACTGTAAATAATGACTATCTTATAACTCGAGTAAGAGACTTGACACGATTGTATATATATAAGCGTGAAATTGTTTTACATGTATATTGTCGAGTATACACTAGACTATACCTCCGATCGACGTAGGCACATGTTGAATGATATTTTTTATGATTTATCCGGTTAGGTTCCACTCGAGTGCCGTGTCGGAGATAAACCACCGGAACCGGACACATGGTTGTAATGCGGGTCGGATAGAAAGACCTTGGAACGCCATGTGATTTAGGACTTAATATGATTTCTCTTGCCACGTAATATTGGCGAATATTCGTGTGTAGGCCTAGTGTTACAACTTGTTCCCCCGGGTAATGATAGTGACCCGATATGACTTGTTGTGTGAGATATTATGCTTGTGTCTTAAAGTAATATCCCGAATCGATGCATTTGATATTATAATTGAAGAAAATATTTGGATACGATAAATACTAAAATGAGTTTAATAATGATTAATCACGATACGATATGAGAATACACGTTACTCGAGTTTGGGTTGGTTAGTCATGACGTAGGAGCATTGGTTGGGTAACTGAACGGATTAATTACTGGAGACAAGTTGTGTTGAGTATGCGTTCATCATACATACATCTTATAATTGTATAGATTTTCTTGCTATTGACACCCGTTTATATGTTTCCTCTCCCCTCTCCCATATATATGTATTATACAGGTCCTCTCGCCGTTGGACAGTAGACCGTGGAGCAGGATGACCTCGCATCTATTCTTAGGATCCTATAGGAGTGGACGCTGGTCCTTATCCTATTTTTGTCACTCTTCCTTAGAGTGTGGCATCAGAGATTTCCCATTGTTAGGGATTTCATAGTGTTGAGAGGTTTACATTACACACTTTACCTAGTTTATTTTTTTGGGCCCGTATGTTTGGGCATTTTACACTCGGTACTAATATTACTTGTGGATCCTATAGTTGTTATGATGTGATTTGGTTACACGTATGTGAGTGTACATGTTTACTTTACTGCATTTATTTAAATTATGTTTCTAATGCCAACATATTGACACTCCACTTTAATTTAATTGGGCGTAGCTAACCGAATTAGATATAAAAAGAAGGGTTGTCACAGTGCCTCTCATCGGTAGTTACTCAAATAAAATTAATTCACCTAATTCAAGAAAAAAGTCTATTAATTTATTATTATAAAGGGATTTAACAATCCAAAAGTCCATGTGACAAAATATTTAATAAATTTTATAATATCTCAAATTTAATTTTCTTAATTAAGACAATGATTCTAAAAGATGCTGAAAAAAAACTTGGGCGGATAAGAATGAAAAATGCACTATGGTTGAGTTTTACAGCTAAAGGAAATCATTATGCTACAACTGACTAGATACTCTTTCCCACCATATTCTCCATAGAGAGCGCCACCAACTGGAATACGATGCACAATCGAGATCAGTTTCGGTCTGTAACCAATGTCTAACCATATAAATATTCATCAAAATAGAAGCAACTTTATCATTTTAAATTTTGAAGAACAACTTTGTTCCAGGAAGGAACCTTCAAGCAATTAAAATTTTACACCTTGGATTTTTAATGAATCCCATAGATATGTGTGTTGGGATGTTTGCAAAGGGTATGGTGCTCTAAATATAAAAAAAACTAGTTTTCCAAGCCAAGGAAGAGAAAATATTTACTCACCAATAAAGATTTGATTTGAATGCACGATAAGAAAATATACCTCCATTAGAAACAATGGCTTGTACGAACTCAAAGAAAATGAGTGAAAAAATATCCTGTCAGATATATCAAATGTTTTGTTCAGCAAAAATATTTTTCAAGGATCTCACTCTTGGTTTGAAAGATAAGACAACACCTTAACTTTTAGTCTTTTGATTTTGAAAATATTTAAAGGTCTAAATTCTAGGTTTCATCCTCTTAAGGTGTGAAATAGTCACATCAGGGTGTAACTCACACAAAAAGTTATGCTTGACACACTAACCAAGAAGACTTTAAAGAAATATCTTTTGAAAAAGTGACTTTTGATTCAAGTCAGACATGTTTTTTACAAGTTTCCTCCAACAGGCCAATGAATAACTGCGGCGAACTTGAGGCTGTTCAGGTTGCACACTTATTTAGACTTTTTCCATGGGGACACAATTGGCCAGTGAGATAGTATCGCTGCAGCGAGGAGACCATCCCACAGTCGCACCTTTGTTTAGAGATGTCGAAATGTGAACAAACGTGCTAGCAAAAATTTATCGTCTCTGCGGCGAAGCAAGTCGCGAATGTGACTAAATTGTGCTAGTTTGCCTTTAGAAGATTTTTATTATACATTTTGAGGCAAACTCTAAGTACGTTTATTTCTCGTATAAACATGCATATTTGAAATACATAAAAATGAAATTCCTTATGAAATAGATTTTTCTATATTAAAAGTTTGTTTCCATGTCTAGTTGAAAAAAGTACAAAACCAAGGTTTATTAAAAAGATTTATTTATTTATTTTATAAAGTATATTAACCAAGGTGAGTCAAAGTCCACTAAGTCTTATCCCTTTTACTAAGTGGTATATTTGAGGTTTGGCATTGCATGAATTTGGTTCATTGATGAATCTTTTCGGTGACCTTGGATGAAGACTCATGTGTGTTTTGGTCAAGGAATTCAGAAAATCTATTATATGGAGCACATAGAGCATACTATACTCTTAAAATCTCTCAATTTGTTGAATTTCGAGAGAAAACATTTCACGACTCGCTTAGACAAGGTCAAATACAAAAATGGAAAATTACATTTGTTCCAAGAAACTAATAACTACATGGGACACAATCCATCTTCAATGAGCTCTTGTTCAAAATTTCATGTCACACACTAGCAAACTCATTAAGGTACCAATGTGAAGAAATATGACAAGGAAATATGATAAATATTAATCATGTGAACATAACATTACAAACGTAAACATCATATCTATAAAAAATAACCCCCCATCAATTATACAACTCATATTCATAAACATGATATAGCAAAAAATAACTCTATGAATCTTAATATGCCAAGATAACTATACTCCCCATATCCACAAATTTCTCCCCATTTTTGTTATAAAAAGTGACAAATGAAATAACTAAGCACACAATGGGATAAAGTTCTCAAAGCATTTCAAGAAATTAAAACATGTTAATCAAACAAAAAATAAGAAAATAACAATACAGTGAGTGAAAAATCAACATGTTAGTCTAGGCGAGATATAATCATGAGAGTAAAGGAGATAAACAAGTTAAACTACATGTGGGAAGATAAAATATCACACAAAGAGATATGAAATGCTAAAATATGATATTCATTTTAATAAGTTTTAGAGTTTATAAGGATTTATAAATAATATGATCAATACTAGCCAAAATCCAAATAACTCCGGACCAAATCCAAAACAAATTACATCACTTATTTTTCATCCCAAAGATAAACAAATCAATAATCTCGTTATTTGAATTTTACAAGGAATCCCTAAAATTTTGTTCATGCATTTCAATCTATTGTTGAGTGTCATTGTAGTATAAAGAATTAATCAAACCAATTGATGGAAGAAAACTAGAACCTGGTTGAGAATACGAGGAAGTGGTGATTGCTTAAATAAGCTCTGATAGCAATTTGTAAATGCGTAGTGTGATACTGATTAAACCAAATTCGCAAATTTCCAAGTTAACCTTATTTAATCGGTGACAATTTTCAAACCAAATTAATTCATCCCCGAAACATACAATTATGTGTGTGTGTATGTGTGTGTGTGTGTTTGTGTGTCGAACCATCACAAATAAAGTTGCTAATTCACAGATTTCAGGAAAAAAACCTTTCGGGTAAAACCTTTTGTTTCATTATGTAAAATAAATCGCAACTTACATACACAATGAAATCCACAATGATTACTCCTCAGATCAATCACATAGACTCGCAACTTAGAGTCAGCAATGGAACAGTCGTAGTAGTCCATAAGAACACGCAACCCAATTCAGTTGGAAACAACCACGAGTACTCCCGATCGACACGCAGTCATAGTCAGCCGTAGAGATAACACTCCACAAAGAAATAACTTCACCAAAGATGTATCTTGGGAACCAAAACAATTCACATAAAGATTGGTATGTTTTGTGAATTGAAAACAAAGAGGATTAAATCCTTAAACGAAGAAGACAAAATATTTTCCTGGTTTGCAGTTTGTTCAGAATGAAAAATGTCAGGTTTTTTTAACGAAAACGGAGTGGTTTAACACGCTTTATATAAAAAACTTAAGTCGGCATATTGCTCGAACAAAATCATCATGTCACTCAAACGAGGACACGTGTCGCTCGAACGAGCTTCGCGCGACAAAGCAATGTCGCTTGAATGACATACTGCTATTGTTCGAACAACAATAAAAAATAAAAAAAATTATTTCGTCAAAAAATCCGGCTCAACACTTAGAAAAAATTCTTTGACGAAAAAATCCGCTTCACCACTTAGAAAATATTTTAGAAAAATTACCCCAACACTCTAAGTGAACCGTTAAGGTATTTACACAAAAAATAATCTCGCAAAGGCTTGAATGTTGAAGAATGTTGATATTCGAATCCGTCTTGACGCATGATTGAACTTGAAAAAGTCTTCGACGGTTGTAGCGGTATACGACATACACAAATTACACAGGATATATAAAATATGTCATTACAAATATCCCATATGTCTTTTCCGGTGCAAAATAAAAAGATCTTAATTATCAAATCAAAATGCCTATACAAATATAATACCCTCCCATGAACCCAAAACTGAAAAGATATGAAAATTGCAAGTTTGAAACTTTCTTCAAAAAATTTCAACATCAAATCTTCAAATATCATCAGGGTGTGAAATATATGATCTTCAATATTTGTACCTATACACATGAGACAAAGTATATACCTTCGTGACGTATCGAATTTGAAATGAGGTAAGCATAAATCAAAACAAATATCGAATCTCAAATCTCCCCCATAATGTAAAAACTTCCCCATCATTCATTCTCCCGCTTTTTATTTGTTCGAAATAGACAAGGAACTGACTAAGAAAACAAATATGGAGTATCATGACAAATATTCATAGCAAACATAGATCAAACTACGCTCATGCAAAGGAGTAACTCAAAAGCTTCCACAAACTATTTTTGATTTTTTAATTTTTCATACGAAAATGCAAAAATAATTTTACAAAAATCACACACCATGAATTTACACTAAGACAACCAAATCATGGAAACATAATAAATGGGTGTGAATTATTCAATAGGTAAATAAATTCAATCATGCATAACATATGTTCACGTTGAATATGTATACTAAAGAATGAATCTCAAAATCGTCCTTAGGGGTCGAAAATGTGAATTTAGATGACATCGTCTTAATCTAATCGAGAAATCAAAGTCAAACATGATTTTCACACCAATAACGTCTAAAACTATGTAATGCTTTTTCATGACTTTTTAAGGACGTGCAAACCCGTTTTATATTCCATCCAAACTCCCTCATAAATAATAATGCCTTTTATTTTTCTTTTGAGGTGATGAAACTAAATCTTATTGGCCTACTTTATTATATATTTTTCTTTTTATTGCCTTTAAAAAAATTCGGGCCCTCTTCAACCTCTTTGGACCTTGACAAATATTTATTATGCCACACTTTTTCTAGGCCTGATTTATACCGTGTCTTAATCGCAATGGATAAATCCGTACCTTTCGTAGCCTTTCCCCATTTTTTCAAATAAATCACACAAACTCACATCGATGGTTTTTACATGCACTACTTTCATTGTATAGTTTTATCACATTTGGTTCGTTTTAAAGACATAATTGAGATAAAAACACATCGACCAAGACAAGAACAATAATCAAACAAATCCATACAAGTGTGCATTAAAGGAACTAATGAGTCAAGCAGGTAGGTAGTAACAACAAATCACATCTCAATGACTCCAAACATTATAAAGCACAAAAATAAAATGATGATGCATATCAAAACACTATCAAATAGTCACCATGATATTTAATGTAATTGTGACTCGATCATCCTAAATGTTCATTCATAAATGGTGTAAACAAAATACAAAACTCTTTTTGTCTTTTTAAAAAAAATTATCAAAATAAAATCTTTTTGGATTTTCCAATTTTTTTCTAAAAAAATGAAAATATTTTTGTATTTTTCCAAAAATTTTCAAAAACCAAAATCTTTTTGATTTTTTGAAAAATATATCAAAAATGGAAAATATAAATACAAGAAGGGTACATACTAGCAATAGGCATAAAATATCATCATGAAAATCATCATATGCTTGCAAACAAGTCTAAACCTCAACCGTTAGGTGCGGTGGAGTTTTTCAAACGTGGTGTCATCCTATGAAAAACATCCATCAAGTCATGTGAAGTTTTGGAAAAAAATTTAACCTATTACCTAATATGTGCCAACTCTCTCACGTAGTCATCCAGAGCATCATGTGTTAGTTCATGTGGTGAACATGTGCATTAGAAAAATGTGACACATTACCCAACTTAAAACAAAACTCCCTAAGGTGTCCTCTATTTTTGCAATGGGTGCAAACATAAATAGGCCTAGATATACTTTTCTCAAAATTTCTCCTATGCTCTCTCCTATCGGGTTCGGGACGCCTAAGTGGGTTGCATTGAGAGCCATATGGATCTATCTCTAACTCGAGAACCGGCTCGGGTGCATCATGGGAAGTGGACGCACCGTCATGACCAATTCCTAGTTTCTCAACATTACCCAAAATAGGACTGAGAACCATCTTTCCAAACTCCTTAGATGCGTTCTCTAAAGGGATTTTGACCTCTCCGGCATGTTCAATATCACTCTCAAGTTGGGATACACGTGTCGTCAGACTAGACACCATGTTGGTTAAATCACTCTTTTCTTTATCAAAAGAAATTAATTGTTCACTCAAAGAAACCTTCAGCTTCTTGAGTTGAATTGATTTCGCCTCAAACACCCTCAAAACCTCTAACTCTATCTCCAAATCTCTTAACCTAAGATCCAACTCCTTATTTAATTTCTTAGTCTTTAAGGTCTCGGCTTACAAATCTCAAAACGCAATCTGGAGCTCACTTTCACCTTTGCTCCCACACTCACTTTCTCCCTCACTCAAAACACTGAAACTATCATCTTCATCGGGGGTCTCACATGCACAAGTATCCTCATCGTTATGGGGAAAACTAGGTGTGCTCAAGTGACTGGATAAAATGCGGCAAACTTCCCATGTGACCACTCATCCCTGGAATCCTTCACCTCTTCCTCACTATCGCAAAGAGTGGATGGTATGTAAATTTTCTTAACCTTTCTCTTTAGCCTAGCAGGACATTCAAAGGCCTTATGTCCCCTACCCTCATACTCAAAACACTTCTCTTCTTCCACTTTCTCTTTCTCACCCTGTTTCTTACCACTCTCTTTGTCCTCATCTGTCCATTTATTTTTCTCAAAAACCTTTTTATTGGAAGAATTTTCTTTTGAAAACTTGAGAAACTTTTTAAAAAAAAAATTCATGCATAGCCATATCAAAATCAGACTCATCCTCAGACTCGAAATCACAAACTCTCAGTTTGTTTTTCTTCTCACTCTTGGACACTTCCTTTCCCTTCCTACACTGGGCTCTAAGTGCTATCCCTCTATCCTTAGGTTTGACAGTGTTAGTGAACATGTCAATCTCAAATGTCTGAAGGTCTCCTACCAGCTCTTCCAATTTTAAATTACTCAAATTACACAAGGAATTTAAAATAGTCACTTTAGGGACAAAACGTTTAGGCAGCGATATTAAAATCTTTTTAGCCACTCGTGCATCGGGAATGTGCTCACCAAACTACTGTTGACAATATCAGACAAACATGCATAAAACTCATCAAAATACTCGGTCTCAAGCATGATAATTGTTTCAAATTGAGTCATTAAATTTTGAATTTTAGACTCTTTGACCGCATTTGTGCCATTGTGGGTAAGTTGTAAAATGTCCCATGTTTTTTTTGACGTGGTGCACATCATAATACATCGTAACTCCTCAGAAGTGACGACGCCAAAAATTGCACTCAACCCACGTGAATTAAAAGTGCTCAACTTAAATTCTTCCTCAGTCCAGTCTATCACGGGTTTTAAAGAAGTGATACTATTTTCGATGACAGTGGGAGGATTCCAGCCTCTTTCATAAACAACCCAAATGTGCTCATCAATGGCCTTTAACTGTGATTTCATACGTGCTTTCTAGTGGGCATAATTAGACCCCTTCAAAAATGGGCATCTGATTATATAAGTGCTCCATTGGAAAAATTGCGATTTTTCACAAAATAGATTTAAACAAAAAAATTAATATTACACAATTTTGTAGAAAACAAGGATCACTCGATAAATTAGAGAAACCCACTCTGATACCGATTTGACTAAGTGGTGATCACTTAAATAAACTCTGATACCAATTTATAAATGCACAGTGTGTACTGATTAAATAAAATCGCAAATTTCCAGGTTAACCTTATTTAATCGGTGTCAATTTTCAAACAAAATTAATTCATCCCCTAAACATGCAATTACGTGTGTGTGTGTGTGTGTGTGTGTGTGTGTGTGCGTGTGTTGTTTCAAACCATCAAAAAAAATTCTAACTTAAAGATTTGAGGAAAAATATCCCTTTTTGGTAAAACCTTTTATTTCACTATGTAAAATAAATCGCAACTTACATACACAATGAAATCTGCAATGATTACTCCATAGAAGAATCAAATAGACACATAATCTACATTCAGTAATGGAACAACCGCAGCAATGCACAAGAACGTTCATTCCAATTCATCCAAGAACACCCACGAGCACTCACTATCAACACGCAGTCGTAGTCAGTCGTAGACATAACACTCCACAGAGAAATAACTTCACCAAAGTTGTATCTTGGGCTTTAAAACAATTCACATAAATATTAGGACGTTTTATGAATTGAAAACGAAGAAGATTAAATCCTTAAACGAAGAAGATAAAGTATTCTGCTGGTTTGCAGTTTGTGCATAAAGGAAAATGTCAGTTCTTCTTAATGAAAACACAGTGGTTTAACACGTTTATATAAAAAAATTATGTTCAAAGATAGCTCGAAGGAAATCATCCCGTCGCTTCAACGAGGACACGTATCGCTTGAACGACATACTGTTGTTGCTCGAATGACAACAAAAAATAAAAAATAATTATTTATCAAAAAACTCATCCTAGACAATTAGAAAAAAATCTTTGAAAAAAAACTCTACTTCAACACTTAGAAAATATTTTAGAAAATTTAGCCCAACACTTTAAGTGAACTGTTAAGGTATTTACACACAAACTTACCAAAATTAATCTCGCAGAAGGCTTGAATATTGAAGAACGTTTTTATTTGGATCTGTCTCGATGCATGATTGAACTTAAAAAGGTCTTCGACGGTTGTAGCGATATACGATATACACAAATGTAAATAAGACTTATAAAATACGTCGTTACAATATATATCCAAGAGACAGTGGAGTCCAACTCACTTTGATATAGAGGTCATGAATTAGATGCTTGTGACATAGGAGTGGGATGAGGAGGTAGTGCATGATAACATACTATGGACCAAGCATGTCATTATATGTTCTAAGATGAGCAATTGACTTATAATATGAGTGAATAGTCAATGCAGATTTTGGTATTTCCTAAACATCATTTGGAAGTGTATGAACTCCATTATCCAAAATAAAATGAACGATAAAATGACCGTAGGGAATGGCGTGATCTTCCATATTGTACTTAGTGTGATCAAAGATCCAGTCCAAGATCAGATCACACGAACACATACCAGCACCTGAACAAATGGCATGCAATAATCGCAAACATTTTGAAGTTACGTTGTGATTGTGGTCTATGAGAAAAATACAGGAGCACAGAACCATGTTTAATATGTAAAAGTATTTTAAAATAAGTGCATGGGAGAAGGTACTTCCATTTTAAACTGAAAATGGTTATCGCTCAAAAGAGTGATCACATTCCAATTGCAAGGTTCACTCGTAATCGACTTGTAAGGATATTGGGTAAGTTATTCTATTCAAGACTTAGAAGTGGTTGCTTATCCACTTTGAAGAAAGATTCATTGGGATCACCTTACTTTGGCAGAAAGAAATCCATCATCTAAGTCATCCTCACCATCTACAAGAGTTAAATAAAATTCTCTCACCAAGTTAAGGTAAAATAATTTAGTTTGAGAGAAAATACCAATCCAATCTCTTTTATCCAAGAACTTGTACAAATGTGTGTTGAAAAAAGATTCCAAGTTCGTTGACCTCTCCCAATGCACAAAACATGTGGTGAAGAGTTCATTAAATATGGAGCGACTGGAAGAAGTCGAGGCCTTTGAGTGTGATATTTAGGAGCTATAATATAGCCTAAAATCACATACCAAGATGGAAGCATAGAAATCCTATGAGATATTATAATGAAAACCAAGAATCCTATGAAATATGAGTAGAAATCCCGAAAAATGTAAAGTAAATCTATAAAAACCAAAAATTTGCACAAGAATGTAATCAAAACTCAAGATAAGTAGTAACTCATTAATCATATAGAAGATTCCAAAAACATCTAACAAAATAACAATCACTCAACCCTAACTATAAAAAAGGAGTAAATCAGAAAATCTATGGAACTAAACTTACCAAGATGAACATTAATCCACTTGACTAAGGAGAAAACAACCCAGAAGACTTCTAAAATCTAATATAAGAGGAAGGCAAGAGGTTTATGAAAGTGTGAAATATATTTTGAGAGAAGAATTGGGAAAAGTTATAAAATTTTCCCTATTTGGGCGTTTAAAATAGTCCCAGGCATTGCTGCCACAACGAAAATAGTTCTTACTGGTTGCGCCATCTTTCGCTTCAGGTAAGCTCCTATAACATAGGTTGAACCAACTTATAGTAAAAAAAATTGTGTAAATTCAACTCATACTCAAAAAGGGAATTCACAAATGGATTCTTAGTTATAATATACGTACATTTTAATCCTTAAACACCATTTGAATGATCAAACAAGATTAAGAGGATCATATAGTGGTTCTTGGTTATGCAAAATACTCTACAACAAGAATGGTTTCGACATTCAATCTCCTAAGGTCAGATTAAAGCCATAAAATATAGAGTGATTCCAAAGACATAACATGTGATAAAAAGTGAATAACGTGAACATTAACCCGTAAAATTGAATAAAGAAGATCAATGCTTGAAATCAATTTTAAAATTTCTAGACTTTATGCAATAAAGAGAAAGCCTCATTTTTTCTTAAAAATAAATAAAAATTCCAACTATCATTTTTTCCCTCAAATTGCAATTTTGATTAGAACCTTTTAAGTCTCATATCCTTGATGTTACTAAATTTTTAGATAAAAAAATTAAGACATCGTTTTTAATAAAAAAAGATCTTTTGCGGCTTTCTCTCATTCGTTACAAAAGGCGGGGAACTATTTTCGATTTTTCAAAGGTTGTTCTATCAACCCAAAGTTTCAACCCTTACCGCACCATCACTCATGATTTTAACATATATATTTTTTAGCTCCAACCATGATGATAAAAATTCTCATACACAGAAGGATTAATAATGATACCCTTTCATCTTAACATCGCATAACACTCTGGCCGGTTAACTTAGGTACTATGAAACACTAGTGTTCTAGTGGCGATTATATTGAGGGTCTAGTAATGATCTCAAGTTGTTGGCCCAACTCTAAAGTGTCGAATCATGTAGTCCTTGGTGAGGCCATCTACATTTATGTAAGATGTAAGAGCATGATTTCAATCACTTGATCATAGCTTTGGCTTAATTTATTTTTTGACATATCCTGCTATCGATTATGTCAAGAAGTCAAAAGTAACCGATTTCCATCATCTCCAAATTCAAGAATATCTTCACAAAACATATGTATAAATAATTTAGGGTTTAAATTTATTCGCATTTATATTTGGGAGTTCTTTTTATTAAAATCGAGGCATTTTCCTAAAATATTCTTATGGATTTTAAAATTGTGAGAAAACGTGCAAGTCGTTCTAATGAGATGCACATATACGTCTAACGAAGTTGCAACCTCGTTCGATGTAGGTCGTTAGATGATTTCATCAATTGAACATGTAACGAGGGCTTACTGTTTTATCATGATTGAAGCTCATTTGAAGTTCGTTCAAATAATATTAGGTTTTTGTTCAAACGAAGTCAAGATTTCGTTCGAATGACCTTAACTGCCTCAAAATTTGAGCCGCCTTATAAATACTTATTTCGTAAAAAAATTGAACGTATTTTTGTGATTTCAAATTCTGAAAATGTACTATAAAATTACTCATCCTTTTAGGTGAAAAACCTATTTTGATTCACCTTTATCACTCCCAATAGTTTTATGTGAATCGGTTTAAAACACTAAATTTCTATATTTGAGTTATTCTTGTGGGGAGATTCTCTTCACTGCTGACCCGTTGTGGTTCTCGAGGGGATCACCGCTGAAAGGAAAACCAAGGTTGATCGGTGGATACCGAGGGTGGACCTCCACCTGTTGACGACTCTAGACTGAGTTGTATTCTATAGAAGTCTTGTAGTTTGCATCTTGTAAAACATTCTATAGTGCTGATAAAAGGTTTTACCTAAAAGGGGTCTTTCCTCATTTTCCTTGTTCATGCTTGCATTCATATATTATATGCTTTATCACCTAGTTGATTGTTTAGGGTAACATAGATAAAAGTTGGACTGTTGTGTTCTGGACACTTATTTATTGAAATTATCCATTTAGATCGCAAGAACACTCTCACAGGAAGGTGAGGTAACCTTCTAAGGGTAAGTGAAGCATAGTGTCATGACTTTATGTAATTCCTATCATCATAAGATGGATAGTGTGAAAAGTGTTGTACTTGATTAAGATGGGTACTAAGAGATGGAATGGGGTCTTAGATTGATGATTACATAGTAGGGACTTGAAATATATCACCCCAAATGGGATATAGAAGCATGATTAGGGTACTGACTTCTGTCGATAATGGGAGTTAGAATAGACCGTGAATGAAAAGGATTTGTTCTGGGAATATAATGTCGGATTGGTATGGTTTAGAAGGCACAAACCTGTGTAGTACTTGCTACCCTTATAGTGCCAATGGCGACCGATGTAGCCGTCATGTAAGTTTAGTTTAAATAGCATCTGGAGATAGGCGCAGCGATGACCTTATATCACTAAGGGTTATAATAAGGTGAAGGTTTTTCCTGGGTGGGTACTACCTAAGAAATGTTTGGGTTATGATCATGATATGATGAAGTAGACAGTAAACCAGGTGGGTTAGGTTGTTCAAGACGTCACGTTGACTTAAGGGATGGGAAAGGTTGGTGTCGACTAAGGCGTTGGCATTCGTTAACTGTGGTGGCTCGTGTTCATCACGGATGAAAGTATGAAGCCTTATTTCTAAAGAGGTAAGTCCAACATTTGACTTCCCAAAAGACAATAGGTTCATTTGTTACTTTCGTCTTGAGGAGATGAATTATTCGTGATCTGTTTTATCATGATTAGTGACTCAAGATAGGGTGTATGGATATACTAGGATCTGATGAAGGTGCCTGGGAGGAATCATAGACTTCGAGCATGCGTCATAGGTTTGCCTTTCGTAAACCTTCACCATTTTATACTATGGGTTTCCTTTGGAATAGTTATTTGTTCATTATGATTCATTGTATTCTTTCAGTTCCGGTAGTCGATGACTATGTTCCTTCGGTTATGATGGTTGAGGATGGCGTCCTTTTAATTTTGGTGGTCTGAAATTATTCCATGGTGACGATTTGGTCATAGCACGACTTGGCTAAGTATGAGTGCGGATGGACCTGGTGTGGTCATTGCAGTTCGACAACTGGGTACGCTCTTGTTTGAAATATCCCTTTATTTCCACAAGTTATGTGTATGTGCGGATGCATGTTCTACCGCACGGTTTGCTCGTACTATCCATTTTACTTCGGATTAACGATCTTATGGATTGTCCGGTATGGCAATTAGTGGATCTAGATGTGAAGAGAATAATTAAGATTAGAATACGCCGTAAAATGTTAGAACTCAAGGAAACATAACACGCAAATTTGTTTTACCATAGTTAGTGGATTGGTGTAATACTCGGGTGAGCTCTCCATAGTTAGATGCCTACAGGGATCCTGGGTCCATAAAGGGATCTTGCGAAAGATGTTAGTCGGATGCATGATTTATGACTTCGTCGGTGTGCCGCTCCTCAGAGTGAGTGACTAGCTATACTAGGTTAGTATTAATTTTAAGTGAATTTGAGTGGTCAAGAAGACTCGAGAATTTGAGGAGACTTGGGATATGTTATCCTAAGAATTGAAATGATTTATAATGACAGATTGGTCATTAGTTGTGTCTCATTTTCTCTTGGATGAGAATTTACCACTAGAGAGTGTCACTGATAATGGCGTCGGTAGGTGGTGGCACTGGCAAAGTAGTCTTAGGACTTGGTTGAGCATGATCATTGAGTTAGTGGAGACTCGAGGATGGTTATGTGACTTTGATGGCTACTCTGATGGAGAGCGTTAGAAAATATTGCATGTCTAGCTCTATGATAATAGCCATCTTGGGAAAGAGCATATGGTATCACCTTAGATATTGAGGATTTTGATGTTTTACCTTAAGGGACACCTAAGACTCAAGATAAGAGAAGGTAAATCCATGCAAGTTGAGGAATTCGTAGATCGATGATTTCGGGGACAAGATCTTCTAAAGAGGGGAGAATGTGACACTCGTACTCAATATTTTGTTCCTTTTCTCATGTAAATTTGTAATTATGTAGAATCCTTGGGATTCAAATCGATATTGTATACAATGTTGTTGATAATTTAATATTCTTTTGGACCTTGTGGAATTTGTTGGGAATTGATTGAAACAAATTAGAATTTCAAAAAATTTTCGTCATTCTAACGAAGTTACAGGTCATTCAAATGAGATGAAGATCTCGTTTGAACAAAATCCTATTTGGTTCAGATGAAAAGCCCTTCTCATTTGAACGATCTTACAACGAAGTTATAACAAACCACCTATGTATATGATTTTTACCCCTCGTTAGTATGTCGTTCCAATGAGATTCATATCTCATTCTAATGAGACATGATCTCGTTCGAACGGCGGCTCCTGAAATTTAATATTTCGATTGTTCTTGTGTGTTGTCGAGTTTTGGGCCCTTGATTTTATGATGTGTCGACCTTTGAAGCCACCGGATTGCCCAAAATGGGTTAATGGTGTTTCCCTTTGTCTTTAAAACCATTTTATGGGTTTGTTTGGGGTTATATGGGAAAGAGAGATGGTTGGTTCTTCCCAACCATTTCTTATCAACATTTACACCTCTCTCTCTCTCTATCTCTCTCTCTAAATTCAAGAATGTTTCATCTACTCCTAATCCTCTCCAACCATTGTTGCACCTTCCCACCACCATAATACACTATTCCCAAAACTTTATTCTTCCTTTATAAGTTTTATTTAGGGTGGAAGTGTGTTGTATTAAGAAATATGGAGATTTTCGGAGATATTATTGGGGGTTTAAAAGGAAAAAAAGTCAAAATTAATGAAGTTTGAAGGGGGGGTTTTGCTTGGAGGTTTCATGGAGCATTCTTGTGGAGCTAGGCAACATCTTTGAGGCCACCTTAGGAGGTGGGGGTTGCCATCACCTTCTTCATCATCCAACCATGTTCAGGGAATCCTTAAGGTGGGAAAACTCTACTCTTAGCTTAAAACTTTATTTTTACATAGTATTGTTCTTTTAATTGAGTATGTAAGAGTAGGATGCATATATGGTGCTATTTCTTATGGTTTTGCATAAATGGATTAAAAAAGGGATTCAAGAGTGTTGAGATGTATTTTAAGAAAACTTGGTGTTAAACATTTTATGGAATAAAATATTTTGAAAATAATGTTTATCTTGTTTAAGATAATTTGTGAACAAATGTTTCGAAGTTTTCTTGAAGAATTTCGGATTTTCATAAAGATAAGAATTTATTCTAGTTTTGTGGGATTAGCATTTGACTCCCACGAGGTTTCATGCGTCTCAAAAAAATAGGAGTTCCTTTTATGCAATGGGGAGCATGCCATGGAAAGAAAATTTGAGCCATCACAAATTTTTGAATAAATATTTTTTTGGGTGATGGGTGGTTTGGATAAAGAGGGGGACAAGTACAACTCGATTCCCAGAAAAAATATTTTTTTTTCAAATTTCTGTGTAGGGTGTCCCACCCCTTACACCGTAATTGGTGACAACCCCGCTTGTTGTGGTCGGTGTATAAAGCTAATGATAAATGTTGTTATGGTGCCTTTACTAAACGTAATAGGTGAAAATCATCACAAAAAGATAAAAGGAGCATGATCTCTCTACTAAACTTGTCCCAAGAAAATCCATTAATGGTTATACAAACTAAGGTCTTTTTGGTTTACAACTATAATTCTGTTTTTTGTGTTTAAATAAAATTATGATAAATATTTGCATTTGTCACACATGTTTTTAAATACCGAATTATAATATTTCGGTGTTATAATCGAGTTTTTCAGAAAACAACAAACAAATGTTTTTTAAATTCTATTTTTTATTTTTCAACTCAAAGTTATTCATTCTTAATATTTTATCCATTTATACCTTAATATATAATATACATACATAATACATTACTATATATATATATATATATATATATATATATATATATATATATATATATATATATATATATATATAGAGAGAGAGAGAGAGAGAGAGAGAGAGAGAGAGAGAGAGCATATGTGTTAAACAATATTATCAATTCATGTATGTATACAATCTTATTATGAATTGTACATGAAATATCATAAAACACACATACACACACACACACACACACACACACACACATAAACAACATTATCAATGCATATATGTATACAATCTTATTGTGAATTGTGCATGCAATATCATAACACACACACACACACACACACACACACACACATACACACACACACACACACACACACACACATATATATATATATATATATATATGTCGATTTTTCAAACTTTCAGAAAATTATACTTGAAAACAAGTTTACCAAATGTGAACAAATATTTATAAACACAAAAAACGGAATTTTAAAACTATATTTAAAAATAGTATTTAAATCGAATTTTCATAAAATTTTCTATTAAAGATTTTTCAAATGGAATGGGGGGTAATGCATGCTCAAGGAAAAGTCCCATCATGAAAATCCATTCGAAAAAGGATTCTCTGACAGGAATCGAGTAGAAGTCCTCATGTCTTTCATCCGATTCTTGAGGTACTTATAATTGATCGATAATGGTGAATGAAAATGGTGAGGAAAGAAATTAAAATCCAATTGATTCTTTGTTATTAAGTTTGGGTTGAATTTCAAAGAAGATGGATTCACCATAAATTCGATCTTCAGAAGTATCCACACTTTTATTGTTCACGAAATAACTCTTTTCATTTAAAAGTGACTATATTTCCATATCCTTTATATTTCCAGTCTCCTTTATGAATTAATTGAGAAGAATAGTGGTTTCTTCTAGTGTAGAATTTCTTTTAAAGTCCTGAGATTCCTCATTTGGTTCAAAACATTCTTCATATTCTATAGCATTAAGAGGAAATTATTATTAGAATCAAATAAATCGTCTAATTTTTTCTTAATAATAATTTTTCTCACGATAATCGTTATCAAAATTTTTATTTTTGTGACTTTGCAAATACACACCAGATGAATTCGGCTGTAGAGAAACTTCACCAAAAAGAAAAATTTAAGAACTATCATCGAAACTCCTATTGAAATTATTAGTATAAAATTTTTGAGAAATATTGTTATAATAGTTCGAAGAACTATTATCACAATATTTTCCAACATTGTTATTGTAATAATTTTGAGTCGTTTTTTCATTAGATTAATTTTTGCATGCCCACAAATCATTTATTTGACTATGTAAATACTAGTCTAAATTCATTTTTCTAGTTTCATTTTTCTCAATTTTTAAGTATTACCAAAAGTCATAGGTTTGCGGGGAATATAAAAATTATTGTTATGACAAAATTTCGAACCCATAATACCATTAAAATAATCGAGAATACTAGAATAAGATATGATTACCCGAAGTGATTTGTAGATGAAAATTCCACAAAGTTGTACCCAGTCATGAAATCGGTGTTTCTTGGTTCTCAAATGTTCAAGTCTATAAAATAAAAAGTTTAAAACAAAAAAATATATATACAAAGCAATAATTAAATTAAATTCTAAAATAAAATGTTCCCCGATAATGGCGTCATTTTGATAAACGAAAAACGAAGCGGCGTGTAAATACATATGTCGTTGTCGTCGATTCCGCACCTTAATATAAAAACCTAAACTTTAATGACACATGTTTTATATGTAAAGCGGGGAGTTCGGGTATCGAATTCATAGAGAATGTTTCTTGAATTTTAATTGATTTATTACCTCAAAAAAATGTAAAAGATGATTTTTGATTTTTTTTTTATAATACAATTAATCTAAGGGAGTATTGAAACTAAATTATTTTTCAAATATAAAAACTATAGGCTAAGAATTAAATCCCTCATCTCGAAATACATAGCATAAATGGTTACATAGATAGACATGCTTAAAATAGGATTAATACTCGATTAAAAAATTATTTAAATCCAAAGTGTCACTCCTCAAATTTCCATAAAAGTCTAAGTACGAGTTTGGCGTCAACCATATTTTCAAAATTACACACACAAAGTAGAAAATATGATTCATACGTGATGTACCCCATTAAGGTTCGTAGGTGTAAAAACAGGAACAATTAAGCAATCAAAACATGTCGTCTTCCATCATACCATAGCAAAGAAACCATATACCCAAAGTGAGTTCATTAATATCAACCCATTAAGGTTCCTAGTCAAAGACGATAATATTATGGAAAGACGGAAAAACTACTTTGACAGGTTATTAAATGGAGATAACGGGAGTAGATTAGATATAGAGGAACATAGGGAAACTCGAGAAAATATATTTTTTCGCAGAATTAGGACAACAGAGGTCAGGATTGCTATAAAAAAGATGAAAATAGGGAAGGATTTAGGACCAAATGGTATCCCTATTGAGGTTTGGAAGTGCTTAGTGGAGGATGGAGTATCATGGCTTACAAAATTATTTAATATAATTTTAATGACTAATAGGATGCCCGATGAATAGAGAAAAAGTATTTTAGTTCCTATTTATAAAAATAAAGGGGACATACAAAGTTGTTCAAATTATCGTTGTATTAAGTTAATGAGTCCTACAATGAAACTTTGGGAGAGAGTGATTGAATATAGATTGAGATTAAAGTCAATAGTATCTAAGAATCAATTTGGGTTTATGCCTGGGAGGTCAACACTGGAAGCAATCTATTTATTGAGGAGATAAATGGAGAGGTATAGGGAGAAAAAGAAGGATCTTCATATGATTTTTATAGATTTTGAGAAGGCGTATGATATGATACCCAAAGATATAATATGGTGGGTATTACATAAAAGAGGAGTGACTCTCAAATATATTGATTTCATCAAGGATATGTATGATGGTGCGATGACTACAATAAGAACATCAACCGGAGAAAGTAGTGAATTTTAAATTATGATAGGTCTACACCAAGGTTCAACATTAACTCCTTATGTATTTTCTCTTGTTATGAATGAGTTGACTGGACAAATACAAGATGAGGTGCCATGTGTATACTATTTGCAAATGATATTGTTTTAGTGGATGAGACTAAGACGGGGATTAATGCTAGGTTGGAATTGTGGAGAGTAACTTTAGAAACAAGAGGATTTAAAATAAGCAGAACTAAAATAGAATATGTGGAGTGCAATTTTAGTAGTAATAGGAGGACAAATGGAGATGTGGTGAAATTGGAGGGTCAAGAGATACCTAGAAATAATCATTTTCATTATTTAGGATCGATTATCTAAAAAGATGGAGATATTAGTGATGATGTTACTCATAGGATTAGAGCAGGCTGGGTTAAGTGGAAAAGTGCTATCGGAGTTTTGTGTGATAAGCGTATACCTTTGAAGTTAAAAGGTAAATTTTATAGGATGGCCATTAGACCCGCCATGTTATATGGGACAGAGTGTTGGGCAGCCAAGAAACAAAATGTGCAAAAAATGAGTGTGGCGGAGATGCGAATGCTAAGATGGATTCGTGGTAAAACTCGAAAGGATAAAATTAAAAATGAACAAATTCGTGAAACAGTAAAAGTAGCTCCTATAAAAGATAAATTGAGAGAAAATCGACTTAGATGGGTTAGACACGTCAAGTGTAGACCAATGGATGCTCTTCTAAGGAAGAGTGATTTAGTTACTATTGATGGTAACACAAGGGGTATAAGTAGGCCTAAATTGACTTGGTGGGATATTATAAAAAAGGACACGATGTCATGTGGTTTAACCAAAGATATTGCACTTGACATAATGGAATGGAAAATAGGATTCATATAGCCGACCCCAAATAATTGGGAAAAGGCTTTGTTGAGTTGAGTTGAGTATGGGAAGAAATAATTTTTAAAGAAAAAAACATTTTTAATGTGAGTAAGCTAATTATGAAAATAATTAACTAATTTTTAAAAGAGTTTAAACTAATTATAGAAAGTATTTAAATTAATTACGAATCGGTAAACTAATTAATAAAACAACTGAAATGATTAATAAGATAATTTATAGAGACTAAAATAATATTACAAATTACAAAACTGAGCTAAAAATGGGACTACACTACTCTAAAGTACCAAAAATAATACATGTGATACTTGGTAGGGGCTTCATTCCATGAGAGTAGTGTCGTCCACCTACATCAACAATTTGAAGGGCATCATCGAGAAGAAGATATTGGAGATCAGAGGAAACCAGGCATTGTCTTGACAGTGATTTATAGCCTCCATCTGACCAACACATGAGAAGAATAAATAAAAGGATGTGGAAGAAACAGAGGGCTTTGTTCCCTCAAAGTATCAATTTTCCGTACAAATCATGGACCCCTCCAGGAGTTGGTCTTTGACAGTAATCAACCTGAGAAGAAGTTCTTGATCAACAACACTCTTATTAAAGATTAAAAGGACGAACTGGTCTCTTTCCTCAAAATAATTATGATGTTTTTTTCTGGGAAACCCTATCACATGCCATGAATTGACTCGAAAGTTATGTGTCATAATCTCCACATGGACCTATTGCATACACATGTGACTTAAAAGGTGCAAAGAACTGCCCTCAAAAAGGAAAGGGAAGTAGAGGAAGAAGTGGGGAAACTTATGAAGGGACGTTCCATCAAGAAAGTTTAATTACTCAAATGGCTATCAAATTCTGTGGTAGTCAAAAAGAGAAATGAAAAGTGGAGAGTCTTCATAGACTTCATTCACATAAATAGGGTTTGCCCCAAGGATAGTTTTTCTTTGACAAAAATAGACCCATGGGTTGATGTAACTTCCAACCAATAGCACATGAGCTTCCTCAATGCCTACTTGGGATACCCTAGATCCCACTATTCGTTCCATACCAAGAGAATACCTCTTTCATCACCACATTAGGATTATAATGCTACAGAGTGATGTCATTTGGATTAAAAAATGATATGGAAACATATCAGAGACTTATGATAAAAATATTCAAGCAATATTTTGTAGAGACGATGGAGATAGATATAAATGATATGTTTGCAAAGAGTAGGAAGAAGGGGGATCACCTTACCGACCTCGAAAAGACTTTTAAAGTCCTTTGACACTACTGAATGAGGTTGAATACAACCATCTACACCTTGGGGTATAGTTAGGAAAGCTCCTCGGGTGTTTGGTCAATCAAAGGGTATTGATGCAAACCCAAATCAACTCGAAGAAATAAGAAGTGTGCAACCTACAAGCACTGTGCACAAGGTACATAATTTGACTGGTATACTCACCTCTCCCAACAAGTACTTATCCCGATCTTTAGATAGGTGCCCACCTTTCTTTCAAATATTGATGAAAGAAAGTAAGAATATGTGGAATAAAGAATGTACCCAGACACTCAAAAAAGTTAAGAAGTACTTGAGCCGACATCCACCACTATCAATCCTTGATGGGGAAATACCCTTATACTTGTATCTAGAAGTGCCGAGTCGGGGTAATTCGATCGACTCTGGTTTCTAAAAAGAACCAAAATTAATATCTCATATATTATTTGAGTAAAACCTTGCTCGACATTGAGACGAGGTACGTCCACTTGGATAGTCTTGCGTCCTCACATATGATAGCCTCGTGGTAGTTAAATAATTATTTGAGACATACATCATAGATTCCCGACCTCTTTCCCTCTGAAAGAAATGCTTTGGAAGGCCAGCATGTCTGGACTGCTGTCCAAGTGGTCGGTGGATTTATGTAGGTTTGATCTTAATTTTATCATAGGGCATCAATGAAAGGGAAGATCCTAGATGAATTTATTATTGAATTCTTCAAAGACCAGGCACTAGTGGACGTTAACACCTAAAGTGAAGAGAATATTCAACAATCAGTTGAAGAAGGGGAGATATGGACCCTTTTTTAATCAAAGAAAACTTTAATTCCGAGGGGGATTGGAATAGTGTTACTAACACCGGAGAAAACTGTTCTTGGTAAGGCGATAAGCTTAGGATTTAAAGACTCCAAAAATGAAGATGATTATAAATCATTGATTAACAGTTTAAGGAAAGCACTCCACTTGGGCTCCCATCACCTATAAGTCTTTTGTGAGTCAATGCTGATACGAATCAAGTATCAAGAAATTACAATGCCAGGGACGAACACATAGCTTTATACCTTGAAGAAGACCAATACTTGGTCACCCAGTTCAAGCATGTATAATTATAACAGTTCTTAAGAAGGAACAATAATCATGCAGATGCCCTAGATACAGTTACTTCACTTATGAAGGGTGATTTCAAGCAAATAATCCAAGTGGAATACCTTGATCAACCTAACATCAACAAAGGTAAAGTTATCGAGCATGTTATGGACATCGGTAGGGCCCCAAGTTAAATGGATCCAAGAGTCCGTTACCTAAAAGAGGATGTTTTGCCTGATGATAAGAAAGAAGCACATAAGATCCAGGTAAAGTCTTCTAGGTCCGTTTTTCGCTAGATGTGAAGCTCTATCGAAGCTCTTTCTCGGGACCACAATTTCAATGACTTCACCCAGATGACATTAACCAAACCCTCTACAATATGGATGAGGGGATATATGGAAACCATATATGGGGTATATGCAGCGAGATATAGTCACTTAAGTCTGAAAGTGAAAAAATTGCCAACTCTTCTCACCTATAATGCATTACCCCATCAACAACCTCAAATACCTTACAATCCCTTGGACATTTGCACAATGGGTACTAGAGATTGTTGTTCCACTACCCCTTACGTGTGGCAGTAGGATGTTCTTTCTGGTCAGTATAAACTATTTCTCCAGATGGGTGGAAGAAGAACCACTGGAAAATGTTTGAGATATTGACATGATTAGATCCATCTGGAGGAACATCATAACACACTTTATCATTCCTCGAATTATCAAAATAGGAAATGAGACTCAATTTGAGAGAAACCTATTTTAAAGTTTTTGTGAAGAGCACAAGGTTAGGAACTATTATAATTTGGTGACCTACCCCCGGTAAATGGGCAAGAAGAAGCTTCCAACAAGATGGTTATCAACAAAATAAGGAAAATGTTAAAAAAAGCAAAAGGTGAATAGGTCGACCAACTTCCACGCATCCTTTGGTCATATTGAACTGTGCCCAGAAGGTCAACAGGGTAAACACCCTTTTCTTGGGTGAAAGTCATCATCCCACTGGAAATTGGCATATCTATTGTGGAGTCCTCCCAATTGACTAAGATATCAATAGTGAAGCAAGGGAGTTAAGGCGATGAGCTTCAATGTGGGGACTATGTCTAAAGAAATATTGTGGGTAATGTAAGTTAGCCCTCTTTTGGAAATATCATGCCTAGCTGGGAAGACCTGTTCAATATTATCAGAGAAGACTTGTACGGAGCCTACCACTTAGAAACAATGGAAGGCGAAAAGGTTCCTGAGCATAGAGCACAACCAACCTCAAAAAAATTTACTTTCAGTCTTAATTCATCTTATTTTTGAATTACTTTCTAGGAAATATTTATTTGTCAAGCATTAGTTTAGATTTCTATTTCAGAAACTTATGTTTTCAATGTTCATTGTTCCAGGTGGCAAGTAGTGAATATTTAATTAAAAAATCTATTAGTCAAATGGATTGTATTTGTCAAACTATTTATCACAAGATGTTTATCTTCTTTTAAATGTCTTCTTCAAGACCTAATGGTTGGATGACCATTAACACCATATGTTCCCCGAGCAAGGACACTTATTTTAAATGTCTTCTCATAAATCGATTGGTCGATCATTCACCGACCAACCAGAACCAAATGGTTTTGAAGATTAATAAAGAATATACAATGGTTCAAAACCGATGAAAGGTCTGCGGGGAAACCCTAGGCACCTAAAACTGACCAAGTAAAAAAAGTCCTAGCTGGGAGAGGACCGTAAAAAAGGTGCATTTTTTCTTTGTTAACTCTAGGCCTAAGGTTTAATATGAGGACATCACCAAAAATGTAAGACCATGGACCATATAATGTGAGGGAAATAAAAATGTTAAAGTTTCTATTAATACTTAAAGTTATTATAAGAAAAATAAAATAATCAAATAATTTATAATAAAAAAGCAATTATAGCTAGATCATTCGCCTGATCGTGGTAATTCAAACTTCAAAGGTCCACCACAATAGGCGAAATGTCTAGTGCAACATTTTTAACGGTCTTAGATAAGTTTATAATTCTTTATGGCCCTCCAAGAGTTAAATTGTTGACCAAGTTTGAAGGTCGGTGGAGCTCATAACCACTATGATGCTCGTAGTTACCCAAGTACTTCCTTATCAAACTGTTTGGAATGGAATTCATTGGGATCCTTAAAGCATCGATTTTATAAGGAGGCTTCTGATAATCGAGGAAACCGGGATCATACCAATACCATAATTTGAAATCCTTAGGCACCTTCGTAACTACTAAGGCATTAAGACATCCATTCTAATAGGCATTAGTCAGAGCATTACTTAAACCAGCATCAAAACTTAGAAGAGCCTCATCATAACCATAATTCCACACTTGGAGAAATTGCTTATGGAATTAAAACCCGAGATGATTAAGATTCTCGAATGAGCTTTTAGCGATTGCCTCATTATTATGCAAGGAATTTTTGGTGTTCTCCATCTCCTTTGGGGGATGACCCTTCTCCTATTCTTGAGAGGAAGACAAACTTTTGATGGTCACATTCTTATCACGCAAGGACTTTTGGGCCTTCTACAACTCTTCTTTTAGTTGGCCATTCTCTTATTTAAGAAAGGAAGATACTTATATAGCTTACTTGTATGGTAGAAAAAAAATCCTCTCCGAAGATCAGCTCTGAAATCATTATTTTCCTTATCCAGAAGGGTGAGAACCTCCCTTGTACTATGGAGGTCGGGTTGCAAAATGAAATTTTTTTGGCGTACGCATTATGAATTTAGCCAACTTCTAGTTAAATCCTCCATCTTTATCCAGCTTGACCATATCCTTGAAAAATTTAGCCCAAATATAAGATAAATTTTCATCATGATTGGCTTGGGTAGCAAGAATCATGTCATGGCAGACATAATTATTCCCCACAGCTCGATGGAAAGGTCGACGTATATCCGAGTATGCCTCTTTTTCTCATAAATATGCATAAGAACCCAATATCTAGTCGAGATCACCAATATCATCACAACTAACAACAAATAGTCTCTCATACCTTTATTCATAATCTTTATGAGCACTGGCTAGTATAATACGTCTTGCATGAAACTAAAAATTGCAAGGATAAGTGGTCGTTATTAAAACTGGTCAAAAGAGAAAAATCATACAATACGAGGAGAATTAACAAATAAACTTCAATTAAACTTTGAATTCCATTAAATAGGGTTAATAAGGAAACCTTTACATCACAAACGAAGAGGAAATAAATATAAATTTCCTAACTCTAAGGTTCATTCTCTCCCACCTTTGCCTTCTCGATAGTTTGAATGGTGGGAATGCCTTCCAATTGGTTGGATCCATCTTTATCCTTATCATCGTCTTGATAAGCACCAACATGTTTGAGAATATTGGTAGCCCTGTGTCTTTCTTTCTCTTTTTAAGCGTCTTTATAGGTGTCGATCTCCTTCTCTTATTCGAAGCCAACATTGGCCACTTCAACACCAGTACTGGCAACCTTAAGACCAGCAGACTGCTCCTTGAGTAACCCTTCCTCCTTATCATCATCATTTTCATCATCAATTAGAGGATGGGGACTTGTATTTTACTCCTTGAAAACTTAGGAGTCTTCAGCATTGCCAGCTTTTACGAGAGCCTTCTCCCAACCACTTTTAAAGAATGCCTTCCTCAGGTCCAAAATATTCTCATGGGACTTTAAAAAATCATCGTCCCATCCCTGAGTATAAGCATAAGACTTGGCATATGAAACCCCCATTGTGGCCTTCTCATCTTTGGCCATTACCTCCTCATCCTTGGCCTTGGAAATTTCATCATCGGCCTTATCCTTCTCGGCACCTTCCTTGGCCTTCTTGGCAGTAGTGATTGGGGTCATGGAATAATTTATTTTCTTATTAACATTGGCATTAGAGACCCATAACTCCTTGACCTTATGGTCAAGTTTCTCTTTCTCAGTGATCGTAACCTGACCAGCCGATCGAGCACTATTTAAGGCCTGGGTTGCCTTGTACAAAGATACCTCCACATCATGGGAGGAATTTTTTAACATAATGTCTCTCTCCAAAATCTGGCCATAGCAAAGTAGAAAATGCAAGACATAAAAAGAAGAAAATGTCGTTAGTTTGAAACTAAATGAGTAATGCTAGAAACAATATATAGCAATTTTATGGTTAGAATATTCCACCAACCGAGTACGAGTTAAGGTAGCAACAACTGATCTATCATTACAAAGGAATACTGACCCAATCAGCTCAAGTTTTAGGTTGATGCAAGCAATAATAGAATGAGAAAATCCTTGCCCTTATCAGTAGCTTATTTCCCCACAACATCAAGTGGTGGATGATAACCTTTTTCTTTCTTCATCTTCTTAAAGGAGGGATGTGTATCCTTGGTATGGGAGTCCCCAGTAGCCAAAGGGTTGGTTGTACCCCCAACTTCATCATTTCTTCTCATTGGTTGAGCACGCTTTTTACTCTTATTCATTGGGAGAGTAGGAGGAGACATTGGGCTCAGACTAGAAGCAATCCAGTTCATTACCTTTCTCTTGGGGCCATTGCACCAAGACAAAGTTCGATGGATGGAACGAATGAAACGTCTAGAGACTCAAAGTAGGAAGATTTCCCTCGTCATTTGAATGCTTGGAGGTATAAGAATCTGAATCTTCCAAGTCAACATGAATAATCATAATATATTCAACTGGACTCGTAACAACGGAGGTAGTTGAACTATTATAGCCGAGGAGAAAGTCGACCAACCTGGGATGATCAATATTTCCAATACTTTATTGTATCGACTAGACTTTTTGAAAACCAGATAAGTTAACGTCCTGGTTGTAAGTAGGTTTCTTTTTCCTTTTAGCTGTTAAGAAATAAAAGGGGAGATATAACAATCAATCGAATGAAAAAGAAAATACAGTGAAAGGATGTAATTGTAACTTGACCTAATATTTATCCCTCCTAATGACACTTTGGCCCTTCATATTTTTCTATTTTAGGAATAAGGGTATGTTGACGATTCTTTGTAATAACAGTGTGATCCCAATTGTCTTTGTTGAAATCAGGCAAGTTCACCACCAGAGCTCGATTGGCTGCCCTCGTCTTCAAATAGTAAATATTTCTATGGTTCGAAGCCCATTGGTAATAGTACGTGATGTAGTTAATACCAAAATTGATCTCTTATAACTTGTTAGTACGACAAACCCTATTAACGATCTTTCATGGAGAGACATGAGCCGAAACCACATCGAAGTATTGATAAAATTTGAGGAAAAATTGATTCGGGAGAAAGATAAGAAAATTGAGGGCAACCAATGGCCTTCATCAAGTTTATAGAGATTACATGGGCCCTCAACTAGTTATACCTTGACCTACTATAGGAGATAGTAAGGTTTCAACTTTTCTATGGCCTCGTTGTTGATAATATATACCATTGTTGAAGAACATTAGCAACTCAAAGAAAGAACTAAAGGAAAGAAATTTAAAAATACATACAAATGAAAATATATGAAGTTAGAGTGTATGGAGCAAAGTGGAGGGAGTAAAAGGCCATTTTTAGATGTATTAGTTTTGAAATAAAAGGTAAAGAGAGGGAATGATTATTTTTTTTATGAGAAATGACTTCATAGTTCCACAAATTATTATTACACACGTGAAATCAGAAACAACATGTGATGGCTATCGAAATGACTGTTTCATCCTTCCAATGCTAACTAAAGACACAAAAATTACTAGTATGCCAATAGGAACTCAACATTGGAGGCTTTTTAGCTCTTGAAGCATTTACTAAATTTACCTTTGACCAATGTGCAGAAGTTCTTGACGGTTCTCAACCTTAGTCCATAGGAGGAAACCTGCCATCCTTGTAAATCAATATGACTTATCAAGCACCAGTAGTTGACCTAGGTAAAAATACAACCAACCTCAATAATCCCCTGGACTTTGGGGGTAATTTTGGGCCCAAGAATTAGATTGGCACATGATTGGCCATGTGTGCCCCAACCACATGCGCGTACGATCAATAAGGACCCCTGGTCAAAGAATAATTGTTTAATACTATCTTTTGTAATGGCTAATCATGATCAAGGATAAGTTTAAACTTTTACGAATAAATGTTAGTGGGGATTTGAACACTCCTAAGATGCCTTATAAAGGTAAAATTGATCCACATGAATGGGGCATGCATTATTATAATGCCGTTCAGTACTAAACATTGTCAACCTGAGTTCTGGAGTAATAGAGAATCCACCTGACACCCAATGGACGTTGGCAAGTTACCAAGCCACATAAATCTTGTGTTGTGTGTATGATCTTACTCTTTTCTGCTATTGTTATTCTTGTTTGGCCTGTGTGCATTGAATATCAGTACTGATAGGAAATTACAACCTACATGTTCGTAAACATAAAAAAAATCATTTATGGACTAAAATAAGCTCCTAAATAGTGGCATGAAAAATTTGATCAAGTTATGCCCTCCATTGGTTTTAACATTAATGAAGCGGATAAATGTATTTGCAGCAAATTTAATGATCAGTCTAGTATGATTATTTATTTATATGTGGATGATATGCTTATCTTTGGTACTGATATGAATTCAGTTAGTAAAACTAAAAGTTTCCTTAATAAGCAATTTTATGTGAAAGATTTGTGTGTCACTCATGTTATAATTGGTATTAAAATCATTAAAAATTCTTAACGAATTGTTTTAACCCAATCTCATTACGTAGAGAAAGTTCTTTAAAAATGAGCAATTCAATTATATTCCTACTAAGACACCTTATGACCCTAGTTGTCACGTGAGAAAACATTTTGGTCCTGGAATATAATCATTAGAATATTCTAGATTTATTAGTAGTCAAATGTATCTTATGAACTGCATTAGACATGATATTACATATGTTTTTGGTAAAGTTAGTAGATATACTTGTAATCCTAATAATGTACATTAATATGTTTTCATTAGAGTTTTAAGGTATATAAAATTCAAAATAAATTATGGTATTCATTATGTTAGCTATCCTACTGTGATTGAAGGTTTTTTATGCTAATTAGAATTCTAGTAGTAATGAATACAAGTCTACAAGTGGATATGGTTTTGCCTTGGAAGGTAGTGCAGTATCCTGGAAATCTATAATATAAACTTACATAGAGTGATTCAATATGGAATCAGAATTCATATCACTGGATAAAGCAAGTGAAAAGGTTAAATGGTTAAGAAATTTCATGTTGGACGTTCCATTATGGCCTAAGCCAGTTCTGACCTTGTCTATTCACTATGACGGTCACGCCACAATTGAAAGAGCACACATTAACTCCTACAATGAAAACTATAAACATATCAGGAGAAGATATAATATTATGAGGTGGTTGTTGAACGATAGAGTAATGGAAATCGATCATGTCAAGTCAAAGGAGAGTCTGGCAGATCCACTGACTAAAGGTCTAGCTAGAGAGTTAGTTTATAAAACGTCAAGGGGAATGGGTATAAAGAATATTAATATTTAAATCACCTATAATTAAAACCTGACCCATATGATTGAAGATCCATAAATATGGGTTCAATGGGATGACAAAATTATACTAGTGATTTGTGGGGATATTACTATATGTTCGACTGAAAAATCGTTCTTATGATATAGTAGTACCATTGTATCGATGAGGGCATGAGTTACAATCTCTTAGTTCTTTCTATAGATGTTATTCAGTGGGGTGTAAGAAATAGTACACTCTTGATAGAAGCACCTATATGGGCATGGGATTGGTGTCGCTCTATGATAATTGAGGTTTATTGAGAAGATCATATGGGATATGAGATAATTCATGGAGGATATGATTTTGGAGATAGTAACGATGGTGGAGAGTGTCTCTTAGATTTTTCGATGGCTTATGATTTTGTACTAGTAAACACATGTTTTAAAAAGAGGCCTGAACACTTAAGAACTTATAATAGTGAAACACAAAAGAGCAAAATAAATTGTTTCATTACTAGGAAAGGAGACCGATTAACGTGTAAAGAATGTAAGGTTATCCTGGGAGAGATCTTAACCTCACAATATCGGATAATGGTGTTGGATATAAATATTAAAAACAAATCATGAGTGCAAAAAGAGAATATTAACCAACGAACTAGGTAGTGGAACTTAAAAGGAGAGAATTTAGAACTATTTAAAGATAAAGTATTAAATGAAGCATCATGAAATACTAAAGAAGAGACTAACAAGATGTGGATTAAGATGGATACATGCATTAAGAGAATATCAAAATAAATTCTTGGAGAATCAAAAGGCAAGGGGCCACAATCTAAAGAAACTTGGTGGTGGAATGAATAAGTACAAATTGTAGTAAAATTCAAAAGGGAGTGCTTTCATATATTGAAAACAAATTTAAATGAAGAAAATTTTGAGAAATATAAATGGGCTAAAAATGAAGTTAAGAAAGTGGTAAGAGACAAGAGTAGGATGATCTTTATACAAAATTAAAAACACGAGAACGGAGAAAAAGTATTTATAAGCTTGCTAAACTTAGGGATAAGAAAACAAAATATTTTAATAGCACTAAGTGTATTAAAAGTGATGATTTGAGAGTCCTAGTCAAAGATGATGAGATTATGGAAAGATAGAAAAACAACTTTGAGAGGTTATTAATTGTAGATAATGGGAGTAGATTGGATATAGAGGAACTTAGGTAGACTCGAGAAAATATATTATTTTGAAACATTAGGACAAAAGAGGTTCGGATCGCTCTAAAAAAGATGGAAACAGGGAAGGCTTTAGGACCAGATGGTATCCCTATTGAGATCTAGAACTGCTTAGGGGAGGAAGGAGTATCTTGGCATACAAAATTATTTAATAGAATTTTAATGAATAATAGGATGCCCGATGAATGGAGAAAGAGTGTTTTAGTACCAATTTATAAAAATAAATGGGACATACAAAGTTGTTTAAATTATCGTGGTATTAAAGTAATGAGTCATACAATGAAATTTTGGGAGAGAGTAATTTAATATAGATTGAGATTGAAAATAAAATTATCTGACAATCAATTTGCTTTTATACATGGAAGGTCAGCAATGGAAGCAATTTATTTATTAAGGAGATTAATGGAGAGGTATAAGGAAAAAAGAAGGATCTTCATATGATTTTTATAGATTTTGAGAAGGCGTATGATAGGATACCCATAAATATAATATGGTGGATTCTATATAAAAAAAGGAGTGACTTTTAGATATATTGATGTGATAAAGTATATGTATGATGGGGCCATGACTATAGTAACAACATCAATTGGAGAAAGTAATGAATTTTCAATTACTGTAGGTCTACACTAAAGTTCAACATTAAGTCCTTATCTTTTTGCTCTTGTTATGGATGAGTTAACTGGATAAATACAACATAAGGTGCCATGGTGTATGCTATTTACAGATGATATTAGTTTAGTTGATGAGACTAAGACGCGAATTAATGCTAGGTTGGAATTTTGGAGAAAAACTCTAGAAACAGAAGGATTTCAAATAATCAGGACTAAAACGGAATATGTGGAGTGAAAGTTTAGTAGTAATATGAGGACAAATATAGATTTGGTGAAATTGAATGGTCAAAAGCGACCTACAAATGATCATTTTCGTTATTTAGGCTCGATTATCCAAAAAGATGGGCATATTAGTGATGATGTTACTCATAGGATTAGAGCAGGATGGATCAAGTGGAGAAGTGTTACCAGCATATTATGAGATAGGCGTATACCTTTAAAGTTAAGAGAATTTTTTTAAAAAACGACCTTTAGACCCGCCATATTATATGGAACAGAGTGTTGGGCCACCATAACAAAATGTGTAGAATATGAGTATGATAGAGATGCGAATGCTAAGATGGATTTGTGGTAAAACTTGAAAGGATAAAATTAGAAACAAACAAATTCACGAAGTGGTAAAAGCAGCTCCTATAAAAGATAAATTGAGAGAAAATTGATGTTGATTAGATGGTCTGGACACGTCATGCGTAGACCAATGGACACTCCCATAAGGAAGAGTGGTTTAGTTAGTATTGATGGTAACACAAGGGGTAAAGGTAGGCCTAAATTGACTTGATGGGATATTATAAAAAAGATATGATATCACGTGGTTTAACCGAAGATATTGCGCTAGACAGAATGGAACGGAAAAATAGAATTCATGCAGCCGACCCTAAATAATTGGGAAAAGGCTTTATTGAGATGAGTTGAGTTTAAAAACTTATAGTCAAGTTATAACTGGTGATCTAGTATGAGATATTTAAGAGAGATATAAATAAAATACACTACAAGATTTTACGTGATAAAACCCCAACCACCGGGGAAACCTCCATGGTGACATGTAAGCCACAATGAAAAATAATCATTAACAAAAGAGTTTTAGGTTACATATACGATCAAAATGAAAAGAAACATATACCTAAATTTAGATCCCACTCTGGGAACTCTTTTTTATCTACTGATGTAAAATAGTAAACCTTAAACTTCAAGTCGACTGAAGACAATATTCCCCTAATGTCAACCAAACAATTTTTTTTGTGATTTTTTTTGTGATTTTGTGTGTGAAAATGTGTTGTTATGTGTAATGTCTACAATTATATGCACAAGGAAAATACTCACACACACTTAGGTACATACGAGTCCTAAACAAAATACAATATTCTTTTAAATGCAGAATATGTTACAAGATGTTGAATCAAACGCTTGTAAAAAATTTATCAATAGTTTTTAGATGTAGAACCCACAAAATCATATCTGATCCAAAATACGAGATCTAAAAAAACATTATTCTCTTTGAAAGATTTCAAAAGATTTAAAATCGTTTCAACACTATATACACTAATCCATAAACTAAAAATTATCAAACATGTTTTTATTAGACTAAAGAGATTGGATCTAAACAAGATAAAACATATAACAGTAAGATCCAAAAGAATATAAGGTTTTAAAATAATTTTCATTAAAAATGATTTAAAACAGATTTTCAAGTGTTAAAAACTTTATTCAAGAAAAACCCTAACACTAATGTCTTTGAGAGAAAAATTTAGAACCCTGTTCCAATATCGTAGTTTATAGAATAAACTAGATATTTTTAAATTAGTTATTAGGTTAAGACGTGGAGAATATCTCTTAGGAGTACTAAGAGGTTGAATGATGAAACTCTTTCAATCAAACTCCCCTTCTTCCTCCTTTCTCCGTCATCCAACTCGTCATATTTTTCCCTCTTGATAAATTGAAATTTATCTCTCTCTATTTACACCCTCTCTAAATTTTTGTTCTTTAAGAATATGGGTGTTGGCTACGTGGTTGAGCCCTAATAAGTGAGTATAATGGGATTTATATACTAAGGATAGAAGAATGTAGAAACCCTAAAGAATAGAGGGTTGAGATGAACATATTAAATCCAAGGGATGACATTCGTTCTTACTAAATAAGTCATGTAATATAATAGGTATACTTCTGGTTATAATAAAATAACAAATTGTTAAAACAAACCGAAATGACTAATTATAAAACAACAGTTAGTCCTGTTTTTCAACTCATGCATACCAAATCCGTTACTGTAACAGACAAAACCTGAAATATAACGATCCATATTCATTCTAAGATGTGTGTATAAAAAGTGAGGCAAAAAATATTGTTAGAAATGCGCAACAAAACGCACTGGATAATCTGTATAATAAATTAAGTACCAAGGAAGGTGAGAAGGAGATATATAAATTGGCAAGGAATAGGGATAGATTGACAAAGGATATGGATTCATTTAAGTGTATAAAAGGCATAAGCCAAAATATATTAATTAATGATAAAGAAATTCTAGATAGATGGGAAGAGTATTTTCAATAATTATTTCATGAAGAATATCCTAAAAAAGATGTTGAGAACATAGAACCAAATCTAAGGATCACTACACGAAAAACAACAATTTGGCACACCTTGTTATTAAAAATCTGGCATAGTTTAAAACTGTGCCAAATTCTGGCACGGTTTAATGACAACTTGGCACAGTTTAAAACAGTGCCAAAATTTGGCACTGTTTTAAAGTGTGACAAAATTGAGTACACTTGACTTAAATATAAAATACCCTAAAAAATTCATTATCCTAACTTTGTGGTATCCCGCTCTCTCTTTCCCGCTCACCCTCTCGCTCTGCTTCGATTTCTCTCGTCTCTCTCTCTCTCTCTCTCTCTCTCTCTCTCTCTCCCTCGTTCTCTCTCCTCTCAGCTCTCTCTCTTCAATCATCCCAATAAGGTTAGCATTTGTATTTTTTTAACCTAAGTATTTACAAAGACAATATGTGTTTGTTGAATAAAGCCTTTAAGCTTCTTTAATGTCAATACGTGTTTGTTGAATAAATGAACTATTTTTGGCATGGAAAATATGGCGCAAAGTTGGTTTGTTGGATTCTTGGAATTGGGTGCCTCTTTTCATGGAACAATATGCTGAGAATTGAAGATTATTATGTTTCAATGTTCCTGGTTATGTTTTAATAAATGATTTTGTTTTATGTTTGATTATTATGAGTATTTTTAGTTCCGGAATATGTAAGATTGATAATTTCATATGTAAAGTTTTCAATTTTATTTAAGAATTTAAGCAAAAACAATTTCATTTAGTAAACTCCAACTTCATGGGAACTAGATTATAGAAAATCACAGAAGGTTGAAGCAAAACATACTAGCACTTAAAGATGCCTCACTGAACTGCCCATGAAAAATCTGACATAATTTGATTAATTTTGGAGAAAAAAAAATTCTTAAGTTTTACCCCTGTATGTTAAAATAACCCCCTAAATAGTATTTTGCGGCAAAAACTTTGGGACTTTTTAGTGACACATAAGGGTTTTCTTAACAAAAAACAGAGTATCACTCCAACTCATTTGACATATAACTTCCTTAATTGTATAGAGGTACCACCCCTCAAGGGTCTTACTCTTGTATATCAACCATTCGCATTAGGAACACTCGCAATTATGGCATACAAAAAGGCAACAATCAATACTAGATGATGAAATCTCTTTGGATATGCTCTTTTCTTCATAAGTACCCTTTTGGTACTAGTTATAAGTTCCACAAATTTTGGGTCTTTCAATTTCAATTTGTATAACTCCAAAGTTCAATGTTTTACTAATCCATTTTAATTTAAATTTTCATTGTATCTGCCATAGTTGGATCTAGCTACATCTGGGAAAAGAGGAATTGGAACTTATATTAAAATATGTGCCATTAGTGGTGCTTTTGAAGATGCTCATGTTCAGAGTGGAATGGTTGGATATCTCTCATTCATGCTGCCCGAGTTCATTCAAGTAAAGTCCCCTAAGTTTCTCTTTAAAAATAATTCTGTTGTTAAATATTTGAATTGATCCACTCGTTGATTTTAAATTTGGACTAGATATTTTATTTAACACATAGATACCATGCCATATTTTCAGTCTGCGAATATCTAGACATATATGTGGACAACATCCTAATAGATAAAACTTGTTTCCCCATGGGACTAATTCTAAAAGACCCTTCTTTTCCCCCCTTTGCATATTTTATCGAATTTTGAAATGCTAAGATACTTTTGCTCATTGTGTTGTTCGATCTTTCCTGCTTGGTATAGCCATATTAGGGGCTCTAACCTCTGGTTTAAGGTTGATTATAAAAGTAGTATTTGATAATTCAGAGAATGGGCTTAGAAAGGGAGCTAGTAAGTTCATAACCCCATTTATTTATTACTTTATAATTTTTTTATATTATGAAACAAAGCATTGAAGAATAACTATTCTTTTCGGTATATAAACTAATAGTGTGAATGTAAAGTAGAATGAAAACAATTGTTAAATATCTCCTTCATTATGTTTTCTTCATTTTTCAATATCTCTTGTAAAAGCTACATTGGTAGGGTTTTTCTACTAATAATTTTAATAAATTGGGGATCCAGTCCTCTTAACAGGTCGAAAAGATAGAGAATGTGTATTCACAAGTTGAAACATGATCAAGGAAATTGGATTAAGTTTGAAAAAATTCCTCAAAACGATTCTAATCACTTCATGGACCTTATTTTTTTCTCAATCCCAAAGTAGTGTTCACAGTTACCTCATTCATAATTAAGCCTAAGTTAATTTATGATGAAGATAATGAGGCTCTGACAAGTTTCCCAGAAATATATGAAGTTCAATCTATAGTATTTGGCATGAATGGTTATAGTTCAACTAGTCTAGATGGTTTCCATGGTTATTTCTTCCACAAGTGACGGGATATTAATAAATCAGATATAGTTGATGATGTGAGAAGCTTCTTTGCTGGTAGTCAATTGCCAAAATCTTGTTTTATTACTCGTATAGCCCTGATTCATAAGGTTCAAGGTCCCACTCTTTTTAGTGAACATAGACCTATTATTTTGTGTAACCTATTTAATAATATTTTAAATAATCTCATTGTTGCTAGGATTGCTTTTATATTGACTAAAATCATCTATAAATATCAAAGTGCTTTTTTCCTTGGAAGAGAAATTGCCGATAATATTCTTCTAGCTCAAAACATTAATAAGAAGTTTCATGGTGGGACCTATTGTTTGGAAGGCTATTTTTAATTGTTGGTTGTTTGTCTAGTTAATGGTGGTCCTATAGGTTTCTTCTCTTCATTTAGAGGATTGAGGTAATGGGATCCCGTATCTCTACCCTCTTTGCCATTATTGTAGCAGTATTTAGCAAGAGTTTGGATGATAGGATTATGGAGGGAAGAATAAAACCTTACATTGCTCCTGGAGGTGCCCCTGTTATATCCTTTTTGGTTTATGCTACTGATGTTCTTATTTTTACTAATTTAGGTAAGAAATATATTAGAGAACTAATGAGGCTCATTGACGAATATGAAACTGCTTCCAGTCAACTTATAAGCAAGTCTAAGAAGGGCTACCAAACATCTCCTTTGATGAATAGTTCCAGAACTAATATGATTGGTAATATCACTAGGTTCTCAAAAAAATATTTTCCAATTACCTACCTTGGTTGCCCCTTGTATGTCGGTAGGAAATATTATGGCTTATTTTATTATCTCATTGATAAATTATATACCAAAGTCCAATAGTGGAGTAGTAAACTTTTATTTATGGTTGGAAAATTGATTTGTAATAAAAATGTTATCTAAAGTATGAGAATTTATTTATTCACTATATTGGATCTTTTAAAACAAGTCATCATAGATATTGAAAAGATTTTTGCAAACTTCTTTTGGGGAGGGACTAATTTGGTTATAATCTTCATTAGAGGAAGTGGGATGCTGTGTGTAAATAAACTAAAGAATGAGGGTTTAAAATTAGATCTATGGAAATTATCATAAAATCTCTTATTTATAAACTTTAGTGGAAATTTAGAACTGTGAACTCTCTTTTGTAGTCTTTCATGTATGCTAAATACTGCAAAAACCAGTATCCTATTGTGGCTAACTGTAATGGTTATGCTTCCAACAGAAAAAGAATATTATTCATAACCTCATTTAGATGGATTATTAGTATTTGAAAGATAAATTTTTGGAGAGATCAATGGCTTTTTTATGGTTATTTAGAAGATTTGGTGCAACCTGTTGAATCCACTTAATTCTAGCATGTTTTTTCCAGTATTCTTCTTTTTAGAGTTCTAGCAGATATTGAGTTTTCTCTTTATGTAGTTGTTCTTGATTGGACTCACTAAGATCACTCTCAAACCCAATGTGTTGTACGTATGTGGGACTGATGAGTACGGGAAAGCAACAGAGAAGAAATCCATGGAAGACAATTGCACTCCTCAACAAATTTGTGACAAGTAAAATTGCTCATCTCACCATCCACTGCCAGTTTGGTTAAAGTTTTTTTGTGATTTTCCTGAAATTCTTGTAAAGAGTTTGAATCACATTATGACCGTATATATCTTAACTCCTAAACTTTATATGTGAATTATATAATATGTATTTCAAGGAAAATATTGTTATATTGTTATTAGTTATAATTTTCCATAAAATTTATCCCACCTCCCTACTAGGAAAATGTTTTTCAGGTAAAAATGAATTTGGTTTTAGCCTAAATAATTTTTTTTCATAACTATAGTTAAAACACAATAAAACATGTCTTAAAAAATCTTCTGAACTTTACAGATTGACGTTATTATAAGCCTTTTAAGTGGTAGCCTTATTCGCGAACGAATTGGTACGGCTATGCAGAGCGCAGTGCAAAGTCAGGTATTTATCAACATTTATGCCATATTTTTAATGCTTTGACAGAAAATTTGAATTTCCACTTTCATTTGCTTATGATTTCTATGTTAATAAGATGAGAGATATGGAAAAAATATTTGAAGATATCCAAAATATCTTCTACATCGGTGGATCCAAGGGCCTGCCGGGCGATTCAGTTGAGAAAATCCCAAAGGTCCGAATTACTAGTGCTAACAATGTAAATGCTTCTGGTGAGAGATTCTGCTGCTCAATTTTCCTTCAGGTATTGCCCATAATTGTTCATCTTGTTCATTTATTTTTAGTTTATAGACACTTTTTAGTTGATTATAGGGAAAATTGCCCCCTGATCTATGCATGTTTTGGAAAGAATGAAAAAACAACTACTACTTATAGTGCCAAAATCGTCCTTAATTATGCATTTTATTGCAGTTCCCCTTTTGGGGACATTTTATCGACGTAAAATCATATTTTTAATGACCTATAATAGGATGTGATGATGATATAATAATGAACCATTTATAATAGGATCCCACCACACAAGGACTCGCTCTATATGTTGTTGTGGAGGGGCCTCCCCAGGTAAACTATTTTTTAACACTACTTGTTGCTGCCCCAAACCACCACCAACTATCACCGCCACACCTGTTTATCCTCCACCTTCTCACAATCCAAACTACAGAACCTAATGCTAAAACCATCAATACATTCAATATTCTGAAATTCTTCATGATATCAGAACCCCTGGTGGGCTACTATTGTGGTCTTACTGTTTGTATTGATATGCACTATCTATCGGAGCTATTTTTTTAAGGGGGATTTGGTGATGAGTATTGTCATACGGGGAAGAATTGATTTTTTTGGTCAATAAGGTAGTCCCATCATCAAAACCATAAAGGACGTCGAAGTTGGGGGTAAATGTCCTATCATCGTTCACTGCCATTATTACGTTCATCGAACCAGAATCTCATCAATGTGTTCTCTATTTTGCTCGCTTTCATCAAGCTCGAAGTTTCTCATAGTTGTCGGTTGCTAGGGCGTGCATTGCATCTCCCTTTTTTCACCCTCACAACATAACTATTGATTAGTAGCAATGCTGGTATTCCTTGCCAACGTTGGTCGTTCGTCACTGCTGCCATTAGTAGAACCTTTAGGAAATTCATGGTATGGGATGAAAAGTTCATTACAAATATATCTGATTGATATTAATAAGAGATTCCCAAAAAAGCGTGGATAATACTATTACTCAGAATGAAATTCATTATTTCTCTGTTTTGATTCATTTATAATTGTACTAAAAGTTGCATAAGACATTCAAAGTTGCATAGGACATAGTGCCAACATAAATGTTTTTTTGTCAAATGTTGCATAAGACATTCAATGCTTGATTTTTAATAACCATCACAAACAAACATTTCTTTGCATTAAGCTCATCACTATTGAAGAACTGCCTAATAGCAGCAGCAGCTGCCTAGCAGCGGTAGTGGTTCTAATAGCAGCAGCAGTTGCCTAAGAGCAGCAACTGCCTAACCCCTCTATATTCTTAAAGTTCCCTCTATATTCTTGTTCTTAACGAGTTACTTTAGGCTATAAATAAGTATTGAGAACAAGACGTTCGAGGGTGAAAACCCAAACCAGCCCCCATACGACCCCGTAAGAGGCACGGACACCTCGCACGGGACCAAAGTAACTCGTACGAACTGACCGCGTAGTCCCGGGTCTCCCTGTTTGATAATATGATGATAATTTCAAAATACAAGATTAGGCTTGAGAACAAGCCGTTCGAGGGTTAAAACCCAAAACAGCCCCCATACGGTCCCGTACAACGCACGAACACCTCGCACGGGACCAATGTAACTCGTGCGAACTGACCGTGTAGTCCCGGGTCTCCCGATTTGAGATTAAGATGATAATTTGCAAAAATCACACTTAGACTTAAAAACAAGCCATTAAAGGGAGAAAATCCAAACCAGACCCCAAACGACCCCGTAAGAGGCACGAACACCTCGCTCGGGACCAATGTAACTTGTAGGAACTGACCGCGTAGTCCCGGGTCTCTCGGTTTGAGAATATGACGATAATTTGCAAAAATCAACACTTAAAATTAAAAACAAGCCGTTAAAGGGTGAAAACCCAAACCAGCCCCCAAATGACCTCGTAAGAGGCACGAACACCTCGCACGGGACCAATGTAACTCGTACAAACTGACCGCGTAGTCCCGAGTCTCCCGGTTTGAGAATATGACAATAATTTGCAAAAATAACACTTAGACTTAAAAAAAGCCGTTAAAGGGTGAAAACCCAAACCAGACCCCAAACGACCCCGTAAGAGGCACGAACACCTCGCACGTGTAGGAACTGACTGCGTAGTCCCAGGTCTCCCGGTTTGAGAATTAGATGATAATTTGCAAAAATTAAACTTAGACTTAAAAACAAGCCGTTAAAGGGTGAAAACCCAAACCAGCCCCCAAACGACCCCGTAGGAGGCACGGAATATGACGATAATTTGAAAAAATCACACTTAGACTTAAAAATAAGCCGTTCGAGAGTGAAAGTCCAAACTAGCCCCCAAACGACCCCGTAAGAGGCACGAACACCTCGCACGGGACCAATGTAACTCGTGCGAACTAACCGCGTAGTCCCGGGTCTCCCGATTTGAGAATATGATGATAATTTGCAAAAATCAACACTTCGATTTAAAAACAAGCCGTTCGAGGGTGAAAATCCAAACCATCTCCCAAACGACCCCGTAAGAGGCACGAACACCTTGCACGGGACCAATGTGACTTGTAGGAACTAATCGTGTAGTCTCGAGTCTCCCGGTTTGAGAATTTGACGATAATTTACAAAAATCAATACTTAGACTTAAAAACAAGTCGTTCGAGGGTGAAAACCCAAACCAGCCCCCATACGGTCCAATAAGAGACAGGAACACCTTGTACGGGACCAATGCAACTTATAGGAACTGACCGCGTAGTCCCGGGTCTCCCGATTTGAGTATAAGATGATAATTTGTAAAAATCACACTTAGACTTAAAAAAAGCCGTTAAAGTGTGAAAACCCAAACCAGCCCCCAAACGACCCCGTAGGAGGCACGAACACCTCGCTCGGGACAAATGTAACTTATAGGAACTGACCGCGTAGTCTCAGGTCTCCCGATTTGAGAATTAGATGATAATTTGCAAAAATTAAACTTAGACTTAAAAATAAGCCGTTAAAGTGTGAAAACCCAAACCAGCCCTCAAACGATCCCGTAGGAGGCACGAACACTTTGCACGGGACCAATGTAACTTGTAGGAACTGACCGCGTAGTCCCGAGTATCCCGGTTTGAGAATATGACGATAATTTGCAAAAATCACACTTAGACTTAAAAATAAGCCGTTCGAGAGTGAAAGTCCAAACCATCCCCCAAACGATCCCGTAAGAGGCACGAACACCTCGCACAGGACCAATGTAACTCGTGCGAACTAACCGCGTAGTCCCGGGTCTCCCGATTTGAGAATATGATGATAATTTGCAAAAATCAACACTTAGATTTTAAAATAAGTCGTTCAAGGGTGAAAATCCAAACCATCCCCCAAACAACCCCGTAAGAGGCACGAACACCTTGCACGGGACCAATGTGACTTGTAGGAACTGATCGTGTAGTCTCGAGTCTCCCGATTTAAGAATAAGACCATAATTTACAAAAATCAATACTTAGACTTAAAAACAAACCGTTCGAGGGTGAAAACCCAAACCAGCCCCCATACGGTCCCATAAGAGGCAGGAATACCTCGTACGGGACCAATGTAACTTATAGGAACTGACCGCGTAGTCCCGGGTCTCCCGATTTGAGAATAAGATGATAATTTGCAAAAATCATACTTAGACTTAAAAACAAGCCGTTAAAGGGTGAAAACCCAAACCAACCCCCAAACGACCTCGTAAGAGGCACGAACACCTCGCACGGGACCAATGTAACTCGTGCAAACTGATCGCATAGTCCAGGGTCTCCCGGTTTGAGAATATGACATAATTTGCAAAAATCACACTTAGACTTAAAAACAAGCCGTTAAAGTGAGAAAACCCAAACCAGCCCCCAAACGACCCCATAGGAGGCACGAACACCTCGCTCGGGACCAATGTAACTTATAGGAACTGACCGCGTAGTCTCGGGCCTCCCGATTTGAGAATTAGATGATAATTTGCAAAAATTAAACTTAGAATTAAAAACAAGCCGTTAAAGGGTGAAATCCCAAACCAGCCCCCAAACGATCCCGTAGGAGGCACGAACACTTTGCACGGGACCAATGTAACTTGTAGGAACTGACCGCGTAGTCCTGGGTCTCTCGATTTCAGAATATGATGACAATTTGCAAAAATCACACTTAGACTTAAAAACAAGCCGTTCGAGAGTGAAAGTCCGAACCAGCCCCCAAACGACCCCGTAAGAGGCACGAACACCTTGCACGTGACCAATGTAACTCGTACGAACTAACCGCGTAGTCCCGGGTCTCTCGATTTGAGAATATGATGATAATTTGAAAAAATCAACACTTAGATTTAAAAACAAGCCGTTCGAGGGTGAAAATGCAAACCATCCCCCAAATGACCCCGTATGAGGCACGGACACCTTGCACGGGACCAATGTGGCTTGTAGGAACTGGCCGTGTAGTCTCGAGTCTCCCGGTTTGAGAATATGATGATAATTTACAAAAATCAATACTTAGACTTAAAAACAAGCCGTTTGAGGGTGAAAACCCAAACCAGCCCCCATACGGTCCCGTAAGAGGCAGGAACACCTCGTACGGGACCAATGTAACTTATAGGAACTGACCGCGTAGTCCCGGGTATCCTGATTTGAGAATAGGATGATAATTTGCAAAAATCACACTTAGACTTAAAAATAAGTCGATAAAGTGTGAAAACCCAAACCAGCCCCCAAACGATCCCGTAGGAGACGCGAACACCTCAGTCGGGACCAATGTAACTTATAGGAACTGATCGCGTAGTCTCGGGTCTCCCGATTTGAGAATATGACGATAATTTGCAAAAATCACACTTAGACTTAAAAACAAGCCGTTAAAGTGTGAAAACCCAAACCAGCCCCCAAACGACCCCGTGGGAGGCACGAACACCTCGTAAGGAACCAATGTAACTCGTACGAACTGACCGCGTAGTCCTGGGTCTCCCGGTTTGATAATATGATGATAATTTGCAAAAATGAACACTTAGACTTAAAAATAAGCCGCTAAAGGGTGAAAACCGAAACCAACCCCCAAACGACCCCGTAAGAGGCACAAACACCTCGCACGTGTAGGAACTGACTGCGTAGTCCCGGGTCTCCCGGTTTGATATTTAGATGATAATTTGCAAAAATTAAACTTATACTTAAAAACAAGCAGTTAAAGGGTGAAAACCCAAACCAGCCCCCAAACGACCCCGTAGGAGGCACGAACACTTCGCACGGGACCAATGTAACTTGTAGGAACTGACCGTGTACTCCCGAGTCTCCCGGTTTGATAATATGATGATAATTTGCAAAAATCACACTTAGACTTAAAAATAAGCCGTTCGAGAGTGAAAGTCCAAACCAGCCCCCAAACGACCCCGTAAGAGGCACGAACACCTCGCACGGGACCAATGTAACTCGTGCGAACTAACCGCGTAGTCTCGTGTCTCCCGATTTGAGAATATGATGATAATTTGCAAATATCAACACTTAGATTTAAAAATATGCCATTCGAGGGTGAAAATCCAAACCGGACCCTAAACGACCCCGTAAGAGGCACAAACACCTCACTCGGGACCAATGTAACTTGTAGTAACTGACCACATTGTCCCGGATCTCTCAGTTTGAGAATATGATGATAATTTGCAAAAATCAACACTTAGGATTAAAAACAAGCCGTTAAAGGGTGAAAACCCAAACGAGCCCCCAAACGACCCCGTAAGAGGCACGAACACCTCACACGGGACCAATGTAACTCGTGCAAACTAATCTCATAGTCCTGGGTCTCCCGGTTTGAGAATATGACAATAATTTGCAAAAATAACACTTAGACTTAAAATCAAGCCGTTAAAGGGTGAAAATCCAAACCAGCCCCCAAACGACCCCGTTAGAGGCAGGAACACCTCGCACGGGACCAATGTTACTTGTAGGAACTGATTGCGTAGTCCCGGGTCTCCCGGTTTGAGAATTAGATTATAATTTGCAAAAATTAAACTTAGACTTAAAAACAAGCCGTTAAAGGGTGAAAACCCAAACCAACCCCCAAACGACCCCGTAGGAAGCACGAACACTTCGCATGGGACCAATGTAACTCGTAGGAACTGACCGCGTAGTCCCGGGTATCCCGGTTTGAGAATATGACGATAATTTGAAAAAATCACATTAAGACTTAAAAACAAGCCGTTCGAGAGTGAAAGTCCAAACCAGCCCCCAAACGGCCCCGTAAGAGGCACGAACACCTCGCACGGGACCAATGTAACTCGTGCGAACTAACCGCGTAGTCCCGGGTCTCCAGATTTGAGAATATGATGATAATTTGCAAAAATCAACACTTAGATTTAAAAAGAAGCCGTTCGAGGGTGTAAATCCAAACCATCCCCCAAATGACCCCGTAAGAGGCATGGACACCTTGCACAGGACCAATGTAACTTGTAGGAACTGACCGTGTAGTCTCGAGTCTCCCGGTTTGAGAATAAGACGATAATTTACAAAAATCAATACTTAGACTTAAAAACAAACCGTTAATGGGTGAAAACCCAAACCAGCCCCCATACGGTCCCATAAGAGGTAGGAACACCTCGTACGGGACCAATGTAACTTATAGGAACTGACCGCGTAGTCCCGTGTCTCCCAATTTGAGAATAAGATGATAATTTGCAAAAATCACACTTAGACTTAAAAACAAGCCATTAAAGTGTGAAAACCCGAACCAGCCCCCAAATGACCCCGTAGGAGGCACGAACACCTCGCTCGGGACCAATGTAACTTATAGGAACTGACCGCGTAGTCTCGGGTCTCCCGATTTGAGAATATGATGATAATTTGCAAAAATCACACTTAGACTTAAAAACAAGCCGTTAAAGTGTGAAAACCCAAACCAGCCCCCAAACGACTCCGTAGGAGGCACGAACACCTCGCAAGGAACCAATGTAACTCGTGCGAACTGGCCGCGTAGTCCTGGGTCTCCCGGTTTGAGAATATGACGATAATTTGCAAAAATCAACACTTAGATTTAAAAATAAGCCGTTTGAGGGTGAAAATACAAACCAGGCCCTAAATGACCCCGTAAGAGGCACGAACACCTCGCTCGGGACCAATGTAACTTGTAGTAACTGACCACGTTGTCCCGGATCTCTCAGTTTGAGAATATGACGATAATTTGCAAAAATCAACACTTAGGATTAAAAACAAGTCGTTAAAGGATGAAAACCCAAACCAACCCCCAAACGACCCCGTAAGAGGTACGAACACCTCTCACGGGACCAATGTAACTTGTAGGAACTGACCGCGTAGTCCCGGGTCTCTCGGTTTGTGAATATGATGATAATTTGTAAAAATTAGCACTTAGACTTAAAAACAAGCCGTTAAGGGGTGAAAACCCAAACCAACCCCCAAACGACCCCATAGGAGGCACGAACACCTCGCACGAGACCAATGTAACTTGTAGGAACTAGGAACTGACCGCGTAGTCTCGGATCTCCCGGTTTGTGAATATGATGATAATTTGCAAAAATCAACACTTAGACTTAAAAACAAGTCATTAAAGGGTGAAAACCCAAACCAGTCCCCAAACGACCCCGTAAGAGGCACGAACACCTCGAACGGGGCCAATATAACTTGTAGGAACTGACCACATAGTTTTGGGTCTCTCGATTTGTGAATATGACGATAATTTGCAAAAATCTACACTTAGCCTTAAAAACAAGCCGTTAAAGGGTGAAAACCCAAACCAGCCCCCAAATGACCCCGTAAGAGGCACGAACACCTCGCACGGGACCAATGTAACTCGTGCGAACTAACCGCGTAGTCCCGGGTCTCCCGATTTGAGAATATGATGATAATTTGCAAAAATCAACACTTAGATTTAAAAATAAGCCGTTTGAGGGTGAAAATCCAAACCATCCCCCAAATGACCCCGTAAGAGGCACAAACACCTTGCACAGGACCAATGTGACTTGTAGGAACTGACCGTGTAGTCTCGAGTCTCCCGGTTTGAGAATAAGACGGTAATTTACAAAAATCAATACTTAGACTTAAAAACAAACCGTTCAAGGGTGAAAACCCAAACCAGCCCCCATACGGTCCCATAAGAGGTAGGAACACCTCGTACGGGACCAATGTAACTTATAGGAACTGACCGCGTAGTCCCGGGTCTCCCAATTTGAGAATAAGATGATAATTTGCAAAAATCACACTTAGACTTAAAAATAAGCCATTAAAGTGTGAAAACCCGAACCAGCCCCCAAACGACCCCGTAGGAGGCACGAACACCTCGCTCGGGACCAATGTAACTTATAGGAACTGACCGCGTAGTCTCGGGTCTCCCGATTTGAGAATATGATGATAATTTGCAAAAATCATACTTAGACTTAAAAACAAGCCATTAAAGTGTGAAAACCCAAACCAGCCCCCAAACGACTCCGTAGGAGGCACGAACACCTCACAATGAACCAATGTAACTCGTGCGAACTGGCCGCGTAGTCCTGGGTCTCCCGGTTTGAGAATATGACGATAATTTGCAAAAATCAACACTTAGATTTAAAAATAAGCCGTTTGAGGGTGAAAATACAAACCAGACCCTAAATGACCCCGTAAGAGGCACGAACACCTCGCTCGGGACCAATGTAACTTGTAGTAACTGACCACGTTGTCCCGGATCTCTCAGTTTGAGAATATGATGATAATTTGCAAAAATAAACACTTAGGATTAAAAACAAGTCGTTAAAGGGTGAAAACCCAAACCAGCCCCCAAACGACCCCGTAAGAGGCACGAACACCTCTCACGGGACCAATGTAACTTGTAGGAACTGACCGCGTAGTCCCGGGTCTCTCGGTTTATGAATATGATGATAATTTGTAAAAATCAGCACTTAGACTTAAAAACAAGCCGTTAAGGGGTGAAAACCCAAACCAGCCCCCAAACGACCCCATAAGAGGCACGAACACCTCGCACGGGACCAATGTAACTTGTAGGAACTAGGAACTGACTGCGTAGTCTCGGATCTCCCGGTTTGTGAATATGACGATAATTTGCAAAAATCAACACTTAGACTTAAAAACAAGTCATTAAAGGGTGAAAACCCAAACCAGCCCCCAAACGACCCCGTAAAAGGCACGAACACCTCGAACGGGGCCAATATAACTTGTAGGAACTGACCACATAGTTTTGGGTCTCTCGATTTGTGAATATGACGATAATTTGCAAAAAATCTACACTTAGACTTAAAAATAAGCCGTTAAAGGCTGAAAACCCAAACCAGCCCCCAAATGACCCCGTAAGAGGCACGAACACCTCGCACGGGACCAATGTAACTTATAGGAACTGATCGCGTAGTCTCGGGTCTCCCGATTTGAGAATATGACGATAATTTTCACTCCTATATGTAATTTTTTCGTTCAAGTATTTTTTTTTGTAAATTATTGGGTTACTAATATCGTATCTTTTTTGTATCCTATTTTTTCTTGCAGGATAACAGTTTATCGTTAGCATTTATTCACGTGGAACACACAGAGAACTCAATGGTTTACAACAAGGGGTTTATTCATGATTTCATTTTTTTGTGTTTTGGCCGTGCTGGCTTTTGTAGTTTTATTGTTAACTTTAATGGTCGTGCGAGCTTTTGTAAGTTAATTGTTATATTTTGTGGCCGTGCGAGCTTTATGTTAGGCAAGTTTTGTATTAACAGGTTTTGGAATGTTCAAAAAATAGGGGAAACTCTGCCCAATTTTTTCTGGCCTGTGAACTATTAAAGACTTATAATATTTTGAAGTTTGTATGTACATTAGTTTATCAACGAGCAATATTTTTAATTTGTGAATTTTTGTGCTTTCAAGTAATTAATTTTTTTTTTCTTTTTATAAAAAAATTTGGCACAGTTCAAAACCGTGGCAAAAGTGTATCATATTTTGGCACGGTTTTCAACTGTGCCAATTTTTTTTAAACTGTGTTGAATCTGGCACAGTTAAAAACTGTGTCAAAAGTGTGCCAGAAATATCAAATTCTGGCACGGTTTAAAAGTGTGTCAGAAGTGTTCCTGTTTGGCCAAATGTGGTACACTTTTGAGCCGTGCTAGAAAAAAATGGCCATTATGGAACACCTGATTCTGGCACAGTTCAAAACCCTGCCAGATTTGATCTGGCACAGTTTTAAACTGTGCCAGATTCCTGTTTTTGGTGTAGTGGATGTTGTGTTCGATTACAGAAAAGGAAGTAGATATATTAATTTTAAAAATGGTGAGGAACAAAGTGGTTGGCTCGAATAGAATACTTATAGAGGTGTGAAGAACCCTTAAAAGTTTTGGAGTACAATGGTTAACAAGCTTATTTAATAAAATATTTAAAGAAGGGAGTATGCCTAATGACTGGAGGAAAAGTACAATAATACCTTTGTATAAAAATTTAGGGGATATACAAAATTGCGGTAATTATAAAAGGAATCAGACTGAAGAATCACACTATGAAATTATAGAAAAAGGTTATAGAACAAAGGTTAAGAAATTAACCAACTATTGAGGATAACCTATTTGAAAATATTCCAGGGTGATCCACCACGGAAGATATTTACTTATTAAGACGACTAATGAAAAAATGTAGAAATAAGAATAAAAATTTACACATGGTCTTCATAGACTTAGAGAAGGCATATGCTAGAGTACCCAGGGATATAATATGGTGGGATTCAAGGAGGAAAAGAATCCCTATTAGTCATATAAAAGTTATTGAACATATGTATGATAACACAAAGATTAGGGTAAGAACTATTTGCAGATAAACTAATGATTTTACGATTAAAGTGGGCCTACAGTAAGGAGCGATTTTAAGTCCTTAATTATTTGACATAGTGTTAGATGAGATTACTAAGGACATACAAGTAGATATTCCATGGTGTATGTTGTTTGAGAATGATATAATTTTAGTAGACACTTCAAAGGAGGCCTTAGCGATAAGAGTAAATACTTGGAGAAATTCTTTAGAGTTTAAGCGACTAAAAATAAGTAGACATAAAACCAAATATATGGAATGTAAATAAATAATGAGTCGTCTGATAGCATAATGTTAAAGATTGAATAAAAAGTGATAAACCAAATTAATATGTTTTTGTTATTTCAGTTCTGTAATATGGATTAATGGAGATATTGATGAGGATGCTATGAGTAGAATAAAAACTGGATGAATGAAATGGAGATAAGAAAGTTGGGTGTTATGTGATAAATCGATAACTAATAAACAAAAAGATTTTTTTTATAAAACGGTTGTTAGACCAGTAACCCTCTATGAAGCGAAGTGTTAGGCTTTAAATATAAAACATGAGCAAAATATCCATGTTAGTAAGATGAGGATTCTCCGATGGATGATATGTGTATCCATTCTGGGGGGCTCCCCCTTTTCCTTTATTTCTTTTAAGAGGGTTCCTTTCATCGTGCACGCGGGATTATGCCCTTTATCCAGGCGCTCGGTCATTGTCAATGTGGGATAATGGATAAAGATAGAGTCGCCAACCGATTTTGCACAAAATAGGCAAAACAAATGTTGTCTCCTCGAGAGAACGGCATCAAAGACAATACCGATGCTTGCGAAACAAAATAGTTCAAAGGTCTAGAGACTAAGTTATGGAATGTAAAGGTGTTAGGCATCCATCTTGCACTTTCAGTCTCTCATAGGCATGTGTTAATCTTATCCTTATAGACTCCGTGAAGTGTGTGATTATGTGCATAATATAAATGAAGAATGGACAAGGATGGAGAGAATTCATCCTTAGGAGAGCGTTTGCCGAATCATAAGTCGTTATGAAAGCACGAATCTATATATTGGACGAAACACAAGCATGCAAGAATATGACATTCATTAAGAATATATATATATATATATATATATATGAAAATAATATTATAAACGGGCATAAGGGAGGACTCGAATCTCAAGATTTATAAAAGATGCATGCATAGCCCAAGGGGGCATCAAAGTCCATGTAGTTATGTGTGCTTGTAGAGAGAAATGTGTTTTAAAGGTGAGGATGTGAGATAAGAATCCCGCTTTTGGAATTTATATGATTTTTTATGTAAATAGAGTATGTGCAATTACTACTAATATAGGTTTGAGATTAATTCACCTGATGTAATGAAATAAAGTGCAAAAGTAGAAATAAGCCAACTAATAATAAAATAAGAGAATTTAGAGAAAATGATGGAGAATTGGATCTCCTTATGAATGCTTGATATTGAAATTAAGTGTAGATTTACAGATCTTGCAATGGGGGTGAGGGTGGTATGTAGAGATGGGCAAAATTTACTAAATGAAATAAGAAAACGATGGGAGGGAATGTGGGATATGGGCTTTTTAGGAATGGAATAACTCTCAATTCGAGAGAATATAAGGGGGTGCCTTTTAAGGTGATGTTATGGCCACTATTTTTAAAGCCAAGGGAGGTACCGATTGGCATGGTCTTGGACATGCCTATCAGCATAGAACCCCAGACATGCAACTGATAGGCAGGGTCATGAGGGTGCCATTAGACAATCTGGGAGAGGTTTTTTAAAAAATAATCATAAAATACAAATCGTAAGTCCAAATTACGCATGGGGTAGACCATTAGAAAGGGTATTCATAGTCCTTTAAAAATCCATTGAGACACTTCCGGGTCGGGGAGTTTAACGAGGTCAAATAGGTCCCGAAAGTTCCTGTTGGACATGAAGTTCTCAGAGAAAAATGGATCGTTCGTCCGAACGTAAGGCTAGTTTATGCATGGGATGAACCGTTGGAAAGGGTGTTAAGTGACCTTTGAGATTTCATTCAGATTCATTTAGTTTAGAGAGTTGAGTGATATCTAACGAGGACCAAACGCATCCCATGACCCTTCAGAGTAAAACATGTTGTTCATCCGTACCGTAAGGCCGATTCACATGAGGGGCAAACCGTAGAAAAGGGGATTTAGATCCCTTTGAAGATTCATTGAGATTATCTCAATCTTTAGAATTGACTAGCATTCAACGGGGCTCAGGAGGGCTCACTGGCCTCTAGATCAGTTTTTAGAGTAAAAAGGATCGTTAGTTCAGATCGTAAGGCGGATTTATGCACGAGGTAGACTATTGGAAAGGGAATTTAGATCCCTTAGAATATTCATTAAACTTTCACTCAGATAGGAAAGCTGACCGGTGTCAAATGGAGTTCAGGAGCACCCAGTGGCCTCTAGATTGGCACTCAGAGTATGAACAAGGGTTTACGTTGAATGAATAAGTGTTAGGGACCTAAGGAGGTGCTTAGGGGGTCTGAGGATAAGGTGTATATAGAGATTCCCTCGACAGGTGATCTTGGAATAAATGAAGTCCATCGAATGATAGAAACCACATCGATATTTAGGGAAGAGGATTTTAGGTCAATTCTTTGAACCTAGAGGATGAGGTTCATCGATTCAGAGGGGCGACGTCAGTTATAAGAACCTAAGGATATGAGGATGACCGATTCAGAGGGTCGATGCCAATTCTATGGACCTAAGGAGATGAGGATGATCGATTCAGCGGGTTGAGGTTAATTTTAAAATTGTGACGGGGACTATCGATTCTAAGGGCCGAGGTCAATTCTGAGGACCTAAAGTTATGATGACCAATTCTGAGGGTCGAGATCAATCCTTAGGACCTTAAGTTATGACAACCAATTCTATGGCCCGACGTCAATTCTGAGGACCTTAAGTTGTGATGATAAATTTTGAGGTTCGAGGTCAATTATGAGGACCTTGAGTTATGATAACCAATTCTGGGGGCCAGGGTCAATTCGGAGGACCTAAAGTTGTGACGACAAATTCTAAGGGTCGAGGTCAATTTTGAGGACCTAAAGTTAGGGAGACCAATTCTTAGGGTCAAGGCCAATTCTGAGGACCTAAAGTTGGGGTAATCAATTTTGAAGGTCGAGGTCAATTTGGAGGACCTAAAGTTGTGATGACCAATTTTGAGGGCTAAGGTCAATTTTGAGGACCTAAAGTTGAGGCAACAAATTCTAAGGGTTGAGGTTAATTCTAAGAACCTATAGTTGGGGTGACCAATTTTTAGGGTCAAGGTCAATTCTGAGGACCTAAAGTTGGGGGCGACCAATTCTGCTGGCCAAGGTCAATTCTGAGGACCTAAAGTTCTGGGTGACAAATTTTGAAGGTCGAGCTCAATTTTGAGGACCTTAAATTGTAACATGGGGAATAGCTCTCCTGGGTAAATATAAACTATTTTAGGGGTGCAGGTGCACTTGTGGTTCCGCTAGAAATTATGTTGTCTCAAAATTCCACTGGGGGATATTTAGTTTGAGGTTCGGGTTGGGGAACTGTAGTAGACTTGAATGCGGGTGCATCATTGGTTCTACTATGGAGTATGCCAAGGATAAGAGTGTTAGATTAATCTCGTTGGGGATTTTGATAGATTTTAAGGGGCTTAGTGCTCCAAGAATTATTTTCTTGAGCGAAAAGAGTGTTCCATATTTTTCAGGATTTTTTTGGGCAATTTCTGTATTTGTCTGACATTTCTTGTACAAAATATTAAGGGATTGCCTATAGGAAGGATTGAGGGGTGCCAATTGACAATGGCACGGACTCTTGGACTTCTTTGGTAAGAGGAAAAGGTGGCTGCCAATTAGTATGAGCTGGGGGCTCAAAACTTTGCTTTTCGGTGGATTGTTGAATCTTTGTTAGGGATGTACGTGACATTCTATCCTTGGAGTTTTTGTTCGGGGCTGCATGGATTATGGGTATGCAGATGTAGATAAAGAGGTTGCTAGTGCATCACGTGGTGTGGTGGATGAGGTGACATTGATTTCTGATTCTTTCCTTTTGAGATTTTTTTGTTGATCTGTAGTTGTGACTGGTGGACCTTGACATTGACCATATTGTATGCTTGATTTAGTGGATTTGTACCTGAAAAGAGACTAAAAAAGGCAAAAAGAGATGCATCTTTTTGTTTTAATATTTTGATTTAGTGGCTTACTATACATGCACTCTAATTTGCTGCTGAGGATCCATTTTGAGAAAAAGTTAGAAAATTATGTTTTTGGAATTTTTGAGTAGAGTAAAGCCTTGAAGGCTTGGTTGTAATAGAATTTCCCTTTAGAGGAATTTATTTTGAGAAATGTATTTTTGTAAATTGATTTTTGGGCAGAAGGAGAAAAAGGTATTTTTTTCTTAAAAGAAGGGTCATCAATCAGCATACCCCTTGACCTGCCTATCGGCATAGGAGTCAAGTTAAATCACTCATAGGCTTTGATTGCACTTTTCTGCACTTGGTAGGGCAGAGAGTTAAACAGTTTTTTGGAAATTATATTTTTTTACCAAGGATTTTGGGTATAAAATGAGGGGTGTGGGGTGTGTTTTCTTCACCAGAACCCATATTTCTTTTCTTGTTTCTCAATTTCTATTCCCCAAATGACTCTTCCAATATATGAAGAATTAACCTCTTATCTTGAAGGTTTCGAGGCCGTGTGCCGTTACAATGTTGATTATGACACTTTCAGCTTGCGTCAGGTTTCTCTGTTGCGTAATCGAGCCATAGACTGGAACTTGCTAGCAGTGGCGGTACAATTCTGGTACCCCAAGGACCATGTCTTCCATTTTTGCCCGGACGAGGTCTGTCCTACCTACGAGAAAATCTCAGCAGTATTGGCGGTTAGCCCTAGTTTTGTGGTGGCTATGCCTGATTTTTCTCGTTCTCCCCAGGCATTTCTAACGAGAAGTTTCTCCATATTTCTCCTTCGGTGCTCGTCCATTGGTTAATGAATGATAATTCTCCTTAGATGGTTATGTATTCAGTGTGCCTGAGGGGCTTTGATAAAGTTGGCATTATCAGAGTCGTTACTTTGGGCCTTATTGTGAGGCTTTTACCGGTGATAGGGGACTTGACAGCTGATCCTCTAGTGGTTGCGATAACGACATGGATGTCTTACTGCCCTAATCCTGCGGTGGTGGTGCTGTCGGACACCCTGAACGGTCTTAATGCTTCGAAAGAGGGTCGTTTTAATTTTTTTAGAGGGAGCCGGATAATTTTGTTCATGTGACTTGTAGAGAGGTTTCATCTGCTGATCCCTCCTAAGTATCCCTTAGTGGGTGTGCCTAATTTCTTTGTGTGTCCTTTATTCAGTTTCGGCCCGTAAATAAAGGACTGCAACAACTAGTTTATGGAATATGGAACTCGGTGTCTTCGTTGGTCGGTGCCATGGTGGGGAGACTTCCAGCCTATTTTGGATCTAGGCGAGTACTGGTATATGCAGTTGGTTGGCCTTTTCCAAACTTCTTTTTATTTCCTTTGGCAATTTCTATGCCAAGTCATATGGGAACAAATTGTGACTCCTCGCATAACTATCGTCTTCCCAGTGGAGGACCTGACTGAATCATTGTGGATGATACTGGGCTTCTTATGGCAGCATTGCCCGCTGTCTACCCGTTTGCCACAATCTATAGGAGGGGACTGGAATGTTTCTGGGGACTACTTAAAATGGTTGTGGAAGTAGGCAGTGGATAAGATTATGGAGGAAGATACTTGAAAATGGTGGCTTGTCTCTTTCTACACCATGGAGGAAGGTATTGTGGTTTAGTCCAAGCTTGTCAGGGTGTATCGCCCCATAGAGTGCATACGGAGTGTTAACCAGTAGTGGGAGACTAGGGGACCTATAGGGTTATTTATGATGATAAAGCGAGGATATCTGGTAGTTGAGGACAATGTTTATGAAGCTAGGATAACATTTTGTGAAACTAGGATAATTTGTGTTTTGGATAATTTGGGGGCTTTTCTATGGGGTTAGGGATAAGTATTATGAAGCTCGTAAAGATTGGGTTTGTTTAAGATGGCATTTTTAGTGGAAAGGGGGGTTTGTTTAACTCCCTTCACTAATACTTCATGTAATGGTGATGTATTCCTTTATGAGAAATACAAACTATTCTGATCATATTTTTTTGTGTCTCTGAATGAGTTTTGCATTTGAATTATCTATATCACTCTCTAAGGCATACATAATCCTTTTGTTCATGTGAATGATAATATGGACCGCTGTTCTGGGAGGTTAGAAAAACGAATATCATTTTTTGAAAAAGAAGGAAACCAGGCCCATGTATGGTGCAGGGCGGCCTACGTACATCTGAGAGTTTTTAAAATTTTCATGAGTCTCATTTTAAAAAGAAATGTTTTTGAGAGGATCAGGTCCCACGTAGTTATGGGTAGGGAAATGAATTTGTTTTTAGAATAGAAGGGGGATGAGAAGAGTCGTAGCGTGCCAAAATTTCAAACTAGGGGTAAAATTTCTTAAGGCGATCAAATTTTACTGAACGTGCCATCCCTTCTCCATCAAGGTCTGTGAGCATAGCGGTGTCTCTTGAAAGAATTTTGTTTACAATTTAGGGGCACTCTAATTCGGTTTGAATTTCGCTCTGAGGTCCCAAAAGGGTTCTAAGATCTCCTTGAGTCTCATTCCTAGACACCGCGGTCCTTGACCTTTCGGTTGAATAATCGCGTTATCTGGACATGATACCCCTGTATATGGTATAGAGACTTAACCCTCTTTTCATAAAAGTGTGATACCTCGTCAAAGAGGCTCTGGTGCCAGTATTCTTCGCTAAGTTTGATTTCAAGCATGATGCGTAGGGAAGGTATTTATAGCTCAACGGGTAGGACTACTTCCATGCCATACACTAAAGAATAAGGGGTATCCTCAGTAAGTGTTCTCATTGAAGTACAGTAGTTCCCATGGTCGTAAGGGATCCGATGGGCCCAATATCTGCAACTTTCAGTTATCTTGTTGATTATGGTTTTGAGGATTTTATTGTCAGATTTCACAACACCATTGGTTTGAGGTTAGTAGGGAGAAGATTTGTGTCTCTGAATCATATACTTATCAACTAGTTTTGTGACATCGGCTTCGAAGTGGATTCCATTATCTGGTACCAACTCCTGGGGAATTTCATATTGGCTGATGATGATCTTTCTGACAAACTTGGACACTTTCTTGGCATTTAGCACAATGTATGACGTGACATCAACCCATTTGGTAAAGTAATCAATGGTGATCAGGATGAATTCGTGACAGTTTGAAGCTTTGAGTGTAACCTTCCTTATGATGTCAATGCCCCAGGTGGATAAAGGTCAAGGAGAGGCCATGTTGTATAGCTCTCGAGGAGGCAACTGTTGGAGATTGACAAACTGTTGACATTTGAGGCATCTTCGAACATAGACAATAAAACTTGAATCGTGGTGGTATAATAGTATACTTGATGGATGATCTTCTTAGCAAGAATATGATCGTTCATGTGGGGCATGCATTCCCCATTGTGGATCTTTAGGATCATTTCTTTAACATCAGCCCCTGTTATCAGTGCAAATGGGTTCAATTGAAGTTTCTTTTAAAATGCGCTTTGTCGCATACGATATAATGGGCAACCAATTTGCAAAGGGTCACATGGACTTTCTTATATGCGTCTTGGGATACCTACGATGTTTAAAGAGGTGCCAAATATCATAGTACTATAACCCATCCATATCGAAATCTTGTTGAGTGATGTGCTCGATGTAGTAGTAGTGAGTGGGCATGGTTATTTATGAATCAGAAGACAATCCATTGTTATTCCCTCAGTCATGTCGACCATGGAGGCTAGGGTAACAAGGGAATTATCTAGGTTATTCTTTATATGAGGTAGGTAGTGGAAGGTTACATCTTTAAACTGGGAGGCCAGCACTTCTAGGTGGGCATGGAAGGGTAGTATCTTCTTGTCTTCAACTTTTCATTTCCGTAGGACTTGGCCGACGATGAGGTAAGATTGATACCTATCTTCAGGGCAATTTGGAGGCCTACAGTACATGGCTCATACTCAGTTGTATTATTGGTGCAAAGGAAGTCTAATTTGATGGCAATGAGGGTGTGAGAGTCATTAGGGGCGATCGGGAGTATCCCAATTTCGTATCCATTCTTATTGGCCACTACATCAAATAATAATTGTCATCTAAGGTCTTCTTGAGAGGTGTAGAGAATATATTCTTCTGGGAATTCAGAGATCTAAACATCAGTTCCTTCCGTAGGGTAATCAGTAAGGTAGGCAAAAATGGCTCTCCCTTTCATTATTTTCTGTGTGATGTACACAATATCAAATCCGACTAATAATATCAATCAATAGTCCATTCGACTCGACATAGCGGGTTTTTCTAGTAGGTATTTGATGGGATCCATTCGGAATACTAGTTTGATGAGAAAGGCAGGCATGTAGAGTCGTAACTTGTGCATGACCCAAACCAGGGTAACACGCGCTTTCTCCAAAGCAGTGTAGTTGACTTTGTACCTGGTCAGTTTTTTACTAGCATAATAAATGGCTCATTGCTTATGAGATTCTTCAATATATTGAGATAAAAAAGCCCCTCCAGCGTTATTTATTATGATTAAGTACAAAAGGAGGGGGAGACCTGGCTACGGAGACATGGGCACCGAAGGTCGAGTGAGGTATCACTTGATTTGGTCAAAGGCTTCTTGGCAGGACTCATTCCAGACTTTGTTTGAGTCTTTTCGGAGGAGTTTAAAAATAGGTTTGTGGATAGAATTCAGTTGGCTGATGAACCGACTGATGTACTGTAGATTACCCTCGAATTTCCTTCTCCGTCTGTGGTGGTGGAAACTCAAGTATGGATTTCATCTTGGCAGAGTCTACTTTAATTACCTTCTCATTGACCATTAATCCCAAGGATTTACCTTTCATAATGCTGAAAGCACATTTCTTTAGATTTAGTCACATCTGGTATTATCGCAGTCGCTCAAAGAACTTTTGAAGGGCGGGAATATAGGCTTCCCTAGTCATCCACATAGACTTCGACCTCCTTTTGAATAAGGTCGTACATGATGGTTGTGGCAACCCTTTGGTAGCTAGCACCGGTGTTCTTGAGTCTGAATGGCATGATAGTATAACAAAAGGTTCCCCATGGGGTGATGAAGGAGGTTTTCTCCTGATGGTTAGGGTGCATTTTGATCTGGTTATATCCGATTAATCCATTATACTAAAAGTAGTACATATATACTATACTACTATACTACTATTATTTTTTAAATACTATTATTGTGACAACCCGAATATAATTATGATAATTTATGTTTAAATCATGAGTATCTTATGTGATATGTATAATATGTTATTAGTATATATAATGTTAAGTCATTGTATTTAGTCTAATCCCACCTTCGTAAAGCATGAAATATCGAATTAGTTACAAATGTGAGATTTTGAAGTTTTCGGTACGAATGTTCATGTTTAAGACTAGTTTTGACCTTTATGACATAACAATGGACTTGAGGTATAAACTAGATAGTTGTATACATTTGAGTTAGGTTTGTAACACAACAAACGGTGCTTCAAACGGACACCCGAGTGAGAAGATATCGTCCGTTTATGAACAGGGGTAAAGTAGTCGTTTAGCCTTAAAATACATTTTGTCTTATAGATGCCACATGTCATAATTGGATTGGACAAAGGGGGTGCCCTTATGACTACTTATAACCCTTGAATTAAGATCTTACTTAAGCATATTTCAGCCATGGAAGAGTTTTAACCTGAGGAGAGAAAATTTTGAAGTTTAGGAAGAAGGTGTGAGGAGAAATTGAAGAAAAATTCATAGAAAATTTCGTAAAAGTACCTAAGGTAACTCCATCCATAAATCTTGTTTATTTTTTTGTATTACTGATTTAAATGATACAAATCATCATGTTTTTACTGAAATTCCATGTCTTGATGTGTACTTATGGATAGATGCAAGTTTAAACAAACTTGAATGTGTAAACCCTTGAAATTGCTTCATTTAGAAACCTTGTGTATTCAAACTTCCATATCTTTTTGTATACTTACTGTAATTGATTAATTCCAACTGGAGATTAAAATATACTCAAACATGTATATCATATCCCAAAATCAAGTAAAAATACCAAGAAATGAACCTTGGGTGATGATTGGAAATTCGGGTATGAAATCTGCCCCAAAAGTCTAAATATGCATACCATATGTTTGATGTTTTTCTTGACATAGAAAATCAATGTAACACCCCGCCTAATTAAATACCGGGTGGCCAGTCCCATACCAAATTAAAACAGAATATACAGTTGGCTCATTCTTAGCATCACTGTAGAAATCATTTACAACTCACCCAATACTCAAATAAGTTGGTGTTAAAAACTTTCCAATTTAAATTTCAACAAAACCTTTTTCCATTTTTAAGAATAACACAACACATTTATTTTACAACACTGATAACACAATAAGTAACACAAAAATAATTTAAATTCAACTGGAATAAACATTCCCAAGTAATATAAATCCTTTACAATAATCCCAACAATGTTAAATGTATTAAAAATCAGAATACAACAATATTTTACTCCAACAGAAAATGATAACTGAATCCTTTTGGGCGACATGCCCTAACTAAGAATACTGTGAATCAAAAAGATGATAATCGTCTAAGCAAAACTTCCATAGCTCCATAGCTCGTCAAAATCAACTAAGGTTGGCGTCCCTGTTGCTGGACACCTGATATAGAGATACAATAGAAGAGAAAATATGCAAGGAAACGGGTCAGAGCCCGAATGTGTAGAGTATTTTTAAAACAGAAAGTATTTAACAAGTGCAATAAAGCATTTATTATGTACATGTTAGATCCAACTCTCACTTGAAATACTGACCTCTCAACTAGAGTGCACACTTAACGTTTCCTATTAACCTCCTATTTAATTGTTCCTCTTTCTAGTCTCCATATTAAAATTCCATTTCCATATCAAAATCCCCGTGTGTCCCATACCATACGTCACCTTATTATGCATTTACATTTCTGCTTTATGATTAGTTTCTCATTAATATGAATCATAACTCATTATTTCTCATTAATATGAATCGTTACTCATTAATATGAGTTAAGCTTTTCAATTCTAAAAGCATAAACATTTATTAACTAAATTCCATTAACATATTTTATTCACCGTTATCTACAATTATCACCGTAGATAGATCTAACCAAAATATATCCATTTAATCATTTAATTCATTATATATATATTCATATATAATACGGCACCCCGAGTCACAGCTGCGGTGCAATGCATTTCTCTGCTATCATGTCCCATCATCGCAGGTCGCCGAATAGGGGACTAAAGGTTCAGTAAGATTCCACGAACCACAAACAACAACAAACAAATTGGAGGTGAACATAGTTCTCGTATCCATGGGTCACGCACATACCTACGTACCCACAGTCAGCGAACTTATCAACTCCCCGATAAGTCTTTCATAGACCTATGTTCTCGAGCGACAATTCAAAGATCCCATGGATTCATCAGGATATGACTGCCCTCACGCGTAAACCTCCCACCGATAGCAAGTAAGCTAGGTATGTCATACACATAAATCATTAATCAATCAAATAGGTATTATCATACCTATAATATAATATCAATAAGGTAATTATCATTTCCCTAAGATATTTCCCATACGTAGTATTATATCTCTTTTAAATTCCACGTATTAATATAACATATTTAATTATCCCCGCATCCTATGACATCCCTCCACTCCCGATGTCGTTAAGGTTCATGCGCGGAGCATCTTGCAAAGCGAAATCCAAACAAGGAACCCCTCCAATACACTACTACTTAACTTTGTCGATCGAGGAGGTACGAAAACTTCAACTATGCGATCGGGATAACCTCATACCCTCTTTCAACAAAATGAGTTCTAAACTCCCATCTCACAAGATTTAATTAGGATTTCTCTCATCTTATAATCAGTAATAAGTCACTAATTTCCTAGTGGTCCATAACCTTTATTTCTCCCGAACTACTACGAATTTAATTCTCCTTTTAATTACGGTTAAAACCGATAGTTTCAAATCTCTTATAAACACGTATATTCCACTTAGGATTAAACCCTCTTGTAAACTTAAGGATACCCAGGTATTATATAAAATCACCCCTACTGGTCCTATCTTAAATCCTCATACATCACCATTTGGAAATTAACAAACGAATCTAGAAACCGAAATTCCATTCGATATAATTTTCATCATTTAAATCATTTGAATCTAAATCCAATTAATTCAAATCTTAACAAGGGTTTACTGATATTTTCCAAGTCCCAAAATATTCAAATAATAATCACCAAAGATCCATAAAAGTTTCGAGATAAGAATCAACATTTAAAAAGAAACAACTTTACTTAATCAGGGGAGGTCGATCGATCGAAGGTAGGGGTCGATCGATCGATCCCTCAGGTCCAGGCCTGATTTTCTGCATTTACTGCAACTACAGGTTTAACAACTTTTGATCATTTAAACGTTCATCTAAACATCCCAAATGACTTATAAACTTTACTACATGATATATCAACATATATGAACGATTTCCAATACTCTAAACATCCTAGAATCATCAAAGGATTGGATTAAAAAGCATGTTTATCTCCTTATTCCCAGAAATTTATTAACATAACCTCTTCAAGAACACATCAATGGTTTCCATCATTTCTTCAACAGATTCATGACTAATTCATGGATGATTATTATCCTAACACATGAGTTAAATTCCTATATCATTTCAGTTTTCCAGAAATCCATTTAATGATCCATTATCTCTTCCAAACATGAATAATCTTCTCTTTTCATACTATTCTAACATGGACAATATACAAACTTAAATTGCTATTATTAAACACTTGCCTTTAGTGTAGGTCTGATCCTTTGGTGTAGTTTATCTCAGTTGGTTGTCCCTTCTCCGGTCAAACTCCGGTGGTGGTTGGTGGTGGTGAACCTTGGTTCTAATTCTTCTCCTTCCCAAGTGACTTTTCCCTTCCCAAGCACTCTTACTCTCACTCTAAGAAAATGGCTGCTCTTATTTGTGAAGAGGAGATGAATAACTCCCATTCACTTAATCTACCTATTCTTATAATGATCCCAAATCCGAAATCACTATTCATCCCCCCTAGAAAAATGACTAAAATGCCCTTTCGGGTTGTCTATTCATTTCCAAATGACCCGAGACTCAAATTAACATCCAAATAGACTTTTCTGACTATTTCGAACCTTCCGGATGCAACTACGCAGTCGAAATGACTATTAGGTCGATAGAAAATAAATTTCCCTTTTTAATTTAATAAACTAGTCCCGACACGTCCCATACCGCGTCTGACTAAAAAATATAAATTACCGAATTTATATCATATGGTCATCTCAATGACATCACATTCATATATTACCTAAATATCTTTAAGTAATATTGAGAATCATCCATATCCATATCCACAGTCCGGATAAAACTCGAATGAATTAATTAATAATAAAATCTAATTAATCCATTAATTTAAAATATAACCCATTTTAAAAGTCATTTAAAAATACGGGGTATTACATACTTCCCCCCTTATAACAGAATTTCATCCCGAAATTCAGGAATATAAGTCATACAGGTAAGGTCAACTTCGAGTATAAATCTCACATCGCAAGAAATCCAAGATGTACCGCCCATACAGTACATTAACAAAATCCCTATCGATGTTATACGCCAAGCCTCACCATATAGTCTCAACTAAATCAAATTTAGACTTTACCTAATCTTCCCTATACCGTCCTCGTGACAAACTTTGGGAAAAACTGAGCCTCACACATTGAACAAATAAATCCTGAAGTTCCAACTACTTACCTTTTACAATTATGAAAATTACTGCCATACAATCATCCAGGGCGCCCATACACCCTGTCGTGCCACTTTCAATATTAAAAGTTTCGCAAAGGTTATAAACTCATATACTAAAGACCTAACTTATTTCGACTCCCAACGGTTATTAGTTTCGTGTGTGGGGTGTCTCGCAAGAGAAATCCAAACAAGGAACCACCCCGATACACTACTTCCTAAAGTAGTCGGTCATCGAAACTCCTAAGGTCCTTAGTCAATAATATATATAAAAAAATTTTGATTTTAAAAAATATTATCAGGTTTATCGATTTTAAAACAAAAATTTGGTTTTTATCGATATCAAATAGGGTCTACGCATCTACTCTTTTATAGAAGACAAGATGCAGACATATGCTCTCATATACCACAAGTCAATGCACACCGATAGTCAAATCACACTCGGACATGCTCAAGGTAAGTAATCCCATGATACAAATCAAACCCACGTGATAACATGTAATATAAAGGTGTCCCACACCCCTCAGTGAGTCTACGTAAATAACGATGCCATAGGCTATGTTTAACAACCCTTTTGCCCTCACAATATCAATCACTACAAAATCAATACGCCTCATACTTCCTTAGATAGGAAACATACCCTCATTTGCGGGTGATGGTTATTGAATCCCAATATTATAACTTTTCTCCGATGAGTCAAGAAAAATTTTACCCCAAATTCTCAATTCTAGTTAATCACATTCCACTATATACCCAAGCCTTTCAATATATTGCCTTCATTAGGGAACATACACAATTCACGCATTTCAAGAACTTCTACTGATGAATCTCCTCAATTTTTTTTCCATAATAGGGGTGACCTCGACTGTGGTCACCATACTCGAACATACATCATAACCTCCTAAGTACAATCTCCGTTATCCGTCCAATGGCCCTCATCTGCCATACGTACGTAATGAAAGATTTCCCAATAAATGCTGGTGAATTTTATAGTTTAACCCATCAGTGAACATTAGGACTCTCCTCTCCTCAGTAGGTACTTCAGCTGGTACCAAATTAGTTAATCGCGTAAACTCTTCCTCATATTCCACCACAGTTTTCTCACCCTGCCTCAAATCAAGTAGCTTCCGTCTCATTTCTGTCTGGATGGCGGAAGGAAAATACTTCCCATCAAACCGTATCCAAAAGTCTTGGATAGTCATTGTGTCCCTCTCCTCCATAGTGGTCGTAGCTTCCCACCATTGTAAATCTGCTCCTACTAGCTTGAATGTGGCTAGTATCTGACGTTGAACCTCAGTGCATTCGATCATTCTCAAGTGCCGTTGGATATCTTTCTTCCATTGGCTAGCAGTCACAACATCAGATCCTCCCTGAAACTCAGGTGGGTGTGCTTTCTGAAAGGCATCCCTCGCTCGTTCCCATGCAGTAGGAAACACTTGCCCTTGCGCAAGTGGCACAACCGGTGCCGGTGCGGGAGCCTGTTGAACAACACCTATGGCAGCATTGACTGCCTGAGCGACAATTGCAGCAACTTCAACCGTAGTCATCGTACCTTCGTAGGCGTAAATAGAAAAGCAATAATCCTACTCATAGGGCTCTACATCAAAGAATGCTAAGCTGAAGACACAGTAAGCCGTATAGATCCTAAAGGACACTAGAACCTGATGCTCTGATACCACCTGTAACACCCCGCCTACTTAAATACCGGGTGGCCAGTCCCATACCAAATTAAAACAGAATATACAGTTGGCTCATTCTTAGCATCACTGTCGAAATCATTTACAACTCACCCAATACTCAAATAAGCTGGTGTTAAAAACTTTCCAATTTAAATTTCAACAAAACCTTTTTCCATTTTTAAGAATAACACAACACATTTATTTTACAACACTAATAACACAATAAGTAACACAAAAATAATTTAAATGCAACTGGAATAAACATTCCCAAGTATTATAAATCCTTTACAATAATCCCAACAATGTTAAATGTATTAAAAATCAGAATACAACAATATTTTACTCCAACAGAAAATGATAACTGAATCCTTTTGGGCGACATGCCCTAACTAAGAATACAGTGAATCAAAAAGATGATAAGCGTCTAAGCAAAACTTCCATAGCTCCATAGCTCGTCAAAATCAACTAAGGTTGGCGTCCCTGTTGCTGGACACCTGATATAGAGATACAATAGAAGAGAAAATATGCAAGGAAACGGGTCAGAGCCCGAATGTGTAGAGTATTTTTAAAACAGCAAGTATTTAACAAGTGCAATAAAGCATTTATTATGTACATGTTAGATCCAACTCTCACTTGCAATACTGACCTCTCAACTAGAGTGCACACTTAACGTTTCCTATTAACCTCCTATTTAATGGTTCCTCTTTCTAGTCTCCATATTAAAATTCCATTTCCATATCAAAATCCCCGTATGTCCCATACCATACGTCACCTTATTATGCATTTACATTTCTCCTTTATGATTAGTTTCTCATTAATATGAATCATAACTCATTATTTCTCATTAATATGAATCGTTACTCATTAATATGAGTTAAGCTTTTCAATTCTAAAAGCATAAACATTTATTAACTAAATTCCATTAACATATTTTATTCACCGTTATCTACAATTATCAACGTAGATAGATCTAACCACAATATATCCATTTAATCATTTAATTCATTATATATATATTCATATATAATACGGCACCCCGAGTCACAGCTGCGGTGCAATGCATTACTCTGCTATCATGTCCCATCATCGCAGGTCACCGAATAGGGGACTAAAGTTTCGGTAAGATTCCACGAACCACAAACAACAACAAACAAATTAGAGGCGAACATAGTTCTCGTATCCATGGGTCACGCACATACCTACGTACCCACAGTCAGCGGACTTATCAACTCCCCGATAAGTCTTTCATAGACCTATGTTCTCGAGCGACAATTCAAAGATCCCATGGATTCATCAGGATATGGCTGCCCTCACGCGTAAACCTCCCACCGATAGCAAGTAAGCTAGGTATGTCATACACATAAATCATTAATCAATCAAATAGGTATTATCATACCTATAATATAATATCAATAAGGTAATTATCATTTCCCTAAGATATTTCCCATACGTAGTATTATATCTCTTTTAAATTCCACGTATTAATATAACATATTTAATTATCCCTGCATCCTATGACATCCCTCCACTCCCGACATCGTTAAGGTTCATGCGCGGAGCGTCTCGCAAAGCGAAATCCAAACAAGGAACCCCTCCAATACACTACTACTTAACTTTGTCGATCGAGGAGGTACGAAAACTTCAACTATGCGATCGGGATAACCTCATACTCTCTTTCAACCAAATGAGTTCTAAACTCCCATCTCACAAGATTTAATTAGGATTTCTCTCATCTTATAATCAGTAATAAGTCACTAATTTCCTAGTGGTCCATAACCTTTATTTCTCCCGAACTACTACGAATTTAATTCTCCTTTTAATTACGGTTAAAACCGATAGTTTCAAATCTCTTATAAACACATATATTCCACTTAGGATTAAACCCTCTTGTAAACTTAAGGATACCCAGGTATTATATAAAATCACCCCTACTGGTCCTATCTTTAATCCTCATACATCACCATTCGGAAATTAACAAACGAATCTAGAAACCGAAATTCCATTCGATATAATTTTCATCATTTAAATCATTTGAATCTAAATCCAATTAATTCAAATCTTAACAAGGGTTTACTGATATTTTCCAAGTCCCAAAATATTCAAATAATAATCACCAAAGATCCATAAAAGTTTCGGGATAAGAATCAACATTTAAAAAGGAACAACTTTACTTAATCAGGGGAGGTCGATCGATCGAAGGTAGGGGTCGATCGATCGATCCCTCAGGTCCAGGCCTGATTTTCTGCATTTACTACAACTACGGGTTTAACAACTTTTGATCATTTAAACCTTCATCTAAACATCCCAAGTGACTTATAAACTTTACTACATGATATATCAACATATATGAACGATTTCCAATACTCTAAACATCCTAGAATCATTAAAGGATTGGATTAAAAAGCATGTTTATCTCCTTATTTCCAGAAATTTATTATCATAACCTCTTCAAGAACACATCAATGGTTTCCATCATTTCTTCAACAGATTCATGACTAATTCATGGATTATTATTATCCTAACACATGAGTTAAATTCCTATATCATTTCAGTTTTCCAGAAATCCATTTAATGATCCATTATCTCTTCCAAACATGAATAATCTTCTCTTTTCATACTATTCTAACATGGACAATATACAAACTTAAATTGCTATTATTAAACACTTTCCTTTAGTGTAGGTCTGATCCTTTGGTGTAGTTTATCTCAGTTGGTTGTCCCTTCTCCGGTCAAACTCCGGTGGTGGTTGGTGGTGGTGAACCTTGGTTCTAGTTCTTCTCCTTCCCAAGTGACTTTTCCCTTCCCAAGCACTCTTACTCTCACTCTAAGAAGATGGCTACTCTTATTTGTGAAGAGGAGATGAATAACTCCCATTCACTTAATCTACCTATTCTTATAATGATCCCAAATCCGAAATCACTATTCATCCCCCCTAGAAAAATGACCAAAATGCCCTTTCGGGTTGTCTATTCATTTCCAAATGACCCGAGACTCAAAATTAACATCCAAATAGACTTTTCTGACTATTTGGAACCTTCCGGACACAACTACGTAGTCGAAATGACTATTAGGTCGATAGAAAATAAATTTCCCTTTTTAATTTAATAAACTAGTCCCGACACGTCCCATACCGCGTCTGACTAAAAAATATAAATTACCGAATTTATATCATACGGTCATCTCAATGACATCACATTCATATATTACCTAAATATCTTTAAGTAATATTCAGAATCATCCATATCCATATCCACAGTCCGGATAAAACTCGAATGAATTAATTAATAATAAAATCTAATTAATCCATTAATTTAAAATATAACCCATTTTAAAAGTCATTTAAAAATACGGGGTATTACAATCAACTCTGAAAATTATGAAATTTTAATGTTGTATTATTCAATATGTTTTTTAAAATTGGATGAAATATCATAAAAAGTTATGATGTATAAAAATTATGAAACTTCTTGGAAGATGACCGAATGATAGAGGAGCCTATAGGGCGGATTTGCTATGTAGTAAAGAAATGGGCATATCTTGCTCTAGGAAAATTGGAATGATATGTCGTCTTTTGGGTTGGAAAAATAATATGATAAGGATTGGATTACAAAGAATAATTAAAGTAGATTTTGGCTGAAATTTTAATATGTTAGATATCATAACCTGAGTCTAGATGGGACTTCATTTATAACGAATGATTTGAATTGAATCATATGATGTTTATAAATTGAGTTATGTTGAAGTTATTATTTGGACTATTAATATTCTTATGATGATACTAATATTGTAAGAATGATAAGAAGGGAAGAATAGCTGATTAAACAAGTACCGGATAAAGGAAAGGGAAAATCCAGCTAAACTGTCAAGGTGAGTGTACTTATGATTATTTCATACATACAGATATATGAATATAGCTCTAATAGCAGGATTTGTTTGAATACTTCGGTATTTGGAATCTGTTTGGATATTCAAATATCCAGGATTTGTTTGGTTCTTACGATCCAGGATTGGAATTGGGCAAATATCCAATGATTTGATTTGTCTTATGACAAGGATTTGTTGGAACACATGTTCTAGGATTTGTTATTACCAATGGGCAGAATTATTTGGATTTATGATCCAAGATTTGTTATTGCCAATCGGCAGGATTGTTCGGATTTTATATCCACATATTCGATATAGAATTGTTATTTCATTGTAGGGAAGGAGTACCTCACTAAGCTTAATGCTTACGGTTTATATTTTAACAATTTCAGGTTTGTATGCTGCCAGCTAGGATACCATATGACCGGTAACTTTGAGAGTTGCACCGTTGGAAAGAGCTGGGGGTTTAAATATGGGGATTTTATCATTGTCACACTGAAGATTTTAATATACTCCTGCATTATATATATTGCGGTAGTATGGATTGAGTTGATGATTATGAAATTTTATCATAGTTAATCATAGTATTGTATGTCCACTTAATTATGACTCTGATATTGATTTCATTATGGTATAATAATAATAGTATGTTCATTAAGCACATTAAGCATAAATATATTGATAAATGAATATTCACGTATCTAAAGGGCAGGTGGTTAACTAAATGGTAAGAGGAGTTGGATGTAAGAAGAAAACTAAAAAGGGCATTAGACACGATGTTGGTTAGTCTCATTAGGGAGAACCTTCAATATCTGCTAGTAAGAAGGAAAATAATGACAAGTGTCACTTCTGTAAAAGAAGGCCCATTTCCAGAGAATTTCAGAAACTTAAGGCTTGATTTGAGAAAAAGGGTAAGCATATTGTGACACCCCACCAAATAAAATACCGGGTGATCAGTCTTATATCAAATTAAACAGTAATCTCACCTGGTTCATTCTTAGCATCACTGTCAAAACTTTTTAAAACATTACTAACCACCTAGTATTCAAAAACTTGGTGTCAAATTTTATCTCTTAATTAAACCAACATACATGCAAAAATATAAACTAAGCCATTCACACCAATATGAAACTGAAAGAAATTGAATAATTAATAAAAGACTTGCCGAATAAACCCTTGGCTAAAATTCTAATCCAATTAAATAGCCAACAAAGAATAGAATAATCTGAGAACTAAATTTGAAAGTAACTGGGCAACATGCCCTACATAACTGTAACTGAGAATAAATCCCTAATCAAGGAACAAAGGGATGAAGCGTCTAATACAAACTCATGCTAGCATCTACATGTACCGTAGCTACGTGTCCCTGGAATAGATATCAAGTCTGGCATCCCTGTGGTTCGACACCTAAAAGGTTTTGAAAATATTTTTATAGCAAGTGTTAGTACACAAAACGCTTTGAAAATATTTACAAGTAATTTATTGCAATAAAAATCAGTTATTGATTACACTTGTTAGGATCATATACACTCTCTCTTGAGTTTTACCTCACCCCTCATCTATAGTGCACACCTAATGTTCTATACTTAGCCCACCTATTTAAACTACCCAAGCTAACTAGAGTAAAGTAATAATATGAACTTCTCTACATGTCTAAGTTTCCCGTACCACCCATACAGTACATCATTTTATTAACACCTCTCAATTGTTAATTAATTATCATGCACCTTTGGCATATGCTATTTATTCACATATATAATTAAGTCCTAATACTTAATTTATACAACAAATCTCAACTATTATCTCTCAATCTTCATAATTAAGTCTCGCCATTTAATTTACTTCATATATTCCCATATATCTTTAGTTCATTAATGAAGTCTCTCTACTTAATTCACCTTATTAGATATCCATAATCTAATACCTATTATTTCACACAAGTAGGGTTAATTAACTTTATAGTATATTATCTCACATAAGTAGCTTATCCGTACAGTACATATATATTTCACACACAATATATATACTGTAAATGCATGCTTCACAGAAATGTCCTCGTATCACACATTAAGGGCTATTAGTTCAGAATTTCCCATCGAACATGGTTCAAAATGTCTCATCGAACCTGACTCGGAATGTCTCATCGAGCATAGTTCAGAATGTCTCATCAAACATGGTTCAGAATGTCTCCTTGAACGTGACTCGAAATGTCTCATCGAGCATAGTTCGGAATGTCTCATCGAACATGGATCAAAATGTCTCATCGAACCTGGATCGGAATGTCTCATCGAGCTAGTCAATCATATCTCATGCAAGTACAGTATAGGTATTCACTCCGCCTATTAGGAACAAAGTAGGTATACAAACAACCTAGCTATCATATTATCTTACGTAGTATATATACCTCTCTCCTACTCAACGTACTTATTCTGTTATGATTTATTACACTATCATAATTTATTATGCATTCACACAACCCTAAGGGTCCTAGTTACCCCTTTTGTAATTTTAGTAGTTAAATTAATATTTACACTACTGATCTGCTTATTAATTAATTCGAAGTTTTCGTAATTTGTTACCTTTCTCTCCTATAAATTACGACATAATTCATCCCAATTTATTCTCGTCTTAATCCTATCAATAAGACTAACTCACAAACCCAATATAAGCCTACTTTAATATAATAAATCCCTTATTATATTCTACCAAAGTTCCAAGAGTTTTCCACGATAACCGATTTGAAAGTCTAGGCCAAAAAGGGAAATGTTTATATTTTTTGGGACCCAGACCGGTTCCTTCACATCACTTCATCTTCTTCATTTCGCAGATACATTTTTCCCCATTAACACACCTATAACTTCCATGTTTCTCCACTAAACTTCAAACCAATTGTCCCAAACCCTTCCCACATGTATAAGGACAGTTTCTAACATAATATTTGCATCAAAGCATTACGAATAATATTCAAGAATGGATTCAATCACCAAACCCTCAAGAACCCTAGGTTTTTATGTTCTTTCACCACTATACAAGAAAAAACCAGATTTAATTCGTTTTAATTATCATAACTTCTATGACATCATTTCCTTTACTGGTGTAAATCATTATACATGAAATCCCTAACCAATATGCATCAAATTTATTCTTTTTCTCCCAAAAACATGGATTTTATCAAAACTATTATAAAAACCCAATGCATGGGCATTATAACTGAACATTTAATTGCAATAAGCATCTTTCCTTAATAGACGAGGTCTGATTTTGTGGTGTTGATGATGATTCCACAAAGAACACCCTCAATTGCTCCTTGATTTGTCTTCCAGAGAATTTCAATTGATCCCCAATTACTCTCTATAGTTTTTTCTCAATCTCTAAGGTTTAGAATGGTGTTTTATGTCGTTCAACACACTTAGACTTTGGTTAATTATACCTAATCCCGTTTTTAGGCTTATGGGCCAAGCCCTAATGACCCGAACACCCCCGTTTGGGCCCAGTTATGCCTAAAAATGCCCAGAGACCTAATTACTACCCTAGGTACTCTTTTTCGACTATCTATACCTATCCGGAGTTGACCGTATGCTCAGAATTGTCATTCGAAATACTTTATAACAACCTCTAATTTCGACCTCAAAAATGCAACACAACAAAAATTCAAATAATTCAATCTAACCTCGTCATAATTAAATAGTTTATCTAATTCAAAAAAATCTCCAAATTATAAATTTAAGTTTCTCCAATTTAAATAAATAATATTTCTCCCAAAATACTTAAATTCTATGTCCTCAAAATTACGGGGTGTTAAATACTTCTGCCCTTACTAAAGAATTTTGTCCTCGATATTAAGTTAAGCCTAGTACTCCAAACCTTAACTAGCTCCCAAGTCGACAACCCTTAAGGTTACTACCTTCATCTCTCCCACTTCTAATCATGAATTATTTAAAAATAATCAAATTAGTTAACTAGGGGGCCCATACACCCTGTACCTATGCTAAACCACACAAATAATACCTGGCCTATTCTGGCCTGAAATCGTAATATGGCTCCCATCTCGTAGTCATAACCATATACATGTAAAATAACAGAGGTACCCAACCCATAGACTAATGACCAAACATCTCCCCACTTGCAACGTTGCATTAAGTTTCAAGTCTGGGACGTCTCACAAAGCGAAATCTGAACAAGGAATCCCCTGATACACTACTACCTAACATTGTCGATCATGGGGATCCTTAGGCCCTCAGTCCATGGCACGCACCCCTCAAATACCCGTCTCTTGACATAAAAGTATACACATCCACTCTTATGCCACAAAAGACAACATATAATACCGAGCCCTTACTATCACTAGTTTCCTTGCTCAAAATAAATTCGGAGCTATATTACCCAGCATAAAACTAAACCTATCTATCCCTGACTCTCATCAGTAACCGTCCCAACACACGGGATTAAACATAACAATATAATTTCATATTCATATCAGTCTCTTATGCAACACATAACAACATATATACACACTGATGCACCCCAACCCAGTTACTTATTATTAAGTTTGAAAGTCAAAGTGAGTCAAATCATAATTACCTTAACCAAACCCTAAACACGAGTATCCTTTTTCATTTATTAACATAAATCCATAATCTAAAACTTTTAACAATTTTTGAGCTTATTATGCTTATTCAAACTTACTGAAAAGATAATTAGGCTTAAATTACCCCTTTTACGTTTGACCAAAATCATGGTTTTATGCATCCATTGCTAACCCCACCGACCTACTAGATTTGGCAGTGACGTTACATTTACCTGAAACACATAACCATAGTAACCGTGAGCAAAATATCCCAGTGAATGCATCACTACTAAAATATTGCATATAATTAAATCAAGAAATCATATCCATGTGGTAATTTATATATACTTATCTGACCCATTCATAAATATGTGTTACTTATCCAGTTCATTCATAAAGAATAACCAACTTATCTGAATCATGATTCACATATCCTGTCTTCAATAGACAGTTCTCCCCCATTCCGGGTCGAGGAGTAACCCCTTGTCTTTAATAGACAAATCTCCCCCATTCTGGGTTGGGGAATAACCTCCCATTTCGGTAAACCGAAATGAACAAATTCATATTCAATATTATTTTGATCATATATGTAGCCATGTTAAATACATCTTACCAATAAGTGATATTCATATCATATCCATAACCATGTATAATACATCTTACGAGTGAGTGATATTCAGATCGTATCCATAACCATGTATAATACATCTCCTTCCAGTGAGTACATTCACCTTGGCCACTTCATGTATTTTTCCCTTGCCTTTGTCTAGCACTTGTTCAACCGGTTCTTCTTCCCTTTCACATATAAATTCTTACAAAATTTGTATCATCAAAAGAATATTAAAAATCCAAAGAATAACTTAAACTTAACCTAATTCCTAAGCATCATATGATCTCATTCAAATCATTTATCATCAATGAAGTCTTATCTAACTTCAAGTTAAAATATTTAACATATCCAATCCATAGCCCAAACATATTTTAATTTCTTCTTGGTAATCCAATTCCTATCATATTAGGTTCCCAATATAAAAGACAACACATCATTTCAAGATTCCTAGAGTAAGATGTGTCCATTTATTTATTACAAAGAAAATCTACCCTATATGCTCTTTCATCGTTCAGTTAACTTCCAGGAATTTTTATAATTTTTATGTATTATAACTTTCAATGTTTTCTTGGTATTTTCACTTAATTTTTGGATATTTTATAAATATACGAGTCTATTTTCATTTCCAACTGGAATGATTCAATTCCAATAAATATACAAAAAGATATAGGAGTTTGAATACACAAGGTTTCCAATTGAAGCAATATACATGATTTACACGTTCAACTTTTCTTAAACTCGCATCTAATCATACTTATAAACCAATCCATGAAATTTCCATAAACAATATATGGTTTATACCCTTTTAATCATTCACACCAGAAAATTAACAAGATTTACATATATAATTACCTTAAGGACTCTTCCGTAATTTCCCACAGATTTTTCTCCAATTTCTCTCCTCCTTTCTTCTTTTGACATCCCACTTCTCTTACTCTCAATACAAACTATTTAATGGATGAAATATTCTTAAGGAATAGCTTATTTTAAGCCTTTAAATTCGTCAAACACCCCCTCCTTCCTTAACCAATCATAATCCACCATTTGGTAGCCTAATAAGACAAAATCCCATTTAACGAATGGACAAATTTGCCCTTGCATCGTAATTCTAGCATAACTTCTTGTTCAGACCTCTGCTTTACACATCGTTTGTTGTGTTACAAACTTAACTCATATATTTACAAATATATAGTTTTAACCTCAAGTCAATTATTATATTATAGTGGACAAAACTAGTCCCGGACTCGAACATTCCTACCGAAGACTTCACAAATTTGTGTTTGTGACTAATTAAATAATTTATAAGTTATGAAGGTAGGATTAGACTAAACAAAATAACTTAACATTATATATATTCTAATAACACATTATCCCCATCCCATAAGGTAAGCATGATTTAAACATGGTCTATCATAATCATATTCGGGTCGTCACAGCCATCTCCCCTTAGAAAATTTCGCCTCCGAAATTTAGGACAAATTTCACTTATCAAACAATTGGGGATACTATTTTATCATTTTATCTTCCCTTTCCCAAGTTTCTTATTTAATTTCATGGATCCTCCACAACACTTTAACTATGAAACTAACTTTATTCCCTAACACTTACTCCTTGCGACCAAGAATTTCAAGCAGTTCCTTGATGTCCTGCAAATCTTCTTTCATAATGACTTCAGTTTCTTTATCAGTACATGTAATAATAATCGTTTAATGATTTCTTATTAATTAAAACCAATCCCTAACTAATATATTACTTCATACCTATATATGCGTATGTCAAACATTCACACATACTAGATTATTAGTTGTATTATCGTATATTCACAATGAGTGAATATTCTTAACAAACCTAGTATCATTCTTTAACTTTCTCCCTTCATCCCTAAAGTCTATCCTTATCATCGTGTAATATTTCAAATCATAATTAACATATTCTCAGACTATCTTATTACATATCACATTTCCATCTTCCATCCAACATCAATTACATGTGTTTGACCTTAACCACTTTCTGTATCATTTATGAAGTTTAAGAGTATGTTAAATATCATCCTTACAGTTTCTTAATTTAAATATATCCTCACTACTATTCATATATCGAAACTGAACAGTCATTCACTCAATGTTTATTCTTAACCAAGATTTCATATTCACCTTCATGTATATTATGCAGTCATACACTATGAACTCAATCTAACTTCTCACTATATTCCCTTTTTCAGTATCATTTGATTGTTCTTTAACTAAACATACAATGACCTTAGCAAGTCATTTATCCAACATAATAACTTTACAATCATAATCTTTTCCCAATGTTTATTAACATGATATTCTTATGCAATATCATTAATACATTGATCTTACCCATTTGGTAACATGGATGTTAAATGTACCATCACCACTTAAAACTTTAACCATACTTCCCAACCCAGTAATACTTCTCTAGATATTATATGTCATATTTCATTCAAATAACCTATATAAATACGTTAATATATCCCCTTACGGTATCTCACATAGCACATTATCCTTATACATACTTCTTGGTAATTTCGTATAGTGTCAATCATATTCATTATATGTCATAGTCTTAGTGATAACACATACATACAATGACAAATACAACTCACTACCCACCCAAACCATTTATCGATATTCAAACCCGATTAGCATCTTTCCAATACTCAGACGAAACACAAACTCTTAAAAGGGCTCTCCAATATTTTTAAACTTCCAACTCTTTAATACTTCGTCTCAACTCTTCTATTCATATAAGCAATTCAAAGCATCCCATGAGTAATATTCACTACATATACTCATACTATTAAAAAAATAAATCTCAACTACTATTACTCTATTTTTCTACTTATCATAATTCCGTATGAACCCATTTCCGGATCAATTGTGATATATTAACTAGTAATTGAATTTTAGACCATTTCACATATTAAATTTAAACATATACAACTATTAATCTTCTCACTTCACCTTTACCATGTGAATATTTATTTTATTCACACTCTAACAACTTACCATCTCATCCTTCAACAGAATATGGGTTCCCATACCTTATTATCCCACATAAATGGTCGCACACCAAACCATGGCTTAATAAGTGACACAACTCAAATCTACATATTACAACATAAGAAGAGATTACTTCCAATACTTCACAATTTTCGTATACCACATTTTGTCTTAAAAAAAATTCCTTAATTGACATGTTTTTCCATACAACAAATAAAACAATGCAATGATTCATATTAAAATACCTGTATTCATTGTCATCCCCGAATAAACCTTAACATCTCATTTTATTTCCTGCAAGTTCCTTGTATTTCACATCTCGTACAACAATATATACATATAACTAACAAATGTTAGTCAACAAAAGCCAATTTACTGATGACTCAAAACAATTTCTACTTCCACTGCCAAATCTAGGCATTCCTCACCCCAGAACATATAAAACCTAGGCTCTGATACCAAAGTTGACGCACCCCAACCCAGTTACTTATTATTAAGTTTGAAACTCAAAGTGAGTCAAATCATAATTACCTTAACCAAACAATAAACACAAGTATCCTTTTTCAGTTATTAACATGAATCCACACACTAAAACTTTTATCAATTTTTGAGGTAATTATGCTTATTCAAACTTACTGAAAAGATAATTAGGCTTAAATTACCCCTTTTACGTTTGACCAAAATCATGGTTTTATGCATCCATTGCTAACCCCACCGATCTCCTAGACTTGGCAGTGATGTCACATTTACCTGAAACACATAACCATAGTAACCGTGAGCAAAATAGCCCAGTGAATGCATCACTACTAAACTATTGCATATAATCAAATGCAATAAATCATATCCATGTGGTAATTTATATATACTTATCCGACCCATTCATAATTATTTATTACGTATCCGGATCATTCATAAAGAATGATCGACTTATCCGAATCATGATTCACATATCCTGTCTGCAATAGACAATTCTCCCCCATTCTAGGTCGAGGAGTAACCCTTTGTCTTTAATAGACAAATCTCCCTCATTCCAGGTCGAGAAGTAACCTCCCATTTTGGTAAACCGAAATGAACAAATTCATATTCAATATTATTCTCATCATATCTGTAGCCATGTATAATACATCTTACCAATAAGTGATATTCAGATCATATCCATAACCATGTATAGTACATCTTACCAGTGAGTGATATTTAGATCGTATCCATAACTATGTATAATACATCTCTTTCAAATGAGTACACTCACCTGAGCCACTTCATGTGTTTTACCCTTGCCTTTGTCTGACACTTGTTCAACCGGTTCTTCTTCCCTTTCATATATAAATTCTTAAAATATTAGTATCATCAAAAGAATAATAAAAATTCAAAGAATAACTTAAACTTAACCCAATTTATAATCATCATATGATTTCATTCAAATCATTTATCATCAATGAAGTCTTATCTAACTTCATGTTAAAATATTTAACATAAACAATCCATATCCCAAACATACTTTAATTTCTTTTTGATAATCGAATTCTTATCATATTAGGTTCCCAATATAAAAGACAACACATCATTTCAAGTTTCCTAGAGTAAGATGTGTCCATTTCTTTATTACAAAGAAAATCTACCCTATATGCTCTTTCATCGTTCAGTTAACTTCTAGGAATTTTTATAATTTTTATGTATTATAACTTTCAATGTTTTCTTGTTATTTTCACGTAATTTTCGTATATGTTATAAATATATGAGTCTATTTTCATTTACAACTGGAATTAATCAATTCCAATAAATATACAAAAAGATATAGTAGTTTGAATACACAAGGTTTCCAATCGAAGCAATCTACATGATTTACACATTCAACTTTGCTTAAAGTCGCATCTATTCATACATATAAATCAAGACATGAAAGTTACATAAATAATATCTGATTTATACCCTTTTGATCATTCACGCAAGAAAATTAACAAGATTTAAATATGTAATTACCTTAAGGACTCTTCCGTAATTTCCAACGGATTTTTCTCCAATTTTTCTCCTCCATTCTTCTTCTTTGACTTCCCACTTCTCTTCCTCTCAAGAAAAACTCTTTAATGGTTGAAATATGCGGAAGGAATAGCTTATTTCTATCCTTTAAAGTCGGAAAACACCCACCTCCTTCCTTAACCAATCAAAAATCCACCATTTTGTAGCCTAATAAGACAAATTCCTAATTAATGAATGGACAAATTTGCCCCTGCATCGTAATTCAAGCCTAACTTCTTGCTCAGACCTCTGCTTTACACACTGTTTGTTGTGTTACAAAGTTAACTCATATATATACAACTATATAGTGTTAACCTCAAGTCAATTATTATATTATAGTGGACAAAACTAGTCCCGAACTCGAACATTCCTACTGAAGACTTCACAAATTTGTGTTTGTGACTAATTCAATATTTTTTAAGTTATGAAGGAATATTAGACTAAACAAAATACTTATCATTATATATATTCTAATAACACATTATCCCCATCCCATAAGGTAAGCATGATTTAAATATGGTTTATCATAATCATGTCCGGGTCGTCACACACACATACATAGGTTAAACCCTCTTTCAGGCGACACCTAGAAAAATATATCTTATTCTGGAATAGCGAACCTAAAATCTTTCTATAACTTCCACTATAGTCTAAACCATCGCTAACAAGTCAAAACTCAGTAGGTAGTCTACTCAATTCTCATAACTCTTTAAAGAATTAAACTAACACCTAATGCATCAATACTTCTGTACAACTGTTCTCTCATAGGCGACACCAAAAGTTTTCCTACCTCACGGTAACTAATCATACATATCCATCATTAATCCACTACTACCAATGCACCCACTAAATTCGACTCACTAATGAATTTCAGTGCTAATAATCAAATGTTATGACTCACCCATGTCACTAGAAATCTATCATGTACCCATACGAATAAGGTAAAACTCTATCTCTAATTTCCATCTAGCTTACCTCGTCAATAGTTCTTGAGCATAACTCTCATGCCGGAACTGACCAACCATTTATTGCAATGGTCGCTTATTCAGGATCTCATCTTGTAGTGGCCCCATGCCTCACTCTATGGTAATCCTTTTTCCTATGGTCCCTTACTGGGTATATCCTTCCATTATGCTTCACTATCACTATTTAATCTAATTCCGCTCTTAGGTTAAATTCTCTAACTCTATTGGCTCCTTTATCTTAGAAGCGTTGATGTAAGCTTGCAAACAAAAGATATTGATGACCTCTACACTAGTCATCCTATTTGTATTTCCCATCCATTCTTGTCTATTCACCCATTGTTCATTATCCACTTGCGAGTTCCTTTATCATTCTCTGTATCCCCTCCGTCGATTATGAAGTTTGCTAAACAAAGTATCGTCTTTCTCATGATCGGTCACTATCTTACCCACTAAATAATCTCTAAAATTCCACTTGCATCCCTATCTGAATAGTGGATGGACGATCTTATAGTCACACCATATCCAAAAATTCTCATTTGATTCCTATATATTATTCTTCCTAAGTGGTGACTTACTCTCGTCACCCAACGTAACTCCTATGATCTAAATTTTGTCAATAATTTAATTAGGGTGCCGCTGCACTCTACCCCACGCCATTGCCTTTGGATTACCTCCATCCATTGGTCCATCACACTTCCTTTATTTTTATGACTCTTTAAGGAGACTCCTCAAAATAATACCCCTCGACTCTCTCCCTGTCTACAAATGTTGGGTGAGTCCGAAGTTGTATCACCGTTCTTTACAACAGTGCTTGGGGAAACTACTGTCCCCGTGTGATTATCATATTTGTTAACTACCTCGAACATTATTTATGGTGACCTCTATCAAGGTCATCGCTCCCCGAATACTCTATGCTTTTTGCCTCTCCTCTCCTCTTGCAATTCTTCTGAAGGCCCTCGTTGGTCACTCGATATTTTCGATGTACCATACCCAACCGAACTCGCATATGAGTCACATCAGTTATACTTAATAACAAGATATCGTAAGTGAGATACGTAGATGAATACAACAATCCTATCATAAGGCTCTACATTAAAGAACGTTAAGCTGAAATGTGAAAACCCCCTAGATCTTAAGGGCACTAGAACCGAATTCTCTGATACCATCTGCGACACCTCGCCTAATAAAATACCGGGTGATCAATCCTATATCAAATTGAGCAGGAATCTCACCTGGTTCATTTTATCATCACCATCTAAACTTTTTAAAACATTACTAACCACCTAGTATTCAAAAAGCTAGTGTCAAATTTTATCTTTTAATTAAACATGCATATATGTGAAAATATAAACTAATCCATTCACACCAATATGAGACTGAAACAAATTGAATAACTAATAAAAGACTTTTCGAATAAACCCTCGGCTAAAATACCAATCCAATTAAACAGCCAACAATGAATAGAATAATCTGAGAACTAAATTTGAAAGTAACTGGGCAACATGCCCAACATAACTGTAACTGAGAATAAATCCCTAATCTAGGAACAAAGGGATGAAGCGTCTAATAAAAACTCCTGCTAGCATCCACATGTACCGCAGCTGCCTGTCCCTTGAATAGATATCAAGTCTGACATCCTTATGACTGGACACCTAAAAGCTTTTGAAAATATTTTTATAGCAAGTGTTAGTACACAAAACGTTTAAAAAATATTTAATAAGTAATTTATTGTAATAAGAATCGGTCATTGATTACACATGTTAGGATTACGTACACTCTCTCTTGAGTTTTTCCTCACCCTTCATCTATGGTACACACGTAACATTCTATACTTAGCCCACCTAGCTAAACTACCCAAGATAACTAGACTAAAGTAATAATATGAACTTCTATACACGTCTAAGTTTCCCGCACCACCCATGCAGTACATCATTTTATTAACATCTCTCATATGTTAATTAATTATCATGCACCTTTGGCATATGCTATTCATTCACTTCTATAATTAAGTCCCACTACTTAATTTATATAACAAATCTCAACTGTTATCGCTCAATCTTCATAATTAAGCCTCGCCACTTAATTTACTTCAGATATTCCCATTTATCTTTAGTTCGTTAATGAAGTCTCTCTACTTAATTCACCTTATTAGATATCCACAATCTAATACCTATAATTTCACCCAAGTAGGGTTAGTTAAATTTATAGTATACTATCTCACATAAGAACCTTATCCATATGATACATATATATTTCGCACACAATATATGTATACTATAAATGTTTGCTTCCCAAAAATGTCCCCGTATCACACATTAAGGGTTAATTGTTCGGAATGTCCCATCGAACATGGTTCGATATGTCTCATCGAACCTGACTCGGAATGTATCATCTAGCATAGTTCAAAATGTCTCATCTAACATGGTTCTAAATGTCTCATCGAACTAGGTTCGGAATGTCTTATCGAGCTAGTCAATCATATCTCATGCAAGTACAGTCTAGGTATTCAATCCACCTATTAGCAACACAGTAGGCATAGACACAACCTAACTATAATATTTTCGTACATAGTATATTTCTCTCTCATACTCACCGTACTTATTCTGTTATGATTTATTACACCCTCATAATTTATTGAGCATTCACACACCCCTAAGGGTCCTAGTAACCCTTTTCTTAAATTTCAGTAGTTAAATCTATATTTACACTACTGATCTACTTATTAATTCATTCAAAATTTCCGTAGTTCATTATGTTTCTCTCCGATAAATTACAACATAATTCATCCCAATCTATTCTCATCTTAATCCTATCAATAAGACTAACTCACAAACCCAATATAAGCCTACTATAATATAATAAATCCCTTATTATGTTCTACCAAAGTTTCAAGAGTTTTCCACGATAATCGATTTGAAAGTTTAGGCCAAAATGGGAAACTTTTATATTTTCTAGGACCCGGACCGATTTGTCCTGGACCGGTTCTTTTTATCCGGACCAATTTTAAATGAAAGATACGGCTGAGGCACCCTTCATGATCGGGATAGAGATATCTCAAGATAAATCACATGGAACGTTGGGACTATCTCAGAAAGCTTACATTAACAAATTATTAGAAAGGTTGAGCATGCAAAGTTGCAATCCCATTGAAATTCCACTTAAGAAGGGGGATACGTTCAACTTAAGCCAATACCCAGGAATTGAATTGGGAATGGAGCACATGAAAGGCGAACCTTATGCCTCACTCGTAGGGAGTTTACTATATGCACAGGTTTACACTAAATGAGATATCAGTTTTACCACTAGGATACTAAGCAGATATCATAGGAATTTTAGAAATCATCATTGAAAAGCAGAAAATAAAGTATTAAAGTACTTGCAAGGGACTAACGAATACATGCTCACATATAGGAAGACTGATCACTTTGAGGTGATCGAATACTCAAACTCAGATTTTGGAGGATGCCTTGACAATAGGAAGAGCACTTTGGGTTATGTCTTCCTCCTTGCTTGAGAAGCCATCATATGAAAAATTTCTAAGCAGAGTGTTATTGCGTCATTAACTATGAAGGTTGAGTTCGTATCTTGCTTCGAAGCTCAAAATCATGGATTATGGATGCGAAATTTCATTTTAGGACCTAGAATCATGGGGTCAATATCTAAGCCACTGAAAATTTACTCTGATAATGTTGAAGCAGTCGTCTTTTCAAAAAATGACAAGTATATTAAGGCGGCTAAACATATTGCGATGAATTGCCTGTCAGAGAAAGAAAAAGTTCTGAAACAATAAATGTTAATTGATCACATTACTACGAGTGATAACACAGCAAATCCTCGTACGAACGGACTATTTATGAAGACTTTTATGAAACTCCTTCAAGAGATAAATCTCGATTAGTTTGATTGGATTGCTATTATTTTAGTTATTTGACAAAACTATTTTGAATTCAATAAAAGTGTCTCATTTTTCTATCATTTTTGTCTTTAATGTATGCATACATGTGAATGTGACCTATTGTATGATAAAATTATCTTTTCTCAAAAGAAAATACGAGGCCATTATGACATCCCACACTATAGGCCTGGTTAAATAAAGTATTGATGTTGTAGTATATGGAAGGAACCACACTCCTGAATAGTATGGAACTGTCATGACTCGCATTGGTGAATTATTTAATTATGACAATAACTGTTGTTAGTTATTTTGCTTAATTGTGCACCTTATGTTCCCTAAACAAATTATGAGGTTGTTCTTATTAGGACCAACTATGAGACGGTTGGAAATTAATTAATAAATTAGGTAATTTCAAAATTAATTAATATCCCACTTATTATGGTCCTTAATAAGTCAAAAATTAATTTGAATTAGTGGAGGTTAGGCAGTCAAATGTTTGCAGGTTAATGGGTAGTTTTGCCTTTATTTTTCGCCCACTTTGATGGGAAGTGGGTTATGGGACAAGGATAATTTCATCCCTCCTTTCCCTATATAATCAGTAGGCTAATTTAATCATTAGCATACTTAGCACACAATTATACTCGGGAGAATTGATTCTGGAGCAATTCTGGAGCACTAAGGTAAGGAGAAACATATCAACTTTCATATCTAAGCAATGGACAAAGGTTTGTTCTTCATATTTAATTTAAAAGCAATTTAATTTATAAATGCATGAAAACTGAATTTCTCGAATTAAGTAGTAATTATGTTTTGTATTATAATGCTTGAATCAAAACAGTATATATATACAGTGTTTAAAGAGGTGAGTCTAGGCTCTGCCTAGGCTTGAGGCTTCGGGAAAATGCCCCGCCTTAAGCCTTTCACGCCTTATTCTTGATAAAAAGCTTAAGGAGAATTTTTTTTTTAAAACAAAAAAACTTTAGTGAAACGATATCTCCTTTTAAATACTTTTTTTTAAAACCGGACCAATATCTCATTCAAAACAATTAAAAGAAAAATGGTGTTCCAAACCTCTGTGCCTCTCATCCAAAAAATGCGTATTTTTTCTTTTCTTTTCTTTTTTCGTTTTTCTTAGTATTTTAGTTTGTATATATTCAGACATATTTTTAGGTATGTAAGATTTTAGTATTTTTAATAGCCTCGTTATAGTTAAAAATCGTAAAATATGTTAAAAAAAGGCCCAAATGCATTTTCAAATTATTTTATGCCTAAGATCCGTATAGACTTTTAAAACTTAATGCTTAGCCTCCACGCCTTGGTGGCGTCCCGCATTTTTTTGAACCTTGTATATATAACATATAGACCTTGTCACATAATAGAGCATCGAAATGCTTTAGTCCATAAAAATCCCATCCTACACAACCTGCAAAGGTTTCCAATAATGGTCCAATGCCAAACCAATTCACTTATGAAGTTAAATGGGTAATATTGCGATAATTAATGCCTCATTTACATTGGGTTTATTTGGGTTGTATTTGGCCCTCCGTCGGACCAATTAAGATTCCATGTATAATAACAAAGCTTTTAATTGTTTTGTTTCCATATATATTTTTTAAATCCTATTGAGGATGTCTAAAAGAAAAGCCCTTAGTAGTTCCAGTGAAGTTATAAACCACCTAAATGCCTATGTGCTTACAACAAAATCCTATTCTTTTGCCTCTTAAGCTTGCATAGATAAAGTCACATATATAATTTCTCATCCTTCTTTTTTCACCATAATTTTGTATAAAAGAATCTTCATTTTTCATTGTCTTGAATAAAATAAATAAGGATCAAATACCAAAAATTACCTCAAATATTTTTTAATACACACTTAGTCCAATCCTTCTATTTTGTATCAAAAAGTATTTCACCATACCAAAAAGAGAGTAATCATTGCCTATTTGCAATGGTTCTTAGGGAAACAAATGTCCTCAAATTATTTCATTATTTATTGGGGCATATACTAAATAGTCCCTCAAACTTTTTTTAATACAAGTTTAGTCTAAGCCTTTTTATTTTGCACCAAAAAGTCCTTCACCAAGCCAAAAAGAATTTAGCAATCTATCCAAAGCACTAGGGGCAAATTTCGTCGCAAACAAGAATCATACATTTGTGCTCCTCCCATTGTACTCGTATCTTCTCTCACTCCTCATCTTCTCCAATAGCTTTTCTGTCACATCCATGAATCGGTTCGGATGGGGACCACCCTTCGACCAGTCAACCAAAGTCAAGGTCCTATTAGAATTTCTCTCCCCAAATTTCATAGTCACAAATGTTGGTAAGTAGTGTTCATCAGCAGAACATGCCCCCTTGCAGTGGCTTTGGAATATTGGGAAATATTTTATATCCGAGATCACTTTGATGTCTAGATCTCGATCCATTTCAAACCATTAGGCCCCTTTTCTCCATTGTTCAATTGCGATCATTGGATACATTAGATAGTTGTACCGCCCATGGCCCACTGGGCCTGGTAAATCATACGACTCCACAAAGTTTAGGTCTGAATTTATCAGGTAAGAATATATGGTTGTAAAATTGAACAAGGTGATGCATGATTCGGACAGGAGGACGAAACCTTGGTTCGAGTAGTCGATAAGGGAGTTGGCTAGCAGACTTCGTTCGGCTTCAATCATGTTTGCATTTCCCCACTCAACTTCCTGCATTTTCAGATATGTTTTTTATTAGACAATGTTGATTATTTGACAATTAATGAGTATGATATAAATACAATATGCATTAAGATATAATTTAGACACCATTATGCCTTTACTATATTGTTTGCAAAAGATGTATATATATATAAGAGTGAAGTTAAACTTACTAAAAGAAATGTTATAAGAGTGAAGTTAAACTTACTAAAAGAAATGTTATAAGAGTGAAGTTAAACTTACTGAAAGAATGTTAAAAACTGATCTTTATTGGATAAGTTTCTTTATACTATCGATTTCTAAATATATTATAGTTATCATCCTTTGACACGATAATTTGTGTAAAAAGTTTGTAAAAATTGCATTTTCCATGTCATAAATATTACATGTTTTAGGAAAGGAAAAGATAAAGGACTTGTGTTGTAAACTGGATGAATCAGTAGTTTGCAACAGTAATTTGTTGGGGACTCGCAGACGCATGTGATGGTTATTAAGAAAATTTATACTAAGTTGAAATTTCTATGTACCTTTTCTTTGAGTCTGAGTTTGAGATCAGTTTTAGAAAAAAGAGTTTACTTTTAAAAGTCAAGCATTTAAGGAAAATATTGACTTTAACATAATAAACAATTCGAGAGTGAAATTCGTTTACAAATCATGATATTTGCTATATGTCTCAAAATGGATTTTATTTATGTACATCCTAAATTACGCTACACTTAAGCTAAGAAAGATTTGAATTGTTTGAGAAAGACATAAAATAGAAGCGTGTAAGCTATAAATATAAATATGTTAAGCAAGAAACTGACCTTACTGGGGATTCTCCGGCCATGAAACACTGAACTTTCAGGCTCTGATTCCTTGAAATATGGTTCCGAATGAACATAAATTGAATAAAGCCCTTCATGCCCTTTAAAACTGGTCCTCTTGTCAAGAACATGAAAGCCACTTTTAGAACTCGATCGAATGGAATTTCACTAATCTTTGGTGTCATTGAGTCTCTCCATAGCAATTCTTAATCATTCATATCATGCATAACATTGGGTGGTTTTAGATATTCTTTTAATCCAAAATGAATTTGGTCATCGGAATATTTCCCAGCAAGTGATGCCAATGTTGGTGGTGGTGGTGAGGTGGTGAGAGAAAACTGAGTGAATTGTAAGTTGAATGAGATGTTTTTGAGGTGGAAAGTAAGTATAACTTCAAAAGTAATGGAAAAGACAAAGAAAATGATATATTAAAGGAGATACACCAGATGTAATGGGCAATTTATGAGTTTGATAAGTGAGGATAGTGGGTTTAGGTTTTGGTTCTGATTCTTCATTTTTTTCTGCCTCATACCCTCTGTGTCCGTTCTTTACTTTTTGTATCTCTCAACCCTAATGAACCTCTCGTGGCTGATAAAATAACTCCAAATTTTCGTCCATTAATTAAATCCAAAAATTGAGTTTACCACAATGCCCTCTCGGGGCGCCGGTTAGGCCGAAAATTTCCCCGAGACCCAAACTAAACACCCGGGTATATTATTCTTACTATCTTGACCCTTACGGACTCAACGGCGCACTCGAAATGACCGTACGAGTTACCAAAAATAATTAATCTTTTTATACCATTAAATTAGTCACGACATGACTCACACGCGCGTCTGACTTAATTTACTAAACTGTCATATTTATTATTCTTGACAATTTATCGAAGTGTATAGTTCCATATTACATATCACACAGTAATAGTCAATCAATAAGTATTAACCCTTGGCAAGTGAGTTAATATTTATTTGAATCCGGATTAATTAACAATTAAATTCTCATATTTTAATTCAATTAATCCCACAATAATAATTAATCCCATAATTATATAAATCATTAAAAATATGGGGTATTCCATACTCCCCCCTAATAACAGAATTTCGTCCTGAAATTCAAAAAAGTAGGCATACCTGGAAAAATTAGGTATCCTCCAGTACTCCAAACAAAATACAGAGAAATGCTTAATCACTACAGTCCTCGCTTCACAACAAGCTTGTCGAACACTCTTGACATTTTATCTGTTATTAGGTTACACCTCAATAAATGCACCTCACATTGTGCCCTTACTAGGAAAAATTCGAATAAGAATAGCCTATAAATCACTGGCCGTATTAACTCAATAGTATTGTGAGTTCGCACCTCACTTCGTATCAACTCACGCATTTACTTAAACACAAAACTCCCCTCCTGGGAGCAACCATAAAACATCAGACTACTCTTGTCCATTCTTTGAATCTTTGTTTCCCAGTGTTGTGATTTTTTTTTACACAAGGGAAAGCCACTTCAAACGGATGATGGTTAACCCATTATAGTCATCGGACTACAACTTCTGACTGATCTAAAACTCTGATAATCCGCTCACCTCTAAGCATCCAAAGGGAGGATAGTAAGGTTTATCCACACAAACCTCAATAAGCACATTGTCCACTATAAATAGGTACGGGTGCTTTCTCACAACTTTCCTATTAGAAATGAAATAATCACAATGACACAATGAATCAAAAATTACTCTCATATAGTTCCACCAGTCGTCGATTACCTTGCGCCTATTACTTAGGCTATAGGTGATACAACTTTCTCAAAATGAAACTTTTTTTCACTACTTACTTATACCCCTATTGAAGGTGGGTTTCAGGTATCTCATCCTAGTTTGGATTAATATTGGGTAAGGCCACATATCGGCGCGGTCACTATCTAATATTGTAAGTCACCCAAGGATATAACAATTTATTTACATCTTGACAACCCGTTCCACACATTTGAAGGAACTTGTTACTTATCTATAAGTTGGCAACCCCTCAAAGGAATTTACCAACTTGACTCTTGCATCACTGGAATCGTTGGATTGATACAAAATTATATGGTTGATCATCTTACCAAAACCGATCTACTACTTATTATACCCCTTTCAACACTGACTTTCACGTATAATTCTTTCCGTTAAGTGATACTTACAAACCCCCTTCTTCCCTCGGCGTATACCAAAAGTTCTAACCCGTGTACCTTTTTACCACGTTGTGCACATTCGAACTCTTTATACCTTATTGACATCCTCACTCTATTTACGCTTAATCCACCCTCAACATTTGATAGGGTGGAACTCCACTCCAAGTTTGTCCATAATCGTTAAATATTTGTCTTCTCAAGGGATACCCCCTTTTTAAATGGTTCCCACTGCCTTTCCTCCAAGTTCGAACGTGCTACTCTGATTTCACATGAATCTATATATTTTCGTCCTTCTTATAATGCTTAATCGATTCTTCAACTACTATTTGTAATATCTTCTTCACTAGCATAAATGTCACCCATATCTATGTCTCTTCTTTTGGCGATTATCACATTACCAAACCAGGGTGTCTACACCCCTTATAACCCATGCATGCGGGTTCAAACATCACATACGCTTCATAATTACTCCAAACTCTTTATTATCCATGCATTTGCAATGTGGCTATACCACTTGGGGGTCTCAATTAACCCCGAATTTGAAATTTTAAATCCTCCTAAACATCGTTTCATCCTTTAACCGTCCAAAATAAAACAAAATTATCGGTACTTCCTCATTAACAACTGGATCTACTGGCCTTATATCGTAATTTACCCTTTTAACTTCCAATTATAACTACTTACTTCCATAACGATCGAGGTACCCAAATCATGGACGAATGGACAAACATATCCTTACTACCAACCTTACGCTAAGTTTCGTGTGCGGGATGTCTCGCAAAGCGAAATCCTAACAAGGATCCCCCGATAAACTACTTCCTAGCATTATCGGTCATCGGAGTCCGTTAGGCCTTCAGTCCATAATACGTACCCCTATATTCATGTTTCTTGACAACAAAGTTACATCTCGTCTCACAAAATTCTTAAACAAGAAACTTCCATCCAAAGGCCTTGTCTCTTAACATTGGTGGTAATCACATCCCATAAAGATTATGCAAATATAATCGGGGATCTCAAAATCCCGTCCCCAGACATACAACTATGAGTATTAACTTCCACATCTCTAAAGGGTGATATAAAAATGCACTCTTCTTATAATCACATCCTGAGCGTTAATTATAATAACCAGCTAAATCATTCCGCTGAACAGTAAACAAAATACACTGCAATTTATATCAATAAAGTCCCTACACATACCAAGAAAAAATATTCGAGACCATTATACTTTTCGAAGTCTCAACCATACATATATACGTATATAAGAATATATAAACGCGAGCCCGACCCTCTTGCATATGGGGCCTCGCCAGAACAAAACATTCTACACCAAGGTAGTAACCCCGATAGACTTGTAATATCCGTACACTATCGGTTTAAGCGTATTATAAAAACCATAATTAGGATAATATCATACTCGTATAACATATCACTAAAATGATAATTTCAATAATATCATACTCGTATAACCCATTCATCCTCCGCGGATCACACTAAATGTAACCCCGTTATAACAGGAAAATATTCACCTAAATAATAGCATTGTTGATATATGCATTAAACTCGACTCTCATGCGAATACAGTAATAAAAATTTAGTAATTCGTTCCTGACACATATAACATGAAACATCATCTGAGGATATAACTCATACTTCTATCTTGCCAATCTCCCTGGATGCTCAAATGGTTCCTGGACTTAACACACCTATCTGTACCAAACCAAAAATTTCAATAACTATTTACCTTGATAGGCACCATACCATTATCCCTATACTTTCCTCGGGATAAATTTTAACGCATGGGTTTCATTCCCCAAAAAATACCTCTACACATACTCCACTTATCTCTGGTCACACTTACCATGTTAGGGTTATCGTCTCGGACATTGGTAGTCTCCGCTCTAATGGCTACCTCCGTTGTTCCCTTAGATTTGCTGGCCCTAAGGAACACGTTACTGGATTCAACAAATCTTACTGAAATTATCATCGCTCGATAAACAATTCAGCTATCCAAATCATTTAAACGGGTCCCCTGATGGACCTCCCCCTTATGATGCTTCACCAACACTGTTTTCCCCAGTCTTACTCTATCTAAATTCTTTGATTCTTGTGGCTCCCCTCAAAGGGAAGCGTTTACCTATATATTAACAAAACGTGACATTATTACCATCTGCATCGACCTTCCCAGCATAATTCCCCATAAGTGTTAACAATTCTTCTTGTAAGTTAATTTTCCCCTTTAATATCCTCTTCTCCATTACACCTACTTGATCCGGTGTAAGGTAAGATAATTTATTAAATTTCTTTTCACAAAGTGACCTCTGTCCAACCCTCTTATGTGAGTTCAGAACAACGTCCAACCTTATCATGAACATCTGATGAAGGAACTTATGGTCAAACCATACGTATGCTCCTTCTCTTGACAAAACATTCCACTTCTAAGTGTGGTGGTTGCCTCTCACCATTGTAACTCTGCTCCTACGAGCCAAGAAAAATTTTACCCCAAAGTTTCACTCCCGATTATCCATACTCCAACATATGCCCAAGCCATTGGATATTTTACTTTCGTTGGCTAACACACGCCATTTTCGCATTTCTAGAATTTCCACTGCTGGTTTTCTTAAATGCTTCGTCTAACTCTCTTCTAATTCAACCTTGCTGGGTGAGTCGAATTTGACCCCACTTTTTACTATAGTGGTTCCTGGAAGTCATAAGTTATGCCCTAATCCGTCCTTACCATTCTGGCCTTCTGTGCCACAATAGGGGTGACCTCAACTACGGTCATCATTCTTGAATATACTCTATAACCTCAACTGAGCTTTGCCTCCTGCTGTCCGACCAACTCGCACGATATACTACATTGTTCGGCACACGAACACACCCATATGCAAATAGGAGTCACTATCATATACATAATACTAGGAGAAAGAAACCTCACCTAAGAAATCAACAATCCTAAATATAGGGCTCTATATCAAGGAAAGCTACGCGGGAAGCATAGTAAGCCGCACAAATCCTAAAAGACACTAGGACCTGATGCTCTGATACCACCTGTGGCACCCCGCCCAATTAAATATCGGGTGATCAGTCCTTTATAAAATTTAAAACAGAATGTTCAGTTGGTTCATTCTTAGTATCACTGTGAAAACATAATAACCTTATTATCCACCTAATAATTAATTAAGCTAGTGTCAAAATATTTTCTTTTTTTCAATTTTCCAAAAATCATTCATTTATTAAGTCCAAGAATTGAAATATAATACATCCACCACATAACTAATTAATATAAATTCTAAATCTGAATCACATACTGAAATAAATAAGACTGGATAAAACATCCCAGTTCAAAACTTTCAACCAAGGACCATAGTAATAATAAATCCAACTGAATTAAAGGAAAGTAAACTGAATACAATCTCTAATAAAATGTCTAAGGAATGGGATACACATTACCTAAATGGAAAGTCTACATAGAACTGAGTGAAATGATAGAGGCGTCTAATGCAAAGACCTACAGCTTCCACAACAGCTGCAGCACGTCAAGCAATCCAAATCTCTAAGTCTGGTGTCCATGTGGCTGGGCACCTGATATAATACATATATATATAGCAAAAGAGAGAAGTGATGCAAGAAACAGGTCAGAGCCCAAGGTGTAAAAATGTTTGTTTTAGCAAGAATTTAAAATTTGCAATAAAGCAAGTATCAAATGCATGTTAGTTCGAACTCTCACATGAGATTCTCATCTCTCAGCTAATGTGAACGCCTAATGTAAAACTAATCCACCCTAGCCATCTGTAACACTTCTAACTAGATAAAGACATATGCTCCTCGTGGTAGTAACCCGTGATTCCCAGCTTCACACATTATTAATTTCATCAATTATTAATTCGATTAAGTGTTATCACACTAAGTTAAGTATTCTCAGTTTTCGTGATTTAAGAATTTATTATCTTGATTACCTATGATTATCTCACGGTAGGACTAACACACGTATACATATATATATACATCACTATAATATACATATACCAATACAGCACCCCAAGGCTAAACCTGTAGCACATTGCATACTCTGTTATCATGTCTCGGTACATCTCGTACTCCAATAAGGACTATCGGCTCGAAAGTCTCCCACGAACCATATACACAAAACACACATAGTGGAGGCAAACATAGTTCACATACCTATGGGTCACGCACATACCTACGCTCCTATAGTCAGCTGACTTATCAACTCACAAATAAGTCTTCATAGTCCTATGTCCTGAGATACAAGTCAACTATCCCCCCGAAGGTCACCCATGATAAAACTGTCTCAGCACAACCTCCCACGATGGAAAGCAGCTAGGTATGTCATACACATAATATATCAAACATGTAATAGGTATCCACCCATCCTATTAATATTCATTAGGTATACACCCAACCCAAACGTATTTTTACCACTTAATGACATCTCTCTCATTACCATTTTTAATTTATGTATTTCAAGTATTATCTCTCTCAAATTTCCACGATTTATTCACCTTCCTAATTGTTCAATTTACTACACTTAAACATTCCCAATAATTCTGCACTATTTAGGCATCATCGAACACTGCCTTTCCTCACTCAAATTGACTATATACTTAATTAGGGGTAAAATAGTAATTTCATTAAAAATCAGAATGTCGCTCGAACCAGAATGGATTCTCGCTCAAACGATAACACGTGTCACTTGATTCGGCTTTGCGTGACATACCCTTCTCTCTCGAATGACTATGCATGAGATACATGTCTCTCTTGAACGACTTCTTTCGCGCGACCTGCGCTGTCTCGTCTTCAACCTTTAACAACTCCATTTTCCACCATTTTCGACCCTAAAACCTCTAAATTATCATCCCAAACTCCACTCAATCAGTCCCAAATCGAACCCTAACAATTGCACATGGATTCTAACATCCTAAAATCATTGAATCATTACACATCATGAAAGAAATATGAAATCCCCAAATTAATTACTAAAACCCTAGTTCTTCAAATTCTTATTCAAGAACACATGATTTCCAGATTCGTTCTTCATATAAGTTCATCAAAATGTGATATCTATTCTACGTACATGCAGAGTTCAATCTAATTAGTCTCATATTCAAATCATATATCCTAAATCTCCAATTTTCATCACTATTATGATCAATACATGTTTATATCATCCTTATACGAACATGAATATGGTTATTGCTAAAGAAAAGCAAGTAATAAACACTTGCCTCAAATTATTCGTTTGATTTCTTGATGTTGCTGGTATGGGCGTGTTCCTCTTGTTTCTATCTACAGGATGGTGGTGATGGTTGTGCAAGGTGGTACTTATTAGGCCTTCCCTCTTGGAATTTGTTCTTCCTCACACCCTATGTGGACGTTCTTTACTTTCTGTATCTCTCAACCCTAATGGACCTCTTATGGCAGATAAAATAACTCTAAATTTTCGTCCATTAATTAAACCCAAAAATACAATTTACCATAAATCCCTCTCGGGGTGCCGGTTAGGCCTAAAATTGCCCCAGGACCCAAACTAAACACTCGGGTATACTATTCTAACTATCTTGATCCTTACGGACTCAACGGAGCACTCGAAATGACCATACGAGTTACCAAAAATAAACAATCTTTTTATTTCATTAAATTAGTCCCGACATGACTCACACGCGCGTCTGACTTAATTTACTAAACTGTCGTATTTCTTATTCTTGACAATTTATCGAAGTGTATAGTTCCATATTACATATCACGCAGTAATAGTCAATCAATAAGTATTAACCCTTGGCAAGTGAGTTAATATTTATTTGAATCCGGATTAATTAACAATTAAATTCTCACATTTTAATTCAATTAATCCCACAATAATAATTAATCTCATAATTGTTTAAATCATTAAAAATATGGGGTATTACAAGCTCCTAGATGAAAACATCATTAACAACGATATATCTAACCACATGGTAAAATAGTAGTGACAATGCCATGTGTTGCTTTGCATATGAGTAGTAATTTTAAGTACGTATAAATGGTTTCTTTTGTCACAACGTACAAAATGGATATAGTGTAATATATTGATGTTTCATATTCGTATTCGTATTAACTCATGTTCAAATTTAACAAAAATGAAGTTCAAACAGAAATCAATGTGAATACGACACGTTAGTATGATTTTTATGTGTCGACCTAGAATTATCTATTATAAATTAATTATAAATTTCACACGAGTTAATCGTGTCCCTTTTTAATCGTATTAAGTCATTATTGTAAACAGATTATCGTGTCTAAAATTATAACCCATATTATTATATTTTGAAACAACTTTTTATTTATGAATTACTATTTTTATTTAAATCTCACTTTTCCTTTTATAGATTCCACTTTTATCAAGTCCACATCAATGGGTTAAACGACATTTAAATCATCCACTGATGGTGTGTATCATATTAAAAAAGAAAAAGAAAACTTTCATTTAAACATCATTTTAAAAAACCTATTTGGTTTTTCCTCTTTCTTAAAAATGTGTACCCGTATTCAAACACAATTTCTTCCCATTTGGCATGCACTGAACTTCTTCACAAACATGCCTAATTAAAAAAACCATCAATCGAAGAATGAGTTTATTTATAAATGGGAGTAAAGACTGAAATGTCTAACGAACAAACTCATTGAATAAAAGAATCCTTTATTTACAAGATTACATCTTCCACCACATACCCGTAATTCCACATGAAAAATTTTCAACAATGCTCTGTCACTTCCCAAAGAAGTTGGCCTGGTGTTCTCAATAAAAACACATTATAAATCTCTTGAATTATTGCAATATGCTATTTTCTTAGTTCTTTTAATGATTTTGTAATATTTTCTTTATACGGGAGAAAACACCTTTTTCGTAATATGGCAGAAAACACATTGTCCTTAATATTGGAGAAATCTGAGAAAATTATCATTTTAATTACATTATTTTGCATGTATCTACATGCTTCTTTTGCTTGTATATCCTTGTTGATTATTATACTAGAGGAATAATTTTGATTGCATTTAGTTGCATTCGGTGAGTTTTTACATAATTGTAACACCCCGCCTAATTAAATACCGGGTGATCAGTCCTTTATTAAATTAAAAACGAGGTGAACAGTTGGTTCATTCTCAGCGTCACTATTCTAAAATAAGATTTCCAATTTGAACACCCTAAACAATTAAGCTAAGTGTCAAAACCATTTAAAACCTCATTTTCCTTTTATAAATACCAATATGAAAACCTTTTTAATAATAATAGTTTAAGAGTCACATAAATAAAAAGGATAACAATAACTACCCTACCATTTAAACCATATAGATAAACCAAACCAAGTTATGAACTATAAATGAAATCATTCTGACAAGAGTTAACTCCCGAGGGGTACCGAATACTAGAAATATCACAAATCTCTGACAAATCCAACTGGAATAGGAAATCGGGCGACACATGCCCTAACTATGAAGAACTAAAGTAGGAACTGATTCAATGACGAAGTCGTCAAAAGAAAGGGCCTACAACTCCCACATAAGCTGTTGCACGTCCATTACAAAGAACCTAAGCATGACGCCCCTGTGGCTGGGCACCTGTAATACATACATATATATACAAGAGAGAAAGAAATGACAGAAAACGGGTCAGAGCCCGAGTGTAAAACAGTTTTAAAAATAGTTTAGCAAGTATTTAAAATGCTTACTGGCTAATATCACAACCATGTTAGTATGCAACACTCTCTTGAGAATCTTCACCTTTCATCTAGTGTGCATCCCTAACGTACCTCTAGGACATCCTAGTTATAGTTCATATGCTAACTAGATTAACCACATTATCCATTCTTTATAGCCCAAATTATTCCCACGTATTAACCTTATAATACATATAATGACGTTACAAACATATATATATCCATTTAGATTCAACATGGATAAGTCCCTTATTAATTCAATACAACTAAGTGTTTTCATACATAACTGTCTTACATTTCTACTTTAGCCACATAGTAGATATCATCACATGTGTGTATATATATATATATATATATATATATATATATATATATATATATATATATATATATATATATATATATATATATATGTATATATTCACTATATTATATATATACTATACTACACCCCGAGACACAACTGCGGTGCTGCATCACTCTGATATCTTGTCCCAATACATCACGTCGCTGTATAGGGGACTATAGGTTTGGTAAAGATTCCTCGAACCACAAATATCTACACAAAAATTGGAGGCAAACATAGTTCTCATACCCACGGGTCCCGCACATACCTACGTTCCCATAGTCAGCGAACTTATCAACTTACCGATATGTCTTTCATAGTCCTATGTTCTCAAGCGACAAATCAAAAATCCCATGGATTCATCAGGATATGACTTCCCTCGGGCGCAAACCTCCCGTCGATGGAAAGTAAGCTAGGTATGTCGTACACATATATATAATATATGCACATTCATAAAGTCATACATATAAATATTCATATTTTCCAAATTAGGTTCGCCCACGACCTATAATTGTTATTATCCATTCTCAACACAAATTTTACTCAATTATTTCTCATAACGGATTCGTCTCTTTTATTCTCATTTATTATTTACTTCGTTCTTACTTCTCATCTCTCGAAGTATTATTTCTCACTAATTATAAATTTAAGTAGGTATACCCTCACTTACCTTCTAGTCTAAATCTTTCATGAGTCTCAATCTTTTAGTAAACGTACGCACAATTTCCAATGTATGAATAACTCCCCGTTAACCCACAATTTCATCTCATATTAATTTCACTCAACGAAGTCTACTTAGACCCTATTGGTCCTCTTCATAACCCATTATACTCCATAAATAATAATCAAGGGTTCCTACGTATCTTAACCGAATTAAATAAAAAGGAGAAAAATATGATGTTTTCCAAGAGGGGTCGATCGATCGATCCAAACCTCTATAATTTCATCCCAAACACCCATCAAAGTAATCCAAGTGTATAAGTAATGTACATAAACAAGTTCTAACGTAACGACATCAATAAATCCTCAACGAATCAATCAAAAAGGGGTTTAATCTCAAATCTCTTTATAAAACCAAATTTTGCATGAATAATCACCACCCTCTATTTTAATCAAGATTTTCTTCCCAAATAATATAATAAATTCATGGGTAATCCTCTACATATGATCAAGATTTTAGACTACATGGGTTCTCCCTACAACACATATAAATTCTCTTCCAAAACATATAATTCTTCAATTAAAACTTATGATTTTCATTCCTAGACTAAGATGGAAGGTATATTAACTTGGAAATTAGCAAGATAGATACTTGCCTGGGATTTAAGGATATGATTTGTTGATGAAAATTATATGGATGCATTCCTCATAATGTGATCAACGTTTTGGTGGTGGTCGCGGTGCAATCGGGTGAGTTCTACGCATTGGATTGCTTGAAAAACTCTTCACCTTCTTCTCAAATCTCTTCACATGCTTCTCTAATCACTTAACCTTCTGCTCTAATGGCTGGCTTAGGCTTTGTGTTTGTTAACCCCAAGAGATAACTCTAAATGGATTATAAATACTAAGAAAATTCGTGGGTTTAATTACCCAAAAATACCAAATGTCTAAAATACCCTCCTAGGGTGTCAATTAGGCCTAAAAATGCCCCGAGACCCAAACTGAACCCCCAGGTACACTTTTCTAACTATCTCGACCCTTCCGGACACTTTGGCGCACTCAAAACGACTATACAGATGACTTATAATTTATTCACTTTAATAATAATAATTTAGTCCTGACACGACACAGGCGCGTTCCAAATTAAATTTCCATAATTGTCATTTTATTCACTCGTGACAATTTTAATAAAATCAATCTCATATATTACTCTTCTCATACAGTAATATTCAAAAAATTCCCAATAATTACTAACTCTCGTCATGCTAGTAAATATTTAAAATAAAATGCCGAATTAATATTAAATTAATATCTCAATTAAATTCAATAAATCTCCAATTTTAAAAGCCATAAAAATACGGGGTATTACATACTTCCCCCATAATAACGGAATTTCATCCCAAAATTCAAAAAAATAAACCGTAACTGGTAAGGACAACTCCGGTTATTAATCTCACATCTCATGTAATTTCCGTCGTACCACCCATACAGTACATTACCGAATACCCCCACTAATGTTATACTACAAGCCTTACCATTTAGTTTAAATTATCTTCAGTTAAACTTTACCCAATCCGTACTATACCATCCTCATGGAAAAATTATGGGGAGTAACGATCCTAAGTCATCAAACGACTAAATATGAAAGTCACAACTTCTACTTTCATTAACCTCAAGAATACTTACTGTGACACAAACATGGAAAATACTACAATCCAACCATGTACAATCCATCATAAGGTCTAAATGAATGTGATTCCTCTGTAAGGTTACCCTTAATTAACTGACTACTTAGTCTATAATCCGTATTTCTATGATTTCCACATTCTCATTTGGCGATTTCATTTTCCTCCAATAATGCTACAACTCATAACTCTTTGATTAATATAAATATATACATATAATGGCAAAGGTTATAAACTCATATTCTAAAGACCTAACTTACTTCGACTCCTAACATTCTTTAGTTTCATGCATGGGGTGTCTCGCAGAGCGAAATCCAAACAAGGAACCCCCTCGATACACTACTACCTAAAATAGTTGGTCCTTGAAACTCCTCAGGTCCTTAGTCTATAGTATATAACATCCCAAAAAGTTTTATCTATTTATATAAAAGTCTACTTATTCACTCTCGTATCAAAGACAATACGCTGGCTATAACGATCATTCTTAGTCTCATATACAACAAGTCAGTCCATGCGGATAATCACATCTTACTCGGATATGTCTATAACAAGTAAATCCCCGATATTAAACTCACGTTTTGATATATACAATAAAATAACAGGCGTCCCACTACCCATCGATGAGTCTACATAAATAATAGGGCCAATGGCCAAGTCTAGTAACCCTATGGTCCACGCAATTCTAATAGCTACAAATGAATGTGAGGTCCTAATAATAATCATTATGCGCCCCATAATTCAATAGATAAAAAACGTACACTCATTCGTGGGCGGTGGTTGTTGACTCCCACTATTATAACTTTGCTCCGATGAGTCAAGAAAATTTTTACCCTAAATTTACAGTTTTAGTTCACCACACTCCACTATATGTCCAAGCCTTTGAATATATTGCCTTCGTTGGGTAATACACCCAATTACCGCATTTCTAGAACTTCTACTGATGACTCTCCTCAACTTTCCATTTTACCCTCTCCCAAGCATACTACGTTGGGTGAGTCTAATTTGGAATCACTTTTGACTACAACTGCACTTGAAAATCATAGGCTATGTCCTAGCCGTCTTTACAGTCCTGGCCTCTCATGCCATAATAAGGGTGACCTCGACTACGATCATAATCCTCAAACATACTTCATAACCTCCTAAGTCCGCTCTCCGCTATCCGCCTAATGGCCCTCATCTGCCATACTTCATGTACGAACATGTCCGAACGCAAATAAGATTAACTAATATATATATATATATATATATATATATATATATATATACGTTATAGCAGGAGAACTAAATCTTACCATAGAAATCAACAATCCTAATCATAGGGCTCTATATCAAACAAAGTAATGCTCAGCTGAAAGTATAGTAAGCCTTACAGACCCTAAAGGACACTAGAACCTGATGCTCTGATACGACCTGTAACACCCCGCCTAATTAAATACCGATAGATCAGTCCTTTATTAAATTAAAAATGAGGTGAACGGTTGGTTCATTCTCAGCATCACTATTGCAAAATAATATTTCCATTTTGAACACCGTAAATAATTAAGCTAAGTGTCAAAACCATTTAAAACCTCATTTTCCTTTTATAAATACCAATATGAAAACCTTTTTAATAATAATAGTTTAAGAGTTACGTAAATAAAAAGGATAACAATAACTACCCTACCATTTAAACCATCTAGATAAACCAAACCAAGTAATGAACTATAAATGAAATCATTCTCACGAGAGATAACTCCCGAGGAGTACCGAATACTCGAAATATCACAAATCTCTAACAAATCCAACTGGAATAGGAAATCGGGCGACACATGCCCTAACTATGAAGAGCTAAAGTAGAAACTGATTCAATGACGAAGTCGTCTAAATCAAGGTCCTATAACTCACACATAAGCTGCAACACATCCAATCCAAAGAACCTAAGCATGACGCCCCTGCAGTTGGGCACCTGTAATACATACATATATATTCATGAGAGAAAGAAATGACAGAAAACAGGTCAGAGCCCGAGTGTAAAACAGTTTTAAAAATAGTTTATCAAGTATTTAAAATGATTTGCGGCTAATATCACAACCATGTTAGTATGCGACACTCTCTTGAGAATCTTCACCTTTCATCTAGTGTGCACCCCTAACGTACCTCTAGGAGATCCTAGTTATAGTTCCCACGCTAACTAGATTAACCACATGTATCCATTCTTTATAGCCCAAATTATTCCCACGTATTATCCTTATAATACATTTAATGATGTTATAAACATATATATATCCATTTAGATTCAATATGGATAAGTCCCTTATTAATTCAATACAACAAAGTGTTTTCATACATAATTATCTTACATTTCTACTTTATCCACATAGTAGATATCATCACACGTATATATATATATATATATATATATATATATATATATATTCACTAAATTATATATATACTATACTGCACCCTGAGACACAGCTGTGGTGCTGCATTACTCTGCTATCTTGTCCCAATACATCACGTCGCTATATAGAGGACTATAGGTTCGGTAAATATTCCTCGAACCACAAATATCAACACAAAAATTGGAGGCGAACATAGTTCTCATACCCACGGGTCATGCACATACCTACGTTCCCATAGTCAGTGGACTTATCAACTTACCGATAAGTCTTTCATAGTCCTATGTTCTCGAGCGACAAATCAAAAATCCCATGGATTCATCGGGATATGACTTACATCACGCGCAAACGTCCCGTCGATAGCAAGTAAGCTAGGTATGTCATACACATATATATCATGTATGCGCATTCACAAAGTCATACATATAAATATTCATATTTTCCAAATTAGGTTCGCCCACGACCCATAATTGTTATCATCCATTCTCAACACAATTTTTTTCTCAATTATTTCTCATAATGGATTCGTCTCTTTTATTCTCATTTATTATTTACTTCATTCTTACTGCTCATCTCTCGAAGTATTCTTTCTCACTAAGTATAAATTTCAGTAGGTATGCCCTCACTTACCTTCTAGTCTAAATCTTTCATGAGTCTCAATCTTTTAGTAAACGTACGCACAATTTTCAATGTATGAATAACTCCCCGTTAAAACCTCAATTTCATCTCATATTAATTTCACTCAATGAAGTCTACTTAGACCCTATTGGTCCTCTTCATAACCCATTATCCTCCATAAATAATAATCAAGGGTTCCTATGTACCTTAACCGGATTAAACAAAAAGGAGAAAAATAAGTAGTTTTCTAGGAGGGGTCGATCGATCGATCAAGCAGTTCTTATCCAGTTTTTCTGCAATATTCAACCTACGGGTTCAACCATTTTAATCCCTCCAAACCTCTATAATTTCATTCCAAACTCCCATCAAAGTAATCCAAGTGTATAAGTAATGTACATAAACAAGTTATAATGTAACGACATCAATAAATCCTCAACGAATCAATCAAAAAGGGGTTTAATCTCAAATCTCTTTATAAAACCAAATTTTGCATGAATAATCACCACCCTCTATTTTAATCAAGATTTTCTTCCCAAATATTATAATAAATTCATGGGTAATTATCTACATATGATCAAGATTTTAGACTACATGGGTTCTCCCTACAACACATATAAATTCTCTTCCAAACATATAATTCTTCAATTAAAACTTATGATTTTCATTCCTAGACTAACATGGAAGCTATATTAACTTGGAAATTAGCAAGATGGATACTTGCCTGGGATTCAAGGATATGATTTGTTGATGAAAATTATATGGATGCGTTCCTCATCATGCGATCTACGTTTTGGTGGTGGTGGCGGTGCAATCGGGTGAGTTCTAGGCCTTGGATTGCTTGAAAAACTCTTCACCTTCTTCTGAAATCTCTTCACCTTGTTCTCTAATCAGTTCACCTTCTTATCTAATGGTTGGGTTAGGCTTTATGTTTGTTAACCCCAACAGAGAACTCTAAATGGCTAATAATACTAAGAAAATTCTTGGGTTTAATTACCTAAAAATACCAAATGTCTAAAATACCCTCGTGGGGTGTCAATTAGGCCTAAAAACGCCTCGAGACCCAAACTAAACCCCCGAGTACACTTTCCTGACTATCTCGACCCTTCTAGACACTTTGACCCACTCAAAATGACTATACGGATGACTTATAATTTATTCACTTTAATAATAATAATTTAGTCCTGACACGACACAGGCGCGTCCCGAATTAAATTTCCATAATTCCCATTTTATTCACTCATGACAATTTTAATAAAATCAATCTCATATATTACTCTTCCCATCCAGTAATATTCAAAAAATTCCCAATAATTACTAACTCTAGTCACGATATTAAATATTTAAAATAAAATGCCGAATTAATATTAAATTAATATCTCAATTAAATTCAATAAATCCCCAATTTTAAAAGTCATTAAAATACGGGGTATTACAATAATACATCATTTAAAATATTGATAACTTATAATCGGGGTTTGTATAAAGGTAAATAGTGTTTTACACCCGTTGTAAATATACATGTTAAATTACATTAATTTGCACAGAATAATTTTGTTCGAACCCAATATATCTTTTTATGCAACCCCCTAATTAAAAAAACTTTCAATAAATTTAATTATTGTTATACTAACGAGATCAGGGTTGCATAAGGTTCGAATTGGTTCGATTTCAATATTAGTCAGAACCAAAACGAGAATCGGGGTTGACATGTTCTGCATTTATGAAATTGGAACCAGAAACGATTATGTGTATAATAAAACAAATCCGAACCAACAATTCTTGAGTTGGCCTCATTAAGTTATCGGTTCCAAATATGTATTTAAAAAATAAAATAAAACACAATAAAAAAAATTCCTCCTTGATTTGCCTCCCAAAGATTTCCAATTGCTCCCTCTAGCTTTCTCTCAAACTCTTTGGTTTAGAATGGTGTTTTATGCCATTCAACACACTTAGACTTAGGCTAATTATACCTAATCCCGTTTTTAGGCTTATGGGCCAAGCCCAAATGACCCGAACACTCCCGTTTGGGCCCGGCTATGCCTAAAAATGCCCAGAGACCCGATTACTACCCCCGGATACTCTTTTCTAACTATCTCGACCTATTCGGAGTCAACCGTGCGCTCAGAATTATCATCCGAAATACTTTATAACAACCTCTAATTTCGACCTCAAAAATGCACACAACAAAAATCCGAATAATTCAATATAACCTCGTCAGATTTAAATAGTTCATCTAACTCAAATAAAATCTCCAAATTATAAATTTAAATTTCTCCAATTTAAATAAATTTTATTTCTCCCAAAATACTTAAATTCTAAGTCCTCAAAGTTATGGGGTGTTAAATACTTCCCCGCTTACAAAAGAATTCCGTCCTCAAAATTAAGTTAAGCCTAATACTCCAAACCTATCTCCCAAGTCAGATACCCTTAAGATAACTACACCCATCTCTCCAACTTCTAATCACGAATTATCTAAAAACAGTCAAATTAGTTAACTAGGATGCCCATACACCCTGTACCTGTGCTCAACTGCATAAGTAATACCCGGCTTATTTCGGCGTGAAATCGTAATATGACTTCCATCTCGCAGTCATAACCACATACATGTAAAATAACCGAGGTACCCAACCCATAGACTAATGACCAAACATCTCGCCACTTGCAACGTTGAGCTAAGTTTCATGTGTGGGACGTCTCGCAAAGAAAAATCCGAACAAGGACCCCTCCCCGATACACTACTACCTAACATTGTCGATTAAGGAGATCCGTTAGGCCCTCAGTCCATGGCACGCACCCCCCAAATACCCGTCTCTTGACATAAAAGTATGCACATCCACTCTTATGCCACAAAAATCAACATATAGTACTGCGCCCTTACTATCACTAGTTTCCTTGTGCGAACTAAATTCGGAGCTATATTACCCAGCTCAAAAATAAATCGATCTACCCCTGGCTCTCATCAGTAAATGTCCCAACACACAGGATTAAGCATAAAAATATAATTTCATATTCATATCAGTATATTATGCAACACATAATAACATATATACACACATATATAGGTTAAACCCTCTTTCAAGCGACACCTAGAAAAATAAATCTTATGATGGAACAGCGAACCCAAAATCTTGCTATAACATTCACTATAGCCTAAACCATCGCTAACCAGTCAAAACTCAGCAGGTGGTCTACTCAATTCTCATAACACTTCAATACTTTTGTACAAATGTTCTCTCATAGGAGACACCAAAAGTTCCGCTACCCCATGGTAACAAATCATACATATCAATCATAAATCCACTACTACCAATGCACCCACTACATCCGACTCACTCTTGAATTTCAGTGCTAATAATCAAATGTTATTACTCACCCATGTCACTAGAAATGTATCATGTACTCATACGAATAAGGTAAAACTCTATCTCTAATTACCATCTAGCTTACCTCGTTAATAGTTCTTGAGCATAACTCTCATACCGGAACTAACCCACCATCTATTGTAATGGTCGCTTATTCAGGATCTCATCTTGTAGTGGCCCCCTACCTCACTTTAGGGAAATCCTTTTTCATGTGGTCCCTTACTGGGTATATCCTTCCATTGTGCTTCACTAGCACTATTTAATCTAATTTCTCTCTTAGGTTAAATTCTTTAACTCTATGGGCTCCTTTACCTTAGAAGCATTGATGAAATCTTGACAACAAAAGATATTGTCAACCTCTACAATAGTCATCCTAGTCGAATTTCCCATCCATTCTTGTGTATTCTCCCATTGTCCATTAGCCACTTGTGGGTTCCTTTATCATTCTCTGTATCCCCTTCGTCGATTATGAAGTGCGTTAAATAAAGTATCGTCTCTCTCACGATCGGTCACTATCTTACCCACTTGATAAGCTCTAAAATTCCACTTGCATCCCTGTTTGAACAGTGGATGGCCAATCTTATAGTCACACCATATCCAAAATTTCTCGTTTGATTCCCATATATTCTTCTTCCTAAGTGGTGACTTACTTTCGTCACCCAACGCTGCTCCTATGAGCTAAATTTTGTCCACAATTTAATTAGGGTGTCGTTGTACTCTACCCCACACAATTGCCTTTGGGTTACCTACATCCACTGGTCCATCACACTTACTTTCTTTTCAGGACTCTTTAAGGAGACTCCTCAAAATAATACCCCTCGACTCTCTCCCTGTCTACAAATTTTGGGTGATTTCGAAGTGGTATCAACGTTCTCTACAACAGTGCTTGGGGAAACTACCATCCCCGTGTAATTATCCTATTTGTTAACTACCTCAAACATTATTTATGGTGACCCTTATCAAGGTCATCATTCCCCAAATACTCTACATTTTTTGCCTCTCCTCTCCTCCAGCAGTTCTTCTGACGGCCCTCGTTGGTCGCACGATATTGTTCGATTTACCATACCCAACCGAACTCATATATGAGTCACATCAGTTATACTTAATAGTAGGATAGCGTAACTCACATACGTAGAGGAATACAACAATCCTATCATAAGGCTCTACATCAAAGAACGCTAAGCTGAAATGTGAGAAACCGCATAGATCCTAAGGATACTATAATCGGATTCTCTGATACCATCTACGACATCCCGCCTAATAAAATATCGGGTGATCAGTCCTATATAAAATTAAGCAGGAATCTCATCTGGTTCATTCTTAGCATCACTGTCGAAACTTTTTAAAACATTACTAACCACCTTGTATTCAAAAATCTGGTGTCAAATTTTATATTTTAGTTAAATCAGCATACATATGAAGGTATAAACTAAGCCATTCAAACCAATATGAGACTGAAACAAATCGAATAATTAATAAAAGACTTGTCGAATAAACCCTCTGCTAAAATTCCAATCCAATTTAATAGCCAACAATGAATAGAATAATCTGAGAACTAAATTTGAAAGTAATTGGGCAACATATCCTACATAACTGTAACTAAGAACAAATACCTAATCCAGGAACAAAGGGATGAGGTGTCTAATAAAAACTCCTGCTTGCATCCACATGTACCATAGCTGCGTGTCCCTGGAATAGATATCAAGTCTGGCGTCCCTATGACTGGACACCTAAAAGGTTTTGAAAAATATTTTTATAGCAAGTGTTAGTGCACAAAACGTTTTAAAAATATTTAACAAGTAATTTATTGCAATAAAAATCGGTCATTGATTACACATGTTAGGATCTCGTACACTCTCTCTTGAGTTTTTTCTCACCCCTCATCTATGGTACACACTTAACGTTCTATACTTAGCCCACCTAGCTAAACTACCCAAGCTAACTAGACTAAAGTAATAATATGAACTTCTCTACACGTCTAAGTTTCCTGTACCACCCATACAGTACAACATTTTAATAACGTCTCTCATATGTTAACAAATTATCATGCACCTTTGGCATATGCTATTCATTCACATTTATAATTAAGTCCCACTACTTAATTTATACAAAAAATTTGAACTGTTATCTCTCAATCCTCATAATTAAATCTCGCCACTTAATTTGCTTCACTTGTTCTCATTTATCTTTAGTTCGTTAATGAAGTTTCTCTACTTAATTCACCTAAATAGATATCCACAATCTAATACCTATAATTTCACACAAGTAGGGTTTATTAACTTTATAGTCTACTATCTCACATAAGTAGCTTATCCGTATGGTACATATATATTTCTCACACAATATATGTATACTATAAATTCATGCTTCACAAAAATGTTTCCTTATCACACATTAAGGGCTATTAGTTCGGAATGTCCCATCGAACATGGTTTAGAATGTCTCATCGAACCTGACTCGGAATGTCTCATCGAGCATAGTTCATAATGTTTCATCGAACATGGTTCGAAATATCTCATCGAACTTGGCTCAGAATATCTCATTGAGCTAGTGAATCATATCTCATGCAAGTACAGTATAGGTATTCACTCCACCTATTAGCAACACAGTAGGCATACATACAACCTAACTATTATATTTGCGTACGTAGTATATTTCTCTCTCATACTCACCATACTTATTATGTTATGATTTATTACACTCTCATAAATTATTGAGCATTCACACATCCCTGAGGCTCCTTGTTACCCCTTGTGTAAATTTCAATAGTTAAATCAATATTTACACTACTTATCTACTTATTAATTCATTCGAAGTTTCCGTAATTTGTTATGTTTCTCTCCGATAAATTACGACATAATTCATCTCAATTTATTCTCCTCTTAATCTTATCAATAAGACTAACTCAGAAACCCAATATAAGCCTACTGTAATATAATAAATCCCTTATTATATTCTACCAAAGTTTCAAGAGTTTTCCATGATAATCGATTTGAATGTTTAGGCCAAAAAGGGAAATTTTCATATTTTCTAGGACCCGAACCGGTTTGCCCCAGACCGGTTCTTTTTATCCAGATCGGTTTGCTCTGGACCGATTCATTTTATCCGGATTGGTTTTCCCTAGACCGGTTTCCTTCACAACACTTCATCTTCTTCATTTCGCAGATGTGTTTTTCACCACTAACACCCCTATAACTTCCATGTTTCTCCACCAAACTTCAAACCAATTGTCCCAAACCCTTCCCACATGTATTATTCGTTTTAATTATCATAATTTCTATGATATCATTTCCTCTACATGTGTCAATAATTCTACATGCAAACCCCTAACCAACATGCATCAACTTTATTTTTTTTCTCCCAAGAACATGGATTTTATCAAAAAAATTATCAAAACCCTATGCATGGGCATTATAAATACACATTTAATTGCAATAAACAACTTGCCTTAACAAAAGAGGTCTAATTATTTGGTGTTGATGATGATTCCACAAAGAACACCCTCAGTTGCTCCTTGATTTGTCTCCCACAGATTTCAAACTGATCCCCAATTGCTCCCTCTAGATTTCTCTTAAACTCTTTGGTTTAGAATGGTGTTTTATGTCGTTCAACACACTTAGACTTAATTTAATTATACCTAATCCCCTTTTTAGGCTTACATGCCAAGCCCAAATGACCCAAACATCCCTATTTGGGCCCGATTATGCCTAAAAATGCCAAGAGACCCAATTACTACCACCCGAGATACTCTTTTCCAACTATTTCGACCTTTTCAGAGTCAACCATGTGCTCAGAATTGTCATCCAAAATACTTTATAACAACCTCTAATTTCGACCTGAAAAATGTGACACAACAAAAATCCGAATAATTCAATCTAAACTCATCAGATTTACATAGTTCATTTAATTCAAATAAAATCTCCAAATTATAAATTTAAATTTCTTGAATTTAAATAAATTTTATTTCTCTCAAAATACTTAAATTCTAAGTCCTCAAAATTAGGGGGTGTTACACTTATGGATTTTGTATATTACGAATTGAACCTTATTAATGTTCCTTCTAATACTTGGTAGATTGATTCTGGTTCTATGTATCATGTTTCTAATTTGATGCATGGATTCCTTTCAACCGACATAACAAACTAAAACGATACATTTCTTTACATGGACAATCGAGCGGGGCCTAAGATAGAAGCTATAGGAGAATTTTATTTAATTTTAAATTCTTGTTTTTGTTTAGATTTGCAAGAGACTCTTTACGTTCCTACAATTTCTATATAAACTCTCTCTTGATGGTTATCGTTGAATTTAAAAACAACCGTTTTAATTTGATTAAAAATTCTTCCAATATTGGTTTTGGATTTATGATTAATGGTTTATATCAATTTAACCTTGAAAATATATTTTATGGATACCTAATATACTTGCATCCTAATGTTGTAATGAAATGTGTATCAAATAATTAAAATTCAGCTTACTTATGGCATAAACATTTAGGGCACGTATCCATGCCAAGAATTGAAAGGCTTATTAAATATGGAATTCTCCATAACCTGGATTGGACCGATTTTGATGTGTGTGGATTGTATTAAAGGTAAACAAACCAAAAACACAAAGAAATGAGCCAGAAGAAACACCCAACGACTGGAGATAATCCATACATACATATGTGAACCTTTTGATGGTCAATCTATTGGTGGAGAAAAATATTTTATTACCTTTGTCGATGATTTTTCATGTCATTGCACATTATACTTATTGCACGATGAATCTCAATTTATAAATGGTCTTGAAATATACATAACTAATGTTGAGAGACAATTGGGTAAAAAAGTAAAAACTATTAGGTCTGATAGAGGTGGTGAATTTTATGAAAGATATGATGAGTCGGGACAACGCCCTGGACCTTTTGCTAAACTCTTAGAAAAGTTAGGTATATGGGCCCAATACATATTATCGGGATCATCCTGACCGAATGGTGTAGCTGAAAGGCGCAATCCTACCCTTATAAAACTGATTATAAGTATGATAAGCAGGACTAAATTACCTATATTTTTTTGGATACATGCTCTTATGACCGTTGTCCATAACTTAAATCGGATACCTAGTAAGTCGGTTTTAAAGACCCCATTTGAACTTTGGAAATGATGGAAACCCACTTTAAGATATTTATGTGTTCGGGGTTGCCCGACAGAACTAGAATTTATAACCCACAAGAAAAGAAATTGGATCCTAGGATAATAGGTTGTCATTTTATTAGGGATCCAAAAAATTCAAAGGAATATAAATTTTTTTGTCCTAATCATACTACCATAATAATAAAAACTTGAAAGGCGAAATTCATTAAAGATGAAGAATTCAGCGGGAGTGAAAAAGAAAGGGATGTGATCATTTAATAAGCTAGGATACTAATCTCCATACCCCGAGTTCATAATGTATTTTTGTTCCTAACATAGTAGTTCAGCTGGTTAATGAACCAATCAATGACAATAAATAGCAAGTGAATGATCACTCACCTAAACAACCACATAACGAAGCTTCAATTAATGAACCTATTGTAGAAACACAACACGAAATGCCAATAAGAAAATGTCATAGAGAAAGGAGATTGGTTACCCCTGAGGATTATGTGGTGTATTTATAAGAGGCAAAATTTAACATAGGGGAAATTAATGGCCCAGTTTCTTATGAAAAAGTTATGAATGATAATGATTCTAATAAATGGATTAATTTCATGGACGAGGAAATAAAATCTATGAATGACAATCAAGTCTAAAAGTTAGTCGAGTTTCCAGAAGGACAAAAAATGGGTCGGGTGTAAATGGGTCTTTAGGACCAAATGCGACTCAAAAGGCAATATCAAATGACATAAATCTAGAGAAGTTGCCAAAGGTTTTAATCAACGAGAAGGCATCGAATAATAAGACCTTCTCTCCAGTTTTAAAGAAGGACCCTCTAAGAATCATATTAGCATTGGTGGCTCATTATGCTTTAGAGTTGCATCAAATGGATGTAAAAATATCTTTTCTGAATATGAGTTTAGAAGAAAAAGTCTGCATGGCACAACCACTGGGCTTCATAAAAGAAGGAAAGGAAAACATGGTTTTTATGTTAAAGAAGTCAATATATGGTCCAAAACAAGCTTCTCATTAGTGGTACCATAAGTTTCATGATACCATTATCTCATTTGGGATTAAAGAAAACATCATTTACCGGTGTATATACCTGAAGATCAATGGGAGTAAGTTTACATTTTTAGCTATATATGTTGACGACTTGCTTATCGTTAGCAGCGACCCTGGTTTATTGCGTAAATCTAAGGAATACCTTTCTTAAAAATTTTAAATGAAAGATACGGGTGAGGCACCCTTTGTGATCGCATTAGAGATATCTTAGGATAAATCACATGGAACGTTGGAACTATCTCAAAAAGCTTACATTAACAAAGTATTAGAAAGGTTTGGCATGCAGAGTTTCAAACCCATTGACATTCCACTTAAGAAAGGGGATAAGTTCAACTTAAGCCAATACCGAGGAAGTGAATTGGGGAGGGAGCACATGAAAGGCAAACCTTATGCCTTGATCGTAGGGAGATTACTGTATGCATAGGTTTACACTAGACCAGATATCAGTTTTACCATTAGGATACTAAGCATATCTCATAGGAATTTGAAAAATCATCATTGAAAAGCTGAAAATAAAGTATTAAAGCACTTGCAAGGGACTAAAGAATACATGCTCACATATAGGAAGACTGATCACCTTGAGGTGATCGGATACTCAAACTCAGATTTTGGAGGATGCCTTAATAGTAGGAAGATCACTTCGAGTTATGTCTTCCTCCTTGCTTGAGGAGCCATCATATGAAAAAGTTCTAAGCAGAGTGTTATTGCATCATTAACTATGAAGGTTGAGTTCGTAGCTTGCTTCGAAGCTAAAAATCATGGATTACAACTGCGAAATTTCATTTTAGGACCTAGAATCATGAGGTCAAACTCTAAGCCACTGAAAATTTACTCTGATAATGTTGAAGCAGTCTTCTTTTCAAAAAATGACAAGTGTACTAAGGTGGCTAAACTTATCGCGATGAATTACCTGTCAGAGAAAGAAAAAGTTCTGAAACAAAGAATGTTAATTGATCACATTACTACGAGTGATAACATAGAAGATCCTCTTACAAAAGGACTATTTATGAATACTTTTATGAAACATGTTCAAGAGATAAATCCCGATTAGTTTCATTGGATTGCTATTAGTTTAGTTATTTGAGACTACTATTTTGAATTCAATAAAAGTGTCTCAAATTTCTATCATTTTTGTCTTTAATGTATGCATACATGTGAATGTGACCTATTGTATGATAAAATTACCTTTTCTCAAAAGAAATAATGAGGCCATTATGATATCCCACATTATAGGCCGGGTTAAATAAAACATTGATTTTGTCGTATATGGATGGAACCACACTCCTGAATAGTATGGAACTGCCATGACTCGCACTGGTGAATTATTTAATTATGACAATAATTGTTGTTAGTTATTTTGCTTAATTGTGCACCTTATGTTCCCTAAACAAATTACGATGTTGTTCTTATTAGGACCAACTATGAGACTGTTGGAAATTAATTAATAAATTAGGTAATTTCGAAATTAATTAATATTCCACTTATTATGGTCCTTAATAAGTCAAAAATTAATTTCAATTAGTGGAGGTTGGGTAGTCAAATGTTAGTGGGTTAGTGGGTAGTTTTGCCTTTATTTTTTGCCCACTTTGATGGGAAGTGGGGTTATGGGACAAGGATAATTTCGTCCCTCCTTTCCCTATATAATCAGTAGGCTAATTTCATCATTAGGGACACTTAACACACAATTATTCTGGGCAAAAGGAAAAAATTAGAAATTCCATAAAATAAATTTTTTCCTTCATAATTTTGGTTCATTTAGAAGTGATTCTGGAGCACTAAAGAAAGGAGAAACATATCAACTTTCATCTCTAAGAAATGGACAAAGGTTTGTTCTTCATATTTAATTTATAACCAATTTAATTTAAAAATGCATGAAAATTGAATTTTTTGAATTAAGTAGTAATTGTGGTTTGTATTATAATGCTAGAATCGAAACAGTATATATATACAATGTTCTAAGAGGCGCGCCTATGCTCTGCCTAGGCTTGAGGCTAAGGAGAAATGCCTCGCCTTAAGCCTTTCACGCCTTATTCTTAATAAAAAGCTTAAGGAGAACTTTTTTTTAAAACAAAAAAGCTTTAGTGAAACAATATCTCCTTTTAAAGACTTTTTTTTTAAACCGGACCAATATCTCATTCAAAACAATTAAAATAAAAAATGGTGTTCCAAACCTCTGTGCCTCTCATCCAAAAAATGCGTGTTTTTCTTTTCTTTATTTTCATTTTTTCTTAGTATTTTTATTTGCATATATTCAGACATATTTTTAGGTATGTACGATTTTAGTACTTTTAATAGCCTTGTTATAGTCAAAAATGTTAAAATATGTTAAAAAATAAGGCCTAAATGCCTTTTCACGTTATTTTATGCATAAGATCCGCCTAGACTTTTAAGATTTAAGGCTTAGCCTGCACGCCTCGGTGGCGCCCCGCATTTTTTACAACCTTGTATATACAACAAATAGCCCTTGTCACATAATAAAGAATCGAAATGCTTTAGTCCATACAAATTCCATCATACTCAACCTGCAAAATTATCCAATAATGGTCCAATGCCAAACCAATTCCCCTCTAAAGTTAAATGGGTAATATTGCGATCATTAATGCCTCATTTACATTGTGTTTAGTTGGGTTGTATTTGGCCATCCGTTAGACCAACTAAGAGTCCACCCATAATAACAAGGCCTTTAATTTTTCTATTTCCACATTTTTTGTAATCCTATTGAGGATGTCTAAAAGAAAAGCCCTTAATAGTGCCAGTGAAGTTATAAACCACATGAATGCCTTTGTGCTTACAAAAAAATCCTCTTATTTTGCCTCTTAAGCTTGCATACATAATGTCACATATATAATTTCTCATCCTTCTTTTTTCCCCATAATTTTGTATAAAAGAATCTTCATTTTTCGTTGCCTTGAATTAAATAAATGAGGATCAAATACCAAAAAGTCCCTCAAATATTTTTTAATACACACTTATTCTAATTCTTTTATTTTGTATCAAAAAGTCCCTTATTCTCTTATATTTAAAGGAAAGTTCGAGGGATTTCCCTAAGAACCATTGCAAATAAGAGAAGGTTACTCTCTTTTGCCAATACTACTAGTTGAAGTGCATCATCTTTGGTGCAAACCTTATCCATCTATCCAAAGCTCTAGGGGGAAATTTCCTTGCAAACAAGAAACATACATTGGTGCTCCACCCATTGTACTCGCATCTTCTCTCACTCCTCATCTTCTCCAATAGATTTTTCTCACATCCGTGAATCGGTTCGGGTGGGGCCCACCCTTCGACCAGTCAACCCAAGTCAAGGTCCTATTAGAATTACTCTCCCCAAATTTCATGGTTACAAATGTTGGTAAGTAATGGTCATCAGCATTACATGCCCCCTTGCAGTGGCTTTCGAATATTGGGAAATATTTTCTATCCGAGATCACTTCGATGGCTAGATCTCCATCCATTTCAAACCATTGGGCCCCTTTTCTCCATTATTCAATCGCGACCGTTGGATACATTAGATTGTTGTACCACCCATGGCCCAACGAGCCTGGTAAATCATACGAGTCCACAAAGTTTAGGTCTAAATTTATCAAGTAAGAATATATGGTTGCGAAATTGAACAAGGGGATGCATGATTTGGACAGGAGGACAAAACGTTGGTTCGAGTAGTCGAGAAGGGAGTTGGCTAGAAGACGTCGTTCGACTTCAATCATGTTCGCATTTCCCCACTCAACTTCCTTCATTTTCAGAGATGTTTTATATTAGACGATGTTGATTATTTGACAATTAACAAGTGTGATATCAATACAATATGCATTAAGATATAATTTAGACACCATTATGCCTTTACTATATTGTTTGCAAAAGAAGTATATATATATATTGAAATTCAAAAACAATGTTATAAGAGTGAAGTTAAACTTACTAAAAGAAAGTTGAAAACTTATTTTGATTGGATAAGTTTCTTTATACTACCGGTTTCTAAAAATATTATAGTTATCATCCTTTGACACGATAGTTTGAGTAAAAAGGGTGTAAAAATTGCATTTTCCATGTCATAAATATTACATGTTTTAGGAAAGGAAAAGATAAAAGACTTGTGTTGTGAACTGGATGAATCAGTAGTTTGCAACAGTAATTTGTTGGGGACTCGCACAGACATGTGATGGTTATTAAGCAAACTTATACTAATTTGATTTTTCTATGTACCTTTTCTTTGAGTATGAGTTTGAGCTCAGTTTTAGCAAAAAAGATTTTACTTTTAAAAGTCAAGCACGTAAGGAAAATATTGACTTTAACATAATAAACAATTCGAGGTTCAAATTGGTTCGATTTCAATATTATCCAGAACCTGAACCAGAATCGGGGTTGACTGGTTCTACATTTATGAAATTAGAACCAAAAACTATTATGTGTATAATGAAACCAATTTGAACCAACGATTCTTGAGTTGGTCAAATTAAGTTATCGGTTCCAAATATGTATTTAAAAAATAAAATAAAATGCAATAAAAAATTTCCAAGTATAACATAAATTGACACTGTAAGCAAATATTATAAATTGACTCCAAATTCCAAAACTAAAAATCAATTAAAAACCTTTAAATTAATAGAAAACATAACATTTTTCACATATATGAAGCTTAAATAAAATCTTAGATCGGACCGGTTTCTATTTGTTCCAAGATCTTAGTTCGGTTTGGTTCCGGATTTGATTGGTTTATGATTCGATTTGTGTTTGATTTTTTCTATAACCAAGAAAACCAGTTATGCAATTTTTGGAACCAAAACCAAAACCAATAATATACCAACATACGGTAACCCTATTTTCTCGATTTGGTTCGTATTGTTGATTTTTATAGTTTCAATGCACACCCCTAATGGAGACACATCCAAAAATATGGTGTCTCATACATTATTTGAGAGTTACTCATGTGACCTACCTATTAGGTATATTGTCTTCACTTTCGAATGATGGAATTTAAGGTTATGCTTTCCAAGTCAAATGGGCACGCATAACATAAAATGTTATGTCCATTTTTTGTCTTATATGTTCGGGGCTGAAAAATCAGCAAATGTACCAAAAGTAAAATGAAAAGGGGAGTTTGTAAGAAATAAAAATATATAGTGTGCAAAAAAGAGAAAGATAAATTGTATAGTAGCTCCAATAAATCTATAGTTAAAGTGGGTATGAGTTATGGACATAGTAAAAAAAATTTGAACCACGTAAGCGTTTGTCTTGTGTGTTTGTGCATATGTTCTTGCAATATTATTCTCGTGTTATTTTTGCCTACGATATGATCTTAGATCCATGCTCAAAATAACCTTGTTTACAATCGAGTTATTGAATCGTAAGGCCCTAGCCAAACTTTCAATGGAATATTTAGTGTCTAATTTCCTAACAATTGGCCTCTCTCTTTTTTAAAAACTTATGAACATGGAAGTTGTGAAAATAGGTATGTTTCTAAGGGTGAAATTTCAACTAATTAATTGTCAAGTAATGCAAATTAAATCATTTTTAGTTTAAACTAAATTTTAATTTTACTAAATTAAATCAATTAGTCTAAATTACATGTAGTTGGTGATTAAGATAGGAATCAATAAAACCAATCAACAGCCAGATAAGGATTTTATAGTTAAAACCCGCACGAGAAAAATCACTATCACCCCCAACCTACTTACAAGTCCACTAGTACTGAAATCAATGGTTATGAATTAATAAGAACTTAAACACGACTTACATACATGACAACGATAACCACCAGGATCCATCTCCCCTACATTATATTCATCTTCCACTACTCGTATTAGAAATAGTTGCTTCAGTCCAGGAAGCAGTTGCACAAACTTCAAGACCTTGGTATTTATCGATATTGATTGGAGACAATCATCTCATATATAATCCAATGTAATATCTCCTTGAATGTATAAGATCTCAGGGGATTTCTAAACCTATGGTCTATTTTGATTGCATGGATTTGACAAGATCTCATAAACAACAGGATTCTAGAAAAATTAAATTAGCATATTAAAAAGACTAGCCTTTTTCAATTGGAATACACTTTTAAATGTCTTTACATAGCTTAGCAGTGAAAGAGATCCAAATAAACATATTTTCCAAGATATAAGTCCTCGTTCTAATGAGGTCTTTCAAACAAGGGGTTCTCATTGAAACTTTTTCAGTCGAGGGTCATTTTTTTCAAATAGTTTGTCCTTATTTGAAGCACTTTGATCACCATTTCTCGTTTGAAATCTACTTTTAATCTAGGTCCACTACCATGAAAAACAGTTCCTCGTTCGAAACCACATTCGATCGAGGGTGACCTCATTCGAATGAGATCACTAAACATTGAGCATTGACAACAAAATTAAAATATTTAAAAATATATGTTTCAAATTTGTTTTCATTAAAGTCATGCCATGTCACTTATGTAACACCTCGTGTTTCAATTAATTGTCTTTAATTAATTTGGAGAAAAATAAAATTTCGAATTTAATGGTCTTCAAAAATTTAAATTGGTTTTATTAGTAAATTTTCAATCGGGAATTAATTTGGATCTATTATAAAAAGGTTATGAGTATTTTATTTTTTAACTAGCAGGTGCATTTTTAAGAATATCATATTATAAAGTCTAATTTTAAAAGATTGCATTTTGGCTTGTGGGGGTCATTCAAACAACAACGCATGTAGTTCAAACGACGTCGCATGTCGTTCGAACGACTGGTGTCCCCGTTCGAAAGACAGTAAGTCGGTGGATTAATTAAGAGTTTTGATTGTTTTATATACCTAAACTGCGACGGGGCTAGGACTCTTACAATCACTTTTCTCTCAAACTTTCTTCCAGAAATCTTTTTCAAACCTATTTACTCTCATATTCAACCCCTAGTCCCAACTTTTATCAAAATTTTAACATAAGAAGTGGAGGTTACATTGGTGTTTCATTTACAGGAGTTCAACAGTCTATTCAGATTTTGTTTAATTGATCATAGGCATGAATACTCTATTCATTTCCATTAGTATTATGCGTTTTAAGTGTTGCCTAAACCTTAATTTCATATTTTTCTTAAAACCAATTAGCAATCTAATTGGATAAAGTGGGCTAAAATTGGGGCTGCTTTTATGAAATCTTTCAATATGAATAAAATTCATAACTCTTGGGTACGTAGGATTTATGAATGAATTTTGGATTTTGTTGGTATAGGTTGCATATAAAAAAACCTAGTTTTGGAATAAATGGATTTCGGGGCGTATAACTCATATAAATTGTGTGGAGATAATGAAATTGATAATATGACGTATTAATGATGAAATTTCAGTGTTTATTTTAAAATAATTAATTGGGATCAATTTTGGTGAAATTAAGATTTAATTGAATTGAACTATCATGTGTAGTTTTATACAATGATTATTATGCTTGGTTGTGTGATTTATTGGTATTATTATATTGCCATTGTGACGACGGGTTTTGGGTATTTTTGTTCTCCCTATATTTTAGGATGCCCTATAGGTATGGGACTAGTGGGTAATCCTTTAGATGATTACGTCTTCTAGGTATGGGACTAGTGAGGGTTAATGTGATTTTTATCATATTGGGGGATGGGCTGATTTTCGGTATTTTATTGTCATTACACTAGCCTAGGCATGAGACTAGGTCTAGATTTAAGTTAGAATTTCATCCTATACATAGGGTAGGACGTATTGATAACTTGGGGATCTTTAGGTATGGGACTAAGTGGTATTTTGAGGATCTCACATCGATAATAAGGGTGGGGGATTTGGTTAATTGAGAAATTGAGAAAATTGAGAATTAATGCCTAAGAAAAATGAGTATTAAAATTTGTGGCGACATAATGTGTCAGGGACTGACAGTTTAACCGGATCAGCTTGGGCAATTTATGTCATGTCGTGTGTGGAACATTATTGTCATATTACGGTGGATCGACAGTTTAAACGGATTCGGGTGGCTATTGACAAGGGGAAGTGTAACACTTTGGTGGAAATTACCACCCAGGGAGGGAGAACAGCCAAAATAAAAAGTGAGAATAATAATAAATTTGGGTTAATTTAAAAAAAATTAACATCGTGGGACTTGGAAATTTAAAATCATATTGGTGTGTTTTTGAAATGGGGATCTCTGCGGGTAGTTAGTGATTTACATTTATCGTGTTTAATTACTCGTTTAATTAAAATACTCTATTGTGATATTTATTGAATATAATGCTATTGTCTGGGTTCACGGACCCTATTTGAGGGGAGTAGTGTGTATTCATCATCGGGTCTCTGAGCACGTGTATTGACTAACATTTTTCAGGTATTAGTGTTGGAGTAGCTGCATAGGATGTTCGGAGTTATCGTTTTGAGGTGCAGCTGGAGACTATTTCATTTTTGTTGCTTTACTTTAGTTTAGACTTTCCTTTTCAATCGTATTTCATTATGAGACGTTATTTGGGTTTTATTGGGCCTTTTGGTTCTAAGGTTGTTAGATGATTTCAGCTGGATATTCGCAGTTACTTTCATTCGGTTTTAATAAATTCATTAATGGTGATTGGATCTAATTGAAGTTTTATCATGTAACGGTTCTCTTATCGTTTAGTTGTTATTATCATTTGGGATTGAATCAATTATTAATCTTGTGGATAAATTATTTTATTGTTTCATATATGTCTCATGCTAAGAATTGTATTTATTTAGTTCACGCTCGGTGTAGTCCGACGGCGGTGGATGGTCACCCCGTCTATCGGATTGCACGAGGTGTGACAACTTCCAAACAATAAAGTACACTACAAGGAAATATAAAACTTAGAAAACTTTTACCTTTCCAAATTTTTGATATGGAATGAATATGTCTTATTCGATTTGGTAATATTTGTCATAGATCTTTATCTCTTAGTCTTTAATTGATGTAGCATTATAACTTGATAGAATCGATACAAAATATTTTGACTTAAAGGTTTTTTCTGGAATTAACTAAACACAACTAAAACCTAAAAGGGGTGTAAAACATGACCTTACAAGTTATTTAACGAAATAACTATGTGAACTTTGTTTTCTTATTTAGGATATATGTTTGCATTAGAGTAATACATCAAACAAATAGACATCTTAAGCCTAAAATTTTGAAGTTTATATTTCAAATTTTTGGAAAATTATAATGGAGGATTATTTAACTAAAAATCCAAAAGAGATGAAATTTTCCAAATGGAAATTAGTTCATCGAAAATCTCTTATCATTTTGAGGCTATAAATATCAAAGGAGGTTGCATTCAACCAAAAAAATAAGAAGATGACGACGTCTCTAATGGATTCTAATGATACACTATTTTGCACTTAGCATTTAGAAGGCTATAAAACCCTCGACAACCCTCAAGCAAGAGTAAATTTCCTATGGCTAACCTCTAGCCTTAAACAGATCACCACTTAGTCCCTAAGACCTTTCGTGATCAATGGATCATAGAGACCTCATGTCAGATAGATATGACCTATCGAGGTCACCTAACAATCAATAGTAAGGTATAACATTATGAAATACCTCGAGATCAACCATTGGCAATCCTATAAAAGACCACAATCTCCCAGGCCTCTAGCAGAGCATCTGTAACCAGTCTAAAGGTTATGTGGAAAGTAGAACACTATTACACCTACTGCCACTACGCAACTCCACTTTCATTGAAAGCTCCCATTCGCATTTAATTCTACCAAAAACTACCTTACATCACCTGCAAATCCTTTGGCTAACACTCCACCACTTTATTGACACCGTCATACTTCAGAGCGACCACAACCATGTTGTGACAGTCCACCCATTCTCTCTATTAGAGTTTGCGTATAAAAGGAAGACTAGAGAAGGGTTCAACGAGAGAAAAATCTCGATTACTTAAAAAGATTAATATATTCAAGAAATTGAACTTAGAGATAACTAAGAATTTCAACATTCTTAAGTGTTTACTCCTTATTCTAGACTCTCTCAACCCATTATTGAGAGCATATATTTATAACTGGGATCGTTTGTAGTTGCCATATATCATTTTTATTAGGTTGACCCCTAAATTAATAATAAAATAGTGAACTATTGACTTCCTCGGGTCCTTTGGATTGTTGACAATGGCCACAAGACCTAAGAATCATTTAACCAAATCTCAAGAGGTCTAAGGACCAGCAATAGAAGCTCAAGATTAGGTCTTTACAGCAATAGAAGCTCAGGATCTCTTACCCCGGGCCAATAGTCGAAGGCCTAAGGACCTAAAAGACTAAAGGAAACATAAGGAATATTTTCCTCCATGGTTCCATTTGAGTAAGATCTATGGCCCATAAAAATTCACTTAGAGAACTTCTTCATTCTTGGTTGAGGTTAACACATCCTTAGGCCAATAGTCAATGGTCTAACAACCTTAAAAAGATAAAAGGAATCACCAAGATTTTCATTCTTAGTTGCATTAAAACTGACTAAGGTTTAAAGATCTATAAAAGTCATTTCAGAGCAGTGCTCCATGCTTAGCTGAGGTCCACACATCCTTAAGCGATTAATAAAAGATACAAGGACCTAAAAAATACTAAAGTCATCTCAGAGCAGTGCTCCGTTGGCAATTACGAATGAAATATTTATGACCTCTGTTAGCAGTCAAAAATTTAATATTTGTAACTGTCGACAACAGTTACAAATATTATATTCGTAACCGTTGACAGCAGTTACAAATTGGGGTCACCAGTCATAACCCCCATAGGGGTTATAAAAATTTATGACTGCTGTTAGGAGTTACAAATTTTCTTTTGTTACCCCTAACTTATGACAATAAATAGCAGTTATAAAGGTCATTTGTGACTGCAAACATCACTCACAAATCTCCCATTTTGGTGTAGTGTATATGATCTTGGAGTCATAAGAAAATCAAGAAACCCTATAACACCTTGATTGACAATATTAAGGCGTTCATCGTCTGTACATATGTTGTCGTCAATTAATTTTACATCCATAACTTTTTTGGCGAGTCCTCAATGATAAGCACCCAAAAGCGTATATTTTATACCCCGAATAGATGTATTTTAGTTGCTCATTCTAAAAAATTTGGGTCTTATACGCGTAAATATTTATTATGCAGGTTGATTGCCGTTTGCGGTGTTAAAAGCTATATTTCAAGGCAATTTGCAGTCAAATGGAGCTAATTCACCAATTCCGTAACGGTAGCCTACCCCAAACCCAGCCCAAACTATTGCCCCCAAGCTCGTGTGTGTTTAGTTTGTTCCTTTCTAATTTTTTTATTAGTTTTTAGTTTGAGTCGTTTCTATTTTTAGGTTTTATTTTAGATTTATTTAGTATTTTCTAGATTTTATTCTATATTTTTCTATTTTAGTTTTATTAGTGTACTTTTATTTTTATTAGTTTTTATTTTATTATGATTATTTTTTTTAGTTTTATTAGAATATTTTTTTAGGACTTTAGTTTTCATTCAGATTTTAAGTTTTTATTTCTTTTTTTTTATTTTAGTTTTTATATAGCTTAGGATTTTATTTTTTTATGTTTTAATATTTTTATTTTTATTGTTTTTAGTTTTTTTTATTTTTTGTTAGATTTTTTTTAGTTTTATTAATTTTATGATTTTAGTTTTACTTATTTAGGGTCACAAACTAACACATACACCCTAAACCCATACACAAACACCCTACTACCATACACACACCTATACACCTAAAACTAACTCCTCACCCTCACTCTCATTCCCTACACCTCACTCACACCTAATAACCCCCTCCACCATCTTCAACCTCCAACACCCACATTTACTCTCTCTCCTCCTTTAAAACTCCATAACCAACTATCCATCTTCTTCTCTCTCTACCTCCATTAAAAGACCCAACTCAATCAACGTCACCATACCAAACCACCATAAACCCCCTGTCAACCTCATGCCCTCAACACACTCACACCCCGTGCTCGTCTCACCATTTCCATACACACTCCAGCCAATTCCCAAAAATTCCCCTTAGCCCCATGTGTGCCATGCATCTCCTATTTAAAGAAGAAGAAGAAGAAGACCCATTTAATAGGAATATCTCCAATTTATGTTATACACCTTATGTGATAAATTTCTCTACACCCCTCTATAGGTGATATTTGCATTTTTAGCAAATATCTAAATATAGAGGTGTGTAGTGAAATTTATCTCTGGGATGAATTCCACCTCACCCATCTATAATGAATTTTTGCATTTTTAGCAATTATTTCATAATAGATTGATGTAGTTCAATTCATCCATCATCATGTAAATAGAGAGAGAAAAATTCTAGAGAAAAGTAGAGAGATAGGTTAGATTAGAAAATAAATTAGGAAATTATTTTTGTAAATAGTTTTTATTTTTCAGAGATTTGGTGAGATTTAATTGTGAGTAATTGAATTTTATGGAAGAAGTTAGAGTTCAAATTGTCAATTTCAAAGAGACTTGTTTGAAGATTTGTGCTATTACCCTTCTGTTTTATTTGTTTATAGCCTTGATTATTTTTTCATCATGTTAGGCTAGATACCCTTTCAATAGGTGGGGTCAACCCCTATTTGATGTTATTTTGATTTAATTAGTTTGATTACTTGAAAATTCCCTTTGAATATTAATTTTGATCCCTCGCCCTTAAATTTACGCCTCGAGAGAGGGTAAATGATTTTCGAGAGAAAATAGAAATTCTAGTTATAATACCTATTTTAGATTCGAACAAGAGATAGGGGTTTCTTAAGTGTGGTATTATTCCTTGAATTTATACTCTAAAATTCATTGTTCTAGATTTACATAAATTTTGATAAATCGATCCTAGCGGGTGATTAATTAAAAGGAGTGTAGATTTATTTTTCTAGACTTGTGGGAGGTTAAACTTAATTTTCTAAAAAGTTTCTATTAAAATTACATTTGCAATGAGAGTTGATTTGTAATTTTGATATTAATTTGGGAGAATTCAATTAATTAAATTAATTAGTTAGGATAGCTAAAATTTTCGGTGTAGACCCACTCCTTGATTGTTCTCACATTTATTTACTTCACTTATCTCTTATCTTAATGTTAGACTTTGTTTTTCATTTTAGTCATTTTTTTAGTTTGTAATTTGATCTTCCATTTAGTTTAGTGTTATTTAACCTCACCTCGCCCAATTATTTTAATATTTGAAAAAAGCTAAAAAAAAATAGAAAAGGCAAAAATTCCAAACAGAAAATGAAAAATTGAATTACAATTGAGTTTTTCTCTAGCTTACCCCCTTGATGTGGATTGACATCCTCACTTACTGCTCTATACTTTATATTGTTATATTTTGTAGGTAATCCAGGATTTTGATTAGAGGAGCTTTTCAAGCAACGACGAAAAATATACGCAAACGTTCTTTCTATCAAATGGCGTTGTTGCCATTCTTGGGAGCATGAAGCACTTGGAGCGGATTTTATATTGTAGTTCATTTATTTTTCTCTTTTTTTTTAGTACCATTTTTCTTTATTTTATAAGGCTTGTATTAGGAGTTAATTAATTTTCTTGTATTAAGGTGCATAGAGACACCTTTATTTTATTTTTCATTTTAAAAATTGTAATATTTGAAGACAACCTTGAAAGGAAACCCGGACAAGGTAGAAAGAGGGCGTCCAAAGGAGAGGATTTAGAAGCCTCTTTACCTTGGGTCAGTAGGACTCAAATTTTTTGGCACCTTGCGACCTAACAAATCGTGGGAGGTCGATCTCTTGAACTCTCGCGCCTCTCCTGTCAGCGAGTCAATTCTTGTGTGTGATTATGTGCTCTTCTGTGATTTTATTCTTGCATTTATTTTCGAATGGTTTGATGAATTAAATTGCTAAGACCGACACCCGATCACTCGCGAGAAGGGATTTCATCACCCGACTCACTCGCTTACCAATTGTGTGCTACCCTAGCCATCACTAAATTTAAAATCAATTAACTAGGTAGCCCAATAGGAGAAGATTTTCCAAAGGTGATCACTCAGATTATTTCGTGATTTTTTATCGCCCGCGGACTCAATTAAAATTTGACTACCCTTTCACTAAATCTAAAGATAAAAATTGGCTATATGCTAGTTAGGAATTCTCCTTAACTTGTTTGTGTGACCAATTCATTTTTTGGTAGTCGATTTTAGTTAGTTCATCCATTCAAAGAGTCCACCTATTTTTCCCACTATTTTAAAAAAAAAAATCCAAAAATATTTTCTTCCTTTATTTTACACAAAAATCCAAAAATATTTTCTTCCATTATTTTTAGAAAATCCAAAAATATTTTCTTCCTTTATTTTTATAAAAACTCCAAAAATATTTTCTTCTATTATTTTTATAAAAAAAATCCAAAAATATTTTCTTTCTTTCATTTTTAGAAAAATACAAAAATATTTTCGTTCCTTCCAGCAAAAAATTTAAAAAACTCCAAAAAATACTTCTCTCCACATGGCCGAAGAACGCCCTTTCCGGGACTACTTTCGTCATTTTCCATTGACACGCGACACGTGTGAGAATGATCCCGACCCGTCTCTTTATGATATTATTAGTGGTCACAGCTCTCTCCCGAGTATCGTTAGTACTCTTGACCCATCTATGCACGCAGCTCCTATTCCATCACCCTAGGTGTCATGTGTCGACGTGTCGCAAATATTGTCGTGCACCCATTATTCTTATACCGATCATATTTCCCATGAGTGCCCTTACTCTTCATATCCCTACGAACCCACCTTGGAACATGTGTATCCATATGACATTGTTCCAGAACCCACCTTGGCCTATTATCCCAATGTATCTCACCCTGAGTTGTGTGAGTACCCTAGTTATTCATGGAGGCCTGATCAACCTTCCATGCTATGAGAATCCCAACCAGATGTTGTGGATCCTCACACGTTCCAACAATCGTCATGGCAACCTTGTGAACCCATTCACGATCAGTTCCCTCACTATGCAACCCATGAGTATCAATCATTTGTCCATCATGAAAGCGATCCTTTTGTGTATGATGAGATTAGACCCACTCCACACACTTCATTTGAGTATTCTCCATACAGTCATGATAGTAGCGAGTTGTTTCCACCTCAACCACAACCACCACCTGCCACCACGTCATCACCATCATCCACCTTGCTCTCGAGGCACTCTTGCAACACTTTATCATCGAGCAAGAGCAAGACACACAAATTCATACTCAATCTCTCCAAAGGTTTGAACAAAGATTAAATGACTTTGAGTGTGCAAGAGAGTCGGACATTCCCATGGATCCAACCATTGTTTCTTTTGAGTTTGATGATGATGTGTCCTCTTGTGACACAGATTTTGAGTGTGACCAACCCTACCACCATGAGAATCTCAAAGTTGAGACCATTCCATGGTCTGGGTCCCGAGTTGACACTTGTGTTGATTTATCCATCGATAATGAACCTAATTTAATCCCACCATGTCCACATGAACCCCACCTTGAGGTTCATATTCCCTTTCCCGTCAAATCCAAAATAATGCCCGAGTCTACACCTATCGAGCTTCACCCTTTTGTTCTCGAGGACCAAATTTATTCTAGGTTAGCTCTGGCTACAATTTCTCACCATTTTCTTGAGATTAAACCCTTGATAGTTCCGAACTATCCGAATATGGATGATGTCCCACCATGCATGGCTCCCTTTAATCCCGATATTTCTAGTGATTCCTCTATCTTTGGTCTTGGTGCCTCGTTTGAACCAACCACCCCATTCATCGACGACATAATGGTGGATAAGTTTATCACTCACTCATTTATTTTCACACTTCCTCCTGCGAGTTCCCTTGTGGATCACTCCATGCCTCATGAGGAGTGTGTGTCCCCTACTCTTGAGTTGGATTATCTTTCCCCACCATTTATTCCACCCGATCCACCATTTATCCCACCCGATCCACCATTTATCCCGCCCGACCCACCCATTATCCCTTTTACCCCACCACCTAGTTTAGATCTTGATTTTACACGTTTCAGGTTTACATATACATTTTTGGATCCTCACCTGAAACCATCCTCCACCTTCCACGAGAGTTATGATGATACTCTCCATTTTCGTGACCTCGAGCTTGTTACCCCCATGCATACCGCTTCCTTGTGGTGTTGATTTTTCTTCTCAACAGCTCCCTGGCATGTCATGGTGTGACCATTATCATTTTCCATTCATACAACAGTCGTGTGATTTCTCTGAGTCCCAACCCATTCCACTTTTTACACCATTACGCCTTCCTCACCAACTAGAGCACCATTATTATAGGGCCCTAGTTGCCCTCACCTTTAAGCTCAACAAGGCCCGTGGCCGATACCTTTTCATCATTTCCACCTTAACTTTTACCTTAATACCCACCCGCCCATGGTCTACCGATGCTTTGCATCGCGTGATGCCCTTTGTTATACAAGTGCATCGACCCTCTTTAGACTTTATCCAACAGGACTGACATTTCATTCTTGTTTGGGGGTGATTATCATCACCAAATTTTTTTTGTCATCCCTCTGTTCCTAGATCTTATCTTTTGTGTGAGATCCCTTCGGTCCGGCCGAAGTCATTAAACTTAGCGCTACCGGGAGGCAGCCCACATTTCTTGTACTAGTCTCATCCTATTTGTGGGTGCTATTTCACATCACCCAATGCTTTACCATGTTATGGACTTGTACACATTTTTTCTCTCACTTCTTATTAAGGTTCATTCTTGGTGATATTTGTCCACTTCATTAGCGGTTCATTCTGGTAATCTCTTTCCTACCTTATGCTCTCAATTATAAAATAATTTTATCTAACAACTAGGACGATGTTCCTTTTTGTTTGGGAGAGGGTAATTTTATCAAAATCGTACCTCTTTAGAAAAAATTTGATTTTTAAAGTTTCGTGCAGTTTCTTTCATCTCATTTATTAATGTGAGTTTTCAATCATCCATATTTTTAAGTCTAGGAATCAAGGTAGAGAATTTATCTTTTATAACTAGCTTATGTTATACATAACAACGCATTTTGCAGCATGAATTTCTAGACTCAACAAAATTTGCGCACTTATCACGTCACTAGTTTAGAGTTGAGGAGTACTACAATTATCAAGAAAACCTTAAGGATCACTAGTAGAGACTTTATCTTGTGAGATTCATTCCTTTCACCTTTGAGAGAGTTTTACGCAATCTCCGAGTCACAAGTTGATTCAACTTCGTTTGGGTCCGCACTTTAATTGTTGTATGATCTCATTATTCTAAATTTTTGGCTTGATCACTGAGAATGACATCATTTTCGAGTTGTAAGAAACGCGTGTCTTGAAGTTTGTCCCGATCACCAAACTTTCATCCATACCCTCACCCCTTTTTCATACCATTTACCATTCATGTAACCCATTATGTTACCATATTCACATATTCCCTGCATCATCCATATACATACCCCATTCCATTCGTACATCATCCATCATTTTGAGGGGAAAAAGTGTTCAAATGTAAAATGCCTTCAGTGTTGAGAGTATAAAAGAATAAAAAGGAATAAAACATAGAAAAACATAGAAAAAAAAAAGAAAAAATAAAAAAAGAGAAGAGACAAAAGAAAAGAAAGAGTTTTTAGTTAATTTTTATATAATAAAGACATTTATGCCTAAAGTGATATACACTCTCTCACATCGCATATCCATCCATTTCGCATCCATTTTACATACATCATTTCACACATCCATCTTATCCTACCTTATATTATCCCACCATTCTCATTTCATTTTTCCCTCACCCATTATCATCCATGTTCTCCTAGGTGTTCGGGAAAATGAAAGTCGACGTGGTGAATAACTCGACGTTCTCACTATAGTGATTAGCATTCTTTCATGAGATTATTTTCTTCCTAAATGTTCGTTCTTTCTTATATGTGTGTGAGGCGTTTGAACTTGCTTACATTTACTCACCTCCTCACGCACAAGAGAGATACACTGACCCTAATCTCGAGAGTTCGTTTGAGAGAGATATATCCAGTGAGATTTTGAAGTTGAAGCATTGATTCTGAAGAGGCAATCTAGGAATTACTCTTATGATGCTCGACCCATTTTAACTGATTCACACACAGACATTGAGTTCTAGGAAGGATGTGCCTTGAGTATTTACTTAGCTGAAATTTTTACACATTCTAGCTTGTATTTCTCAAAACATTTATCTCGTGATGGATTGTGCAATTATTCTACGTCTAATAAGAGACTGACTATCTTTCAATAAATCTTTGCAAATAAAGAATTTTTTGGGTATATTCCCTGCAAACCCTCATGAGACACAACTCGTCTTGTAGGGAAACCTAAAGGTTTAAAGGCTTGTTGCACATGCTAAGTGCAATCGCAAGTGCCTGCGAAAGTGGTACACTTTTGGCTTCTTATCTTTCTCTTTCTCTCTATCTTATTGCTCGAGGACTAGCAACGCTCTGTTTGGGGGTAGTGTGATAAGCACCCAAAAGAGTACATTTTATATCCCGAATAGACGTATTTTAGTTACTAATTCTCGACAATTTGGGTCTTATACGCGTAAATGTTTATTGTGCAGGTTGATTGTCATTCGCAGTGTTAAAAGCTATATTTTGAGGCAATTTGCAGTTAAATGGATCTAATTCACCAATTCCGTAACCCTAGCCTACCCCAAACCTAGCGCAAACTATTACCATAAGCCCGTGTGTGTTTAGTTTGTGCCTTTCTAATTTTTTATTAGATTTTTAGTTTGAGTCGTAATTATTTTTAGGTTTTATTTTAGATTTATTTAGTATTTTCTAGATTTTATATCCTATTTCTCGATTTTATTTTTATTAGTGTATTTTTATTTTTATTTGTTTTTATTTTATTAGGATTTTTTTTTTTTAGTTTTATTAGATATTTTTTAGGACTTTACTTTTCATTTAGATTTTAAGTTTTTTTTCTTTTGTTTTATTTTTGTTTTTATATAGCTTAGGATTTTATTTTTTTTAATTTTTAATATTTTAATATTTTAATTTTTATTGTTTTTAGTTTGTTTTATTTTTAGATAGATTTTTTTTTAGGTCACAAACTAACACATACACCCTAAACCCATACACAAACACCCTACTACCATACACACACCTATACACCTAAAACTAATCCTCACCCTCACTCTTATTCCCTACACCTCACCCACACCCAATAACCCCTCCACCATCTTCAACCTCCAACACCCACTTTCACTCTCTCTGCTCCATTAAAACTACATAACCAACTACCCATCTTCTTCTCTTTATTCCTCCATTAAAAGACCCAACCCAATCAACATCACCCTACAAAACCACCATAAACCCCCTATCAACCTCCGGTCGAGAACCCCCCGGAGATACCCCATGCTCGTACCCATCCACCACCAACCCGTAACCATATTTCGGAACAATTGTTTAGCCCGGAACCCCTTTTCGCGGACCTCCAACCCAAGTCCCACAAACCCAGCACCGACGGATCTCCAACCTCCGGCCTGATCACATAACCTGAGACCCACCTTCAATCCATACCAACAAACCTGATCTCGATCCTTACCAGCCCCATCCCCATATCCAAAAACAGAAGATACAACCTCATAATACCCATAACCCAAAACCACTTGCTACCTGAACCCATCTCGGGTTCTGCCAAAAACCCACCTGACCGAACCAGCAAAGCGCTAACCCGCCTCCTTGCTTGAACCCATTCCACACTTCCAAACCCATTTCTCCCGTTCCAATCCAAAATCGATTTTGCCCCTGTTAACAAACCAAAGTCAAATTCCCCACTTGTGCACATGATTAATACCTTTTATTACCCATTTCCAAAAATACCCCCACACTCTCCTTTCCTTTATTCCCCACCTAAATTACCCACGTTACCCCTCATTTCCTTAATCATATTTTGTCATCCCATTTAACCCCCGTGCCCTCAACACACCCACACCCCCATGCTCCTCTCACAGTTTCCATGCACACTCAGGTCAATTCCCAAAAATTCCCCTTAGCCCCATGTGTTCCATGCATCTCCTATTTAAAGAAGAAGAAGACCCATTTAATAGGAATCTCTCCAATTTAGTTTTTACACCTTGTGTGATAAATTTCTCTACACCCCTCAATAGGTGATATTTGAATTTTTAGCAAATATCTAAATATAGAGGTGTGTAGTGAAATTTATATCTAGGATGAATTCCACCCCACCCATCTATAATGAATTTTCGCATTTTTAGCAATTATTTCATAATAGATTGATGTAGTTCAATTCATCCATTATCATGTAAATATAGAGAGAAAATTCTAGAGAAAAGTAGAGAGATAGGTTAGATTAGATAATAAATTAGGAAATTATTTTTGTAAATAGTTTTTATTTTTTAGAGATTTGGTGAGATTTAATTATGAGTAATTGAATTGTATGGAAGAAGATAGAGTTCGAATCACCAATTTCAAGGAGACTTGTTTGAAGATTTGTCCTCTTACCCTTCTATTTTATTTGTTTATAGCCTTGATTATTTGTTCATCATGTTTAAAATCATGTTAGACTAGATACCCTTTCAAGAGGTGGGGGGAACCCTTATTTGATGTTATTTTGATTTAATTAGTTTGATTACTTGAAAATTCCCATTGAATATTAATTTTGATCCCTCGCCCTTAAATTTACGCCTCGAGAGAGGGTAAATGATTTTCGAGAGAAAATAAAAATTGTAGTTATAATACCCATTTTAGAGTCGAACTAGAGATAGGGGTTTCCAAACTGTGGTATTATTCCTTGAATTTAAACTCTAAAATTCATTTTCTAGATTTACATAAATTTTGATAAATCGATCCTTGCGGGTGATTAATTAAAAAGAGTGTAGATTTTTTTTCTAGACTTGTGGGGGGTTAAACTTAATTTTCTAAAAAGTTTCTATTTAAATTACAATTGCAGCGAGAGTTGATTTGTAATTTTGATATTAATTTGGGAGAATTCAATTAATTAAATTAATTAGTTGGAATAGCTAAAATTTGTGGTGTAGACCCACTCCTTGATTGTTCTCACATTTATTTACCTCACTTATCTCTTATTTTAGTGTTAGACCTTGTTTTTAATTTTAAACATTTTTTAAGTTTGTAATTTGATCTTCCATTTAGTTTAGTGTTATTCACCTCACCTCACCCAATTGTTTTAATATTTGAAAACGCTACAAAAAATTGAATAAGAAAAAATTCCAGAAAATAAATAAAAAATTGTATTACAATTGAGTTTGTCTCTAGCTTACCCCCTTGATGTGGATTGACAGCCTTACTTACCACTCTACACTTTAGATTGTTATATTTTGTAGGTAATCCAGGATTTTGATTATAGGAGATTTTCAAGAAACGACGAAAAAAATATACCGAAAAGTTCTTTCCGTCACTCTCAATTGGTCCATGAGGTCGACGAGGTTGTTGCTCGTAAGTTCCCTTCAATAAGTGTTCCTTTGATTATAAACCCATCTTATTTTCCTTCTTATACGGAGTGGGAATATTTCTATTCCATTTACTCTCCTCACTGTGCATCCACCCAAGTTGGATATGATCAGGAAGTGCCTCTGTTACACCATAACTCATTGGAGTGTCCCACCAACTATACACTTGCCTGTAATAATTTTCTGACCAGTGTGGTTACTTCTGTCTTGGTTCTCTATAAAGGCAAGTTAGTGATCCCCTCCAAGAAATTAATAGGTAGTAGATCCACTACCTACCTTACTATATTTTGGCCCAATCAACTCTCTAGGTTCCAAATAGCCATCTTGTGCCAATAACTTTATCTAAAAGTCAAAGAGGTTTCCCCCAACAGAGCTTGGACTAAAGGTCTGTTTGCTTAACCAATCATTGTTCAAATTGAGCGACCTTAATGATAGAATGCCTAGAAAACTCCCTCCTTTACTGCCCATTGAAGAGGCCATTTTGTAAAAGAATAAGGGAGTCTTCACTTCACGTCCTATTAATGACACTGAGAATTCCCCTGTAACCTCCCATCTTGATCTTAATGATGAAGAACCTTTTGGTCTCTCAATTGGACTAGTTGTGAAAGCAAAAAGGTAATAACAAAGTAAGAAGACCACTGCCTCTGGTCATTCGGAGGTTGATTTTTGGTGACGGAGGTTAATCCCTCAATAAAAACAAAGTAACCGAGTTTTTTTATGACCTCATAAGCAAGTATGATCAAGGTTTTACGGTTGCTCGAGCCTTTATTGAGGAGCAGATGGTCTCTCGGGGCCTTTCTTTTACCCCTCCAGCTAGTACAAGTGGTCAAAAAATACATAGGTCGGAGGCAGAGCCCTCTCACGCAATGGCAAGTGATATTGAAGAATAAGAGCTTGAGAGGGTGCCTTTGATTCACCAATCACGCAGGTTGCGCATAGTGTACAGCACCACGAAGCCTTTTTTTCCCTCTCTAGATTATACCATACTTGATGATTTTGTTAATGAGGAAGTATTATTTGCACCAACTTGTATTATACATATATATATATATATATATATATATATATATATATATTGTACTTCTTTCGCCTCCTTCTTTATTTTCATCTTCTTACCCCTTGGTTATGGTACACACATTGATTCCTATGTTGATACTCTCATGGTCATATGAGAGCGAGCGAAGGATCAAAAAACAGAAAAAACACACCACACCTCTTATCATCAACTTCAATGAGGTTCTCTCTCATCATAACAACCATTAGATCAACCTACCCCCACATTATAATAAACTCTAACACAACAACATCGACTTCCCGAAGGACCATTAGTTATCGCAAAATACCTAAAAATAATGGTGAATTTCCCCTTCATGGCAGGGGATGGTTTTTATCTAAATGGGTTAATTAGTTTTGTTTATACCCCTTACTCTTTTTTATTACGCAACTAGGGTGCTCTTGCCTAAGATGGACTGGAGCAAGGTGAAAATGAAGTGAGACAACCTTTAGCTACTGAGCCAGTCACTATCGTTAACCCTGTGGCTGAATTTGAGGTGTGCTAAGTTTATGTTGCAAATCTTCATAACTTTACTCTTCCTTTCTCTTATCTGTAATTTAACCTTTATCTTTTTTTTGTAGCCTGTTCGAACTTATGCTTCTGTGACCACTATTGCTCCTACTGAGGGTGTGCTTGTCAACTCTTGTAGGGGTTTAATAACCATGCCCATTAGGAATCAGAAAGTGTTTGTGAACCTCTTTGGGCCCTCTATTCTAGAAGGTGGAGTCGGTAATGAAGTTGAGGAGGCTTAAGTTGTTGTAAGTGCTACTGTTGAGCCTATTGTTGAGCAACCAATCCCCCTGCCCCTTCTAGACATAGGAATATTTATTTTATTTACCCTACTTGATTTTCTTCTTGAGACCAAAATAAGAGATAGAGTTTTCCAAGTAATGACCAAGTATTTGTTGTTGCATCTTTGAAATTATTTTGGTCATCTTTCAATAAAAAATTATCAACAGTCTTTGGGTCATTGGTGCATAAAGTACTCTGGGAATTTTATGAACATAAAGTCAAAATTAGAGAGAGTACTTGGTCGAGCAACAATTTTTGCTTCAAGTACCCTGGGATTTAAACATGTCGAGAGTATTTGGTCGAGCAACCATTTATTTTTCAAAAAACCTGGGATTTAAACTTGTCCAGAGTTCGTAGTTGAGCAACCATTTTTGCTTTAATTACCCTAGGACTTAAACTTGTCGAGATTACTTGGTTGAGCAACCATTTGTTTTTCAAGTACCCTCGGAATTAAACCTGCGAAAAGTGCTTGGCTGAGAAACCATTTATGCTTCAAGTACCTTGAGACTTTTTCAAGCATAAGGTCAAACTATACTTTGTCATGCTGCTCTTTCTAACTTTTTTTGTTTAACTATCAGGTTATGTACGAGATACTAAATCCTCCATTTGGTTGGGAGTCTACTGGAGTTTTAGCTGATCCTATTGTGCCTGCTGCTCAAGTCCCCTATGAGGGTTTTCGCAGGGATCTAGTTATGAGCCCTACTTCCCTTGATGCTCTTTGGGTCAATCTACCCTTCCTTCTAATACTTAAATTTTTTAAGTACAATCTGGTGCATCCACTCCTATATTAGAAGAATAAGTTAGTGCATCAAACATAGGATTTCCCTCAGGCAGTAATAGTTCTTTCAGCGTTCATCCTCCCGAGGCCTCTCCTATATATTTGGTTAAGCAATTTCTTAAGGATTTCCCCCACATTCTATCCACCTTGCGTCCCGAACTCTTGTTACGATTTCTTGAACTTCACCCCTCTACCTTCAGTCCTAATGGAATTCAGCCAATTCCCATGATGATGGCTTACAAGTTGCTCGGGTTTGCTATTGTGCTGAACAATGTCTTAAATACTCCTTTGCAGTCTCTTACTTCTTCTAAAATTAAGGAGTTAATGGGCAATATCAACTTACTGGTGAATGACGGTTGCTCTTTAACATGGTTGATATAATTGTCAAGGTCATTAAAGAAAGCCAACCTACCCTCATTTTATGGAAGACTTCAACCTAGTATAAGAACCCAAGATGCTATTACTGAATAAATGGCTAGCCTTTGCCCTGAACTCATCAAAATGGAGGAAAAGGTTATGGCTGGCTAGGAAGCCTTGGCCCAAGATGAGTGAGAGTTAGAGAAGATGCAACAGGAGATGGAGGGTCATGAGAAGGACATGGTTGATCTTACCAATGAGTAGGTGAGCTAGCATCTTCTCTCCCAGGCCTTCACCATAGGCTGATTGATTCAACCAACCTATGGTTTATGGTATATGATTCCAGTGTTAATTAGGACTCGACCTTTTCCCCTTTTGTATTTCAAGGAAATAGCTCCTCTTACATATTTGTTAAAATTTGAATGGATTGTTTAAATGTGAATAAATTAACGGTTCTATTTTATTTTTCATGTGAATTTTACTTAAAAAAATGCACTCGAATGGGTTGTTCTATGACTTCATCGTATTACAAACAATATACTTTTCCATAGGTGGTGTGAGAATAGCCTATCGACCAACCATAATAGTAAAAGACCAAAAGGAAAATAAAGATAAATAACAAAACATTTTAGACATATTAAATCTTGAGCTATTTGTTGTTAAGCTTAAATGTTATATCATCCTCAATTTTCAAGATCGCACAGTAGCCTGAATCGTGTGCCTTGTGCACTATATAGGGACTTTACCAATTAGTTTCAAACTTTGGTGATTAGTGTACAAGGAATGATACAGTAATGAGAACTATAATGTATGCAATGAGTATTATTTAAAACTAAGAGCCTATATTAAATAAGCCTTTATGACATAAATATTCTTCGACTATAATAAATTAAGTGAAGCCCTGCAATCAAGTTAATTGGAGGGAGAAGGAACAAGCACCTTGGCACAATAAGGCCAAGGTAGTAAACCTTTTATAAGTAATGAATGTTAATGATTAAGGTAAATAGTGGTTAATCTTTAAAGATCGTGGAAGATAATCACTAGATGGTAAAATCATAATAATCTCTCATGTTTAGAGAAAACTTGGCAGCAACTTGGGATAAGAACTGATCCCATTAAAAGAAATTAATGAGAGTATTTATATGGGAACAGGTCATCCGAGCGATCTTGCCCGCACTAAATGTTCTGACCCCATTTAATGCTAGAGGTACCGTGTATTTAATAACAAAGGGAGCGCATTAAATGCATGAGATATTATATTTTGGTGGGAACATTGTTTGTGTTGTCAAGAGTCTCTTTGCATTTATTGGGACAAGATAGGTTGATACAAAGGTTTGTTTGGTGACTACTAATGGGACATTCCCTTTAAATAAGCTAGTGGCCTGTGGAATAATTTACTTGAATGTAACATTTCACGAGTTCCTAAATTTTCAGAAATTATGACTTCATACAGGTAGTGATCAATGAAGTATAAGATGAGTTGTCTTGTCAGCAAAGTGTGGTCTTTCAAAGGGTGATTGTTCAAACAACCTGGAGTACTTTGTGAGAAGAAAAAGGAATTTTTAACAACTGTTAGAGGTGACGTGACTCAAATGAGGGTCCTCGGTTGATAGTGCTTCGGAATGTTGTTTTAAGCTTATTGAACATAGGTTTTACCCAAGTGTACCAAAGAGGATGGGATCATTCTTCCAACGCTAACTTGTTCTCAATCTTCCAAACCAAGTCCCTCTGAGATTCCCTGAATGAGTTCATTTGAAATAGCATATGAGCTCTCCCATGTCCTGCCGTACATGGTCCTCTGAAGGAACCGATCAACCTCAAAATTATTACAAAATAGTTCCAAGTATTTTGATGATAAAAGAGTGTACATATAAATCATTACTCCTATTACAATTTTTTATAAGGTATCTCAATCAACATTGTTTCTTATCGGAGGTCTCTCGAGTGACCACGTTCCGTTTGGAGTATTTAATCATGCAATTCGACTGTGGGGCTTCTTGTGAACGTTTTTCTTTCGAATGATCTTTACCATTCCGTTAATCTTCTTATTGTGTAAGATTAGTCCTTCGATCAATCTTGATCTTGGAACTTCCATATATATATATATATATATATATATATATATATATATATATATGATCTCAATCTGTGAAAAATGAAGAAGAGTTTATATAATTTGAAGCAATCTATTAGGTTGTGGTACAACGAATTCGATGGATTTATGCATAAAATGGATACCATAATTGAAAAACTGAATATTATTTCTACTTCATGATATTTTGGTCCATTCACATTATTTTATTATTATTATATGCTGAAGACATGTTAATTGAAGGCTTGAATATGGATAAAATAAAGAATATGCAGACATAATTTTCAAGTAAATTTTAAATAAAGGATTTGGCCATAACATATTAAATTATTTGGATGAGAATCAATATGGCCAAGAAAAAGGGTGCTTTGAAGTTGTGAAAATGCTAACATGTTGATAGTGTCATGTGGAGGTTCATCATGCATTATGGTAAGTCTATTAGTGAACCATTGTGCAACCAGTTTCGGATCAAATTATGAGTTTGTCAAGGTAGAGGAAGATAAGAAATTCATGGATAAAGTCCCATATGCCTTGGTCAGTGGAAATTTAAGGTATTCCATAGTTTACACAATGCCATATATTACTCATATATTAGGAGTAGTGAGCAGATTCGTAAAAAATCCAGTAAAGTAACACTAAGGCATCGTTTGATGTGCCGGATAAGAGGTTTGCCTAAGATAAGATAAGTATTGGCCGGATAAGACTTATTCCAATCTTGTGTTTCGCAAGATGAGATATAATAATCCAATCCTGCGTTTAAAATGCCATGGGTAGAATTACTTTGTCTTTAATTTTCCAAAAATACCCTTATTTTGTATTTAATATTCAAAAAATATAAAAATATACTATTAGTGATAAATATATACACATCAGTTCACATAAAAAATGATTAGTCTAACAAATGGGTTAAACTCACACAAAAAAACCTAACTGCCATGTGTGAAATCTTTAAAGCAACAAATAAAAACAAACTATCAGTCTAGCAGGTGAGTTAAATTTTAAACTTTGGTAGTCATCATCAAGGTTTATCCCAATATCTTCATGATCACCTAAACCTTGTACATCGTCAGTGACCTCATTGTCTTCCACTTCATAAACTCCATACGCATAATTAACTAAATCCTCTAGCATATTATGATCTACATTGTCATCCTCCCCTTGTACATATATCCTACTTGTTGAAAGTTATTGTGAAGGTTGCTTGAGGACAAACGAAACTTTCGGTTCCCTGTGAAAAACCCAAATTCGATAATTATCTTGCATACCTAATCTTAACTGAAATATTTCAACTATTTTCCACTCAAACACCTTACCATTCTTACACCTAGCACACAGACACATAAACTCTTCATCAGCGTGACATCTCCTTGCATATTTCACAAATTCATTATCACCTCAACGAAATACATCCCATAATCTATTTGCCTCACCCATCCACTCTTTTTATTTAGGATATCCCATCACAACTACTACAAACAATCACCTATTATGGGTAAGAAACATATACTCGTGGATTAGTATAAATAGAAGTGTGAACATTTAGATCCTATTAGTATAAACAATCACTTATTGAATCCGTACGCATAACAACTAAAAGGCTATTATATGTGCGCACAATATGTAGTTTACATTAGTTATAAATGTCGTGCATTCAAATGAGAATACATGCAGGCATGCACCCCCCGAACCAAGTGTTATATAAGAATTTGACTTAATGTAAATTTATTCGTGCATTCAAATTCCTATTTTCTCCATCTCCTCTAAAGGGTGAGTGGTCCTATCCCATTCAAGACCGCATATGTCTATAATATACTTAACAGCTCATGCATATTGTTCCAATTTGAGGAAAATTCGATAGCATATCCCCAATGTTCTCCAAGTACACGACATTGATACGCAAGTGTGAGTGCTATTTCAATTTATCAATTGAAATAACACTTAACATCACATCATCTAGTATGTACCTAGAGAACATTAAGATACGATTGCAGAACTTCACCTAAAAGTAACGAGTTTAAGCCACAAAGAATATTGTTATATAGAAAATTATGCAGTCTCAAACTGTATAAACATGACAATTCAAGAGATCTAATTACCGGGGTGATGACTTTTGAACGAGTTTAAAGCCTTTTGAATGCGTATGCATAAGAACTAGAAGTCTAGTATCTATGCGCATTATATGTAATTTAAAGTATTTTTTATTTTAAAGTACGTTTCATTTAATTAAGTAATTTAAAGTATGTTTCATTTAATTTAAAGTATGTTTCATTTAATTCAAATTCAATTTCAATTTATACCAATTTATACCAATATCAATACCAATTCAAATTCAATTTCAATTTATACCAATTCAATTTCAAATTCCATTTCCATTTCATTCAATTACAATTACAATTCAATTCAAATTCAATATCAATACCAATGCAATTCATGTTTTAAGTCCGGGGCACATCGAATCATCTAATTCAAATTCGATATCACACACACTAATTCACAGACACACACACACACACACACATACACACATGACCCCCACCCTGCCCTGCCCCCCACGAACAAACACAACCCCACCCACGAACACACACAGACCCCCCAACCTCTACACACCCTCTACCCCCCAACCTCTACACACCCCCATACACCTATACACACACCCCCTGCCCCCACCACTCCCCCTGCCCCGCCCCCCACCCCCACACACATACACACACACATGCACATACACACACACACACATACAATCCTACACACACATATGAAGCACACTATATATATGAGTTACTTGAGTCTAATATATAGGAGCTTATCTAGTTTGGAAATAGAGATAAAAGTTCTGTCATTTTTAATTTTACCCAAAGCCTCATTCCCTCTTTAAGATTAAAAACTGCCTACATCAATAAGAAGATGGTTCTATAGGTAGAAAACCAACACACAACACTCCAGGACTGCATATTTTAAGTTACATTTTTCACATATTAGGTGTGTGTGTGTTAACAATTGGATTAAAATGATTTTCTACAATTTTTAACAATTCTTAGGAATTTTTTAAACATTTAAAAACCATTTTCCAAAAAATAGTTTTAGGGTTTTTAAAATGTTTATGTTGGAACAATAGGCCCCCCCAAATTTAAAAACCTTATACTACTTCAAAAGATAAATTCCCTTTTATAGATATGGGGAAGCGTTGATGGTTCAATTGAACAACAAATACACAAATTTTAATTTCTTCTAAAATTAAAATTAAACAAAGTGAAATAAGATTAAGCACACACAGAATTTAAATTTCACTTAAACCAAATTAATTCAACCAAAGTCCTAGAAATTTACCTAAGTCATATTTTCAATATTATCGAATTAGGCCAAATCAATTTTATCAAATTAAGTGATGACTTGAATTAAATTTACATTTACCCAATTAATTATGTAGCACCATATTAAACATAAATAGTGATTAAGCATGCGTTCTAGGTGAGTATTTCGAAAGATAAAATAAATAATGAATCACTACGCCGCGATGTACGAAGAAAACCCCACATCGGGAAAAAACCCTCGAACGGACCTAGCCTTAAGTCTACTAAGTATGGTTTTACAATTACAAGACAAATGAATTACTTCCTCGACTCGACCCCTTTAAACACCTCTTCCTAGTCGAAAACCCCGGAGCTCCACCGAAATCTTGGAATCCACCAATGAGACAAGAGGTACACCGTTAACCACAAATGGTGCCTTTCACCATGTGAGAATGCCGCAGCAAAACAAAACTTCTTCTTTGTGGGATGTAGAAGCAAAACCAAATTTCTCTTCAATGTGGTAGAGATAAATCGGTGCCAAACACTCCAAGCAAAGTATATATATGGAAGCTTGGTATAATAAACAATGGGTGTAAACTAGAGTGTTAAAAGATTTTTTCTTGAAAAATTAGACATTCAAAACATGAACTTTTTCTTGGAAAGTTGAAGCTCTCAAACTCTCTCTTGGAGATGGAAAGATGTGAAAAAGTTAGTTGAAAAAAGTTAGTTCCCGCACGTATTAAGTTTGCCCAAAAAGTTAGTAGGAAAAGAAGTGGGAAAGTGGGAAAAAACTGCTCAAACTGCCAAATAAACTTTTCCCGCCAAAACTTGTTCGAATGACATTTTCGTTCGAACAAAGTCTCATTCGAACGAGACTTCTGACGAAGTTACAGTGTGAAATTGTTAGAAATCTCGTTCAAAAATCATTCTCGTTCGAACGACAATTCGAACGACATTCCAGTGGCCAATGTGGGAACTCGTTGGCAAACTCGTTCGAACGACAATTTTGAACGAACTTCTAGAAAGTATAAAAATATGATTTTAGCCTAGGAACTTTATATATTTTATTTTAAAGTTTTAATAAAATCTTACTGAAAATAAACAACAGTTTTAAACATAAAGTACACCCAATACAAAATGTTTCAAGCTCCTATATATATTAAAATGCATTCATACCTTAGGAGCAATGGAACCATGTTGATGACGTAGAAACGAGGAACATTAAACTCGGCATTTTGATGAAGCTTTAAACTTGGCCTCTACGACTTGAACTTTAGCATGTGATTGGTTTGAAGGATGGTCAATAACTCTATCCTATTACTCCAACATTTTTGTCCGGAATTGAGCCAAAACTACAAAGGACTCAATTGGAAATTTTTTTCTTTACAAATCTCCCCCTTTGGCTATTTCGGGACAAAACCCCAAAAAAATCCTAAAGGGCCGTCAAGCTCTACTACACTGACAAAAATCTCCCACCCAAAATAAAAATATAATGCTTGACTCAAACAACCAAATGATCAATATCTTTGCCCGATGATGAACGTTGCCATTTAGAAGAATTCCTGCACACTTAAGCAAACTATCAAATGCATAGGGAATATCAAGAATATTAAATTCATAAAATAAATACTCCCCTTAAATTAATTCTCCCCTTTATCAAACAAATGACCTACTTAGAAAGGCGTCTCCCCCTAAGATAAATATTCTCCAAACTAAGATACTATTATAATAGGAATATATACCATTTCTCCCCCTATCATTCTCCCCCTTTTTGTTCAGGAATAGACAAAGGCTAAAGAATCAAAACACTAACTTATCTTCCCCAATTAAATAAAATACACCCCTTAAACTAAACAAGGGATACATAGAATGGGATAACAAGCTAAACTTGCATTAGTGCATAAACTGATGAGAACAGTAAAGCACATAGGCAACAAAATCATAACTAATCCGTACAAATGAATACCAACTATGATACGAAAACAAATGATACCAAATTGACAAATAAGATTCTAAGAATGTGATATCAAATAAACTACGCAACAAACAAGGTACCGATGATGAATTGAAGCATAAATGGACTAACTAGACATGGCAAAGACATAAACAAAATATCATATATATGTATACACAATAGATACAAGCTAAGCATAAGTACACACATATAGATATAAACACCAAAATGACACAAAATAAGATAATCTTTTCACACTCATATGGTAAAAATGTGTCATATGGAAACAGAAGTATTGGGGTGTGAACTAGAAACAATTAAATTTAAACCCAATCACTTAAAACATGTTCACGGAGTTCTCAATTGAATGCAAACTTCATCACATTTGAATATAACCTCATGTGACAATATAGATTGAACTCAATGAACAAACATTCACAATGCATACAAGATTAGACTTTTGATGATTCTACAAACCAATAGAGTCATGACATTGAAAGTACAACTAGGATAAACGGACATTGTGCAAACCATTGATATACCATCCAATCTCCCTCAATAAGAATATATATTTGAATGAATATATAAAACAAAAATAGGCCTTGGCAATTATTTTTCCTTTCAATGCCATAATTCTATTTTTAGGCATTTGGACCACTATTTCATTTAAGTCTAAACAAACGGTGGCTTACTATTCGCAAAGGATAATAAATCCTTCGGAGACTTTCCCCGTGCACATTTATATTTATCATTTTTTATGTCTCACACATATCTCACGGGCAACGGATTTTTGACATGCACTAGTCCTCCTAGGTCACAAATATGTAGATGACAAGATTGGTAGGAGAACACCTCACAAAGCTCAAATATAACATGTGGCAATTAAATTTCAAACGAGCTCGTGCATGTGTGAATAGAGGCATATATAAATAGAATCCATTTAATCAACACAAAATCCAACTACTCCATGTAAGCATGGTAAAGAACATAATAAGTATTGACAATCTAAACCAAAAGTTCTAGCCACATGGGAGAGTAAAAGATGGAATTCAAGCACAAATTTATGCAACATAAAGTATGTCAAACTAAAATACAAACAGAAAAAAAAATCTTTTTGAGTTTTTGAAATTTTTAACCAAAAAATAATTATATACTCAAAAGACAAACAAAAATCATTTGAATTTTTCATTAAGCTTAAATTACCAAGAGATAAAAACCCAAATGATAAATAAAAATATTTTCGTATTTTTCATTTAATGCAAACAAAAGAAATATAATACAAAAAATAAACAAGTCACGATTTCTAGCATTAGATATGAAATAAAGCAATCACTAGAAAATGACTAAACATGCATACACCTAACAATGATATATAATATGAAGCGCAAAAAGCTAAAGTATGCAAACAAAACTAACACATTCAACCTTTCGATATTTCAAGGGAGGTTTCATGTGAAAGCAAATGAGAATCAACAAATCTACTATCTAGCGCGTCTAAAACTGATTTCCGAACCCATATAGATGTATATTTAAAATGATGGGATTTGGAAATTAAGGAAATGCTAGACATTGACTTCTTAGGACTTCTTTTAAGATAAAAAAAAATGACCTAAGGTAACCTTTCCTATCATAATGCAAGCATGTGAAAACACGAGGAATGTTACCTAAGGTGTGACCTTTTCTAAAGTCCTTGGATAAAGTTGACCCTTTAAAACAGACAATGGTCTTATCTTTAACAACAGAAGTATTTGAACAAGATGATCTAGAACAATTATCACAACTACTTGAGTCTTGTAAATCATTTTTCATTTTTAAAATATTGGACTCAAGTAATAAATTAAACTCCTCAATTTTACGAGACTCCTTCTTTAAATTTTCAATTACACCTAGAAGGTTATCACGCTCCCCCTCAATGTGAGAAAACTTGTCCCTAAGAGTCTTTTCTCGACTACCACTCTCTTTCTTGGACATTTCTAAAATATTATAATTGTAATTTATGTCCATGAACTTTTCACGAAAAATATCTTTTTGAGATAGGGAGATTTGCAAAAAATCAACTTTAGTTTTAAAACAAGAATTTTCATTTTGAAGAAATTTAATTCTTTTGGCAAATCTCAACTTTAATTCTCTTAATTTTTCATTACACTTATTAATCCCATTAAATTCCTCTCGATTAGCACAAACTTTATTATCATTGAAAATGGACAAATTGTCAGTAAGGCGTCCAATCGAGAGATAAAAAAAAATTGAGAGTGAGAAAAAAATTGAACCACTTAAAAATAAAAAGGGGCACAAAAATATAGAAGCCGAAAAATGGATCTTTGACCCGATAAATTAGTGATCCGGCTCTGATACTACTTGTTGGAATAATAGGCCCCCCAAATTTAAAAACCTTTTACTACTTCAAAAGATAAATTCCTTTTTATAGATATGCGGAAGCATTGATGGTTCAATTGAACAACAAATACACAAATTTTAATTTCTTCTCAAATTAAAATTAAACAAAGTGAAATAAGATTAAGCACACACACAATCTAAATTTCACTTAAACCAAATTAATTCAACCCAAGTCCTAGAAATTTGCCTAAGTCATATTTTCAATATTATCAAATTAGGCCAAACCAATTTTATCAAATTAAGTGATGACTATAATTAAATTGACATTTACCCAATTAATTATGTAGCACATAATTAAACATAAGTAGTGATTAAACCAAATTTTATCTTTTTACCTAAGCAGGCGTTCTAGGTGAGTATTACGATAGATAAAATAAATAATGAATCACTACGTCGCGATGTACGGGAAAAAACCCACAACGGGAAAAAACCCTCGGACAACCCTAACCTTAAGTCCCCTAAGTATGGTTTTACAATTACAAGACAAATGGCTTACTTCCTCGACTCGACCCCTTTAAAGCCTTAACGTGTCTTCTTGTAAACACCTCCGCCTAGTCAAAAATCCCGGAGCTCCACCGAAATCTTGGAATCGACCAGTGAGACAATAGGTACACCGTTAACCACACATGGTGCCTTTCACAATGTGAGAATGCTGCAGCAAAACAAAACTTCTTCTTTGTGGGATGTAGAAGCAAACCCAAACTTCTCTTCAATGTGGTAGAGATAAACATGTGCCAAACACTCCAAGCAAAGTATATATATGGAAGCTTGGTATAATAAACAATGGGTGTAAACTAGAGTGTTAAAAGATTTTTTCTTGAAAAATTAGACATTCAAAACATGAACTTTTTCTTGGAAAGTTAAAGCTCTCAAAATCTCTCTTGGAGATGGAAAGATGTGAAAAAGTTAGTTGAAAAAAGTTAGTTCCCGCACGTATTAAGTTTGCCCAAAAAGTTAGTAGGAAAAGAAGTGGGAAAGTGGGAAAAAACTGCTCAAACTGCCAAATAAACTTTTCCCGCCAAAACTTGTTCGAATGACATTTTCGTTCGAACAAAGTCTCATTCGAACGAGACTTCTGACGAAGTTACAGTGTGAAATTGTTAGAAATCTCGTTCAAAAATCATTCTCGTTCGAACGACACTTCGAACGACATTCCAGTGGCCAATGTGGGAACTCGTTGGCAAACTCGTTCGAACGACATTATTGTTCGAACGACAAACTCATTCGAACGACAATTTCGAACGAACTTCCAGAAAGTATAAAAATTTGATTTTAGCCAGAAATTTTATATATTTTATTTTAAAGTTTTAATAAAATCTTTCTGAAAATAAACAACAGTTTTAAACATAAAGAACACCCAATATAAAATGATACAAGCTCCTATATATATTAAAATGCATTCATACCTTAGGAGCAATGGAATCATATTGATGACATAGAAATGAGGCACATTAAACTCGATATTTTGATGAAGCTTTAACTTAGCCTCTACGTCTTCAACTTTAGCATGTCATAGGTTTGAAGGATGGTCGATAACTCTATCCTATGACTCAAACGTTTTTGTCCGGAATTGAGCCAAAACTACAAAGGACTCAATTGGAAATTTGTGTCCTTACAGTTTGGGGCTGATTTTACATATTCAAAAGTTACTAAAATTTGGGTTGGGTAAAAATCGAAAGAGGCATAGAATGTTGGGGTAGCAATTAAGATTAATTAAAACTTCAAAACACGTGCTTGAGAGTTAATCTAAGGTTTACACGTGCTGCTCGTGGAACTATTAGATCTGTGTTTTCTCATAGACACATTCTTTAGTTTGAATCTTGAATGTTCGATCAATCCTTATTTATGGTCTGCATGCGTTTTATTTCAATACTTGTGGTGCCTAAATGAACCAATCAGAGCTCAAATAATAGCGGTGAATTGTGATCCTTTGGATTGATGATGCGAACAGTCAAACTCAACACCGCGTTGATTTTTTTTAAAACACGCATTTGAGAGTTAATCAAAGCCTTACACGTGTTTCCCTCGAAATGGTTAGATCTGTGTTTTCTTATAGATACATTCTTTATTTTCAACCTTGAACGTTCGATCAATCCTTATCTATGGTCTGCATGCATTTTATTTCAATCCTTGTGTTATCCAAAGGAAATAATCAGATCTCAAATAATGGTGGTGCATTGTGAGCCTTTGGATTGAAAATGAAAACAGTCAAACTCCTCACAACCATTGATTTACTTCTAGTTTCCAGACCCTTCTATCCTACCTAAAAATAAGACCCTTCGTCCATTCATTTAAATATCTTTTGGAAACCTTAGTGTTTGAGAGAAAGAGAGACAGAAATAAGAGAGAGAAAATAAAAATCAAGAGAAAATACAAAACCTAAACCAACCTTTATCCAGTTTATCTCAGAAAAATACCTTTGAGAGTTTTAGGGTTTCTGGTTCGTAGAGTTATGCATCCTCTTTAGTTTTAATATCTTTTCCAACACCTTCACTCCAAAATCAGAACTCGTTTCTAAATATTGAAACTAATAGATCTGATTTCTAAGAGATACAGTCACATAGATTTTATATCCGACTTCTTTATCAAGAAACCATACTCTTTTGTTGGATTCACTGTGTATATGTTTTATTTTCGTTTAAATCCAACACTCTCTTATTTCTATTATAAAAAAACTTATTTGAGGGTTTCAAGGTTTATATCTAAGTTTTTCATTTTGAAAAACGTGTAGAAAAATAAAGATTCGAAGAATCTCATTTTTAAAGGTTCTCTAGAATAAAGATATTAAAATCAGTTATTTCAAAAGAAAACCTAATTTCATTATTGTAAAATCCTGCATATCATTCTTAGAAGAAACTTGTAATTTATTGGATTTTAGTTTGTATATGTGTGTGTGTGTTCATGCATGTGCTTATTAACTACACACACAAACACCTTCACACAACATAACTGAATAGTTGGAGTTCTGAGTCGATGTAAAGAAGGAGCTTAAGGAGACAAGCTACTGAATGTCGATAAACCAAATTAGAGCCTCAATAGTTGGAGTTACCTAACGGAGTTGGTATAACTTCTTAACTTAGATTTAGTTCTGCATTATGTGTTATGTTTTCTTACTTTCTTACACCTTAAAACTTATTCTAGTGGATTTTTATTTTGAGTTGTAGTGACCTCTGTGGATGTTTCCCCATTTGGGTGGGGTTTTACCGTGTTAAAATCCTTGTGTACTTTGCATGTTTACTAATTTTTTCATCCCTACTCCTATACTGCTACTATAACTAAAATTAGTTTTAGTTTTCAAAGCTTGTTCACTAATATTTGATATAACTCATTCATATTTTTTTCTAAACACATCTTGTGTTATTTAGTTTGTTTTCTAAAAGAGTTTCTTCAAGAAATAATTTCGAGGCCTACTAGACTTCTTTAACTCGTGTTAAACAACTTAGTTAGGTATTTTCAATTGGTATTAGAGAAGGGATTTTGGTTTTCACAAAATCTTTTTAGATCCTGTGTTTTTGAAACTGTTTAAAAAAGCATGGACGAGAAATATGAGATATTAGAAAATCTGTCCATGCCTCCCCTATTTGATGGGACTAACTTCCCTTACTGGAAAGTTACGATAATAAACTTAATCCAAAGGACCTTGGGAGATGAAGCCTGGATGGCTATTGAAAATGGATATGTACATCTAACTAAACCTGTAGCAGAAGGTAGTAATGAAAGAGTTAAGAAACTACTCTGTGAGTTCACAAAAGGAAGAAAAATTTGCTTCCTATAATAACAATAATGGAAAGAATGCTATTTTTATGTCTGCCAATGAACATGAATTTAAGAGAATATATTTTTATTCAACCTCTAAGGAAGCTTGGGACACGCTGGTCACTGCCCATGATGGTGACACACGTGTTAAGGCTTCCAAGACCCAAATGCTTATACAACAGTATAACACACTCATCATGATTAAGACTGAGACTTTTGATGACTTTTACATTAGGTTTACTGATACAATTACCAAACTTCATGCTAATGACATTATGTATAATAGGAAAAAGATTGTATATAAAATTCTAAGATCACTTCCTCCAAAATTTGATAATAAAAGATATGAAATTGAGGAGATGGATGACCCAAATCTCACCCCATAACACCTTACTAGAAAACTCAGAACAGTGGAAATGGAATTAGAGTTCAAGAAACAACTTTCCAATGGCCAAAAGAAACATTTTAGTCCCAATGTTGTTTTCCAGTCTACAGTGACCAAACCTGAGTTTGCTATCCATAACATTGAGTTAAATTCTGATGAGGAATGTAAAATATAAAATTTTGATAATCAAATTGCCTTGATGTCTAAGAGGTTTAAGAAAATCCTAAAATTTAGAAACAATGTTGGTTCTAAATAAGGCAAGCCTACTTATTCAAAATTTTCTAATAATAGACCTCATGATAAAAGGCATGAAAAACATCAGACTGAGTACAATAATAGACCTGACATTGATATTAAGGATGTTGAATGCTTTAGATGTGAAAAATTAGGTCACATGGCCAACAAGTGTAAAGTTAATCTATATAAGAACAACAAAAATAATAGGGCAATATTTGCAAGACCTGGGATGACTCAAGCAACTCAGATAATGAGGATCCTGAATCATCTAATGTGTTTGACCCTTGTATGTCATTTTTTGCTAAGATTGTTTATACTGATGGTAAGCCTACAAATGATAGAATGAATAATCCTGTTATGTTGCATGATGTTCTACCTACTAGTTTATCTGATTTGTGCCTTGAAAATGCTAATCATGTAGAATCTGTTAGTTGTTCAAATGCCTTCTGTATGAGTAAAATGGAACGTGTTATTGATGAATTGAACGTTTACGTGAGTCCTAAAAAAGAAGCGTTAGGGGACAATCCACACACTACACCCAGTGACTCTGATAATGACGACCTCCCAAAAATTCACACACTCTATACAAAAACTCTTAGGAAGGACCTTACTAAGAAAATAGAAGCCCTAAGTCTTATAGTAAAACAGGGTACTGAGGACTACACCACTCAATGTTTGGATCATGAAAATAAAACTAGGTCATTTCTTGATCAAATCATAGAACTTGCAGAGTCAAATGAGATTTTGGAAAAGAAATACAAAACTACTTTACTGTAATTGGAAGAATTTAAAGAGAAAGTCTAAACAATCTTAAAAAAAAATTATAAATTTGAAAATAATGATAACTATTTTGAAGATTGTGTAGCTTCAAGCAAAACCAATTTAAAAGATAAAACTGGCATAGGATTTGAACAAAAACCCAAGGCACCTAACAAACCTTTTCCAAATGTGAAATTTATGCCTAGAGGAATAAGACCCAATGACCTATGTATAGATTTTCAAGAATTAAAAATTGACTTTGACAATTGAAAGAATATCGTGTGCGATACCAATTCGAATAATTGCTCAAATTCCAATCACAAACTTATTTAATTAGAGTAAAGTTATGAATCAAATCAATTCAACCCTTAAAATCAAATAACTATGTGCGTGCAAGTGTCAACCATTGTAAATAAAGTATGAGACACAAAATTCAGGAAAAATCCCCTCAGGTCAAAACCTTTTTATTTCACTATAATTGTAAATCACAACATACACGAATTACAATGAAATATAGTTTAGCACTTAAATACCCGCAAGCGTCGGTCGATGTCGTCAGCAATAAATCCACATGAAGCGAACCTACATGAACCGCAATCCAGTCTTCAACCTAGGAACACCGCAGCACTCCCTCATGACCCGCAGTCACAAAACTCCATTGAGACTCACTCCACAATAGCACGCAGCACTCGGTTGTAGGGATCTCTCCACAAAGTATGAACAGTAGGAAAACCATGCTTTTAGTTGTGCAAATTCCAATGACAAACTTATTTAATTAGAGTAAATTTATGAATCAAATCAATTCATCCCTTAAACTCAAGTAACTACGTGCATGCAAGTTTTAACCATTGTAAATAAAGTATATGACACAAAATTCAAGAAATATCCCCTCAGGGTAAACCTTTTTATTTACTATAATTGTAAATCGCAACTTACACAGAATACAATGAAATACAGTTTGACACTCGAATACCCGTAGGCATTGGTCGATGTCGTCAATAATAAGTCCACACGCAACGAACCTATATGAACCGCAGTCCAGTCTTCAACCTAGGAATACCGCATAACTCCCTCATGACACGTAGTCACAAAATTCCGATGAGACTCACTCCACAATAGCACGCAACCTTTGGTTGTAGAGATCTCCCCAGAAAGTACGAATAGTCAAAAACTATGCTTTTGGGTTTCACAAAACAACTCACACAAAATCAATTGGGATTGTGAATTGTAAAACAAAAGTTATGAACCCTCAAATATGGTTGGAAAGTAGAAAAATGTATTCTTTCAAAACAAGTTTTTCTCCACATGAAAATCAGTAGCCTGACATCCTTATTTATAATGAAAATCAAGGCTTTGACGTGTTAGAGAAAAATAACTCTCATTCGAACGGCATACGACGTCGTTTGAATGACAGTCACTGATCCCCTTAAAAAAGACTTTTAAAGTTTTAAATAAATTGGAATCCTCAAGCCTTCAAACTGTTCAGGGATCAGGAGATATTTATCCAAAACTTTTTATGATAAAATGTTTTTGGAAAATAAAAACCATTTATTAAAATTCCAAAAATCATTTTAACTTTTATAAAAAATATCCCAACACTTTTAATGCGAAATGTAAATGAAACTTAAACACATTTTACCAAATTCATCCTTGTTGGGCTTGAATGTTGAAGTATTCTTGAAATTCAGATTCGTCTTGTGTAGATGTAAGCTTGTCAATCCTTTGATGACTTGTAGCAGCTTTTACGACATACTAAATTGTGACAGACAATATCATTACATATCTCCCCCTATATCTATGCCGATACAAAATAAAAATATCCAAATTATAAATCTAAAATTACCTATACAAATCTACCCTCCCATAAACTCAAACGTGGAAAGATAAACTGTCAAGTCTTCGAACTTTTTCAAACAATGCTTCAAGAATCATGTTTATAAATCTCCAAGATTTTCTCATCAGGGTGTGTAATCCAAAAATTTTAATTGAACTGTAATCCAAAAACCTTCAATTGAACCTACACAAATGACACAAAGCAAAAACTTCGTGACATATTGATTTTGAAATGATACAAACATAAAACATTTAAGCATAATCAAATCTCTCCCATACATAAACTCCCTCATAACATTATAATTTGTTCTCCCCCTTTTAATTTGTTCGAAATAGACAAGGAAAAGAATAAACCAAATAAATCGAATTAGGGTGTCACGGTAAATAAGGAAAACATACTATTTTTGATTTTTCAGATTTTTCATACAAAAATGTAAAAATGAAGTTACAAAAATCACACACCATGAATTTATACTAAGATAACCAAATCATAGATACGGAATGAATGGGTGTAAGAGGATTCGATAGGGAAATCAAATCAATCATATCATATATGCACGATGCATAATTGTACTCCTAACGAATGGACATCAAAGTAGTCCTTTGGTGTAAAAAAATTTGTTGAGTTTAGATGATATCATCTTAATCATATCAACAAATCAAAGTATAAATGATTTCCACACCAATAAAATCCAAAACTATGTAATGATTTTTCATGACTTTTAAGGACTTGCAAACCGTTGAAAATTCCATCCAAAATCCCTCATTAAAATATAATGCTTTTTATTTTTCTTATAAGGTGGTGAAACTAAACAAAAACCTATTGGCCCACTTTTGGCATAATTTTCTTTGTATTGTCTCTTAATTTTTTTAGGGCTATTTTAAACCTCATTAGACCCCGGATAATATTCAATTATGCACTTTTTTAGGTCTAGTTAAACGGTGTCTTAATCGCAAAGGATACATGAGTACCTTTCGTATCCCTTCCCCATTTTTCAATATAAAACACACAAACTCACAAACGGTTTATAGCATGCACTACTTTTTGTTAAGTTTTATCGCATTTGGTTCGTTGTATAGACAGAATTAAGATTGAAACACTCAACCAATATGTGTTAGACAAGCATGAAAGTTAAACAAATTCGTGCATGTGTGCAATAAAGGACAAATAGATTCAATCATATAAGTAGAAATACTATATCAACTCAAAGACTCCAAACTTTATAAATCACATGAATAACACAATATATTGTCTCAAAACACTGTCAAACAATCACATGGATATGAAAGTAAATTGTGACTTGGTCATCCTAAATGTCAATTAATATAACGTGCAAACAAAATACAAAACTCTTTTTGGATTTTTCAAATTTTATCAAAATAAGAAAATATTTTTATATTTTTTGAACACTGTTCAGAAACAATCCAGTAGTACCAAAAATTATAACAAGATAAAATAGAGGACTGCAAAACATAGGACAAATTCCATGGTCATTTGAATGAGAATCAAATGTTGCTCGAACGAGAGTTCATGTTGTTAGAATGACAACTTTACGCGACATGTGATCTCGCTCGAATGAGAAGATAAAAATCCCATAAATTAATGTAGTTTTGTTAAGTGGGATTTTTTTTTTTTGAGAAAATCGGTCCTGGAATGGGCAAACAGATCCTAAACAGTGCTAAAACAGTACCAAAATAATAAAAGCAAACAAAAATTCTAACAAAGTATAAAATAAATGGTACATACTAGCAATAGGCAAAAGTGTCATCACGTAATTCACCCTGTGCTAGCAATTATGTCAAGACCTCAACCGATAGGTGCGTTGGAGTTTTTCGAAGACGGTGACATATTTTGAAGTAACTCCAATAAATCGTGTGAAGTCTTGACCAAAAACTTTACTTGCTCTCGAATATGTGCAAACTCTCTATCATTCTGTGAAAGTAAAGTATTATGAGTGGGTGCATGGATGCGAACATGTGTAGGAGCAAAACGTGACACATAACACAATTTAAAGAAAAACTCCCTCAGGTGTCCTCTCTTTTTGCAATGGGAGCAAACATAAACCGGCCTAGGTAAACATCTCTCAACAACTCTAAGACGGGCTCTCCTAACAGGTACGGGATGCCTAGGTAGGTTGGGTCGAGTCATTAAAGTGGGAACCGTCTCGGGTGCAACAATAGAAGTGGATACATTGTCATGACCTTTTCCTAAATTCTCACCACCACCCAAAACGAGATTAATAACCATCTTTTCAACCTTTTTAGACGCGTTCTCTAAAGGGACATTGACCTCCTGGGAACGTTCGAGTTCACTCCCGAGTTGGGATACACGTGTCATCAGACTAGACACCGTGTTGGTCAAGTCACACTTTTCCCTCCTAAAAACTTCTTTCTCCCTCTCCAAATCTAAAACCCGATGACCTAAATCTCTATTGCACTTCTTTGTTTTCAAGGTCTCGGTGTACAAATCCCTAAAATATTTTTGGATCTCATTTTCATCTCCACTCTCAAACCTACTCTCATCTCCATTGGAAACACTCGAGTCATCCCCGTCGCTCTCGTGAACACTATCATCGTGGGACAAAGTGGGTGTGCTCACACGACTTGAAAAAGCTACACACATCCCATGTGCTAATCCTTTACCATAATCATCGTCCTCATCTTCATCATCTCCCTCAATATCACTAAGTGTGGCGAGCATGGCAACTTTCTTCCCCTCTCTCCTAAGCCTAGTGGGAAGAATCCAACCTCTTTCACAAATGACCCAAAATCTTTCATCGATTGCTTTTAAATGGGATTTCATAAGGGCTTTCCAGTAAGCATAATTAGACCCGTCAAAAATCGACAATCGATTATATAAGTTTTTCGTTTGGAAACATTGCGACAAACATTCAAAAATCATATTTTTCAAAAACAATCAATATCACACAATTTTGCGGAAAATAGGAATATGAGATAAATTAGTGTAACCTGCTCTGATACCAATTTGAAAGAATATTGTGTGTGATACCAATTAAAATAATTGTGCAAATTCCAATCACAAACTTATTTAATTAGATTCAATTTATGAATCAAATCAATTCAACCCTTAAACTCAAATAACTACATGCAAGCAAGTGTCAACCATTGTAAATAAATTATGCGACCCAAAATTCAAGGAAAATCCCATCAGGGCAAAACCTTTTTATTTCACTCTAATTGTAAATCGTAACTTACACAAATTATAATGAAATACAGTTTGACACTCGAATACCCGCAGGCATCGGTCGATGTCGTCATCAATAAGTCCACACGCAGAGAACCTACATGAACCGCAGTCTAGTCTTCAACCCAGGAACACCGCGGCACTCCCTCATGATATGCAATCACAAAACTCCGTTGAGATCCACTCCATAATAGCAAGCAACCCTCAGTTGAAGATATCTCCCCATAAAGTATGAACAGTAGCAAAACTATGCTTTTTAGTTGCACAAATTCCAACCACAAACTTATTCAATTAGAGTCATTTTATGAATCAAATCAATTCAGCCCTTAAACTCAAATAACAACGTGCATGTAAGTGTCAACCATTGTAAATAATGTATGTGACACAAAATTCAGGAAAAATCCCCTCAGGGCAAAACCTTTTTATTTCACTATAATTTTAAATTGCAACTTACACGAATTACAATGAAATACAGTTTGACACTCGAATACCCACAGGCTTCGATCGATGTCATCAGCAATAAGTCCACAAGTAGCGAACCTACATAAATCGTAGTCCAGTCTTAAACCCAGGAACACTGCAGGACTCCCTCATGACACGTAGTCACAAAAATCCGTTGAGACTCACTCCACAATAGCACGCAATCCTCTGTTGTAGAGATCTCCCCACAAAGTATGAACAGTAGCAAAACTATGCTTTTGGGTCCCACAAAATAAGTCACACGAAAGCATTTGGGATTGTTAATTTTAAAACAAAAGTTATGAACTCTCAAATATGGTTAGAGAACAGAAAAATGTATTCTGTGAAAACTTGTTTTTCTCCACAATAAAATCAATAGCGTGTCACCCTTATTTATAATAAAAATCAAGGCGGCGACGTGTCTGTGCAAAACAACTCTTGTTCGAACGACATGCGACGTCGTCTGAGCGAACAGCCATCTCGTTCAAACGAGATGTGACGTCGTTTGAACGACAGTCACTGATCCCCTTAAAAAAGACTTTTAAAGTTTTAAATAACTTGAAATCCTCAAACCTTCAAGATGTTCAGGGGAGATATTTATCCAAAACTTTTTATGATAAAATATTTTTGAAAAAAAAAACATTTATTAAAATTCCAAAAATCATTTTAACTTTTATAAAAAATATCCCAACACTTTTAATGTGAAATGTAAATGAAACTTAAACACATTTTACAAAATTCATCCTTGTTGGGCTTCAATGTTGAAGTCTTCTTGAAATTCGAATTCGTCTTGTGTAGATGTAAGATTTTCAATCCTTCGACGACTTTTAGCAGATTGAAGCGGTATACGACATACTAAATTGTGACGGATAATGTCCTTACAATAATAAACAGAAAGAAGCATACATATTTATGGGAAATAGTTCTAAGTATGATGTTGAGCCTAAGACTAAGTATGTATGCCCCATATAAGGTAAGGAGACCCTTTGTTTTAACCTATTGCAGTTAGACATAAGGTCAAAGTCCAACCAATGGACAAGACAATTTTTAAAGATTTTCAAAATCTTAAACATCCATCTAGCCATCTATATTGTTCTCACTGCGACGTTTATGGACACTGCATTGAAGAAGGTTTTCAAAAACTTTTGTATAAACCCGTCTTCAATTCACCTATCTATAAAAACTTTAACTACTCTAGACATAAAAGAAATAACTACGTCTTTCCTAGGCAACCTGATAAGAACTCTAACTATAGTAATATGAAGAAACAATCTAATACTAGAAGAAAGTCTAAGAGTAAGAGTCCTAGATACATGACTAGACCAAATGCTCAAATATTTGACAAAATTCAAGAAAAGGCACTCAAATATTTTGAACAAAAATCTAATGGTTGAAAATTTTATAAAATTCAAGCAAATTAGCGCAAATATTTTAAAATAAGAGCAATTTGGGTTCGGAAAGTTGATCTAATACCCCAAATAAAGAGTAACATTGTGAATAATGCTTTAAGAGCATAACACACTTCTTCTGGATGGTATTCAAACTCGGGTTGTTCTAAACATATGACCAGAGATGATACTAAACTAACAAATAAAACTAACTTCTTGGGAATAAAATTTTTGTTTGGAGATGGAGTACAAACCCAGATCATAGGTAAGGGGACACTCCATGAAAAAAGACTACTTATTCTCGGAGACGTCCTTTTAGTAAAAGGTCTTAAAGCTAACTTTCTAAGTATATCGCAATTTTGTGACTTTAGCCACACATTCACCTTCCCTAAAACAAACGATAAAATTTTAAATGAGAATGGAGGCTGCATCATTACAGGTCTCAAAACTCCTGATAACTGTTACACAGTAAATTCAGGGAGTGAGATTTGTAATATAGCCAAGATAGAAGATAATGAAATCTAACACAATAGGTTGGGCCATATAAGTTACGACAACCTTGGCAAATTAAGCTCCGATGAAATAGTTAGAGGTCTACAAAAATTAAAATCTATTTCAAACGTTGTTTGTAGGCCTTGTCAAGAAGGAAAGATAGTAAAATGTGCACAAAAGAAAGTTAAAGAAATATTAACAACAAAACCTCTAGAGCTTATCCATATGGATCTTATGGGTCTTTCTAGAAATGTAGGCCTTTTTGGGTAATAGTTATATTCTAGTCATGGTGGGTGATTTCACTTGTCTTACTTGGGTTGCCTTTTTAAAACAAAAATGTGACACTTTTCATGAATTTTTGAAAATCCTTTTATGTATTGAAAATGAAAAGGATACCTAATTAAATAAAATTCGCAGCGATAGGGGAGGTGAATTTCAAAACATAGGTGTAACAGAATATTGTGACTACAATGGTTACAAACATGAATTTAGTGCTCCTAAAATGCCACAACAAAACGGTATAGCCGAGCATAAGTATCGCATAATCCAAGAGATGGGTAGGGTAATGATACATGCAAAGAACTTGCCAAAATACTTTTTGGTTAAGGCAATTCAAAAAACATGTCACATAATCAATACGATTTATCTTAGGAAAAATACCAATAAGACTCCATATGAACTTTGGTATGGAAAAATCCCAACTTAAAATATTTCCAAACATTTAGGAGTATTTTCTATGTTTGCAAAGATGGAGAACACCTGTTTAAATTTGAAACCCGTGGCGACAAATCTATCTTTTAGGGTTATTACCTCAATAATAGGGCTTATCGTGTTTATAATATGGGTACTAAAAGTCTAATGGAATCTATAAATGTGATTGTTAGTGACACTAATGTTAAGAGCAATAAACAAGCCAATTATAGTGGATGAGTATGAAAATGTTTTAAATTATGACTCTCCAGAGATAGTTGATTCTTTACCAACTGAGACCCCAAAAGTACCTAACTAGGTTTCTAAAGATCATTCCTTAGATAAAATAGTTGGTAACCATAATTAGCCTGCTCATACAAGATCCCAATTATGAAATATTACTCATTTTACATGCTTTGTCCCTTAGTGGAACCAAAGAATGTGAATGAAGCTCTAAATGACTCTTTTTGGAATGATGATATACAAGAAGAGATCGCTCAATTCAAGTGTCATGACATATGGTATCTAGTACCTCAACCATAAAATAAAAGGGTTATCAGCACTAGATGGATTTTTAAAAATAAATCAGATGAATATGGGATGATAGTTAGAAATAAAGCCAGATTAGTAGTTCAAGGTTACTCTCAGATTGAAGGAATAGACTGTAACACCCTCGACTTTTGGAGACTGAGAAATTTAATTTTGGAAAATTTAATTTAATTAAATTGGAGAATTTTAAAATTTGGGAATTTAAGTCCAAAAATAGAGGACGTTTCAAAGTATTCCGAATGATATTTTTGAGGGTACCATCGATCCCGGAAGGGTCGAGATAGTCAAAATGACTGTCATTGGGTCTTATTTCGGCTCCGGAATGTTTTTAAGTTGTTTTGACTTGAATTGGAGTCAACGAGTCATTTAAAGTGTGTATTAACATTTAAAACTGGGATTTTGTTTTAAAAGGATTTAAGGCTTACGGATGAAGCCTTCTCAAATAGAGAAAGAGAGAAAGAAAAAGGAAGAAAGAAAGAAGAAGGAAAAGAAGAGAGAGAGGAAGAAAAAGCTTGGGATTTCCGGCCCTACCGCGACATCGAGGACGATTCAACCTCTACAAATCTGAGGCAAGTGTTTAATCTTGCTAAATAGCTATTTGTGTATTTCATTTCATAAATTGTGGGGTAAAGAAATGGATTTTTGGGTATTAATACCAAAACCTAGATTTTTAGGTTTAATCTTGAAATCAATGTTTAAATTGAGAATTAATGACATAGAAATGATTGGGATCAACTTTGGGTTGGTTAATGGGTTTAAAATCATGTTTTGGTGAAGGATTGGGGGTTGGAATGAGAAATTTAGGGTTTAGAATTCGTGGGTTTTGAAGAAACAGATGAAACCTTCAAAAATTGCAGGTCCGAATCGATTCGCCCCCTCAAGCGAATCGATTCGGTTTGGTAAAAGTAGCAGGTCTGCATTGACCGAATCGATTCGGCCTATTGCAGAAGCCCAGGTCTTTGGACCCGAATCGATTCGGAAACAGGGCATTTTGAGATTTTTTCTCCATAGTGAATTCAAACCCTTTTTGGTTGGGTTTATTGATTTGGGGGTTTTCTCTTAGGATGTAAAAGATATATTCTGGGAGTCATATAAGGAGTTTCTCATATATTGGGATTTGGGGACCCCTTAGGGTAACTTGGGAGAAATGTACCCATGTACGTATTGGAGTTACATATGGATATTGGGGGAAAGCTCTTTGAGGTTGGAATTTACCAATTATAGATAAAGGTATATATATATATATGTTCGAGGTTGAGAACTCGTAGAGAGTGAGAGGTCTCCTATCCTTAGAATTATTTAGACTAAGGAATAAATGATAATCCGATAGGGGTAAGGATTCATAAAATACAATTGAACCACAGGTAAAAGTGGGAAACAGCTTGCGGTTGTACTATCGACTAGGATAAGCGGCAGCGTAAATTCTAGTTAGGATAGTTTATACGCAATTATGGGGATATGGCCATTGAGATTCCAATACTTGAAATGAGGTTGGAATAAATTGAGGTTTTAGACTATTAAGTCCTATTAATGCCTATGGTTAGATAGTACTAAAGATAATTATGTACTTTCACATTTAGAGGTGAAAGGTGTAGTGATGGATTTCTACACAGATTCTTGGGTGATAACCCTAATGTTGAATGTATATGTATAGATATAAACATATGGTTTTGGGAGACTACTCATCATAGGAAGATGATTGAATATGTTTCAAGTATGGGATTATATTCACGTATCGAGGTAAATTAAAGGAATTGTGGTGACGGCTTGTATATTGAGGACTATGTATACTTATAGCCAGGTATATATATATATATTTTATGCATATGAACGAGAATTAGTTTTCATATATAGATATAAGGATATGTGTATATGTGTTGATATATATCCGTATGTATATAAATGTATGGATATATTTATGTTATGAACATACATGGCATGGTTACTTAAACCGTATATGGTGGTTTATTATTTGATCCTATAATTGGATCATATGGATGTATATATATTGTGCATGTGAATAATACATATACTTAATTGGTTAAGCATACCCCGCTCATGCTATCATTGGGAAGTTGCGTGCGTAGAGGGTGAGCATACTGGCATATAATGCAGGATGTGGATATTCCCCAGGTCATAGTCGTCCCTTGTGATTATTATACATATAGATATATATTTTTGGGATGAGACGTGGTGGGTATGTTTCGTCTCATTTCCGGTTGGAACTATGACCGCTTCCCGGGACATCGTGTGCGTGTGTTTACCACGAGATGGGTGTCGTTTAGTCCCACCATGGTGGCCCCAGTATTGTTACGTGAGCCGGGCACTGGGAAGATGATAGCACTGATGCAGTTTATCGGCGATATATATAGCCGGGTATATTATGTGCATGGCCTTGTACATCATATGTAGTATGTACACTTGGCTATTGGATTGATGATGATATATATACGGTTAGAAATAAATACCTATATATATATGTATATATATATATATATATCCTATAGATGAAAGGATATGGACTTTTATGAAGTACATCTTAGATGATCATGGTGTACTAGATTGATGGGGGTTGATGTATCGCACATAAGGTATTATTCGGTTACATCATCCCAAGGATATTATTGGAGGTTCTTTTATTTTATCTTATTTATTTTCTTTCTTTTCTTTTCTTCTTTCTTTCTTTAGGAGTTATAGTTTAATAGTAATGTTAGTATATACTTGTATGTTGAGGATTATGGATCTCTAGGATCGACATTGCCCAGGAGTAGTGTAACGAGGTGGTTCCTTGTTTGGATTTCGCTTTGCGAGACACCTCACGCACGAAACGTAGTGCCATGTCGAGATGTGAGAGAAGTAATTCCATAGGTGGCATCTCGGATCTCTGATCTTGCCCTTGTCAGGAGTAGTGTAACGGGGCAGTTCCTTGTTTGGATTTCGCTTTGCGAGACTCCCCACGCACGAAACGTAGTACAATTTTGGGATTAGAGAGAAGTCTTGCCAATATTCCATGTGCATGTTATTAAGTATATTAATTCTTACGTTTTTAGCCTATATAGATAGATATAGATATATATATATATATATATATATATATATATATATATATATATATGTGTGTGTGTGTGTGTGTATGTATAGGGGTAATGTTTTAGGAATTATGATAATTATAATTCATGAGATTATTAATCGGAATTCATTAAGCCTTTTATGGCATAATTGTTGTAATCATAATCTAATAGGATTAGAATTGGATGGATCCTTAGATTATGACGGGAAGGTAGCTCTCGTGGATATAGGCTAGGCCTGATAAGTTAGGTTGTCCTAAAATCAATGGGGGTAATTTAACTAAAATTTGAGGACGCGAATAGGTGCGCGCCTTTAGATGAGAGGTGAGTTGGGGTTCCACGAGAGTGCGGTCTCACTTATTTATGAAATTAAGTACACCGGTATTTATTATGCACGGTTAACACACTTGCTAAATATTTTACACATTCGGGGCTCTGACCCGTTTACTTCTCCCTCCTTCTTGTATATACATATATATTTCCACAGGTATCCTACCGCATGGATGCCGGATGACCTTCTATCCAGAGTCTTGGGAGCCGTGACAGGTGCGGACTGTTGCGGGATATTTCATGTAGCCGCTTTCTACTTCTTCAAAATCCTAGGTAGGATCCATGTTGTATATCGGGTTTGTATCATAAGGATATTTATATACATGTTTATATTTATTCCATTTCAGTTATTGTATTTGCTGTGACCCGACAGCTTATTCGGGTTTACTTATTTATTTATGGCATATTCATGTATGGTGATTCCTTTCATTTCTCATAGTGCTTCTTGCATCTCTCTCTTATTTATTAGAAATTTTGTAGTGTTGGGTTGTGTCATGTTGCATGTTTTAATTTATTTAACATCTCGCTTATATGATATCGGGTAGTTAGTCCTATATTATATAGTACCGATAGTTGATGTTGAGACTGGACCATCTGAAATTCCTGATTTAATATAGTATAGGGCTGACCACCCGTTATTATTTTAAGCGGGGTGTTACAGATGGTATCAGAGCGCCAGGTTCTAGAGTCCTTAGGATCTGTGCGAGTTTCTGCATTCTTCCGTTAACGTTCTTGACATAAAGCCCTATAATTAGGACTGTTGTGTTCACCGCGTTGTTTTCTTCTGTGAAGTATATTCACTTGATTGGCGTTCTGATAACAGTTGCTCTTGTTTCGTTTCGGACGTCGCCTAGATTTTGTCGTCTAGGAAAGAATAGGTTTAGAAATACGAAACCCATAGTATATTTTGGGTACACTTTAATCGGGGGTATTTGTTTTTCCCCGATTTAGGAGGAAATATTGAGGATATTTCTAACAGTGGTTCGAGGTGATTTATCGACGGTTGAGTAAGAAAGGAAAATTTACTCGAATGACAAACCTTGGACTTAATAAAGTAAGTCTGAGGAGAGGTTATTGTAGTCTTTGGGAGGTTTGGATTTAGAAACTCGTCAACCTTCGCTAGGAAGGATTTTGAGGAAGATGCTTCTCTTATGGAGAAATAGGTTTAGGAGTAATGATTGTCCTGGAAGATGTAGAGGGTCTTGAATTGAGATCCTTGGATGAGGTGAAACCATTAGATTATGGAAGTATAAGGTATAATTCCTTTCTTTGGGTTTAAGTCATACTTTGTGCGATATCGGGAACGTCGAGAGTTATAATAATGAATTCCGGAGGTGAGGAATGTTAAGGTTCGCTGAATAGTGACTATAAGACTATTGTCTTATGGGTAGGTAGGGCATGTGATTATAGTGCACCTAAGAGGGGAGACTTATATTGTGGAAAGACGTTAATTTATGTAAATAAGTTTTAGAGTTGAGAGATTTAAAGTTTAGTAGGGGTATGTTGAGCGGATAATTTAGCTCATAGTTGTGCTAGTTTTGAGAACTAGATATTGGCTAGAGTATTGTATTTGTTGAGGCCTTGTGTCCTAAACATAAGGTGTTTGTTTGGCGTGTCGAAAGACGCGGAATATATTTATATTGTATTATTGTATAGGCCCTCGGGCAATATCTAAATATGTAAATCTTTTTTTTTATAAAACCTTAACCCTGGTTCAACTAATCTCAATCCCCGACCTAGCTACACAGTAGTGTATTAGGAGGGTTCCTTGTTTGGATTTCGCTTGCGAGACCTCCCTCGCACGAAAGTGGCTAGCGTCAGGAATTGAGGAGAGTTCAACCAGTGGAAATTTTCAAACTTTTATATATTTAGTATATTGTTATAGATTATATTACCGAGGGTTATCTTACAATTTTGAGGCTAATGGAGCCTGATTAAAATTCTACGAGTGGAGATCAGGTACGGGGTGTATGGGCGCCCTGAGTAGTTAGTTTGTTTTAAAGGCTATATGGTTCGACGTGAGAACTAGAAAGGATCGGCATAGTGATCTTGAGGATTGATGTAAGGACTAGATGATATTGAGGTCCTAGGCATGTCTTAAATTTCGCGGACGAAATTCTTGTAAGGGGGGAAGATTGTAACACCCTCGACTTTTAGAGACTGAGAAATTTAATTTTGGAAAATTTAATTTAATTAAATTGGAGAATTTTAAAATTTGGGAATTTAAGTCCAAAAATAGAGGACGTTTCAAAGTATTCCGAATGATATTTTTGAGGGTACCATCGATCCCGGAAGGGTCGAGATAGTCAAAATGACTGTCATTGGGTCTTATTTCGGCTCCGGAATGTTTTTAAGTTGTTTTGACTTGAATTGGAGTCAACGAGTCATTTAAAGTGTGTATTAACATTTAAAACTGGGATTTTGTTTTAAAAGGATTTAAGGCTTACGGATGAAGCCTTCTTAAATAGAGAAAGAGAGAAAGAAAAAGGAAGAAAGAAAGAAGAAGGAAAAGAAGAGAGAGAGGAAGAAAAAGCTTGGGATTTCCGGCCCTACCGCGACATCGAGGACGATTCAACCTCTACAAATCTGAGGCAAGTGTTTAATCTTGCTAAATAGCTATTTGTGTATTTCATTTCATAAATTGTGGGGTAAAGAAATGGATTTTTGGGTATTAATACCAAAACCTAGATTTTTAGGTTTAATCTTGAAATCAATGTTTAAATTGAGAATTAATGACATAGAAATGATTGGGATCAACTTTGGGTTGGTTAATGGGTTTAAAATCATGTTTTGGTGAAGGATTGGGGGTTGGAATGAGAAATTTAGGGTTTAGAATTCGTGGGTTTTGAAGAAACAGATGAAACCTTCAAAAATTGCAGGTCCGAATCGATTCGCCCCCTCAAGCGAATCGATTCGGTTTGGTAAAAGTAGCAGGTCTGCATTGACCGAATCGATTCGGACCCCAACCCGAATCGATTCGGACTATTGCAGAAGCCCAGGTCTTTGGACCCGAATCGATTCGCCTGGGAGGCCAAATCGATTCGGAAACAGGGCATTTTGAGATTTTTTCTCCATAGTGAATTCAAACCCTTTTTGGTTGGGTTTATTGATTTGGGGGTTTTCTCTTAGGATGTAAAAGATATATTCTGGGAGTCATATAAGGAGTTTCTCATATATTGGGATTTGGGGACCCCTTAGGGTAACTTGGGAGAAATGTACCCATGTACGTATTGGAGTTACATATGGATATTGGGGGAAAGCTCTTTGAGGTTGGAATTTACCAATTATAGATAAAGGTATATATATATATATGTTCGAGGTTGAGAACTCGTAGAGAGTGAGAAATATTTAGACTAAGGAATAAATGATAATCCGATAGTGGTAAGGATTCATAAAATACAATTGAACCATAGGTAAAAGTGGGAAACAGCTTTCGGTTGTACTATCGACTAGGATAAGCGGCAGCGTAAATTCTAGTTAGGATAGTTTATACGCAATTATGGGGATATGGCCATTGAGATTCCAATACTTGAAATGAGGTTGGAATAAATTGAGGTTTTAGACTATTAAGTCCTGTTAATGCCTATGGTTAGATAGTACTAAAGATAATTATGTACTTTCACATTTAGAGGTGAAAGGTGTAGTGATGGATTTCTACACAGATTCTTGGGTGATAACCCTAATGTTGAATGTATATGTATAGATATAAACATATGGTTTTGGGAGACTACTCATCATAGGAAGATGATTGAATATGTTTCAAGTATGGGATTATATTCACGTATCGAGGTAAATTAAAGGAATTGTGGTGACGGCTTGTATATTGAGGACTATGTATACTTATAGCCAGGTATATATATATATATTTTATGCATATGAACGAGAATTAGTTTATCATATATAGATATAAGGATATGTGTATATGTGTTGATATATATCCGTATGTATATAAATGTATGGATATATTTATGTTATGAACATACATGGCATGGTTACTTAAACCGTATATGGTGGTTTATTATTTGATCCTATAATTGGATCATATGGATGTATATATATTGTGCATGTGAATAATACATATACTTAATTGGTTAAGCATACCCCGCTCATGCTATCATTGGGAAGTTGCGTGCGTAGAGGGTGAGCATCCTGGCATATAATGCAGGGTGTGGATATTCCCCAGGTCATAGTCGTCCCTTGTGATTATTATACATACAGATATATATTTTTGGGATGAAACGTGGTGGGTATGTTTCGTCTCATTTCCGGTTGGAACTATGACCGCTTCCCGGGACATCGTGTGCGTGTGTTTACCACGAGATGGGTGTCGTTTAGTCCCACCATGGTGGCCCCAGTATTGCTACGTGAGCCGGGCACTGGGAAGATGATAGCACTGATGCAGTTTATCGGCGATATATATAGCCGGGTATATTATGTGCATGGCCTTGTACATCATATGTAGTATGTACACTTGGCTATTGGATTGATGATGATATATATACGGTTAGAAATAAATACCTATATATATATATGTATATATATATATATATCCTATAGATGAAAGGATATGGACTTTTATGAAGTACATCTTAGATGATCATGGTGTACTAGATTGATGGGGGTTGATGTATCGCACATAAGGTATTATTCGGTTACATCATCCCAAGGATATTATTGGAGGTTCTTTTATTTTATCTTATTTATTTTCTTTCTTTTCTTTTCTTCTTTCTTTCTTTAGGAGTTATAGTTTAATAGTAATGTTAGTATATACTTGTATGTTGAGGATTATGGATCTCTAGGATCGACATTGCCCAGGAGTAGTGTAACGAGGTGGTTCCTTGTTTGGATTTCGCTTTGCGAGACACCTCACGCACGAAACGCAGTTCCATGTCGAGATGTGAGAGAAGTAATTCCATAGGTGGCATCTCGGATCTCTGATCTTGCCCTTGTCAGGAGTAGTGTAACGGGGCAGTTCCTTGTTTGGATTTCGCTTTGCGAGACTCCCCACGCACGAAACGTAGTACAATTTTGGGATTAGAGAGAAGTCTTGCCAATATTCCATGTGCATGTTATTAAGTATATTAATTCTTACGTTTTTAGCCTATATAGATATATATATATATATATATATATATATATGTGTGTGTGTATGTATAGGGGTAATGTTTTAGGAATTATGATAATTATAATTCATGAGATTATTAATCGGAATTCATTAAGCCTTTTATGGCATAATTGTTGTAATCATAATCTAATAGGATTAGAATTGGATGGATCCTTAGATTATGACGGGAAGGTAGCTCTCGTGGATATAGGCTAGGCCTGATAAGTTAGGTTGTCCTAAAATCAATGGGGGTAATTTAACTAAAATTTGAGGACGCGAATATGTGCGCGCCTTTAGATGAGAGGTGAGTTGGGGTTCCACGAGAGTGCGGTCTCACTTATTTATGAAATTAAGTACACCGGTATTTATTATGCACGGTTAACACACTTGCTAAATATTTTACACATTCGGGGCTCTGACCCGTTTACTTCTCCCTCCTTCTTGTATATACATATATATTTCCACAGGTATCCTACCGCATGGATGCCGGATGACCTTCTATCCAGAGTCTTGGGAGTCGTGACAGGTGCGGACTGTTGCGGGATATTTCATGTAGCCGCTTTCTACTTCTTCAGAATCCTAGGTAGGATCCATGTTATATATCGGGTTTGTATCATAAGGATATTTATATACATGTTTACATTTATTCCATTTCAGTTATTGTATTTGCTGTGACCCGACAGCTTATTCGGGTTTACTTATTTATTTATGGCATATTCATGTATGGTGATTCCTTTCATTTCTCATAGTGCTTCTTGCATCTCTCTCTTATTTATTAGAAATTTTGTAGTGTTGGGTTGTGTCATGTTGCATGTTTTAATTTATTTAACATCTCGCTTATATGATATCGGGTAGTTAGTCCTATATTATATAGTACCGATAGTTGATGTTGATACTGGACCATCTGAAATTCCTAATTTAATATAGTATAGGGCTGGCCACCCGTTATTATTTTAAGCGGGGTGTTACATAGACTTCGAAGAAACTTTTTCCCCCATAACTCTCCTCGATTTTTTTTTATTACTCTTAGTAATATCATGTCATTTACATTTCACACTTTTTCAAACGGATGTGAAATCCACTTTTCTTAATGGTATTTTCACAGAGGAAACCAATGTTGAATAGCAAAAGGGATTCATTGATCCTCATTTCCCGAACCACATCTATAGATTAAAAAAGGCGTTATATGGTTTAAAGCAAGCCCCCAATGCCTGGTACGAATGCCTATTGACATTTCTTATCAATAAAGGTTTTCGACGAGGTAGTAATGACCAGACATTATTCGTGAATTTTTTTAACAAACATGTCTTAATTGCCAAGGTTTACGTTGGTGACATTATTTTTGGATCAACATCCCCTACTAAAGTTAAAAACTTTTCAAATATTATGCATGGGGAGTTCCAAATCTCATTAACGGGGGAGCTACAATTCTTTTTAGGTCTTCAAGTCAAACAAAAGTCTGATGGATTGTTCATTTTGCAATCAAAATACGCTTTATAATTAGTAAAGAAATTTGGATTAGAAAATGCCAAAGATGCTAGGACACCCATGAGTAATTACAATCAAATTCTCCAAAGTTGAACATAAGACTCCGATCGATCCTACCCTCTATAGAAGTATGATAGGTAGCATGTTATACCTCACTGCCTCACGTCTAGATATCATGTATGTTGTTTGTGTGTGTGCCCGCTATCAAATCGCTCTTAAAGAGAGACACCTATTATATGCCAAAAGGATTATCAAATACGTCAAAGGCGCTATAAATCTAGGAATATGGTACATAAATGACTCATATAGCACTATTGTAGGATACAAGAACACTAATTGGGCTGGCTATTCCGATGACAACAAAAGCACTTCAGGCGCATGTTATTACATAGGTAATAACTTGGTAGGATGGAGTGTTAAAAAGCAAAACTGCACTTCCCTTGCCACAATCGAGTCAGAATATATAGCCGTTGATAGCTACTATGGTCAATTGATAGGGATAAAATGGATGTTAAGTGATTAGGGCATTACCCAAGATAAATTACATCTTACTACGATAATCGACGTGCGACTAATATTTCTAAAAATCCCGTTCAACACTCGCGTACCAAACACATAAAAATAAGATATCACTTTATTCAGGAATTAGTATAATATAAGGAATTAGAAATTAACTATTTCCCCACAGAACCTCAATTGGCAGATTTGTTCACTAAGCCGTTAGATAATTTAAGATTTGAATCTATAAGGAAATCTATTGGCATGATACATCTTGATTAGTATCTATCTTCTGTTAATATGTGCTTATTTGTGATTTTCACCCTTTTACTATTTGAGACAAAACGGGGGAGAGATATTTGAGTCCATATTGGACATTTATTGTACAATTGAACTAAACTGAAATTCCTGATCTTAGTTATTTTATTTTCAGGAATCAGTACCACTGTCTTAATTTGATATATTAAGGGTATTTCTCTGTATTTAGTTGAGTTATGCACTTTTTCATTTCTAGGATATGGGGTAGATAGAACTTTTGTATAGGATTAAGGTTTTCTTATATTTTTGGTATCCCTACGAGTCCTAGATGACTCAAAGGAGATTTTGTCTCATATTTACAAAGGGGGATATTAAAGCACACTATATATATGACTTACTTGAGTATAATATATATGAGCTTATCTAGTTTGTAAATAGAGAAAAAACTTATGCCATTCTTATTTTTACCCTAAGACTCATTGCCTCTTCAAGATTAAAAAAATGTCTACATCAACAAGAAGATGGTTGTACATGTACAAAACCAACACACAACACTCTAAGACTGCATATATTATGTTACATTTTTCACATATTAGGTGTGTATGTGTTAACAATTGGATTAAAATGATTCCTACAGTTTTTAATAATTCTTAAGAATTTTTTAAACATTTAAAAACCTTTTTCTAAAATTAATTTTAGGTTTTTAAAATATTTGGGGCTGATTTTATATATTCAAAAGTTCCAAAAATTTGGGTTGGGTAGAAATCGAAAGCGACATAGAATGTTGGGTAGCAATTAAGATTAATTAGAACTTCAAAACACGTGTTTGAGAGTTAATCTAAGCCTTACACGTGTTTCTCTTGGAACGGTTAGATATGTGTTTTACCATAGACACATTGTTTAGTTTCAATCTTAAAAGTTCGACCAATCCTTATTTACGGTGTGCATTCATTTTATTTCAATCCTTGTTCTATCCAAATGAACCAATCAGAGCTCAAATAATGGCGATACATAGTGATCCTTTGGATTGATAATGAGAACAGTCAAACTCATCACAGTCGTTGATTTTCTTCAAGAGTGCAGACCCTTCTATCCTCCCTATAAATAAGATCCTCCGTCCATTCCTTTAAAATCTTTTGGAAACCTTAGGGTTTGAGGGAAAAAGAGAGAGAGAGAGAGAGAGAGAGAGAGAGAGAGAGAGAGAGAGAGAGAAGAGAGAGAGAGAAAATAAAACTCAAGAGAAAGTACAAATGCTAAACCAAATTCTATCCATTTTTTCTCAGAAAAACACCTTTGAGAGTTTTATCCATCTTCTTTAGTTTTAATATGATTTCCAACACCTTCACTCCAAAATTAGAATTCGTTTTTAAATATTGAAACTAATAGATCTGATTTCTAAGTGATACAGTCACATAGGTGTCAGATCTGATTTTTTAATCAAGAAATCATACTCTCTTGTTGGATTCATTGTGTATATGATTTATTTTTGTTTAAATCCAACACTCTCTTATTTCTATTTTACAAAATTGATTTGAGGTTTTCAAGGTTCAGATATAAGTTTTTCATTTTGAAAAATGTGTAGATAAATAAAGATTTGAAGAATCTCATTTTTAAAGGTTCTCTAAAACAAAGATCTGAAAATCAGTTATTTCAATGCAAAACCTAATTTGTATATTGTAAAATCATGCATATCACTTAGAAGAATCTTGTAATTGTTTGTATAAGTGTGTGTGTGTGTTCATGCAGTGTTTACGCACTACACACACAAACACCTTCACACAACAACACTAAAATTGTGTGTTGGTTGAGAGATTTCAACTTCTGAGTTGACATAAAGGAGCTTAAGGAGGCAAGCTACTAAATGACGAGAAACCAAATCAGAGCCTCAATAATTCGAGTTACCTAACGGAGATAGTATAACCTTTTAACTTTGATTTCGGTATGTATTTTGTGTTTAAGTTTCATTGCTTTCTTGCACCTTAAAACTTATTTTAGTGGATTTTTATTTTGAGGTGTAGAGACCTCCAAGGATGTTTCCCTATTTGGGTGGGGTTTTACCACGTTAAAATACTTGGGTACTATGCATGTTTGCTAATTCTTTCATCCCTACTGCTATACTGCTACAATAACTAAAAAAAATGGTTTTCAAATCTTTCTCATTAATATCTGATATAACCCGTTCATAACTTTTTCTAAACACGTCTTGTGTTATTTCGTTTGTTTTCTGAAAGAGTTTCTTCAAGAAATAATTTCGGAGCCTATTAGACTTATTTAACTTGTTTTAAATAACTTAGTTAGGTATTTTTTGTTGGTATCAGAGAAGGACTTTTGGTTTTCACAAAATCTTTTTAGATCCTATGTTTTTTAAATTTTTTACAAGACAAACATAGACGAGAAATATGAGAGATTAGGGAAACTGTCCAGGCCTCCCCTCTTTGATAGGACTAACTTCCCTTACTAGAAAGTAAGGATGCTAGACTTCATCTAAGGGAACTTGGGAGATGAATCCTAGGATGCTATTTAAAATGAATAGGTACATCCTACTAAACCTATAGCAGAAAGTAGTAATGAAAGAGTTAAGAAACTGCTCAGTGAGTTCACAAAGGAAGAAAAATTGGCTTTCTATAATAATAATAAATGAAATAATGCTATTTTTATGTCAATCAATGAACATGAATTTAAGATAATATCTTTTTGTTCAACCTCTAAGGAAGCTTAGGACACACTGGTCACTGCCCATGAAGGTGATACACGTGTTAAGGCTGCCAAGACCCAAAAGCTTATATAGTAGTATAACACACTCATCATGACTGAGACTCAGACTTTCGATGACTTTTACATTAGGTTGACTAATACAATTACCAAACTGCATGCTAATGGCATTATGTATGATATAAAAGAGATTGTATCTAAAATTCTAAGATCACTTCCACTAAAATTTGATAATAAAATATATGCAATTGAGGAGATGGATGGCCTAAATCTCACTCCAGAACTCCTGAATAGCAAACTTAGAACAACGAAAATGGAATTAGAGTTTAAGAAACAACTCTCCAATGGACAAAAGAAACACTCCAGGCTTAATGTTGTTTTCCAGTCTAAAGTTCCTCTCCAATGGCCAACATAAAATCTCCAATGGCTTTCTGATGGTTAGCATCCTTGGAGGCCTTCTCGTCCCTCATGTTCATTTGTACCTTCTCATCATCCTTCCCCTTCTGGATTAGGGGAAGCCTCTTCTTAACCCAATCCCCAAGATGTGTGAGGGTAAAAAGATACTGCAAGAAGTTGAAGAAAATTTCTTAGTATGAGACAACACTTGAAAAATAGTTTAATTAAAAAACAAAGGCTATAAATATTTACCCGAGTTGCCCTGTGGACACTAAACTCAATAAGATGATAGTCATCCATTGCCTTTAAAAAGCGCCTATCAATGTTGGTCACCATGGAAGAAATAGAAACTCATTCCCTTCAAGCATCACCCATCAGAGTCTCGTCACTGAGTCTCAATTGGTCGATACGAGCGATAAGAGCATCGTAGGAAAATATAGGGATCTCCCTGTTGGATCTCCCTTAGACGAAACCTCCTTACTATTCTTTTTATAGGGGTGGTGAACTGCAATGTCTTCTACCACCTCCTTCCGTTTTTTAAATCCTCGGGATTGTCGGGGTCGCTTACTATTATTTTCTTCATCGGGGGAAAAGGTGTCGATTTCTCACCAAATTTGTTAAGCAATAATAAAATGTTAGGGGAAGCCATATTCTAAATTGCTTCAGGATTATTGTCTGATTGATCTATAAAAATTTAGAGAATTTTAGAAACAGTATAGCAGCAAATGACATCACAGTTCATAATTAAAATTCACATGCCTTATAATCAAAGTCAATTAAATATAAGACCATAGTTGAAAGAAAAGTCATGCATTTTTGTCAGGGGGTGAACACCCAACCCCATCTCAGCCAGGACTTCAGGGGTCATGAGTTGCTCAAATTCAATAAGCCCACCATTGTCCTTTTGAATTCTGCATTGTTTCATCTTGCCCTGGTTGTCTATGCTCAGGTTGGGGTCAAGTCTGGCAACCACGGAAGCTTTTCCCCATTTTTAGGGGACCCTCGAATCTAAGGAGAAATCGATGATGTTTGTTGGAAATTCCCATGCACCGAAGATGAAAAATATCTCGGGTTCCAGTGATGGTTGGACGTTTGGTTGAAAAAAAAGCCTTATTTGTCAGCATCCTCGCTACAAAGTGATAATAGCCAGGTTGGGCTTTCGTATAGGAGATGTTATAACATGCCTTGAATACATCGAGTAGAAGATTAGTTCCATGGTAGTACTTCCACATTGATATAAATCTAAGAAGAATCCTCCACGCATTAGGAGAAAGCTGGGTTGGGGCTAGACCCGTACTAGTAAGGATCGTCTGCACAATAGGGTGGACGGGAAGGCGGAAGGCGACCTTGAACATTTATTCGTAGATGACAATCTCACCGGGGCATCCATCAAACACCCTCATTATAATGTTAGATCTGACTTCATATAGGTGGCTTCAGTACAAGAGATCAACGTCAGTCATGGAGATCCGAAAGGTTTGGGCATAGGATGTGTCAAGTGTTTCCTGGGATCGTCTCTGGAGTCGACGACTTCAATGGTCAGTACTTCATTGGGAAATCTACTCTAGAATTCCCCCTCGGTGATGGACAATATGGGCTCAACTGACTGTATAGGGGGATGATCAATGGTAACTCTCAGCCCCTCATAGATCAAAGTCTCAGCAGGATGGTTTGCCTCACCAGACCCAATATCCCTTGAGTCGATCGTACGAGAGATAGGGACCCTCATCACTTTTCTCATAGGAGCCGACCTCGACAGGGACCCTAGAAGAATATGGGCTACAATCCTTAGAGGACAGATGTCAATGGTGACCTTACTCTGACATGATCTTGAACTCATTGAATCCTCACTTTTGTCAATAATAGGAGGACAAATTGCTGCTAAAGGAATAGGAAATATAGGACGAGTGAGGTCGGTCCCAACTTTCCTTCTAGCATTGGCCTCAGTCTCACCCTTACGTATTTCTCTAAGAATACGACCCTCAATATGGGGAAATTGGTCGATAATTTCAAAAAAAGTCTTAAACATTCGAAAGGTTTGACCAAAATTGACCTAAAGATAAAAAATAGAAGTTGAATCATTTTTATTCAAGAATAGTGACTTGAAGGCCACTAGAGAAGGTAAGTGGAGTCTCTCTGGTGACCTTTATAGACATAAAACTAGTGGGAAAGTACTAAGCTACCACCCTTAGCCTTAAACCTCTCCTAAAATCACCTAAGGCAGCCTTAAAGATGCCTATGAAGGCTTCCATAAAACTCAATAACTCACCAGAAATACATAAAAGCTTAAAATCACTAAAAAAAAATGGCTAAAACTTAAGGAAAATGGATGGTGGAAGTTACTTAATGAAGGAAAACGTCTAAAGAACGGAAATTGAACCTTAAATATGGCCAAAAAATCTCGATTGGAGGAGAGAAAACTGGTATGCTGGAAAGAGAGAGGAAGTTTAATCACGAGTAAAATGAAGAAGAAAGAGAAAAAGGTGTTTCAAATGCATTTAAATAGTGTCAATGATTGCACAAAACTCCCAAGGCATTCATCATTAGGTCACAACTCCCCAAGCGGTCCTGCAGTCGCCATCCTTGGACAACATAACAAACCATAGGAGGAGTGCCAAGTGTCATGACATAACTCTTATTCATCATTTTAGACCTGACATCGAAGGGACATCTCCGACATTAATCAGGGACTTCCAATCAACATCTTCCCTCAGACATTTTTACCCCTCAGCCTTCTACTCATATTAGAGGCTAAGGGCTAGGAGTGATTAATATACCCAAGTATGACCTCATCCCAGCCTGGGACCCACACGACTAAGATTGACCATACAAACCATCATGACTGACATTATGGGCCTACTTGCAATAGCCTTATACTAGTAGTCTCGACTTCGTCTAGTATTTTGGGCTGAGACCCATCAACGGGCCCATTAGCCCTTCACAAGTCTCGTCTCGTCCTTGAACCCATTCATCTAAGACCCATCAATGGTCCCAACAGTCCTTTATAAGTCTCATCTCATCCTAGCACCCCAAGATAACCAAGACCGCACTCACTGTCTTGCTCATCAGGTGCTTAAATAGAATATTAGCGGTGTTATCCTTGTCCAAACCGAGACCTTCCAAGACGATATACAACCATGTGTGACATATGTTTCTAGCGTGACCAATCCATGTGGATAGGAAATTATAAGAACATCACAAGAGCACGTGATGGGAATATTTGCATCATCTTTACATGCTTGTGCTTAGGACAGGTGTCTACTCCTCATTGGATGCTTCATCAAGCACATACTCCATGCATGATTGGGTTCGCATTGTGAACACTAAGCACTATAAATATTCATCTTCTTCCCGAGAAGAAAGGATCCAAAAATTATAAAAACCTAGCCAAACTCTATCTCACTTGCAGCAGAGACAGAAAGCTTGAGATTTGTTTATTTCAGGCCATCAGAGCCTCTTTTCTAGTAAAAAAAACTCATATGCATAGTGGAGTAGACTGATACAGCTAAACCACGTAAACTCTAGTGTTATTCCTTTTATCCTTATCGCATTCTCATATATACATTATTTTTTATGTTGTATATATCTTCATTTCTATGTTGTACTTGAGCTTGAGCTGCTTATATAAATTTAAATGATGACTTCACAGCGTCATCAACTACCAAACGGGTCAAGCCCCATGCCACCCCCAACTTTTAAAAAAATTCACTTTGTGGACCCACTATTAAAGTATAGGAATACAATTTGATCACGATTTACACCATTAATAAAATTAATAAATTAATGGTTTTTCCAATTACAACTACTAACAAAATCACTAAAAGAAATGTAATTATAAACATGGATTTGGCTAGAACAAAGAATTAACATATTTTTATGTCATCTAAAAAATAGCAACCTACATCCAGTCACAAACATAAAGGCATCCTCCATGTACTCACAAACACCACTAAGCTAACAAAATAATGTTAACCTCTCCTGAATTGAAAGAAAAATTATATTATTTTTATAATCAACACACTAAATAAATACATACCTACTTACACTTTTCTATGTTATATGGAATTCGTTAATTTTTTTCTCCTTTGTAGAAAAAAAAACAAATAAAGAAGAAAATTTTAAGAAAAGTACCAAAATTAAAGGTATATGAAATTTCACATTACAAACGATAGGAAAAAGGCAAGGAAAAGTATGACATTCTTCATTGAACAAAATATTAAGGAAAAGTAATATTACGTAGCATACAAACAACAAATCTCAAAGACAGTTACAATATGGAGATATATGCGGAGATAAACTGAAATCCAAACCCGAGTTTTGACTGTCAAAACCCTAACTCAAAATATAAAAAACCTAACACCAAATCTGAAAACCCCTATGGAAGTTAGATCGAGAGAGAGAGAGAGAGAGAGAGAAAGGTGTCTCGTGGGGGAAGGAAATAAACAAAGCCCTGCCACTACAGGTAGAGAGGTCGATGGTGGGGGTACAAAAGGAGTAGATGAAAGTGGGTTAGAGTGGGTTTTGAGATTTGGGAGGAATTATCCCGCCCAACCTTCTCTTCCCTTTCTTATTTTTTCTTTTTTCTTTTTTCTCTTGATGACTTTTGCATAGGGTATTGAAAATGGCAATTTTTTTAAGACGAATTTTGACCATCACAATTTTGTAACGTTCAATATCTCTTACAAACACGAAAAAAATTCGTTGCAATTTTCCTGTTTTGATGTAATGTGTGTGTGTATATATAGAAATATAAAGTATATCTTAGCATACTCATCAACCCATATATTAAATTGACCAGGTAGATACACTTTGGAACATACACTTCAAAATAAATTTATATGCCTTACCTTCAGGATGTTTACAAAATTATTTGAAATCTCAAGGTTTTTTAAACTAAAACTAATAACAATTATAAATAAATAAATTATAAAAGTACTGGATGGGGGAACTTTCTCAAGAACAAACTATTAATTACTATTTTTACTATAAAACGAATACAAAAACATTTTTACTAAGAAATGATTGAAAACCCCAATGAAACATGAAAAGTCATTTGACCAAGAATAGAACTTTAGCATCCCCAAAAATTAATACGAAAACTTGAAACGAAAAAATAAATTTCGAATGATAAAATTACCTCGATCGCAATCCTCGGAAAAACTATTGAAGCGCACACTTTTCCCTCAATTATCAAATACCTACACACCACCGCCATAAACCTAAATTGTTAAAAAAATTATTAAATATGTGAACATATGCAAACTAATTGAGACCAATAACTAAAATCATTAAATATGTGAAACGATAAAAAAAATATCCTAATTTCGAAAACAAATAAAAACATCGATTTTCCATACTCAGACCACAAAGAGGACCTAAACACCATAAAAGCCAAATCAATTATCAAAACAAAAGAAAAAAAAATGAAAACTAATCAATAAGTAAAAACTGAAATCATAATCGAAACTCACCTAGTTCGAAACGCAGAGAGAAAGATATGTTATGTGAATGGGATTCGAAAAATAAAAAAATTTGCACTGCCAAACAACTTAGTTCAAAAATAAAATCATTGATAAAGTGAATATAAGAGACATACTTCAATTAACATCATACTTTCATTTTTTAGGGTTACATGAGTCAACGGTTTTATAAAATGCGGCCTCTCCAGCAAATTTCATCAAAAAATCACTTATTTACTGATAAAGAAGTGGGGGTGTGCTAAATAATGCATATTGGAAAGCCTCACCCATATACACACATATGGGGATGCAGTAATATGAATCGGGAATAAATGAATCATCATAACAATGATTAAAACACATTTAGTTGCAAATAATTACATTAACACATAAATTTGACTATGGGTTTTATAATATCAAGGCACAATATTTGGTTTTTAGTTTTATAAACACAAACCCTAACCCATAATATACCATATACGTAAAGGGCATCAAGCCCAAACCCGCAATATATACCTATATGCATCATCCCACTTAATGTTGTGTTTGGAGATATCCCATTAGATGTTCAAACCCCATGTTCATCAACTGACTTGTACTTTGTGCATGCGAGGGGTTACATCTAATCACTGAAAATCTAGGTGCATATTTAAATACAACATTATTTGAGGCGGTAAAGTAAAAAAATCATCTTTCGTTTCAATTCTTGAGATTTCTAAAGCATATATATATATATATATATATATATATATATATACATCATCGATTTCAAGAAAACAGTACAAAATCAAGGATGAATAAAATGAACAAGAAATTTTTACTCACAACCCATAATGGTAAAATTGGAGCTCTACAAGTAACTTTGAGGCAAGTCGAACCATACCCAATAGAAATTATGAGAGATAACCCTAACTAATTTGAATTGTATTGGTACCAAACCCTGAGTATATACATAGAAAATAAAACCCACAACATAAACCTGAAAACCCAAACTTACAGACTAAAAATCGTTAGTCCGGGTAAATGAAGTCATCAACACACAAGAAGGAACTTCTCATAACTTCCAGAATTTATAAAAAAGTGTAGGACGATATGGACATTTTTCATGACCTACTTTCTTGAAATTCACCAAATATATTTGACCCTTTTTTTAAAAATAGCAAAAAATATTAATTTTGAGGTGATTTTTTAATGTCCCTCTAATGCTTATATAACCCCAAAAAAATCTAACTCAATTTTTTGTCATTAGTCTCAAACTAGACACAACGTCGATTGAAGATGGTTTCAGATGGAGTAACTCTAACTCCCGAGGCTTACGTGCAATTTTTAGTGCTATCACACTAAACGAATTTCATCGTAATATGATGTGTACAATGTGTAAGGAAATATGGGATATCCTCCAACTCATCTTAAGGGTACAAATGCTGTGACAGCTTTTAAGCTATAGAATCTCACCACGCAATTTGATACCATTAGCATGAATGAATTGGAAACATTTGATGAATTTTATATTTTCTTGTCTAATATTGTGAACTCTAGCTTTAATTTGGGTGAGCGAATTCCTAAGATGAGGGTAGTTAAGAAAATTATGAGATGCTTTCATCCCGTTTTAGTGCGAAAGTCATGGTCCATAATTCTTTAGGAATTTTAGATACTCTTAGGTTAGAAGAGCTTGTTGGTTATCTCCAAACATACGAAATATATATTTTCCCCCAAACTCAAAAGAATAAAGAAAATGTCATCGCTTTAAAAGCTCAATCAAAGAAAAAAGGGGATATTTCTAACTCTAAGTTTGATTTCGATCTAGCTTATCTTGCCTTATTTTCTAAAAATTGAAAACATTTTTCAAATTAAGAAATAAAAATTCTCTCAAAGTGGAAAAATAAAAGTTTTGAGAAAGACAAAAATTTCAAATCGAGCAAGTGTGTTGTTGAGGTTGATCAAAGAAAATGTAATGACCCCATTTTCTTATGCCAATATATAATTGTCTTCTTTCAATTTCGTCACACTTACTATCTAATAATCATATATTATTACATATAAGATATTTCGAGTTCTTGATATGACAGATCCCATTTTTTTAAATTTGAAGAATCAACGGTAAAATGGGTCAGATTGAGATTTTATGGCACATCCTAAGCTAAGTGATAAGTTTTGGGGTAGAAAATATAATTTTATGAAACTTTAGGGACTTGGTTTTAATAAAGAAAGTTTCAGGGACCAAAATGAAAAATAAAAAGGGGCCTTTTTTTAAATAAAATATTTTTTAGGGACCTATAAGAAATATTGAAAATATATGGTGTGAAATTACCAAAATGCCCTTCAGGTTCGAAATGACCCTTATACCCTTAATACCTTTCCACCTCGTGCTTGGTTTTGACACCTCCACCATACACGTGTCGTCGTTAGAGGAGAAGACAAAACAGATGACATCGTTAGAGGAGAAGCTAAAACACGTGTCCCAGTCCAGTGAAATAAGACTGCAAGATGCCTCCGTTACGTGACACGTCAACGCTGACTCCCATTGTAAAAACTTGGTCAGCATGGAAACATGTCAATTCCGTGATATCTTTGGAAAACTATAAATAGGGCCTGTGGGGATCATTCGAAACTCACAACAATTCCTTGAGAATTATATAAAGATATAATGAGAGAAATTGTGAGAAAGTTTAAGAAGAAGTTCTTAGGGATATTGATCTTAAGGTAATCTTAATGTTATAATGCATCTTTATAGTTTTAATTTATTATCTTATAGCTTTACTTAGTAGTTATGCTGGTAAAATACAATAAAGAATTCACTAATCAAAACTTAAAATTTAGAACAAATCCAAGTTGATTTTATAAACTTGTTTGAAATTATACGCTTTTAAAAATGATTCTTTTTAAAGAAATTACTCGTTATTATGGAATCCCATTTAAGTAATTCCAAAGTCAGGCCTAGTGAAGTTATGTCTATATGAGATGGTATTTAAGTGGTGCCCCTGTGACCCTCCATCTCTACTGGGAATGAATCCAGAAATGTTCTGTCTAGATGAGATGGTATTTAAATGGTTCACCTGTGACCCTCCATCTCTACTGGGAACCGACTGATGAGGAAAGACTATGAATTGAATTCTTCAATTACAATCAATGAGTTTTAAAAGTTAACAAATAGGGATTCCGTAATCCTTTAAAAGAAGAGGTTAGTAAATTATAAACTGGACCTTAGAATCTGTACTTAAATCTTTATCAGATTAACATGTGATCGAAGACGCAATACCAGTAAATTTGACCTCCATTTTGGGTGAGTACTCTGACATTCCTTGTGTATTTTGATTATATAATACTATGCAAACTATATATATTTTGTGAACTGCTTTTATTCTCAAAATTCATGTGATACCGATGACTGATTCAATTGTGATATGTTCATATTTGTCCATATAAACGTATAGATTAAAATGATTATTGAAAAGGTTATTGAATATTGAAAATATGATTCGGCCTAAGGGACCTCTTTACTGACTGACCTTCCCAGCTGGGTTATCGCTGGTGTGCCCTAAATAAGGCGTTGTGACGAACATGTTCGATTGACCCTCAACTACCGGGGTATACGGTAGAAGAATACGGTATTAGAGTGTACTTGTCCATCAAAATGATATGATTGAAAGAAAAAGATATCACATTTGATTTGTTGCATTCGTCTTATTCTGAGCTATCCAATTGTGATATATATAATTTCATTTCAAAATTATATCTATTTACTGCAAGTTCCTCTCCATATATGTATATGCCTTCTCTTTTGACTTAAATAGGTATCTATTTTCTGAAAACCGTGGAATGTTTGGAGATTGAACCTCATTCGGATTTTAGCTGATGTTTTATAAATAACCATTTTTCAGGAAACGTTTAGGCTCACGGACGGAACGAAAATGGACTATATTGAAGATTTATCTTTTAGAGATCTTTTTGTAAAATGTTTATTTAGAGCATGTCTGGCTCTCTTGTAATAAGGTTTAAATTTTCTCTTAAGTTGTAACTCGTTGTTACTTTTAATATATATGAAGTTTCCTTTAGAAAGCTCTGATGACGTAATTCCTTTACTTTCAGTATTTTACGATTCATAACCATGTGATAATATATTTGTTGCATTTATTTAAGGAAATAATTAAATCGGAATATTAGTTGCCTTGGTGGCATGTCAAGACACTCGTTCCCTAGTATTATTTTGGGTCGGGGTCGTGACAGAGGTGGTATCAGAGCATAGGTTATGAACCCGTAGACTACTGAACATAAGTTTCAAACGTTATAGATTTTAAGTTTCCATACATAGGATACAGGATTAAATATCCGGCTTATGTGATAACCCTCCACATGTATTAAAATATATATAATTATTTATATATCATTGTTCTTCTAAATTTCAATATTGGGCTAGTATAATACATCTTACGTTTGGCCACGACTGTAGAAAATGACCAAGGCAAGATCAACTCCAGGAACAAGTGGTTCGAGTATGGAAGGACTGGAAGGTGCATACAAGGCAATTAAAAGTCTAGCAAGAATTGTGGAGCATCAAGTGGATAATGGAGAACCAAGGAATCTTGAACTAAGTGGTTGTACTATTGAACAGTTCAAGAAGTTGAATCCGCCGTCTTTTAAAGGGACTCCTAACCCCACTGAAGCAGAAAACTGGGTGATGCAAATGGAAAAGATGTTTGATGTTCTTAAGTGTACATATGAACAACGGGTTTTATTTGGAACATTCATGTTAGAAGGTGAAGCCTAACATTGGTGGAGAATGACTAAGAGAATTCATGGGGAAAGGAATAATCCCATAGGTTGGAATGACTTCTTAGTGATCTTCTACGAGAAATACTTTCCCGAAATGGTGCAAGATCAAAAGTCAGCTGACTTCATGAGTCTGGTTTAAGGAAATATGACGGTTAGTCAATACGAGGCAAAGTTTACTGAGTTATCCCGTTTTGCACCTCATGTTGTGATAACCGATGTTTTAAGAGCCAAGAAGTTTGAACGTGGGTTAAGGTTGAATATTCGTAGCCAAATTTCAATCCTAAAGTTGACATCATATAATGACGTGGTAGCTAGGGCAACAATAGCTGAGAAGGATAGTGAAGAATATAATCAGGTTAGAGAGGGGAAGAGGAAGTTTGGAGAACAAAGAGGAAGGAACCCCAATAACAAACCCTTGAGGACTATACCTAATATAAGACAACCTTTAGTAAACAAACCCTTTAATGTTGATAAATGCCAACGTTGTGGTAATATTCATAGAGGGAGACCGTGTTACCTGGAGACGGGGAGTTTCTTTGGGTGTGGACAAAAGGGACATAAAATGCGAGATTGTCCTAACAAAGGGAAGACGGCAACAAAGACTTCTAATGACAATAAAGATCAGGGCAGACAAGGTAGAGTCTTTAATCTTTCCGATGGAAAGGCTTCTAATGTAGTAGTGTCAGGTACACTTTCTATATGTGCACAACCTTTTCAAGTTTTAATTGATCTTGGTTATACCCATTCATTTGTGTCTGTTCATTTTGTTAATCGCTTTCCTAATATTCATGAATCCTTGAATCATATCATACACATTTTTACTCCTTCGGGTGAGTTATTGACGGGAACATTAGTATATAAGTCTTTCCCTATAAATGTCAGTAGTCATAAACTATTCACTGATTTGATAGTTTTAGACATCAGAGATTTTAAAGTCATTTTGGGGATGGATTGGTTAGCATCATATCATGCTAGGGTGGATTGTTTTGAGAAGAGAGTTATTTTCCAAATTCCTAACCAACCAGAATTTAGTTTTGAAGGAACTAGCATCTTATCTCCCATGTGTATTATCTCTGCAATGCAAGCTTGTAGTTTTCTTAAGAAGGGATGTCAAGGATTCCTTGCCAATGTTATTGATTTGCAAACAAAAGAGCCTAGTTTAGAAGATATTCCTATATCTAGGATTTTTCCAGATGTTTTTCCAGATGATTTGCCCAGTCTACCTCCTAGTAGAGAAGTAGAATTTACCATTGACTTTGTTCCTGGAACCACACCCATCTCAAAACCACCTTATCGCATGGCACCTTTAGAATTAAAGGAATTAAAAGTTCAATTACAAGATCTATTAGACAAGGGTTTTATTCGACCTAGTATATCCCCTTGGGGTGTTCCAGTGTTATTTGTTAAAAAAAAGTATGGGAAGATGAGGTTATGTATAGATTATCGTGAACTAAATAAGGTGACCATTAAGAATAAATACCCCTTACCTCATATAGATGATTTGTTTGACCAGCTTTAAGGTCCGCAAGTATTTTCGAAGATTGACCTTAGGTCAGGCTATCACCAATTGAAGATTAAGTAAGAGGATATTTCGAAATCAGTTTTTCGTACTAGATATGGTTGAAAAGGTACCTAAGGTCACACTAGAAAGAACCAAGGGGTACTTGCTAATGCGTATTAGGTAAATTAAAAAATCTCCAACTCTTTTAAATCTTTAATACAAAATCTATTATAAATTTTAAGTGAGAAAACACTCACGCACACTATTAGTAAAGGTGATGATGCTAGAAGTAAAGAATAATTCCCTTTAAGAATGAGATGAGGAAAAGTAGAGTGTGACACAATATATGTTATCGAGGAACCCACCTTAGTGGTAAACCCCGTGTCCCTAGTCCCAGGACAGCCCGCGCACTCAAGTCCACTATTACCGATTACAAGTTACAGATTACAGTCCTCCAAGTCCACAATGAATTAAACAAGGCAAATACAAACCAGTACACCCAGCCTAGTCTAAAACAACCCAACTTGACTGAAAATCAGTCAACCCAATAGCACCCCGGTAATAGAGACTATCACTCACTCACTACACAAGCACAACGACACACTCAAACCCGAGACCCCGTGAAGTTGTGCAACACACAAATATAATAATAGATATTGTTTTAATCAAAACAACAAAAATAATCTTGTTTAAAAATAGACCAAACAACCAAGGTTTAAATCTATTTTAATTGACAAGACAAATTACCAATCAAGGACTAATTGAAAGGTAAGACAATATTGAATTAATCAATACTAAAAAGAATGCTTAAATATTAAGTCCCAAGACACAAGTAAGGTCTTCCTAATATTTAATATTCAAGTAAGGATTAATTCTAAAAACAAATTAGTTGGCGCAAATGACCACAAATAAAATCCCAACAATTGTGTGGCGCAACTAAGATAAAAATTAACCTAACACCAAATATAATATGAATCAATTTAAATAGGTGTTATGTTAAAAATATTAAGTCCAAGTAAAATGAGCAAAAGATAAATAAGTGTAGCACTTAGCTCATACAAATTGAGACTTAATTAAAATAGATAAATAAGGTTACAAATATTAAATTCCAATTTTAGTATAAACCAATACTATGACAAGGGTTGGATCAAATAGTCATACACACATAAACACTACCTTAAGTTATAAAAGAATACAACAAAAAGTATTCAACTTAGGCAATAAAAAGTGTACGAGTCAAATGGTCCAATCCAAGTCAAGTGAGTACGAGATAAAGAGTGTAGCACTCGACTCACTAAAATAGGATGGGTTTAACTAAAATAAAATTTAAATAAATAAAGATGTGATATAAAGACTACACACTAATTAAACCCAACTAAATAAAGTGAACACACAAAAGTTCAACTTAGAGGGTGTAACTAGTTAGTCAAAAATTAAATATCTTTATTCCCAAATAAATTAAATCAAATTATAATAATTAATAAATAAAAATGTGTGACACACTAAAATAAGTCTTGATAACAAAGTGTACACACAAACTGAAATGGGTGTAAATAAGCTCTCCAAACCAAACACCCAATAAACCTACTAAAATTCAGTCCCAACAAATTTTAGTCCAAATAAATTTAACCAAATAAAATTTTCCCAAAGATAAGATCACACTCCAAATAAACAAAGTGTATACACACTAAATGAGTTGGGTATAAAATAACCTCCAACAACAAATACCCAACACCCAAATAAATTTTAATTCAGATTAAAATATTATTTTTATAAACAGTGTGTGACACAAAATAATCTAAGTCCAATAAAAGGTGTACACACACTAAATGAGTTGGGTGTAAAATAAGGTCCAACAATACACACCCAACAAAAGGACTTAGTCCAAAACAGTTCCAAATTTCAGTTCAAAATAAATCCAAGTTCAAATTAATTTTTGGTTCAAATTAAAGTTCAAGAACAAATTAATTTTAGCCAAAAAAAAATTTAATCCAAATAAAATATTTAGTCCAAAGATGTATAGGCCAAAGTTTAGATCTAGCAACCTCAAGCCACAACAACCAAACAAACAAAACAAAACAAACAACAAACTGAAATGGGTATTGTAGAAATAGCAGGTTCTATAATCAATAAATTGATTCAAGTATGTTCTTAGCTAAAACATACCAACTTTATATCTTAGAAGACTAACAACAAACAAAGTGATGTACTTTTCTTTTGCCAAAAACAATAAATCGTTTTAGATCAAAAAATTGGTGAAAGTGTGGTGTTAACAAAAACAGATTTATATATCTATCTAAATATGTATAACTAGTATACAATATATGTATATATGTAAGTTTATATATGTATATAGATATACACACACATAGTATAGAACACACACACACTGTTCACACGCACACACACACGATGTTACACACACACACAGTACACACGCACACACAGTTAATCAATCTAAAATATATATATATATATATATATATATATATATATATATATATATATATATATATATATATATATATATATATATATATATATATATATATATATATATATGTATATATATATATATATGTATATGTGTGTGTGTATATGTGTCTCTATATATATATGTATATCAGAATATAGGTATGTATATATATATAGAGAGAGAAGACAGTTACCAAAAAAAACTGGAGTCCACCGGAAACATGAAATAGATCCGCCGGAAAAAGGATACCCACCACCGAAAAAAACTTAGATCCGTCACCGGAGCACGCCACTGAAAACAAAAAACTTCGAAAATGGAAAACCAACCGTTGGAAATATGAGACCCACTGCCGGAAAAATTAAACCCCAACTCCGATCTTCAAACCCCCACACCGAAACCTCCAAATCAGAACCGATCCAAAAAAAATATTGAGAGAGAGAAGTATGGTTCGGCCAAAGCTTTAAAAATGGGAGATCTCACAAAACAAACCAAAGAGAGAATCTTTGAAACAAAAATGGGAGAGAGAGATTATACAAAAAAATGAGAGAGAGTGAGAGTGACGGCCGTGAAAAAAATAGTGAGTCTTTGAGAGAGAGAGATTGTGTTTAACTTATACCACAAAAATAAAACCCTAAAGGGCTTTCCAAAAAGCCCAAAGCTTAAAAGCCCAAAAAAAGTAAAAACACAAAAAAAAAATATAAAATCCGAAAATAAGAATAAAAAATAAAATAAAAAATTGAAACACAAAAATAATGATACTCATAAAAAATACAGATCATACTACAAAGTTATGAAACAAAAAAAAACAAAATAAATATTCTGAAAAAAAATATTTTATATATCAAGTCAAATAAAATAAAAGACTTGAAATATAAAATAAACTTTAAATTCAGAAAGATATCAAAACTCACACAAAAAAAATAAATAAATTATATGACACCCAAAATAATTTGTACATTACACAAAAAATATTTTTCTCAAAAAGTTAATTTATATAATAAATCAATATAGGAAAATATGATTTAAGATATAAAAAATAGATTTGAATAAAAATAAAAAATGCAAGAGCATATAACTAAAAATTGTTTGTCTCAAGATTGAGCCAACACAAGAAGAATGAGATTTTCAAATCTCCCCCTTTGGCCAATTTTGAGACAAACAAAAACCGAGACTCAAAAACAAAGAACAACAAAAATTACATAACTCGACTATACACATGAGTCCTAAAACAAAAGAAGATACACAACTCTACTAACAAGAAGAATTCCTAAAAGACTCAAAAATACAATACCAAAAGAGTCTCCAATTCTCCCCCTGTTTGTCTCAAAGGGACAAAGGGTAGGGAAGAATCCTACAAAATAAAAGTTAGTACAACATGAATATGCAATTTAAAATGTACTAACAAATAAACTAAAACAAACTAAAGCAAAATTAGTTTGAAATTTCGATACTCCTCATTTGAGTACCTAAATCATCTTTCTTAACCCACTTCGATTTGACATTATGAATAACGGTCTTAAATGGGGAAAAATTAACATTAGTATGAGAACAGTTCTTAACAACATTAGACTTTAAATGGATCTTGGATAAATTTTTAACACCATTTTGTTGTCTACTTAAACGCTTATAGCAAAACTGTCCGAAATGACCCTTTTGAAGACAAAAACTGCATTTAAATACATGCCTATCATTCGATTTAGCATTATCATGAAAGCTCACATTTTTATCATATGCAGATTTTGTAGTTAAATTCAAACGCTCAAAACAGAATTGTTCTAAATGACCAAGTTTAGAACAAAAATTACATTTATAATTAGGTTTAACAGCATGTTTACAATTAGCATTCAGAGGCAATTTAGAATTTCTGCATATAGTGGGCAGCTTTTCAGAATCAAAATTCAACTTTTTATGACAAAACTGCTCTAAATGACCCATTTTAAAACAGAAATTACACCTAAAAACAGAATTTTTAGCATGTTTATTTCTAACAAAATGACTATTTTTGCCTAAAACAGCTTGTTTCTGCGTTAATTTCTGGAAACAAAATTTTTCAATATGGCCTGTTTTAGAACAAAAACTGCATTTCAGAATAGGTTTAGCAGTTTTAACATTTCTCTGATTTTCAATTTTTCTAAAAATGCCTATATTTGCATTATTCTGCCCAAGTCTTTTATAGCAGAATTTTTCAACATGTCCATTTCTTGAGCAGAAATTACATTTAAGTGAAGGCTTAGGAGTTTTAAGATTCCCAACATTTTGAATTTGCCTAAATTTGCCTAAATCAGAATAATTTTGCCCTAATTTCTTAAAGCAGAATTTTTCTAAATGACCATTTTTATGACAAAAACTACAAACAAAGACCGGCTTAGCAGATATGGTATTAGAATCCTCAAAATTAGCATTTTTATAGCTTAGCTTAAATTCAGTCGAATCAGGACATTGTTCGCTACAGCTAACAAACTTACTTTCATCACAAGTTTTGCCTTTAAATCCAAGTGCTCTAAAAGGAACAAATTCCTTAACATACTTATTATGAGATTCGACAATTAATCGAGAATTACAAAAACCATCCACCTTTTTAGATGCAATCTTAAGTTCTCTTTGGAATTCATCATACTTATCTAAAACGGCCTTAAGTTCAACTTGAGATTCATCAAATTTAAATAAAAATTCCTTGTTTTTAGTTTCAAGAGAATGATTAAGTTCGGTTAACATGACAATCCTTTTCTCTAAAAACGAAACATCATTTTCAAGTTCGTCAATACGAAAAACAGATTCTTCGGTTATTAACTTGATTTGATCGCTTAAAATGTCATTTTTAGCCATTAAACTAGAATTAATTTGACCTAAGTCATTGCAATCCTCAATCGTGTTCTCAAAAGATTTATTACTCACACAATCCTCTAAATTTGTACTCACGCACCCTTCCAAAATGACATCATTGTCTTCATTTTCAGATTCATCAACATCACCAAAAATATCATCAACATTAGATATAGAGGTTGTGAATGTAGGGTGACATGGAGTAGGTGAGGTACGAGATAAAATCACTTTGTCTAAAACAGAATTATCTACACATAAATCGGAATCATCCGAACTAGTAGATACGCAATCATAAATGCCTTTGGATAAAGTAAGTGGGGCAACAAAAGATTTAGTGCCACAAATAGTAGTAGGAGATAATAAGTGATCAAAATTATCTTTATCACTATCAGTATCACTATCAGTAATACCATCCCAAATATTTGTAGAAATAGGGGCAACAAATTTAGTATCACAAATAGGTGTAGAAGGCAATATATGGTTAAAATTATCCTCATCACTATCACTATCAGACATATCATCCCACATTTTAAACAAAGATGTAGAAGATTTTGGAATGTTATATTGAGAGTAAAGCTTTTCATCATTAGAACATTCATAAAGGGATTTTTTCAAAGAAAAAATAGCATCACCAATTTGTTTTCCCATAATAAAAAATAGATTTTAAATGATATAAAATATAGATTTTTAAAAGGAGTTCAGGATCTTTGCGGAATAAAAACTTTTATAAAGTGAATCCTGAAGCTCTGATACCACTTGAAAAGGTACCTAAGGTCACACTAGAAAGAACCAAGGGGTACTTGCTAATGCGTATTAGGTAAATTAAAAAATCTCCAACTCTTTTAAATCTTTAATACAAAATCTATTATAAATTTTAAGTGAGAAAACACTCACGCACACTATTAGTAAAGGTGATGATGCTAGAAGTAAATAATAATTCCCTTTAAGAATGAGATGAGGAAAAGTAGAGTGTGACACAATATATGTTATCGAGGAACCCACCTTAGTGGTAAACCCCGTGTCCCTAGTCCCAGGACAGCCCGCGCACTCAAGTCCACTATTACCGATTACAAGTTACAGATTACAGTCCTCCAAGTCCACAATGAATTAAACAAGGCAAATACAAACCAGTACACCCAGCTTAGTCTAAAACAACCCAACTTGACTGAAAATCAGTCAACCCAATAACACCCCGGTAATAGAGACTATCACTCACTCACTACACAAGCACAACGACACACTCAAACCCGAGACCCCGTGAAGTTGTGCAACACACAAATATAATAATAGATATTGTTTTAATCAAAACAACAAAAATAATCTTGTTTAAAAATAGACCAAACAACCAAGGTTTAAATCTATTTTAATTGACAAGACAAATTACCAATCAAGGACTAATTGAAAGGTAAGACAATATTGAATTAATCAATACTAAAAAGAATGCTTAAATATTAAGTCCCAAGACACAAGTAAGGTCTTCCTTAATATTTAATATTCAAGTAAGGATTAATTCTAAAAACAAATTAGTTGGCGCAAATGACCACAAATAAAATCCCAACAATTGTGTGGCGCAACTAAGATAAAAATTAACCTAACACCAAATATAATATGAATCAATTTAAATAGGTGTTATGTTAAAAATATTAAGTCCAAGTAAAATGAGCAAAAGATAAATAAGTGTAGCACTTAGCTCATACAAATTGAGACTTAATTAAAATAGATAAAATAAGGTTACAAATATTAAATTCCAATTTTAGTATAAACCAATACTATGACAAGGGTTGGATCAAATAGTCATACACACATAAACACTACCTTAAGTTATAAAAGAATACAACAAAAAGTATTCAACTTAGGCAATAAAAAGTGTACGAGTCAAATGGTCCAATCCAAGTCAAGTGAGTACGAGATAAAGAGTGTAGCACTCGACTCACTAAAATAGGATGGGTTTAACTAAAATAAAATTTAAATAAATAAAGATGTGATATAAAGACTACACACTAATTAAACCCAACTAAATAAAGTGAACACACAAAAGTTCAACTTAGAGGGTGTAACTAGTTAGTCAAAAATTAAATATCTTTATTCCCAAATAAATTAAATCAAATTATAATAATTAATAAATAAAAATGTGTGACACACTAAAATAAGTCTTGATAACAAAGTGTACACACAAACTGAAATGGGTGTAAATAAGCTCTCCAAACCAAACACCCAATAAACCTACTAAAATTCAGTCCCAACAAATTTTAGTCCAAATAAATTTAACCAAATAAAATTTTCCCAAAGATAAGATCACACTCCAAATAAACAAAGTGTATACACACTAAATGAGTTGGGTATAAAATAACCTCCAACAACAAATACCCAACACCCAAATAAATTTTAATTCAGATTAAAATATTATTTTTATAAACAGTGTGTGACACAAAATAATCTAAGTCCAATAAAAGGTGTACACACACTAAATGAGTTGGGCGTAAAATAAGGTCCAACAATACACACCCAACAAAAGGACTTAGTCCAAAACAGTTCCAAATTTCAGTTCAAAATAAATCCAAGTTCAAATTAATTTTTGGTTCAAATTAAAGTTCAAGAACAAATTAATTTTAGTCAAAAAAAAATTTAATCCAAATAAAATATTTAGTCCAAAGATGTATAGGCCAAAGTTTAGATCTAGCAACCTCAAGCCACAACAACCAAACAAACAAAACAAAACAAACAACAAACTGAAATGGGTATTGTAGAAATAGCAGGTTCTATAATCAATAAATTGATTCAAGTATGTTCTTAGCTAAAACAAACCAACTTTATATCTTAGAAGACTAACAACAAACAAAGTGATGTACTTTTCTTTTGCCAAAAACAATAAATCGTTTTAGATCAAAAAATTGGTGAAAGTGTGGTGTTAACAAAAACAGATTTATATATCTATCTATATATGTATAACTAGTATACAATATATGTATATATGTAAGTTTATATATGTATATAGATATACACACACATAGTATAGAACACACACACACTGTTCACACGCACACACACACGCTGTTACACACACACACACAGTTAATCAATCTAAAATATATATATATATATATATATATATATATATATATATATATATATATATATATATGTATATGTGTGTGTGTATATGTGTCTCTATATATATATGTATATCAGAATATAGGTATGTATATATATATAGAGAGAGAAGACAGTTACCAAAAAAAACTGGAGTCCACCAGAAACATGAAATAGATCCGCCGGAAAAAGGATACCCACCACCGAAAAAAACTTAGATCCGTCACCGGAGCACGCCACTGAAAACAAAAAACTTCGAAAATGGAAAACCAACCGTTGGAAATATGAGACCCACTGCCGGAAAAATTAAACCCCAACTCCGATCTTCAAACCCCCACACCGAAACCTCCAAATCAGAACCGATCCAAAAAAAATATTGAGAGAGAGAAGTATGGTTCGGCCAAAGCTTTAAAAATGGGAGATCTCACAAAACAAACCAAAGAGAGAATCTTTGAAACAAAAATGGGAGAGAGAGATTATACAAAAAAATGAGAGAGAGTGAGAGTGACGGCCGTGAAAAAAATAGTGAGTCTTTGAGAGAGAGAGATTGTGTTTAACTTATACCACAAAAATAAAACCCTAAAGGGCTTTCCAAAAAGCCCAAAGCTTAAAAGCCCAAAAAAAGTAAAAACACACAAAAAAAAAATATAAAATCCGAAAATAAGAAAAAAAAATAAAATAAAAAATTGAAACACAAAAATAATGATACTCATAAAAAATACAAATCATACTACAAAGTTATGAAACAAAAAAAAACAAAATAAATATTCTGAAAAAAAATATTTTATATATCAAGTCAAATAAAATAAAAGACTTGAAATATAAAATAAACTTTAAATTCAGAAAGATATCAAAACTCACACAAAAAAAATAAATAAATTATATGACACCCAAAATAATTTGTACATTACACAAAAAATATTTTTCTCAAAAAGTTAATTTATATAATAAATCAATATAGGAAAATATGATTTAAGATATAAAAAATAGATTTGAATAAAAATAAAAAATGCAAGAGCATATAACTAAAAATTGTTTGTCGCAAGATTGAGCCAACACAAGAAGAATGAGATTTTCAATGGTCACTATGAATTTCTTGTGATGCCATTTGGATTAACTAATGCACCAGCCACTTTTATGGATATGATGAATAGAGTGTTTAGGAAATATCTGGATCAGTGTGTGGTTGTTTTCATTGATGACATCCTTATTTATTCCAAAGGTATTGAAGAACACGAGAAGCATTTGGAGATAGTATTACAAATCCTTAGGAAAGAGAAATTATATGCGAAATTAAAGAAGTGCGAATTTTTGTTGCCTAGTGTCTCTTTTCTAGGACGTGTCATATCCAAGGAGGGAGTGTCGGTTGATCCTCAAAAGATCGAGGCTATACTAGATTGGCCAAGACCAACTAATGTAACGGAGATTCGTAGTTTCCTAGGATTAGCAAGTTATTATCGAAGATTTGTTGAAGGATTTTCTAGTATTGCCTAACCTCTGTCTAGGTTAACATAAAAGACGGTGAAATATGAATGGTCTGAGGAAGTTGAGAATAGTTTTCGAGAACTTAAGAATCGATTAGTAACTGCCCCAATTTTGACTATTCCTTCTGGTACAAGAGGATTTGTGATTTATAGTGATGCTTCTAAAAATGGTTTGGGATGTGTGCTAATGCAAAATGGAAAAGTAGTAGCTTATGCCTCGAGACAATTAAAACCCCATGAGCAAAATTATCCAACCCATGACTTAGAATTAGCAGTGGTAATTTTTGCTCTTAAGATTCGGAGACATTTTTTGTATGGTGAGACTTGTGAGATTTATACCGATCATAAGAGTTTGAAATATATCTTTACTCAGAAGGAATTAAACATGAGACAAAGGAGGTGGTTAGAATTGATGAAGGGTTATGATGTAAATATTGACTATCACCCGGGGAAAGCTAATGTAGTTGCCGACGCTCTGAGTAGAAAGTCTACACCAAATTTAGCATGCCTTATTACCAGCCAGGAAGCTCTATTGAAATATTTGAGAAGTATGGAAATAGATGTACATATTTATAACGAAGGAGGAATAATCGCAAACTTACAAATACAACCCACGTTGATGGAAAGAATTAAAGTTGCATAAGTAAATGACCCACAACTGAAGAAGATTAAAGAAGAGGTTATTGAAGGGAAGATAATTGAATTTGCGATAAGAGATGATATATTAAGGTTTAGAAATAGAGTTTGTATACCTAGTGATGCCCAACTAAAGAGGCAGATTTTGGAGGAAGATCATTACTCGAGATTTACAGTTCATCCCAAAAATACCAAGATGTACAGAGATCTCCGAGAAGTGTTTTGGTGGAATAATATGAAAAGGGAGATAGCAGAGTTTGTATCTCAGTGTTTGATCTGTCAACAAGTAAAAGTTGAACATCAGAAACCATCAGGATTATTACAACCTTTACCAATCCCTGAGTGGAAATGGGAACATATTACCATGGATTTTGTGACAGGGCTACCAAGGACTTCCAATGGTAATGATTCCATTTGGGTAATTATTGATAGGTTAACTAAATCTGCTCATTTTCTTGCCATTAAGATTACCCATTCCATAGAAAATCTAGCTAAATTGTATATACGGGAAATTATTAAGCTTCATGGAACCCCAATTTCAATTGTTTCTAATCGTGACCCTAGATTCATGTCTCGCATTAGGAAAAGCCTACAAGTAGCCATGGGAACAAAATTAAATTTCAGCACTGCTTTTCATCCTCAAACAGATGGACAATCTGAGTGAACTATCCAAACCTTATAGGATATGCTTAGGGCATGTGTACTTTATTTGAAGGGGAATTGGGAAGATCATTTACCGTTAGTGGAATTTGAATATAATAATAGCTATCAAGCAAGTATTCAAATGGCTCCATGTGAGGCACTCTATGGTAGAAGGTGTCGTTCTCCTGCATATTGGGTAAAAGTTGGAGAAAGAAAATTATTGGGACCAGAATTGATTCAGGTCACAATAAGGAAGGTGAAATTGATACAAGACCGACTTCAAATCGCTCAAAGCCGTCAAAAGAGTTATGCCAACAATCGGCACCGACCGTTAGAATTCCAAAGAGGAGACTATGTTTTCTTACGAGTGTCACCGACAAAGGGAGTAATCCGATTTGGGAAGAAAGAAAAGTTTAGTCCAAGATACATAGGACCTTTTGAAATCCTTGAAAGGATGGGTGTTGTTGTGTATCGAATAACCTTACCCCCTGAACTCTCTAGTGTGCATAATGTGTTTCATGTTTTAATGATGAAAAAATACATCCCTGATCTAGCACATATCTTAAGTCACGAGCCTCTTCAAGTTAGAGAAGACTTGACATACATTGAGCATCCAGTGGAAATCTTGGACCATAAAGATCAAATATTACGAACCAAGGTTATTCCACTAGTCAAAGTTTTATGGCGGAATCATTTTGTTGAAGAAGCAACATGGAAGCGGGAAGATGAAATAAAATAACGATATCCACACCTTTTTTGAAATTAATGTAAGTAAAGTTTGGGGACCAAAATTTTTATAACGAGGGTAGGATGTAATGACCCCATTTTCTTATGCCAATATATAATTGTCTTCTTTTAATTTCGTCACACTTACTATCTAATAATGATATATTATTACATATATGATATTTCGAGTTCTTAATATGACAGATCCCATTTTTTTAAATTTGAAGAATTAACGGTAAAATGGGTCAGATTGAGATTTGATGGCACATCCTAAGCTAAGTGATAGGTTTTGGGGTAGAAAATATAATTTTATGAAACTTTAGGGACTTGGTTTTAATAAAGAAATTTTCAGGGACCAAAATGAAAAATAAAAAGGGGCCTTTTCATAAAAAAAATATTTTTAAGGCACTATAAGAAATATTGAAAATATATGGTGTGAAATTACCAAAATGCCCTTCAGGTTCGAAATGACCCTTATACCCTTAATACCTTTCCACCTCGTGCTCGACACCTCATGCTTGGTTTTGACACCTCCACCATACACGTCTTGTCGTTAGAGGAGAAGACAAAACACGTGTCGTCATTAGAGGAGAAGCTAAAACACGTGTCGCAGTCCAGTGAAATAAGACTGCAAGATGCCTCCGTTACGTGACACGTCAACGCTGACTCCCATTGTAAAAGCTTGGTCAGCATGGACACGTGTCAATGTCGTGATATCTTTGAAAAACAATAAATAGGGCCTTTGGGGATCATTTGAAACTTACACCAATTCCTTGAGAATTATAGAAAGAAATAGTGAGAGAAAGTGTGAGAAATTTTAAGAAGAAGTTCTTAGGGATATTCATCTTAAGGTAATCTTAATGTTATAATGCATCTTTATAGTTTTAATTTATTGTCTTATAGCTTTACTTAGTAGTTATGCTGGTAAAATACAATAAAGAATTCACTAACCAAAACTTAAAATTTTGAACAAATCCAAGTTGATTTTATAAACTTGTTTGAAATTATACGCTTTTAAAAATGATTCTTTTTAAAGAAATTACACGTTATTATGGAATCCCATTTACGTAATTCCAAAGTCAGGCCCGGTGAAGTTCTGCCTAGATGAGATGGTATTTAAGTGGTGCCCCTGTGACCCTCCATCTCTACTGGGAATGAATCCGGAAATGTTCTGTCTAGATGAGATGGTATTTAAGTGGTTCCCCTATGACCCTCCATCTCTACTGGGAACCGATTGATGAGGAAAGACTGTGAATTGAATTCTTTAATTACGATCAATGAGTTTTAAAAGTTAACAAATAGGGATTCAGTAATCCTTTAAAAGAAGAGGTTAGTACAGTATAAACTGGACCTTAGAATCTGTACTTAAATTTTTATCAGATTAACGTGTGATCGAAGACTCAATACCAGTAAATTTGACCTCCATTTTGGGTGAGTACTCTGACATTCCTTGTGTATTTTGATTATATGATATTATGCAAACTATATATTTTGTGAACTGCTTTTATTCTCAAAATTCATGTGATACCGATGACTGATTCAATTGTGATATGTTTATATTTGTCCATATAAACCTATAGATTAAAATGATTATTGAAAAGGATATTGAATATTGAAAATATGATTCGGCCTAAGGGACCTCTTTACTGACTGACCTTCCCAGTTGGGTTATCGCTGGTGTGCCCTAAATAAAGCGTTGGGACGAACATGTTCGATTGACCCTCAACTACCGGGGTATAATACGGTAGAAGAATCTGGTATTAGAGTGTACTTGTCCATCAAAATGATATGATTGAAAGAAAAAGATATCACATTTGATTTGTTGCATTCGTCTTATTTTGAGCTATCCAATTGTGATATATATAATTTCATTTCAAAATTATATATATTTACTGCAAGTTCCTCTCCATATATGTATATGCCTTCCCTTTTGACATGAATAGGTATCTATTTTCTGAAAACCCTAGAATGTTTGGATATTGAACCTCATTCATCTTTTAGTTGATGTTATATAAATGACCATTTTTCAGGAAACGTTTAGGCTCACGGACGGAACAAAAATGGACTATATTGAAGATTTATCTTTTAGAGCTCTTTTTGTAAAATGTTTATCTAGAGCATGTCTGGCTCTCTTGTAATAAGGTTTAAATTTTCTCTTAAGTTGTAACTCGTTGTTACTTTTAATATATATGAAGTTTCCTTTAGAAAGGTCTGGTGACGTAATTCCTTTACTTTCAGTATTTTACGATTCATAACCATGTGATAATATATCCGTTGCATTTATTTAAGGAAACAATTAAATCGGAATATTTGTTGCCTTGGTGGCATGTCAAGACACTCGTTCCCTAATACTATTTTGGGTCGGGGTCGTGACAGAAAAGATAGAGGAGAGTTCCCTAAGAAATACGATTTGGAAAGATGCTATGAGTTAGGGTGAAGGTCAAAAAGACTGCGAGTGCCCCACAAGGCATAAGAGATAGAGAAAAGGCAAATCTACTTATAACGCCACTATAAGAGATAATGATGTCGATTGGGTGGATTCCGAGGATGAATCACCGCATGGACTTAACTTCACCGTGTTAATGCCTAGTCGCATTAGCTCTTCAAGTAGTCTCAACCCGATAAGGATGTTTCCAAACGTGATTGCCTCGATAATGAGTTGAACCATTCTAGAGAGAGTCAGGGTGATGATGTTTCGAGTGAGGGAGATCATTTCCTCCAACACGCCTACGTCGAGCTTTACACCGTGTCCTTGAAAACCATAAAGCAAAATAATAATTTGGCTCTTTGGATGTTATCTTTAGAAAATGAGTTAAAGGCATCGATAGAGAGTGAGACCTAGATGAGAATTTCATTAAGTGAGCAGCTAGTTTCAGTGGGGAGGGAAAAAGTAACTTTACCAACAAAGTTGCTAGTCTTATGAGAGATCTTCACGCTTCATTGGAGACTCTTGAGAAATGTAAAACCCATATTTTCCTACTCAAATAAGATCTCGATAATGATCAAGAGGTCAAGGTTAATTTAGAGGATAGATAAAAAAAGGCTAGAAAGTTGTTCCTCTGTCCCGTACTAGGTTTTAATAATAGGCAATGGATAGGTCACGGAGCTTCAACCACTTCCCATAATGCACCAGTTCCGGTTACTAAGTTTGTGATGGATCCTATGGGCCTCGACCAAAACCACAAAGGAAAACTCATCCTAAACATGTTTACCATGATAGACCAAACAAGTCTATGTTTTTACCCATTATAAATGAAAAGGGAACTTAGCAAATTTTTCCATAAGCTAGAATGAGTTTCTCACACACACATGCTCCTGCACACCACTATAGTGAATTTGCTAGTCCTAAAGATCAAGTTGAGTTTCTAGTCGCGATTCTAAAATATTAATGAAAGAATTTTAAAGGATGTCTACTCCTTTCGAGAGGACTTCTAATGCTATTACTAGAGCCAATAATTGATAAGGGAAAATAAAAGGTTACCTACGCGTGGGTACCTAAGAATGACGAAAAATACCTTGTTATTTATGTTTCTCGCAAGGTTGAAAATACTTATCATTGGTATTTTGATAGTTGTTGCTCTAGTCACATGGTCAGTGGAAAGTCATATTTATCGACCTTGTGGATCGCAAGGAAGGTAAAGTCACATTTGGAGATGGAAGTAGGTCTAGCATCTTAAGATGTGGTTACGTGGAGATACCTGATTTTACTAAGGTAGACAATGTGTTGTATGTAGAAGGGTAGAAAGTGAACTTGATTATCATAAGCCAACTTTACGATGATAGCTTTATAGTAAAGTTTGACCAGTCGGGTTGCAATGTTTTGTAATACCCCGTATTTTTGTGATATTTATTTATGGGATTAATTGGATTAAATGCGTAATTAATTGGAAATTAATCCGGATTAAAATACTAGCGAGATGCGAGTTGGTATTTGATTATAATGTGCATATATGATTATATATGAATATTGAATTATGAAATTTGTCGTGAGATTGAAATACGGCAATTTGGGAATTTTGTTGAGACGCGTGTGACAGTCGCGTCAGGAATATAATTATGTTAATTAAAAAGAAAATTTTATTTTTATTAACCAAATGGTCATTTTGAGTGCGCCAACGCGTTCGGAAGGGTCGAAATAGTCAGAAAACACTAGCCGGGGGTTTAGTTTGGGTCCCGGGGCATTTTTAGGCCATATCGACAACGTATAAGGGTAGTTTGGTAATTTTAGGATTTTAGGATTTTTGATTAACGAATTTTAGGAGTTTTAATTGAAAAATTAAAAGACCCACTAACCCATTACCAGTCGTTTACTGATTAGAGGGCTACGGGAGTTATTAGAAATTGTTCCAAAAGTTCCTTAGGCAAAAACCCTAGCCACTATTGTTACTTGGAGAAGAAAGCTTGTAGAGAGAGAACAGAGGAGGATTCTGTAGAGAGAGAGAGAGAAATTCATCAGATTCGTCATCAAATCCAGAAATACACTTAAGGCAAGTGGTTTAATTCCAATTAATTTCAGAGAATGCTTCTTCCATGTGTAGGAATTGATAAAACCTTATTGTTCTTGGGAATTAATGAAAAACCCATTTTAATTGGAAGTGAAAATTATATTTTTGATGAGGAATCGCATGTAGATTTGTATTTAGATGAGTATTCTGATGATATTATAATTTGGATGAAACAAAAACGGATTTATTAGGCTCATTGATGATTTATAAATTTTAGGGTTCATGTTCATGTAATTTGGGGGATAAATGAAGGGATTTGATGATTTGATGATGATTAAGTTGTATTGGATCTATATAAACGTTTAGTTATGATCCATGAATGTTTAGTACGAATTAGGAACCTTAAATTGATGTTGGAACGATTTTTATGAGGGATTAGGAGTGAAGAAAGTTGGAAAAACGAGATTAGAAATTTCTGGGCTCAAATCTGGCCACTCGTTAGAAGACCTGCCCAAGTCGTTCGAACAAGCTCGTTCGAACGAGCTTCTAACGAGTTGAAAGTTTGGGTTCTAATGAGAGGGATGTTTGTTCGAAGACTTTCGTTTGAACGAGATCTCGTTAGAAGGCCCAGTTCATTCGAACGAACTCTCGTTCGAACGAGACTTCGAACGAGTTGACAGTTTAGGCTTTTTAGCCTGTTCTGATTCCGAGTGTCCCGTAACCTTGTGTATACGTAGAGATAACCTTCCCTTGATGATTAATTGTTACATTTGGGATGTTTGGGATATAACGAGGAGTCAAACCTAGAAGTGTAGTTTGAACTTAAGGGAAAAAATATGAAGTAGGATGTGATTGTCTATTACGTTGCGAGAACTATTGACGGCCTAATTTATTATATTAACCGGGAACATATAAATTGTGTAGTATTATATGTCGGTACAAGAATGAGAAGTGTACCACCAATATATTATGGTGATTACTAAGATGTGTGCATACTTAGTATATGTATTGATTTTTATGTGTATGACATACCTACCATACTTGCTACCACGGGAGGTTTGTGTTCGCTTAGGGCCCTCTAATCCTTGTGTTGCCCGGATTTAGACTGGTTACCTCGATGAACATAGGTCTAAGAAGGACTTATTGGGATGTTAATAAGTCTACTGATCGTGGGAGCGCAGGTATGTGCGTGACCCATGTGATGTGACTGTGTTCGCCTCCATTATTTGTGATGTTGTTATCTGAGAACGATTCCTGAGAGATTCGGAATACGTGATCCTTATGTACGTGATGTACCGGGATGGATAGAAGAGTATGTGTGCACCACAGCTTAGTCTCGGGGTGCTTGTATTGTATATTTATGATGTGAATAATATACACTTAATTAATGGGAACTTTCATGATTGGTATTGTGAATAATATTATGGTAATGATTTGAGAAAACAAAATGGGTTAACTGATAATGAATGATATTTCTAATTGAGAATCTGAGAGTAAGTAAATCCCTCTATTTATTTGATAACGCTAGAACGTAATATGGGAATCGAGTAGTAAGGGGTAGAACTTATTACGGTTTGGTTAGATATGGATGTCTTATAGATGGGTACGGTACGTTAGGAGTGCACATGTAGTCGAGAGGTGAGAATTTCATGTGAGTGCACGTCCTAACATGTATTTTGCATTTAATGTTTTAATGTTATTAAAACACTTGCTATTTTTAAAATGATTTCCACTTTCGGGCTCTGACCCATTTGCTTTCAAATCTATTTTTGTAAAAACCATTTTAGGTGCCCAGCCACAAGGACACCATGCTTAGGATTCTCATTCAGGTGACGAGCTGTAGCTGTTTGTATAAGTTACAGGACTTTGCTTGTAAACGCTTCATCTATCTTTACCCGATATTCTTCAGTTATCAGTTGTAGGGCATGTCGCCCATTTCTTTTAGAGACATTTCATTTATTTCAGTTATTCAGACTTCTGGCATGTAATTATTCAGGATTCAGACTTGTTGTATTATTTTTCAGTTGTGGGATTGCTGTGAAGAGTTTTCCTCCGGATTTATATTTATGTTGTTGGTTATTCATTACTTCATTATAGTGAATGGTTGTTATTCTTTCATTATTATTTTACTGCATGTTAATTAGACTTGACTTAAAATTTGGCACTTACTTTTTAAATACTAGGTGGTTAGTAATTATTAAAATGTTTTCGACAGTGATGCTATTAACTGAACCAACTTGGCATTTTGTATTGATTTAATAAAGGAGTAGCTACCCGATATTTAATTAGTCGGGGTGTCACAGGTGGTATCAGAGCATCAGGTTCTAGTGTCCTTTAGGATCTGTACGGCTTATTACGTTTCCGCTGAGCTTTCTTTAATGTAGAGCCCTATATTTTAGGACTATTGTATTCTTTTGTATATGCTACGTTCTTCAGCTATTTTAAATTTATAACTGCGAACTTATAAACTTCATTCTTATTTCAGATGCCTCCACGACGTGCACAAAGGATTCCCAGGGATGCTACGCCAGAACCACAGCCCGCACCAGTTCAGGGCACGATGAATGCCGCCGAGGTTGCAGCCATTGTGGCCCAGGCGGTAAATGCCGCACTAGCAGTAGTTCAGTAGGCAACACCTCAGGCACCGATAGCCGCGCCAGTTCAGGCACATGCATTCCCGTCTGCTTGGGAACGTGTACGTGATGCTTTTCAGAAAGCACACCCTCCGGAGTTCGCAGGTAGCTCCGATGTGGTAGTTTCGAGTCAGTGGATAAAGGACATCCAGTAACACCTGAGGATGTATGAGTGCACAGATGTCCAGAAGTAGATACTAGCTACCTTTAAGCTAGTAGGGTCTGCACTGCAGTGGTGGGAGTCTATTACCACAGTGGAGGAGAGAGATACTCTCACTATTCAGGAGTTTTGGGTGCGGTTTGACCGCAAGTACTTTCCGTCGGCTGTTCACACAGAGATGAGGAGGAAGTTGATGAGCCTCAAGCAGGAGCGTAAGGCTGTGGCCGAGTATGAGGCCGAATTCACTAATCTTCTTAACATTGTTTCGGATGAGATACCGACAGAGGAGAAGAAGATACAGAAATTTACTGACGGGTTGACATGGAGGATTCGTCAGCACTTGTTGGGGAACCTCTCGTTAGCCACTTCTTCTGATGTGGTTAACGCTGCATTGCTCCATTGCCAGGATCATCGCTTTCACATGGCTGAGGGCAAGCGATCGGGAGAGTCCAGCCATCAGGGCAGGACTGGAGGGAATGGTGCCAGTGGGGCACAATCGATTCAGGGGCAGAGACAGGGCGACCAGGGTACCCAGCAGGGGGATCACAAGAGGTTCAGGTCAGGAAATTTCAGGCACGGACAGGGAGGTTTCCGGCAAGGCCATCAGGGTCCGAACGGCCATCAGCACCAGCAGGGTCAGAATGGTCAACAGCAGTTTCAGCAGGGCCAGTGGAGGAACGGTAATGGCCACCAGGACCGGGGGCAGCAGGGACAGAGAGGGGGGAACTTCCCGGGGAAGTGTTTCGTTTGTGGCAAGACTGGCCATAAATGCCAGGACTGTCCTGATAGGGGCAGGGCCCCGCAACAGCAGCAGGGTGCTCGACATGAGCCATAGAGGCCACTTTTTCCACCAGCCCTCCTAGCTCCAGCCTAGGTGCCAGCTCATCCAGCCATTCCAGCAGTTCCTGTGCAACAGGGATAGTTACAGTATGGACGTGTCTATAACGTCCACCAGGCAGCAGCTCCGCAGGCACCACCCGTGATTGAGGGTATGTTTCCTATCCATGGTACTATGGGTCGGGTTTTGTTTGATATGGGGGCAACACACTGCTTTATAGCTACACATTTTGTGAAAGCCTTAGGGTTGTTAGCCACCTCAGAGAGCACAGTGACGTGTGTAGACTCACCATTGGGGAGTGGGTCACTTATTTTCTTTATATGCCGGGGAGTAGGGTAGAGATTAGTAGTCTGGTATTACCTGCATATATGTTGGTGTTAGATATGCATGTTCACGATGTGATTATCGGTATGGATTGGCTCGCAGATTATAGAGCCATGATTGATTGCTTCGGTGGGAGCATTGTTTTTGCCATTCAGGGGCAAGAGATGTTTGTAGTGGCGATGCCTCGCCCAGAGGGAGGCTCGGCCACTCATTTGTATTATTTAGAGGAGGATACCTCTAAGGAGGTTGTGATTCCTTTAGATTCGATCCCAGTTGTCAGGGAGTACTCAGATGTGTTTCAGGAGATACCAGGCCTACCCCCCAGTCGAGAGATAGACTTTGTCATAGACTTATTACCAGATACGAGACCTATAGCACGCGCACCGTACCGTATGGCTCCAGCTGAAATGAGGGAGTTACGGGATCAGATTGAGCAGTTGTTGGGTCAAAGGTTTATACGGAGGAGTACTTCGCCGTGGGGTGCCCATGTGTTGTTCGTGAAGAAGAGAGATGGTTCACTGAGATTGTGTGTGGACTACCGAGAGTTGAATAAAGTCACGATACGGAATAAGTATCCGTTGCCTCGAATCGATGACTTATTCGACCAGTTGAGAGGATCTTCTTTCTTCTCAAAGATTGATTTGAGATCGGGATACCATCAGTTGCGTATCAGGGAAGAGGATATCTCGAAGACTGCGTTCTTATCGAGATATGGATCTTACGAGTTTCGGGTTATGCCTTTTGGTTTGACCAATGCTCCAGCCGTGTTTATGGACTTGATGAATAGAGTGTTCAGAGATTTCCTAGATCAGTTTGTCATTGTCTTCATCGATGATATTCTGGTTTACTCTCAGACAGAGGAGGAGCACGCCGAGCATTTGAGGCAAGTTTTGCAGACACTACGTCAGAACGAGCTGTATGCAAAATATAGGAAATGCGGGTTTTGGCTGAAGGAGGTCCAGTTTTTGGGACATATTATTTCCGACCGGGGAATATCTGTTGATCCGGGGAAGGTATCCGCGGTGAGGGAGTGGGGACAGCCCACGACACCGACTGAGATTCATAGTTTCTTGGGCCTAGCAGGATACTACAGGAGGTTCATTCGGGGATTCTACAAGATAGCAGGTCCTTTGACACATCTGACTCGTAAGGGTGTGCCATTCATCTGGAGTGATGCCTGTCAGTTGGCATTCGATGAATTGAAGGATAAGTTGACCTCAGCACCTGTGTTATCATTGCCGAGACCGGGAGTTGAGTATTTAGTTTACACCGATGCATCCTTGCAAGGACTTGGAGGTGTATTGCAGCAGGAGAGTCAGGCCATTGCTTATGCATCCCGTAAGCTAAAGCCTCACGAGAAGAATTACCCCACTCATGACTTGGAGTTGGCAGCAGTTGTATTTGCCCTTCGGATATGGAGACATTACCTTTTGGGGGAGAAGTTTCGATTGTTCACAGACCACAAGTCCCTACAGTACCTATTCACGCAGAAGGAGTTGAATATGCGGCAGCGAAGGTGGCTTGAGTTTGTGAAGGACTATCAGTTTGATATCCAGTATCACCCGGGGAAGGCTAACGTGGTAGCAGACGCGTTGAGCCGTAGGCCAGCAGATGAAGTGGCAGGGGTGTGGAAGGCCAAATGGAAGGAATTGGGACACCAGGATGAAGTGGCCCGATCGTTCATGTCTGTAATGACTGTTACACTGCAGATTGTCACGAGAGTGGTAAAGGCACAAACAAATGACTCGTTCTGTCAGGAGCAGGTAGTTCGATTATTAGCAGAGGGAGCCGAGTCCTATACCGTTAGCTCAGACGGGGGATTACGCTTCAATGGGAGATTGGTAGTTCCGGAAGGGGAGGAATTGCGGCACGCGGTGATGGCAGAGTCGCACGTCTCACGATTCGCGGTACATCCCGGTGGGGACAAAATGTACCAAGACATGAGACGTCAGTATTGGTGGATCGGGATGAAGAAAGACATTGCCGTGTTTGTTTCTAAATGCGCCACTTGTCAGTTAGTAAAAGTGGATCATCAGAGACCGGCAGGACTGCTACAGCCGTTGGAGGTCCCGATGTGGATGTGGGAGAGCATATCCATGGACTTTATCACGGGGTTGCCTACGTCACAGAGAGGTCACGACTCCATTTGGGTAATTGTGGACAGGTTGACCAAAGTCTCTCATTTTCTAACCGTAAGGACGGACTACACTACAGGACAGTATGCCCAGCTCTTTATTTCAGAGATAGTGAGACTTCACGGTGTGCCCTTAAATATCGTGTCTGACCGAGACAAGATATTTGTCTCATGGTTTTGGGAGAGTTTTCAGGAGGCCATGGGCACGGAATTGCGGTTGAGTACGGCATATCACCCGCAGACCGATGGGCAGACCGAGCGTACGAACCAGATGTTGGAGGACATACTACGTATGTGCATCATTGATTTCGGGAGTGGATGGGAGCAGTATCTTCCACTGGTAGAGTTTGCTTACAACAACTCCTACCAGTTCACCATTGGCATGGCTCCATTTGAGGCGTTGTACGGTAGACCTTGTCGTTCCTCAGCATGTTGGTTGGAGGTGGGGGACAATAAACTACTTGGGCCGTAGGTGATTCAGGATACTTCGGCAAGGATAGAACTGATACGGAGTCGCATTCAGGTAGCTCAGGACAGGCAGAAGAGCTATGCTGATGCGAAGAGGTTCTTCAGAGAGTTCCAAGTGGGGGGCCAGGTTTTGCTCAGAGTATCTCCTATGAAGGGGATTATGCATTTCGGGAAGAAAAGGAAGTTGGCACCGAGATATGTGGGACCATTTCCGATTATTGAGCCGATTGGACCGGTTACGTATAGACTTGGATTACCGGAGCATTTGCATCGGATTCACGATGTGTTTCATATTTCCTCGCTAAGGAAATATCTTAGAGACGATTTGGCTCATTCTCACATTGCTTTGGAGGACATCGATCTCCAGCCGGATAGCTCCTACGAGGAGGGACCGATTGTTATTTTGGACCGAAGTGAGTGGAAACTGCGGTCAAAGATAGTTCCGTTAGTGCGTGTTCAGTGGCGACATCATAATGTCGAGGAGTCCACATGGGAGCGCGAGGATGAGATGCGCGAACATTATCCAGAGTTGTTCTTACCAGGTACTTTCTAGTTCTGAATTTCGGGACGAAATTCAGTTATTAGGGGGGAAGTATGTAATACCCCGTATTTTTGTGATATTTATTTATGGGATTAATTGGATTAAATGCATAATTAATTGGAAATTAATCCGGATTAAAATTCTAGCGAGATGCGAGTTGGTATTTGATTATAATGTGCATATATGATTATATATGAATATTGAATTATGAAATTTGTCGTGAGATTGAAATACGGCAATTTGGGAATTTTGTTGAGACGCGTGTGACAGTCGCATCAGGAATATAATTATGTTAATTAAAAAGTGAATTTTATTTCTATTAACCGTATGGTCATTTTGAGTGCGCCAACGCGTTCGGAAGGGTCTAAATAGTCAGAAAACACTAGCCGGGGGTTTAGTTTGGGTCTCGGGGCATTTTTAGGCCATATCGGCAACGTATAAGGGTAGTTTGGTAATTTTAGGATTTTGGGATTTTTGATTAACGAATTTTAGGAGTTTTAATTGAAAAATTAAAAGACCCACTAACCCATTACCAGCCATTTACTGATTAGAGGGCTACGGGAGTTATTAGAAATTGTTCCAAAAGTTCCTTAGGCAAAAACCCTAGCCACCATTGTTACTTGGAGAAGAAAGCTTGTAGAGAGAGAAGAGAGGAGGATTCTGCAGAGAGAGAGAGAGAAATTCATCAGATTCGTCATCAAATCCAGAAATCCACTTAAGGCAAGTGGTTTAATTCCAATTAATTTCAGAGAATGCTTCTTCCATGTGTAGGAATTGATAAAACCTTATTGTTCTTGGGAATTAATGAAAAACCCATTTTAATTGGAAGTGAAAATTACATTTTTGATGAGGAATCGCATGTAGATTTGTATTTAGATGAGTATTCTGATGATATTATAATTTGGATGAAACAAAAAATGGATTTATTAGGCTCATTGATGATTTATAAATTTTAGGGTTCATGTTCATGTAATTTGGGGGATAAATGAAGGGATTTGATGATTTGATGATGATTAAATTGTATTGGCTCTATATAAACGTTTAGTTATGATCCATGAATGTTTAGTACGAATTAGGAACCTTAAATTTATGTTGGAACGATTTTTATGAGGGATTAGGAGTGAAGAAAGTTGGAAAAACGAGATTAGAAATTTCTGGGCTCGAATCTGGCCACTCGTTAGAAGACCTGCCCAGGTCGTTTGAACGAGCACGTTCGAACGAGCTTCTAACGAGTTGAAAGTTTGGGTTCTAATGAGAGGGATGTTCATTCGAAGACTTTCGTTCGAACGAGATCTCGTTAGAAGGCCCAGTTGGTTCGAACGAACTCTCGATCGAACAGCCTCGTTCGAACGAGACTTCGAACGAGTTGACAGTTTAGGCTTTTTAGCCTGCTTTGATCCCGAGTGTCCCATAACCTTGTGTATACGTAGAGATAACCTTCCCTTGATGATTAATTGTTACATTTGGGATGTTTGGGATATAATGAGGAGTCAAACCTAGAAGTGTAGTTTGAACCTAAGGGAAAAAATATGAAGTAGGACGTGAGTGTCTATTACGTTGCGAGAACTATTGACGGCCTAATTTATCATATTAACCGGGAACATATATATTGTGTAGTATTATATGTCGGTACGAGAATGAGAAGTGTACCACCAATATATTATGGTGATTACTAAGATGTGTGCATACTTAGTATATGTATTGATTTTTATGTGTATGACATACCTACCATACTTGCTATCATGGGAGGTTTGCGTTCGCTTAGGGCCCTCTAATCCTTGTGTTGCCCAGATTTAGACTGGTTACCTCGATGAACATAGGTCAGAGAAGGACTTATTGGGATGTTAATAAGTCTTCTGATCGTGGGAGCGCAGGTATGTGCGTGACCCATGTGATGTGACTGTGTTCGCCTCCATTATTTGTGATGTTGTTATCTGAGAAAGATTCCTGAGAGATTCGGAATACGTGATCCTTATGTACGTGATGTACCGGGATGGATAGAAGAGTATGTGTTCACCGCAGCTTAGTCTCGGGGTGCTTGTATTGTATATTTATGATGTGAATAATATACACTTAATTAATGGGAACTTTCATGATTGGTATTGTGAATAATATTATGGTAATGATTTGAGAAAACAAAACGGGTTAACTGATAATGAATGATATTTCTAATTGAGAATCTGAGAGTAAGTAAAGCCCTCTATTTATTTGATAACGCTAGAACGTAATATGGGAATCGAGTAGTAAGGGGTAGAACTTATTACGGTTTGGTTAGATATGGATGTCTTATAGATGGGTACGGTACGTTAGGAGTGCACATGTAGTCGAGAGGTGAGAATTTCATGTGAGTGCACGTCCTAACATGTATTTTGCATTTAATGTTTTAATGTTATTAAAACACTTGCTGTTTTTAAAATGATTTCCACTTTCGGGCTCTGACCCATTTGCTTTCAAATCTATTTTGTAAAAACCATTTTAGGTGCCCAGCCACAAGGACACCATGCTTATGATTCTCATTCAGGTGACGAGCTGTAGCTGTTTGTGGAAGTTACAGGACTTTGCTTGTAGACGCTTCATCTATCTTGACTCGATATTCTTCAGTTATCAGTTGTAGGGCATGTCGCCCATTGCTTTTAGAGACATTTCATTTATTTCAGTTATTCAGACTTCTGGCATGTAATTATTCAGGATTCAGACTTGTTGTATTATTTTTCACATGTGGGATTGTTGTGAGGAGTTTTCCTCCGGATTTATATTTATGTTGTTGGTTATTCATTACTTCATTATAGTGAATGGTTGTTATTCTTTCATTATTCTTTTACTGCATGTTAATCAGACTTGACTTTAAATTTGGCACTTACTTTATAAATACTAGGTGGTTAGTAATTATTAAAATGTTTTCGACAGTGATAATATTAACTGAACCAACTTGGCATTTTGTATGGATTTAATAAAGGAGTAGCTACCCGGTATTTAATTAGTCGGGGTGTCACATGTTTATGATTAATCCGATGAACTTTTGCTACAAGGTGTGAGGACTAACTACAATTGCAATGGGATCTTTCCTAGCTCATCTTAAATGTGAAATAATGCCAAGATCTCCACCATGGACCTTTTACATCAACTATTAGGTCATGTTAATTTTATAGATCTTGAGAGAGTAGTCAAGAAATACCTAGTTCGTGGCTGACCATCACTTGGGAAACCAACTTCCTCAGTTTTTGGTCCTTGACAATAAGGAAAACAAATCAATAGTCCTATAGGAAGTTGAATACAATTACCACCTTCTGTATTTTGGAGTTGATACACATGGATCTTATGAGTCCCACGTGCACGAAAAGTATTGGTGGAAAGAAGTATATTATAGTGATGGTTGATAAATTTTTTAGATATTCCATCGTTGTATTTCTTAGAGAAAAGTCTGATGCTATTTAGTTCCTAACAACCAAGTTTCATGTTATACAAAATCAACATGGTGTCACTATTAATCAGATTCTTAGTAACGATGTCACTGAATTTAAAAAAGTATGAGTGGATAGATTTTGCGACGAATTCAGCATTAAATATGAGTTTTCGACCATTTATACTCCTCAATAAACTAGGATTTTTTAGAGGAATAACTGAACAATTCTAGAGGTGGCTAGATCCATGATTCTTAGAAGAAACGTGCCTAGACATTTTTGGACGGGGGTGGATAATACCACATCCACGTGGTGAATAGAATATTTCTTTGTCCACACACACTACACACTCCATATGAGTTTGGGAAGAAACCCATCCTATCATATTTATGAGTTTTGGGGAGTCCTTGTTATATCCTTAGAGATATAGAGAACTTAGAAAAGTTTAACTCTCAAAGTGATGAGGAATTTTTTTTGGGTTTTCATCATCTAGTAAAGCCTATAGGGTGTTTAACATTATAAGCTCTAAGGTTATAGAATCAATAAACGTCATAATTGGAGATAATCCAATGGCCACGTTTATTGATCCTAGCCTTCAATATGAGAACAATACACCCTAATGATGTTCTCATTATTCCCCAAACTACCATGGTGGACCCCGCTCTGTATATAGAGGATTCACCATCTTAGGTTCAAAATAGTCGTGACCCTTCCAAAATAATTTCCCAAACTAGGTGTCAAGACTCGCTCTCAACTAGAAAATTTGGTTAGATACTTTTTCTACACTTGCATAATAGAGCACAAGAATGTGAAGGAATCACTCAAGGACTAACATTGGATGTATGTTGCACAATATGAGTTTCTTCAATTTTATAAGAATGATGTCTCGGAATTAGTCCCCCAATCTGGAGAGACTAATGTGATTAGTACCGAGTGGGTGTACAAGAACGAGATGGATGAGTATGGTACCATTGTTAGAAATATGTCTAGGTTAGTCACTCAAGGTTACACAGAGACTGAGGGTGTATTATTCAACCAGGCTTTCACTCCTGTTGATAGGATTTAATCCGTTCGCTTACTACTCACCATAGAATTTCATCTGTTATTTAAGTTATAACAAATGGATGTAAAGAGTGACTTCCTTAATGACTTTTTTTCGGAGGAAGATTATGGGAAACAACCAAAGGGGTTTGAAGACCCAAAGCACCTAGGACATGTATTTTATCTAATGACGACCTTGAATGGTTTAAAGCAAGAACCCCATATTTAGTATCAAAGGGTAAATTCTTATCTTTTAGCTCGTGTCTTTAAGAGAGGTGGAGTTTATATGACATTATTTGTTAGTAGAAGTGTGGTGCTATCTTGGTTTCCTAAGTCTATGTGGACGATATAGTATTTCGATCCACATGTTCCTAACATGCTTAAACTTTTTAGGGGGATATAAAGAGTGAGTTTGAGATGAGCATGATTGGTGAACTCACGTGTTTCTTAGGTCTCCAAGGGCGTCAACTTGATATTAGGATATTTATATCTCAACTAAATATGCTAGGAACCCTGTGAAGAAGTTTGGTTTAGACTTCGCTGAGCACTCATGCACACCCATGAGTTTCTTGACTAAGCGTAACAAAGATAATTTAGGTAAGGACGTAGAGCAACCTCTTTATTGGAGTATGATAGGTAGTATCCTCTACTTGACTGCTAGCCATCCGGACATAGCCTTTAGCGTTGGAATTTGTGTGTGTTTCCAAGTGTCCCCCTAAGAGTCTCACTTTATTTCACTTAAACATATCATTAAATATGTGAGTGACACTCTTTCTTATGGTAATCAATATTCCTTTGAAATCGATGACAATTTGAATTCTTATTCAGATGTCGATTGGGTCGTGGATATTAATTGTTGTAAAATCACATCGGGTGGATGCTTTTACTTTGGGAGTAATCTTGTCTCTTAATTGAGCAATATGTAAAACACCATTTATTTGTCCACAACGGAGGCCGATTACATCGTCGTCGAGATTTATTGCACAACTCTTATAAATGAAGCAAATGTTGGAAGATTATAGGATTACCCAAGGCACAATGACTAATGATTATGATAATATGAGTGCAATTCACATTTCCCGTAATTCGGTCCAAAATTCTCGAACGAATCATATTATTATTCATGAGCATTTCATTCGTGATCCTGTTGAGGAGAAGATCATTTCCTTGAGCTTCATAAGCACCAACCATCAATTGGTCGACATTTTCACTTAACCTTTACATGCACCTAGATTTGAGGATCTTAGGAAGCCTTTAGGTATTTATTCCATTGATTGAGTTTAGGTATTATATCTAGTATAGGGTGATTATAATATTTCTATCTTTGATCCCTATTACTAGATTGTATTCTTATGTATATATTTTTTTTAAATCCAAAATGATTTTATTTTCTTTTATAAAAAGTTAAAAAAATCAAAAAGATTTTGTTTTTAATAAAAATTTTGAAAAATTCAAAAAGATTTTTGTATTCTGTTTTAAACCATATATGGATGCCCATTTAAGATGTTCGAATCACAACTAAATTCCATACACTCATGTAAATATTTCAAGGTGTTATGAGGTTTGGCTTCATTTCTTTAGTATGCTTAATAATGCGTGGTTAGCATTTTGTTGTTCTTTTGTGATTACTTCCTTCATGCTAGACTCTATAGCTCCTTTATTACATACATGCATGAAATTTTTGAACATCGTACTTGCTTTTCATTTGGAGAATATAGTTTTCTCATCTCAATCATGCTTAACTAACGAACCAAATGTACTAGGAACAAATTATGCTTATAAGAACCATTGCCCGAATTTTTTTTCCTCAAAAAATTTACTTTTAGTTTAGTCAATGGAAAGGGGATATGAAAGAAGAAATCTTCTTTGTGATAAAGGCCACCATTGGCAAAAGCCTAAAATATGTTTTCCACACACAAAAAAAATGATGTTCCAAGGCCAATTTTTATTTCATTGACACTTCACTATCATGAGCATTATCATTCCTTTGGAAATTTTGAGAGTGAATGCTTAAAATGTTTTATTTTTATGGTGTTATAAGTTTAAAATCAATGGGTTTGCCCATAAACTTCCTTAAAAAACATTAAATAATTGGCGTTATTGATTTGAGAAGCATTAAAATTCATGGCGTTTTCATAAGTTGAGTCAATTTCACTTCATTCAAATTTTACACCCAAGGTTGAATTAAGTTCTTTCTTAAGAGAATCTCGTTGACTTCGTGCACATTTGCTTCGTATGCCTATGTTGATTTTCAAGTGATTTAAGTTCACGCAATTTCAAAACATTCCAAGATTTAGATATTTTCGTACTACTCCATGGTTTGAGTATTTGCATTATACTTATATGTACGTTTATACACAAACATTTGAAGAAATTTGAATTTTTTTCAAAAATACTTTGTTGCTTCATGGAAGTTACATCGCATGTGCTTAATTATTTCTTCTTTGAGATGGTATTTGATATATGGATTCTCATATGCTAACATTTCATGATTAGTTTGTAACCCTTTGTCTATTATGGACAAAATGGGGATAACATATTGAGGAGGGGGAGTTTTTATGTTTTATTTAAACTCCATGCTTCACGATATTTCTTTTACTTCATGTGTGTAGGTCTTTTACTCCTTTCATTGGCTATATGATGAAGACAATGTCACGAGTGTTTTTTCCTTTTTGAGTTTTGAAGGGAATTAGTAGTAGTTGTCTTAGGGTTTATTTGTATTCAGTTGTGTTTTGTACGGAAACATACCAAAAAGGGAGATTTGTAAGAGGAAGTTTTATGATTTCTCGTCACCTATTTTAGTTTGCCTTTTTCGGTTACATCTTTGTTAACATATACATCTCAAGAGCTTCAAAGTGAACATAAGTTAATGACCGAGCAAGAATCAAAGATCGAATGAGTCAATACCATTGCTATGTATATTCATCGAGAAGGTATGTGGTTTTGATTATGCAGAAACACTTTGTTCAGGGGTTCTTTTATAAAATGTTCGAGGCTTGTTTTTTAAATGTTTTTTTTTCAAAAGAATTTTTTATTTTTGTTGTCATTCGAACGACTTTATGTCTTCGTCGAAAGAGATTAAGAGTTGGTTCAAATGAAATTCAAACGGGTTTATTATGTTCAGAGAACTTAATTTGTTTGAAGCTCATTCGGAGCATGTTCGGACAAGATTAGGTCTTTGTTCAAATGAGATTTACTTTAGTTCAAATAAGATGTTGTTTCCATTAGAACAAAGTAGAGTTTTCGTTTGAATGAATTTTCTCAAAACTTATGTTTGGTCGAAATTAGTGTTTTCTATAAAATGGCCTTGGGATGAGCTTTTATCAGAACTTTTGGTGAGATTTTTTTTTAATGAATATACAAAAGATCTCCAAATCCTAGTTTGTTTAAAATATTTTTCTTTTCCAAATTAAATCCTTTGGATGATTTGTTGAGACCCTAACACCATATATGTTCATACCCTTATAGAGTTTATTCTCTACTGCTGAAGAAGATAGGAATATTAATTCCTGAGGTTGACCGATGGATACTGAGGCAAGTGGAGATTGTTATGGGACAATTCTAGATTTGCATCATTTGTTGTGGACAACTTCGATTGAATACATTACTGCATCTCTTAGTGTACCTTTAAGTTTTGCAAGTTTTTGGATGTCTGTTTGTAATACTTAGTTCGAAATAGTACTAGATATAAGTTTTTCCCAAAAGGAATATTTCCTCATCTCTTGTCTTCTATTTGTTGGGTTATGGTTTATTTTCATTTAGATTCTAATATCTTGCATGCTCGCCTAAGTTAATCAAGTTAAAATTTGGACTTAATTGAATTTTTATGTGTTTGACCTACTCTATGAATTATACATATAACCAAACCACTATGTGTTTTTCCTCAAAGATAATGGAAAGTACTTCATTTGAAAATAAATGGGTTTTCTAACATATAAATATAAAATGATTCAAAATAGTTCATTTATTTCTTACCCAAATTGTGAATGGGTAAGTAGAAGCGTCCAATAAAACTTTGATTAGTATTCAGAAAAGATTTTGAAAGATCTTCCAAGGACTGAGAATGAAAAACTACCAATTCATCTATAGTATTACATAACTTTGGAGAGGAATCATACGAGTTTACTCATTTCTCACTTGTATATGGAAGAGTGGTTATCTTACAAGTTGAGCTAGAAGTACCGTGAACGAGAATGACCTTGAACTATGATTTACTATCGAATTATAGACATATGCAATTGGAGGCATTAGATAAGAATATAGATAAAGAAAATAAGAACCTAGAGATATACACCCAACAATTCTCTTGAGCCTATGAGAACCTGGTGAAACTAAGGGATTTACAAGTGGTTGACCTGGTCCTTCGAGAATCAACTCATTACACGAGGTGATGTATGATTTTAAGTTCAAACTAAACTGGGATGGGACATTCGCGGTAAGAGGTGTATATAAATCGTTATTATATCAAATATTAGAATTAAAAAGTGATTGTATCTAGTATATCAACTATAAGTTGTTAAAGAAATACTATAGTTAAGTCACAAATATGCAATGTTTTGATTATGTTATGTCATACAGGAAAAACTTCAAGTTTCTATTATGGATAGTTTTTCCTTACATTATGCGAATTTAGATCATATTTTATAGGAAAAGTTTGTTTTCTTTATTGTGGTAATGAAAAGCATTGTTTCTCGAATTCTTACATTTACAGGGTCTTCAAACATATTTTAGAAAAGATATTCCAGGGTAAAAATAGTAATGACTAAAGTAAAAAATATTTTAATGTTTGAATAAGACATTCATTTTATAATCTACTAAGGATGTAAATTATGAATGCTAGTAAAAAAAATTATTTTGTTTAAATATCCCACTAGAATGAAATTATGTTATCACACTAGTAAGGAAATTCAAAAACAATATTCTCAAAGTATAAGGGAACGTTGGGGAAATAATGACAAAAGAGTAATCACCTACTTCAACACTATATATGAAAAGTATGAGAATATAAGAGTCACGATAACGATAGAAAAAATTTCACTTTCATTCCAGTAAAATGGAATGTTTTAAAAAGGGAAAATTATTACATGAAAAGAGATACAAAAATACATTTGATCGCTTTCTCAATCACCACTTACAACAAAGAGGATATTTTCTCTCTCTCGCAAAAACTATCTTAAAAAGGAACTAATCTCTCTATTAACTTCTTCTTTAACCTTTTCTATTCGGTGATTATCCTATTCATTGACTCCTAACATATTTACAAGTTGAGCTTTGAGGGACCTTATATGTTCCCTTTTTTATTTGCTCGATTTTCTTGGTCCTGATACTTGACTTCTTTATGATATTTTAGTTTTAATAATTTCTTTATAAATGGGTGAATGATATTTTGAACAACTACATCCAATGAATACAGTTAAAAGTGGTACAAGTTCCAGTGTTTGATTATAGCAAGGAAGCGACACGTGTGTGTATAAGTCAACTTTCTAGGAGAACTAAAAATAAAGTGACATAAATGATTCCCTACAGCCTTGAGATCGGTGATATAAAGTCCATTCATACTGCGAATAGATTCACTCATAAAGGGGTTATGATGATGCTCATAGATAAGTTCGAGCATAAACTTATTATCCGCGTGAAAACACTTTGAAAATCTACCAGACCATATTTCTTAAAGATATTGTTGTTGAGCCTGAATATCTTCATGGATATGAACAAACCTAGTGTCCATGGATCTTGATTCTTTGTGTAAATTAACATATTGGTCTTCATCCTGGCCGCTCTCACTTTCCTCACCATCATTAGATTGATTTGACTCAGAATCAACCATATCATCTCCCTCAACCTATAAAAGCAAAGACAATAAATATATAATGATAACACACAAAAATAAGACCAAGTGTTTGAACAAGAAGATGAGGAATGGTTATAACAATTTCAAACTGACAAGAAAACAGTGAGTTGAATTAAGTGAGAAACAATTGCATAGTGTATTCAAAGAAAGTTTTATTAAGTTGCTTAGGAATCCAAATAATGACGAGCATCCAAAACATATACTTATGGGAGCTTAACTTGTAATGAATGAGTAAGGTTGATTAAAATTAACAATGCTCTCAAAGAATACAAAAAGAGAATAGTATAATATATTTAAACTTTGAAACAAGAAAAGAGTAAAGCAGGTATCTACTTTGTTATCTCCCTTAAATTATGCGAGAAAGTATCAATTACCTACATGCATAAAAAGAATGACCAAAGTAATTGAAAGGTCATTTTCCATAGCTTCTCTAAGGAGAGAGACCGAGTTCTTGAAGTAGTTTCCAAAGGCAAAGAGCGAAAACTAGAAGATATATGTAAAAGAGGGAGAGAGCCTACCTCCTGTATTTGAGGCCTATTATCTAATGGCATCCTACATCTTGGGGAAAAAACCCGACTCGGTGTACGTGGTTTAGGAGAATGTATTGATTTCAAACGAGAGGTAACATTTCAATATTGTTTGTAAAAATTAAGTTCACCCTAACAAAACGATTAAAAAACCAAACTCTATTGAATAAGGTATGCTCACATAGAAAATGGGGACACTTGTAAGAGACGAGAATTCTTTAGGTGAAACTTCATTCAATGAAGAAACCTACAAATCAAAAGAGAATGGGGTAAATTAAACCAAAAATATTCCAAGGTTCGAGGAACCAAATGGAATAAAAGAACATTAAATTCATAGTGGTATTTATCCCCTAAGTTTAAGTACTAATGATAATATCTAAATGAGTCACATTCATGAAAGTTGTAAAATTTTAGGGCCTAAAAATGAGCATCAAAGTTAATACAAGATGTATAGTCTAGGAAATAAATAACAAAAACACAAGCTAGATGCACGTCAGAAAAAGAGACTGAAGTGAATGAGGGACAAATTATGGAAGCATCTACTAAATAACCCAGCGTGGGACTGGAAAATATAGTCGAAAGCTAGGCAACATAAAATAAAAAAAAGTTAAAGGAAAAAGATTGAAAATAGTATATTGGTACCTTATAAAATGAATGTCCTTTGACTTACTCCATGAAAGAGAACCAAGGGTGTGACAAGTATTGGACTCCTTTCTCACCGGAAAGGTATACGAATGGGAGGCGCATTTGGAGAGGTAAATAAAGGGAAGTTCTTACCCCTTGGAATAATATTTATTCAAGAAGAACTAACCTGCCAAGGTTAATGAATAGTACATTCTCAAGAAATTCAAAAGTTCTATAAAGCTAAAAAGTTCATAAAATAAATCATTTATAGCATTTGGGCGAGGAAGCTGCCTATATGGTAGAAACCCGATATTCCTAGGAGAAGGTACCTTCACCTCCTCGCAGGGTTTGGGAGATATATATATAAGATTAATAATAACCTCCTCATGAGATGGTGTAAGAAATGAGGATAAGAATAATGATCCTCAATATGTATGAGAGATCCAATATCATTTGAAGAAGAACTATGATAATCGCAGGAATAGACACCTCCATAATCAACAAGTTCCTATTCAAATAAACATGTTGCCGAATAAGAGGTTGCATGCATATTGCTTTTTTCTTTAGAAATAATTTTAGGTACAACAAAACTACCTTCCATATGGGGAATCATGGGAGAAGCAGTGGGTGGCCGAGAAACCTATAGTTCAAGCACATCGTAACATTAGTCGAGAACTATTTTGTAAGTTGACTCTACATCAATAATATATGTGTCACAGCCTTGGTCAACCAACCCCGTAACCCCAAAAACTTTGATAACCCTCGTTTTCTTCTTGCCATGTCGAGTTTCGATGTGAGATAACGATGAAGGACATAATTGTGATGCAACCACAATATTAGGAACATGCAAGTCTAGGCACTTCCTCTTGTCATTATTATTCTCTTTAGTGATCAACACCACCACAAGGAAAATGCTTGTCATTATTATTTTCTTTACTTTTCTTCAAATGTGACTTAATATTATCGAGGTGACCCTTATGTTTATTATTAGAGGACTTGTATTTCTTTGACTAAAATGAATTTTAAAATTTGAAAAATATTTTCTAATTATTTCAAAACTTAATAAAACTCTTGGAAAAAATATTCTTCTTCATCAACATTAACAATTTTCTTTCTTCTGAATTTCATCCACATATTCACTAGCTTTAAGATGAAAAGAAACACGTCACGATTCTTTTAAGATTGGATATTTTTCTTTCTCACATGTTTGTAAGGAAACTACCAACTCCTCTGAACTAAGTTTTGTTATCATTTATCTCATTCATTATAACTACAATTGTGTTTAATCTTAATGATGTACATCTCAATTTCTTTTTTCCACCTCTACTCCCAGGAATCAAATTATCGAGGTTATAATATGAATTAACCACCTTGGTTAATCTACTGTGATATACATCAAATGAATCATATTTCTACATGTTTATTATCTTAAAATAACTATCAATACTTTGTAGCTCATCTCTCTACACCGTAAATATTCCTTCGTAAGTGTTAGTTTTAGGAGTAGTTTGGAATGTAGTTACATGCTTAGTTTAGGAAATTGGAATTGCAAGGATTAAGATTGATATGGGCAACTAAAGTTTTGAAGGGAGAGATTTAGTTGGTAACTGATTTAAGGAGAATTTAGGAATATGAAAAAAGAGAATTTTTTGTATTAAACTTGATGATAGATTACAGTGCTTGGCTTGGATGATTTGGCCAAATGACCTCCCAAGCTATTTATAATCATCCCACCTCCTAAATGGATAATGGAGATTAAAGTACATCCATGGTCTAGATTAATTCTCCAAAAGGTTCGCACCTCATAATAGGAATATTCTAGAAGCCTACATATTTCCTTACTATTCTAGATATTCTATACTTTACAAGTATGCTCTAGATTATCTAATATGGATTAAATTATATTTAATAGTTTACATTATGTATTAATTTCTAGACTATTCTAGGTATTAGTATCACATTTTAATACCCCTATTTGATGCTAATTCCCGAAATCCCAAGCATGGTTCATAGTTCTTCGAACTTGGTCATTGGTATTGCTTTTGTGAAAACATCTGCAACTTGCTCTTCGGTCTTGCAATAATTCAAGTCGATCTCTTTGTTGGATGTTACCTCTCGCAAGAATCGGTGCTTGATTACAATATTCTTCGTTCGGCTATGATAAAATGCATTCTTTTCCATCACAATTATTGATTTGTTGTCGCGGTATATCTCTATAGGTTTATTTTGCCTTGCTCCCATATCCCCAAGTATTCAGATTCGATAAATTACTTGACACACTGAGCTTGATGCTTTTACATACTTTGCTTCTACTGAGGATTGAGCAACTTTCTCTTGCTTCTTTGATGCCCACGAGAAGAATCCAGAACCAAGTGTGAATGTATAGCCTGAAGTGCTTCCCATGTCATCCACTGATTCGGCCAATAATTATTTGTGTACCCGATCATTCTTGAGTAGGTAGTAGACTTGTACCTTATACCGTATTCTCTCGTGTCTTATAGGTACCTTAATATTCTCTTAGCCGCTTCATAGTGTTTCTGACTTGGACTCTACATGAATATAGATAGAAAACTCATAGCGTACATTATGCTCGACCGAGTGACTTTGAGATATAGTAAGATCCCGATGAGGCTCCTGTAGAGAGAGGCGTATGCTTTTAGCGAACCGTAGTCGTTCCTAAGTTTTTCATTTGACATGAGCGGTGTAGCAACGTATTTGCAATCATACATCCAAAACTTCTTTAGGAGGTTCTTAGTGTATTTCTTTTATGATAAGAATATTCGACTATTTTATTGGCTTATTTAAATGCTAAGAAAGTAATGCATCAAGACCAAATCGCTCATCTCGAACGTCTTCATCATGTCTTCCTTAAACTCTTTGATTATATTCTCGCCATTTCCTGTATAGATTAGATCATCAGCATAAAAGGAAATTACACGAGTATGATTCTGACCTTGGGTAGAGAATCGGCTCGCTCTGGCTCCTCTTAAATCCTTGATTGGTGAAGTATCCATCAATTCTTCTGTACTGGGCTCTCGAAGCTTGCTTTAGACTGTACAAGGCTTTCTTCAGTCGAAGGAATTTTGATGAGTGCATTAGTTTCTATATTTTATACCCAAATTTATACTTTGTTAGTCCCATTTTAGTGCATTTAATAAGTTCTTAGACTATTTTATCAAAAAGAGGAAAAAATGCGAAAATGATTGAATTCATATTGGAAATGGCAATTTTAAGTAAAAATTGGCACTTCGATAATTTTATAATATTCTTGTGCTAATTTTTGAAAAACGTTGCCTAGTGAAATCTTTGCAGGTAATTATGGAATTTGGTGCAAATTGATGATCAATTCAAAAAAGGCGCAAAAAGATAATTTTTACGGTCGTTCGAAAAAGTTATTTTTACAGTTCGAAATTTTGTATTCTCCGATTTGGACGAAACTTGGCATGCGTGTTCAACAAGAAAATATAAGAGTTTTCGAGTGGGGGGAAATTTCGTCCCTTATTACGATCCAAAGATTAAAGAGGTGGAGAGATAGCTACCAACACCAGTCAGCCAATCAGAAAGAGTCCCACCACAACTCAAATACCTCACCACTTGTCATATAAAAAGGACCCTTGGGCTCATAATTTCGTAGACAATTAGAGAGGAATTTCTTGGAGGATTTTGGGGAGAAACTTTGAGTGATTGTAATCAATTTGAGGGCCAAGTTTTTATCATTTTTTTTATAGGATTAAAGATTGTTGTGAGAGAACTATTTGTAAGTTTGGTTGAGTAATGAAGATCTCTACTCATTCTTGCAATTTATCTTTCACTATGGTAGCTTGATTTTTATATTAGGAGTAGGGTGAAGTTTATCATAGTTAGCTAATTTTGTCACGTTAATTTTATTGTTGTTTATCTCTACTTGTTTTAATTATTATTAAAGATTCAAAATTCATTTTAAAGCGACACGAGAGTGTGTTTTAGAACCTTCAAGATTGTTTTGTCAAATCAAGTTTTGAGATTTAAAAATAGTAATTTTTGATGGATTATGCTTGCAATTTGATTGTTTTGATAGTCCATGCTTTAATACATTTGTGAATTTTAAAACTTGTATTTTCTATGGGAATAGGGATTTTAGCCGTCTATTAGAGATGTTAAAAATATTTTGATCATAACCGTCATATTTTTCGAATTAAACGAGGCGAGAGTCGGTTTAATTTGAGTTATAAAAAGGGAAATGGACCCCAAATCCTAATTATTTCCTAATTGTTTACAAATATCTTGTGTTACCCTCATTTATCGTAATTTTTTTTATTTAGGGTAGCTCATAATCATTGTCTATCCCATTTAGTCTAGTTGGACAATCACAATTAATTTGAATGAAAAATTAACAAATCTCTGTGGGTTCGACCCGTACTTACACTTGCTATTCTATAATAGCCCGTGCACTTGTGGTATTTTATAAAATTGACAACAACTTTATCTTATTTTCCTTCAACCTTGAAACCTTATGATTGTTTAATGTAGATTTATTCCTCAAGATATCTACTGAGGAATGCTGATTTGACATCTAGTTGATGAATTTTGCAGGAATTTTGAAATGCTAGTGCTATTAATGCTCTAATTGTGTCTAAGTGTGCCATTGGTGCAAAGGTTTAATTATATTCAACTAAGAATTGTTGTGCGTAACCTTTCATCACTAACCTTGTTTTGTGTTTCTGGATTGAGCCATCAAGTTGTAGTTTGGTTTTTTAGATCCATTTTACTCCGATGATGTTTTTATCCTTTGGTCAATCTACCAACTCCTAAATCTTTTCTTCTCGATCATCTTTATCTCCTCTTCCTTTGACATGATCTAAACTTCTTGTTTTGTCGTAGATTCATAACTCTTTGGTTCTAGAATCGCAAAGTTACAATTTTTGTAGATCTCTCCTAGTGGTCTGGTCCATCTAAGGGTCAATTTTGGAGATGAGTCTTCTTGCCTTGGTGATGATGGGGGTGTTACTTCGGGTGTCGGGGCATTTATGGTCTTCATATCTTCATTTTTTTATGTCACTGTAAATGTGATGATGGTTCTTACTTCAATCTTCTATTCTTCTCAGTTCCAAGTAGCGCTCTCATCGAACTTCGTGATGTAATTGATCATCAACTTTACGGTTCTTAGGTTATAGACTAGATAGACTTTTGATTGAGTACTATAGACTAAAAATATTCATTTATCAGAATTTTCATTGATCCTTCTTCTATTTTGTTGTGGAACATAAGCGTAACATATGCACCTCAACACTTTGAAATCTTTTTTTGATGGCTTTTGACCGCTTCGAGCTTCGATCGATGTCTTATTTTGAACAACCTGGGTGGGAAGACTATTTATAAGGTATACTATAGTTTAGACTGCTTCTACCCAGAAAGTCTTAGGAAGGCCTTTCTCCTTAAGCATCATTCTAACCATCTCCATAACTATCCTATTTTTCTTTCGAATACTCCATTTTTCTCTGGAGCATACCCAACAGTTTGTTGGTGTTCTACTCCTTCATCTTTGAAGAACTCATCAAATTCATTAGAGTTATACTCATTTCCTCTATCACTTCTCAAAACTTTGATAAAGTGACCACTTTGTTTCTCAATGAAGTTTTTAATTTTTTTGAAAACTCTAAAAACTTTTGATTTTTCACGGAGAAAATATACCAATGTCATTCTTGTATAGTCATCAATGAATAAGATGAAGTACATATTATTCTCGTGAGAGGGTGTCCTCATAAGACCACACACGTCGATGTGCACCATCTCTGGTAATGACTTGGCCCTCCATGCTTTTCTTGATGGGAAAGGTTGTCTTTATTACTTCTCGAGCATACAACCATCGCCGACATGATCTAGCTCTTTTATCAGCGGCGTGTCTCTTATCATGTTCTTCTGATTGAGTAACTTCAACGCGTAGAAGTTGAAGTGACCGAATCTTTAGTGCCATAAATATGAGTCATCTACTTGTGCCTTTATAGTTGTGTCTTTTGCATATCTCCACTCGATAGGGAAAGTTCTATTGTTCTTCATTTTTACCATAGATATTTCTAGATTTTTATTCTTCTTATCATAGATGGTACATGAGTCTCTAAAAAAGTATAAGGAGTATCCATTTTCCATCATTCGACCAACACTAATTATACTTTGGTGCAAACTAGGAACAAGTAAGACATCTTTTATTAGGTGCATACCTTTCTTTGCCTTCACGACTATTGTGCTTTTGCCTTTTGCCTTTACAACTACGCCATTTCCCAATCATACATATGACTTGACCGGCATTTCGATATCTTGGAAAATGTCCTCTTTTGCAGTCATGCGATTTCTTCAACCACTGCTAATGTACCAAGTATCCTCTCCTCATTTGTTGTTGCTTGGCAGCCGCAGAAAATAACTCTTTCATCATCATTTTCTTCAGAGAAGTTGGCTTAGTGTTTTTCTTTTAGACGACAGTCTTTTCCTTCATGCCCAAACTTCTTGCAGTTCCAACATTTTGATTTGTCACAAAACCAACAATCTTTTTCCAAATGGTTTATCTTTTTACAAATACCACAAAGTGGAAATTTTCCTTTTTCTCACCTTGATTTTTCAAATTTCCATTATTTCTAGATGTTTCCCCTTTCTAGAATATTCTTTTAATTTTCTCCAATCACCTTGTCTAGAATTTAGAGACCTTGAATTGAACTTAGACTCGAAGACAGTTTTCGTTGAATCTTCACTACCCTACTCAGTATTTGCTCATATGCTTTTAGAGAGCCCATTAATTTTCTCATTGAAAGTTTTTAAGATCCTTTGTACTTTCAATTGTGGTTACAATAGGATCAAACTTTGTAGTGACACTAATAAGAATTTTTTTGGAAATGATTTTATCGGGTATATCTTACCCCTAGGCTCTCATTTGATTTATTAATTCTTTTATTTTAGAATAGTTTTGGAGGTCTCATATTCCTTCATTTTTAAATTATCATATTCCCTTCCCAAAGCTTGTAATTTAATTGTCAGTGCCTTTTCATTGCCCTTGAACTCTTCTTGTAAGATTCCCCATACTTCTTTGGAATTTGTGGTTTTGGTTAGTATCGAAAATATTGAGTCGCTGATCACTTGTTGGAAAAAAGTGAAAGCTTTTGCATCCTTCACTATATTCTCCTTTAGTTCCTTCTTTTGTGCATTTTTGAGGGTGGAGGTGTCTTCAGGATGGACAAAACCTTCACTAATGGCATCCCATATATCATGATCTTGGAGAAATTTCTTCATTTTGAAACTCCAAAAGTCATAGTTGTCCCCATCAAATATAGGGATTGGAATCAACGAATTGGACATGTTAGACAAAAAATCAGATTGAGTTTATCGTGAAGGGATGTAGGTAGGAAAAATTGGTTACGCCCAGTTGGTGACATAACTGTGCTCTGATACCACTGTTAGTTTTTGGAGTAGTTTAGAATGTATTTATATGCTTAGTTTAGGAAATTTTAATTACTAGGATTAAGATTGATATGGGCAACCAAAGTTTTGAAGGGAGAGAATTAGTTGGTAACTTATTTGAGGAGAATCTGGGGATATAGTTAAAGAAGAGAAGTTTTTGTATTAAACTTGATGATATATTACAATGCTTGTCTTGGATGGTTCAACCAAATGACCTCCCCACCTAATTATAGGCATCCCACCTCCTCAATGGATGGTTAAGATTAAAATAAATCAATGGTCTAGATTAATTCTCCATAAGCTTCCTACTTCCTTATGGGAATATTCTAGAAGCCTACATATTTCCTCACTATTCTAGAATATTGTATACATTACAAGTATGCTCTAGATTATATAATATGGATTAACATATATTTAATAGTTGACATTATCTATCGATTTCTAGTCCATTTTCAGAATTACTATCACATTTCAATAGTAAGTAACACTTAGTATATCCCAAGATTCTGTAGTTTTTTCAAAATTCATGGGTTGATTCTCCTCTGAAGTGTATTCCATGCAATATCAGTATAATTTTAGGAACTAAATTTAGTCTCACTCCATTGGGAATATGGTTTCATCTAAATAGCACATTCATCTACCATAGTTGGCTTCTAACCATTTTCAGTGCTCATCAAAACAGTTTCATTTTTGGATCTCTATTGATCTCTCACTCTCACCTTTAAATTGTAATGATTCTCTCCATTAAAATATGGTAGGTGGTTTGTGGAATCTCCATCTCTCATCATATCCATCTCAAACAAAAGGATATAGAGAAAAAATCAAACTAATTATATAAAAACAAATGAATAAAAACAATGAGAAATAACTTTTCACAAGAAAAATACACACAATTATGATCTCTACTCTAGTATGTTTATACTAAAAAGATAAAATCATTGTGATTTAAATATGATATGAAGGTAAACGTGAGAATAAAAAAATAATAATAAATTTAGAGGTGGCATAAAGGAGTGAAAAAATCCGATTTGAAACTATGACTAAATTTACTTAAACTAGCCATTGTATGCACTTCTAGATACAAAACATAGTTTCATTTTTTAAGATATTATTACAAAAATAATATGATATTTTTTAATTCATACAAATATATTATTAAGGTTATAAAATCAACCCATACACAAAAGAGACAACTGAGCTCAATTTCAGCAATTAACTAGGTACCAATACATCATTGGCTTAAATTACCTATTCCATTGATCAACCAAGCTTATATCTAGGATTACCTAGTACGTAAAGTGTTAGATTAACCAATGATAAGATCATATTTATGAGGAAACAACTTACATAAGGGAAAATACCTTGTCATTCATCTCTCTCCAATTAATTTTGTGACTTTATAAGGTGAAAGTGAACAACTCTAATAATTGGGATCCTTTATAGGCATGTGATTTCAACACTTCAACTATGATCCATCTAGCATGATAATATACTCACAGGGCTACACCATGACTAAGACCTAAAATCTCATAAGCATACCTCTAATAATGAATTTAAATTTTGATTGGATCTCAGAAAGTCCTCAAATGGATAATCAAAAATAGAGGTTCCACTTGATATAAGATTAGTAAATTTAAATACAACACCAAAGTAAAGACTTCAAATATTTTTCATTGATAAAGTGTAAATAAATGATCTTCTCGTAACTAAGGTTAGATCTATTGCAACAAAGTGTTTATTAAAAAAACCTTTCATCTTAACTTCATTTATTAAAACTCTCCATTCATGGAATGGGTAAAAAATGGACTGTGGGCATGGTGAGGATTATTTGATAGCAAGAATCCACATGTTTGACTTGTGTTTTAAACCTATGTTCATAGTTGAGTTTTCTCATAATGCAAACTCAGGTTCTTCAAATCCAAAATTCAACTTTTGAAGGATTTTAAAATGCAACCCTGTGGTTTAAAAAATGATGGAATAAGGTCTAAACACGTCAAAATATAAAAAAAATTGCATATGTGCAAAGCCAAAGATTTCAACCGAACAAATGTCCAATCAAAATGATATACTTCAAAGTTGTGTGTAGTCATAAGATCAAAGGTTTTTTGAATCGATATTTCTATATGACGTATAAAGGCAATAAACGTAGAATCAAGATAACTTTCAAACACCAAACACCTTTATGAATCAAGATATGTGATTAATTGATGCAGAAATAAAATATTTTAACAGAAGAATAATCAACTTTCAAATACCTAACACCTAACATCCATTTCTTTTATTTTTCCATAATGGTTAGAAAGTGAAACGTTTTGTCCAATGATGATTTTAAGGACCTTGGTTATAATTTCATCACACCAAATATCGTAAAAAATAGAATCTCAAATGATCATGAATATTTGGGTAACGTCGGGAATAGGAAGATTATTATGTTCACCATCAGACTCATAGAAGGCAGTGTTTTTCCCCCTTTATAGACTATTAGTAAACAGTCTTCACTTATAGTAGGTTATTCCTCTTAAAGAGGACGAATTTTTCTTCTATGTTGTTAAGGAATGGTACCCATTAAACAAAATTGTGGAACTTATCTGGATGAAATCAAACACCACTATGGTATCTCTAAAAGTGGTGATTCTGATTACTCTCACTTAAAATCATACAAAGGGTTCAGTGGCAGAGCCAGGAATTTAGTCTGGGTGGGGCACAATCCATTATTGCGAGTTCGGGGGCGGTAGGCCCTAAATTTTTTTTAGGGTTATTTTATATTTTTACAAATATTTAATTTATAATTTATATTTTTATACAATTATAATTCAAATAAAACAACATCAAATTCAATAACAATTCATTACTGAAAAGTGGCAAACGTAATTTGAAATTCTCGTACAAAAGTAAAAAGTTGTCAAAATACCCGATAATAAATATAAAACATTCTACAATATCCCTCTCTGGCTCTTCATCTTCTGGAAGCAATCCACAATTTGCGTCGTTAGAGATGTAATTAAAGACATCCTTTTCGATATATGTCCCACAACTATAACTTAACCAACCATCCCACATGAGCTTTTGGAGATTAGTTTTCACCATAATCATAGAGGAAAATGTCCTCCCAATAGTAGTAGTGAAAACATAATGAATTAAATACAATTTTAGAAGCTTATAGACTAAACTGATATACATAAGCATGGTCTTGTCTTGCACTAGACTCGGACCGACTCATCAGCCTAGTTCAGCATCCACCAGATTCACCTGCTCATGGGTCGACACGGCATATGCCCATCTCCAGCAATATTGGCCTCTGAGACCTCTTCCTCAGCATTTATAGTCATGCAACGAGTCTCATTCTCTAGTCCATTATTGTCTATTACATCTAGGCCCTGCCATGTGTCAGCCTCATACTCCACTCACAAGCCAATATCCTGTTGAATGTCTTGAGGACATATTTTGAGCCTCGTAGTTATCTACTTCTATGGACCACCTTCTTTCGTCTCAACTCGGCCAGGACCATCAGAGCCGACATCATAATTTTATATGGAATATGTGACTTGTGCATCATCAGTCCATGTGGACCATACCGTTACAACAGATCTTCAGTCCACGTGAGGAAATATTTTATCATCATTACATACTTATTCCTGGGACAGGTGGATATCTCTTGTTGGTAGCTTGCGCATTGTGTACTCTCAAGCCTATATAATCCTTCTTCTTCTTCTATTACAGGGATCGAGTAATTGGCATCCCAAGGTAAACTCTGTCAAAATTGTAATCGAAAGAGAGAGAAAGCTTGAGAGATTGTATCCATGGATATTAGAGCCTCATAGCAGTACATACCCTACTAACCTTTCACGATGGAGTAGGCCTATTAGCTGAAGCACTTTATATTCCTGTGGCTTGTCTATTCTCTCATCATCTTTTTGTTATTTATGTTCCTGCATTCATATATTAATCCATTATTAACTAAGCTAGAGCTTGAGTTGGTTACAGATTTAAGTTGTGATTCCCAGCATCATCATTTTGGCACTGCCTGTGGGAAGAGATTGTCTTTTTCCTCTTCATTTTGAAGCTTATACTCTCACCTTTCCCTCTAGTGGTGGTTTAGCCCCGCCATTGCTAGATTTGTACGACCATGAAAGAGCTGGGTGGGTGTTCTTTAAGCTTCTTGCTTACTCGGAGTTCGTCTTGCTTTAGTTATTTCTTCTCACCGTAGACATGGAATTTAAATTACCTCCAGGTGCTAGGCCAAGCTCCAACCAGTCACCATCTTAGTAAAAAATAGCTAATGTGGTAGCGACACTTTGATGCTTGGGGGACATCCAGAAGAAGATGCAGGAGAAGTTCATGGCATTTAGCCAAAGATTGTTGGAAAGGGCCCCAGTTGACCCAGTAATGGAGATGATTACTCCGTTTGCTAGAGAGATAGTGGATCCGGTGATAGGGGGAGCACCCCTGGCCCCATCGAAGGATACTCAATGCCATCAGTAACGGAGGGACATTGCTAATCCTAGATACCTTCACCTGGGAAAAAAGGTCAAGGATTTTTTGGATGACCAGGACTATGATGAGGAATAATATTAGGAGTTGTATAAGATTTTGGGTAACAAAATTCGCTTAGGCCCGACCCATGAAGGAAAAATTTCTCGGCCGAAACCTGGTGGACAACCAAGAACTTCATCTTTTGATAGACTTTATAGGAGGTCTCCCTTCGACGGTCTCTTTTCGGACAGAGATTTACATGATTGTCTCTCCCATTATTACAGTAATGCACATCCAAGAGAAATGGTAGACGTGGTATGATCGAACCAAAAAAGTTCAAGATGGGAAAGAGAAAAGAGAAGTAAATTGGTAACAAAGGACATTAACATGAGAGTCAGCACCAATCGTGGTTGGATGAGAAGGAGGTGATGATAATTTTGTCAATGAAGACAAGCCTTAGAATACATACATTCAAAGGTTAGAAGATAAGATCTACTCTCTGCTCAAGAGTTGAGACCCCAATGGCTGAGGCTACATGGAGTGGTCTCCTTTCTTTTTAAGGATCGTGAGTTATCCTACCTTTATAATGTTTAATCCTCTTACTGTCAGACCGAAGTATAATAGGAGTTCCAATCCCGTTTATCATATAAATATGTATTAGTCAACAGTCGATATTTACTCAACCCCTATTGAGATGAGGTACAGGGCAGTTTCTAGTACCCTCACAGGTGTCACCCATATGTTCTATACAACTTTACCTAAAAACTCCATCGAGAATTTCAAGTAGTTGGCCGAGAAGTTTATACATAATTTCTACTTCTGCATGAAGTCACCGAAGAAGGTAACTTACCTCTTATATGTAAAGAAAGGAAAGAATGAGACTTCGATGGACTACATTTCTCGGTTCAAAAAGTAAAAATAGGAGGTAGAAGATTATGAGGAGAACATTACTATATCATACCTTATGAGTGGGTTACAGTCGCGTAAAATGATCTTTAAGCTCACCAAAGATTCTTCGACTACTATGACTGAGATCATGGCCACGGCCGGGAGGATTATGAATGCGAAGGAGGCCATGGTGGCCAAAAGAGGAGACATGAAATAGTTCGATGGAAGAAAGTCCCATTAGAAAAAAGATAAGGAAGGAAAGAAGAGGTCATTCGAACATAAATTTGTCAAGTATACCCTTATGATGGTGAGTTTTGACATGATCCTCAACGAGATCAAGGATGGAAAAGCACTCCGATGGACGGAGAAGCTCAAGTCGCCTCCTCATAACATGGAAAATATCAAATAGTGCGAGTTTCACCAAGACCATGGGTATACAACTGATAAATGCTTTGATTAAAAGGACAAAATAAAGAAGTTGTTGAAGTAGGGAAAGCTCTGAAAGTATATAAACAAAAGTGGTGCCAAAGATGATTCCAAAAAAAATTACAATCGGGGAAAGGATGACAGGCCGAGACGATAGTCTTTGGCCAATAAAAAGTATGATGAGACATATAGTGAAGAAGATGACCCCGATCCACCAGTGAAGTTCCCTTATGCAAAAAGTTGGTTGCACATAATATCCTTTAATGTGAAAATGATACGTGGAGGATTAGCCGAAGGAGGGATAGATTCGGCCAACCTTAAAGCTCATGTTGTGGAGGAAAAGTCAGCGCCTAAGAGGATGTATATTAACTCGGGAAAATTAACGAAAGTTGACATGGGAACCCTAGTGGTTGGATTTTCATGAATGTATTTTAAGGGGTATCTAGATCCTCACGACAAACCTCTGGTCAACGGCACCAAGGTCCGGGGGTGTGACACATCGCGTATCCTTGTTGATGGTAGTAGCTCGGCTGACATAATGTTCTGTGGCTACTTTAATGGTTTAAAGCTCAGTAAGAAGAGACTAGTCCCCTACCATTAACCATTGATCGGCGTCATCGGAGAGAAGGTCCACCCGTTAGGTGAGTTTGATATGTATGTCTATATAGTCACCCTGCTGAGGTGTCTTACCAAGAAAGTGAGTTTTTTTCCTTATGGACAAGAATAACTTCTCGGCCTATAACATCATTCTTAGAAGAGTAGCCCTGAAGGAGTTTGAGGAAATGCCTTCTACGGTCCACCAAATGATAAAATTCTCGACCCCTTATGGAGTAGGGAAAGTTCAAGGTGACCAAGTGGGATCTCGAGAGTGTTTCTTTAGCTTGACCTAAGAGAGATACGCATATAAGAAAGCTACTACTTCCTACACCATAGATACTCTCGACCCAAGGGATGAGAGGAAACTGATAAAAGGTGAACCCTCCAAGGAGGTAGAATCCGCCATTCTCAATGAGGAAAAGCAAAAAAAAAGGGCCAAATTGGGAATCCTTAAAGAAGAAAGTAAAGGAAGAATTGGTGAAACCATTAATAAGGAAGTGGAGTATCTTTGCATGGAGCCATTAAGACAAATCAGGGATAGACCCAAAGGTTATCTATCACCGATTGGATATTGATGATAAAATGAAGCCTGTAAAGCAAAGGAGAAGAACTTATGTGAGGGACCGATATAAGGTGATTTAGGATGATGTGAAGAAGCTCCCATCAATCGAGTTTATTTGATAAGTTCAGTATCCAGATTGGCTATCCAACGTTGTTATAGTGCTAAAGGCCACTAGAAAGTGGAGAATGTGTGTTGACTTCACCGACCTGAATAAATATTATTGCAAAGATAACTTTACTTACCATGAATTGATCAAATGGTTTATGCTATGATGGGGCATGAACTAATGAGTTTCATGGACGCGTATTCGGGTTACAATAATATATTGATTCATGAGGCCGATGTTGATACGACCTCATCTATTACGAATAAAGGGACGTATTATTATAAGGTAATGTCATTCAGCCTCAAGAATACAGGGGTAACCTATCAAAGGTTATTAAACAATATATTTAAGGACTAGATTGGGAAGACCATGGAAGTATACATGGATGACATGCTAACCAATATCCGAAAGGCCATAAATCATGTGGGAAACATTGATCGCATGTTTGACACAATGAATACATTCAGGATGAAAATGAGCCCGACCAAGTGCATTTTCAGTGTAGGTGCGGAGAATTTCCTCAACTTCATTGTGAACTAGAGGGGTACAGAGGCTAATCCTTCCAAAATCAAAGATCTTATATATGTTCAGAAACTAAATACGACTAAAGATGTGTAGTGGCTAACAAGGTGTGTTACAACCCTCAAACGTTTTATCTTTGGAGCGATGGAAAAGTTCCTGCCATTTTTTAAAATATTGAAGAAAGCATTAGTGTGGAAAAAAAAGTGAAAAGGCCTTACAAGAACTCAAAGCTTACCAGGGGTCGACGGTGTTCTTATCTAGACTTATTTAAGGGAAAAAAATATTTCAATATCTATCTGTATTAGAGTTTTCCATCAGTGTAGTAATCATACGAGACAAGTTCAAAAGTCGTTTGGTTTTAAAAGCAAGTATCCTAGAATGGAAAAATTATCACACGTATTGATACATGTTGAAGGAAGATGAAGCCATATTTGAAGGCCCACATGATAGTGGTTCTCACCAACACTCCTTTGAGGTAGGTGATTCATAAACCTGAGAAATTAGGTAGGTTAATGGCCTGGTCAATTGAGCTAGGTGAGTTTGACATCATCTATTAGCCTAAGAATACAATTAAAGGGCAGGCCTTGGTGGATTTTATTAACGAATTTACATGGTCATAGGACGACACTCATGATATAGAAGAGATAGTGGCACCGACAGCTGTGTCACAAGAAGCTTTAAAAGAGCCACCGATGATCGATGTTGGAACGTTCGACATCACAGATAAGGATTTTCTATTCAAGAATTGGATTTTGAATAAAGTGCCTTTTTTTAGAGGAGGGTTCCACATGGAGACTATTTGTTAATGGATCATCTTGTGAAAGTGGTAGTGGTGTCGAGTTGATACTATTGACCCATGATGGTATAGATATTGAGTATGCTTTGAGGTTCCCCTTCAAGGCATTAAATAGGGAGTCAGAGTATGAGGCCTTGCTGGTAGGTCTCTCTCATTCTAGGGTAGTGAACGTCGGCTAGATGATCGTCCACGATGACTCAAAGTTGGCCGTGAACTAAATTTTGGTCATTTATGAAGATAAAGATGAGAAGATGGCCAAGCACTTTGCTTAAGTCAAGAAAGTAATGAAAAACTTCAAGCAGGTGAAGCTCAAGAGAATTCCTTGACTTGAAAATAATCGGGCTGATGCTTTGGCAAGATTAGCGTAGGCTATAAGGATAGAGATCATGCACATAGTTTTGGTGGAAATCTTGATTAGGCCGACCATAAAAGAAGATGACATCGGGGTTAAATTTTATCTGAACTTGAATTTAGGAGATTCATGGATGGATCTATTAATTAAGCACATCCGGGATGACGAGCTCCTAGATTATAAGGTCGAGATAAACAAACTCAGAAACAAGGCAGCAAAATTTATTATCATCGGAGATGTGCCTAAAAAAGAGGACTCTTGATACCCCTACTGAAATGTTTTCACCTTTCAGAAGTTGCCTATGTCTTACCAGATGTCCATGAAGGTTCATTTTCAAGTCATATAGGTGGACGGTCCATTTATAAGAGAATTGTTACCCAGGGTTATTGGTGGCCGACATTAACAAAAGATGTAGCTGACTATGTAAGGAAGTGTGATAAGTGCGAGAGATTTTCAAACCTACCTAATCATCCTCACTAAACACTCGCATCCATTACTACATCGAGGACATTTATAGTTTGGAGAATTAACTTACTAGGTCGTCTTCTAAAGGCATCATGAAATTACCAATATTTGATTGTGGCTACTGATTATTTCTCGAAATGGGTAGAGGACAACGAAATGATTTCCATTACTGAGGCAAAGATGTTCACATATATCTCGAAGAATATTAATTATAGATACGACCTGCCTCGTACCTTAATATCAGATAAGGCAAGAAATTCAAGAACAAGTCGTTGGAGGCATATTGTGGTAGAGTTGGCATAAAATAGTTTTATTCGGCATCAGGACGACCTCAGGACAATGGTCAAACTGAAGTTACGAACAAGATGATACTTGATGGGATGAAGATAGAGTTGGAGGGTGCAAATGGTTTGTTGATAGAAGAACTGCATGGGGGTCCTATGGCCTTATAGGACGATTAAGAGGACGCCGATAGGCGAAACACTATTTATGCTAGCCTATTGGTTTGAAGCGGTTTTAAACCTATAATCTGAAGGTAATAAAAATGGGGAATGAAGAAGTCCGACAATATTTATTAGGAGAGAGATACAAAGTTTTATAACAAGCGATTAAAAGCCAGGTCGATAGTAGTGGGTGATCTTGATCTGTAGAAAGTTTGGCAGAAGACGAATAAGTTGCACCCCGGTTGGTATGGACCATATAAAGTAATAGAGGAGGTCATCCCAGGAGCTTATAAATTGGAAAACCTAGAGGGTGAACCTTTCTCTAACCCTTGGAATGCCTAGCATCTATAGAGATACTACTAGTAATATTTGAATTTTTCTGATGCATTTGTTCGACAATTCAAGATTATCAAAATTAAAAACAGATACAAGTGTTTCTCATATCTTCTTATTGTAGTCAATTACTAAATGGTTTGAGTTATGTAAAACTAAGGAGCATCATTTTCATGGTGAATTAGTTTTGACTCACTCTCGGTGATACGATAGTTCATGGGGAGCTCAGTCTCCTCCATATCCTCTCAACAACATCGTAGGGGGTAACGTGTGATAAAATCATTTATTTGGTGACAAACATAAAAAATTAAAAACTATTTGATTATGGATACTTAAACATCTTTATCTAGCTAATTTATGATCAAAACTCTCTCGATGATACGAAAGTGAATGAAGAGACAAATCTCGTCCATACACTCCAGATAACAACAAGAGGGGACCTATGTGATAACATCATTTATTTCATCACAAACACACAAAATTAAAAATAAGATTTTTTGTTAATTAGACATCGACTTATTATACATGAACTCACAAGAATCATACCTAAAACACTAATTAAAGGTGAAGAGATATAAAGGTGTATACACTACACTTGGCAATAAAGATCAACCATATTTATATTGCATACCAGGAAAAATGGTCAACAAAATATAGAAGTTGCTAACATAAAAAATGATGTTACATGTTTTAAGTGCATGAAATTACGTATGAAAATGTCATAATGCCACAGATGTCCACCCAACTTAAAGTAAAAGGAAAAGACTCATGCTTGTGGGTCGATATGCTCCGAGGTGACATTATTTTCACCTGACTGGGTCTGAACTTTATCTTCAATGACTAAACCTTCTGTCTTTTCGACAACTACTTGTACTTTCATCTCCATGGATGTTTCTTCAGTGGCAAGTCCTCCAGCCTCAATTTAATTTAGTGCGTTGATTGCCACAGGATCATTAAAGTTGAGATCTCATGATACTTTAGACTTCCCCACCGAAGAGAGGTCCGATCTCCCCTCTTTAGGTACTGAGGACATTTCTAGCAAACTCTTTAGTGGCCTTAAAATCTTCAACGACCTTTTTTTTATGCCCCTCATCTCGGACTTATGCTTAAGATTCAGATCAGTCATTTTGAACTCGTACCTCCTTCTTCGGGCCTTCAGGTTATCCAACCCCTTCTTCTCAAGTTCTGTAACCTTGGATTTTTGATTCAGCTGTTGTTCCTTCAGTGTCTTTCTTTAATTTTTAGCAGACTTAATGGCCTCAGGTAAATGACAGAAAGATTATCTTAGAACATTAAGCCATCTTTAGAAGGATAAGAGAGACTGTAAGATAAGAAAATAAAAATTTAGTACGAGACAAGACAACGCTTATAAACATTCAAAAAGTAATAAATTTGTGGTTACCTGGGCGGCCCTATGGAGGCTGAAGTTGGCTAGACGAGCTGACTCCATGGATTTTAAAAACCTTTGGTCTAACTCAGGTAACCAAGATTTAATAGTAACTCTTGCCTTCATCTGATCTCCAATGACAGAGTCTGAACTGATCGATAGGAGGGAGAATCTTTTAGCGAGGACGAAGTCAGAAGATATCGGGATAGCCTTGTCAGTGGCTTCCATGTGATCATCTGTCCCCCTCGTCTTGTTTTATATAGGAGGTATGTTTGAAAGGACCTCAGTTGGATCCTTCTTTTTCTTATTCTAGTTGTCCTGGATGGGGCCGCCAATTGCAGTCTTCTTTAGGGGGTTGTCCCCCTTATCCATTTTGCTAGCCATGTCCCAAATGTGATACGAAAATGTTTGATGTACGATTACAAAGGAAGAGACTTGGGTTATAAGTATGATAGGATAAGGATGACACTATAGTTACAAAAAAATTATAAATTACATATTTTACCCAGGGGGTCGACCCCCATACCCATGTTTTCCAAAGAGGCTGGAGTCATGAGCTATTCAAACTCCACAAAAGCCCTTTTATTTACATGGACACCAAAGATGGTTTATTTTTTCTCGGTTATCAATGCTCAGACTGGGGTCAAGCTTGGCCAATATAGAGGATTTTTCCCACCTTCGAGGTACTCTCAGCTTGGAGGCACTATAGGGGACGTTGGTGTCAAACTCCTAAGCTCCCGATAAAAAAAGTATCACGGCTTCTAATGGTGGTTGGAGGTGTGATTGACGATCAATCCCTTCATGGGGGATTTCCTAGCTAGTAGATAGTATTAATTAGGTTGAGTCTTTATGTAAAAGATGTTGTAACAGGCTCTAAATATGCACAGAGGGACGTCAATGTCATAGATGAAATGCCATAATTGAATGAAGCTAATAATAATCTTCCATGCATTTAGGGAGAGTTGTGATTGGGATAACCCAAACTGGCGATAATTGTTCTGATGTTTGGGGGAACAGGTAGCCTAAAGTTGACCTTCAATATTTGTTCATAGATAGCTACTTCACCTTTTCAGCTGCTGAATCCCTCTCACCCTCGGTCAATAGTATCATGTTGATAGTAAACTTAATCTTATAAAAGTGTCTCCATATCAGAAGACCAGTCTCCTTAATAGTGCGCCTGAAAGTTTGGGCATAAGAGGTGTCAACTTCAAATTTGACGGTTGGGATTCCACTTGTATGCCTATGATCAAACTCGGGGCTCGGAATGACCAATATAGGGATAGCCATAGGTGGTGGGGGATCTATATAAGAGAATTCATGAATAGATGGGTCAAGATTACTAGAATCTGTGACACTAGAATATTCGAGATAAGATAATGGAACTCTCATGGCCTCATTAAAAGAATCTGCTTTCTCGAACGCTTTGGAAGTAGAAGGGTCGTAGTGCTCCGAAGATGACATAGACAGGGCCCCCCGATATGAGGTACTAGACATGGTGTCATTGTTATTTTATACTATATTGGGCTCGACTGATTATAGGTGTGTTAGCAATAAAGATGGATGTTCTACAAATATGGGTGTAGGATTTATTGGAAGTGTTATTTCGGCCTCGGCTGTGCATTTAGCTTCTGCCTCAACTTTTCATATCTCCTCAAGAATACTCTCCCTCAGATGTGGATACTGTTGTCCTAACTTGTAGAGTCTCCTGTACATTCAAACAAGAATGGGGCTTCACTAGTTTGACTATTGGATCGAAGGGGTTAAAAACATTTTTAAATGATGTTTATCAAGAATGGTTATCGGCGTTTACTAGATAAAATGATGTTTAGGGAAACGCTAGAGTACGAATTTTCAAACATCAAACTTTAAGAAGAGATTTAAAAAATATTAAAATGAAAGATTTTGAGACCGCTAACGATTACTATTCTAAAGTAAAGGATATCGTTAATCAAATCAGGGCATGCAGTGAAAATATCACTAATGCTTAAATTGTTGAAAAATTATTAATCAGTCTCACTAAAAAATATGACCTTATAGTGACTGCCATTGAAAATTCAAAACACGTAGAGTCTTTTTCTATGGCATAACTTATGGTTTCACTAGTGTCATATGAACAAAGACTGAGCAGGTGTAATGAAAGTCCAATAGACAGCGCCTTCCAGTCAAAACTAAATTTAAGGTCTCTGAAATCTAAAGAAGGGGGTAGAAAATTAAGGGAAAATTTAAGAGGAGGAGAAAAATACAATAATTCAGAAAATGAAAGAGAGAAGAAAAATTACCCTTTATGCACGAAGTATAGGAAGACAATACATCTAGAGAAGGACTATTGGTTTTGTGGAAAGCTGTGATACGGGATTTATAAAACATTTGGGCATGTGGAAAAAGATTATCAGTCCAAGAAAAATCATGAGTCTAATTATTCTGAAGACAATGAGATGGTTGATCGCCTATTTTATTTGTTCAAAGTAGCAACTAAAGAAAACCTTGATACATTGTATTACGACGATGGTTGTAGCAACCACATGATGGGGAATGAAAGAATCTTTTGTGAAATAGACTCTTCTATCAAATCCTAAGTCAGACTAGGAAATGGAAATTTTGTAGAGGCCAAAGGAAAAGGTACGATCTTTATTAAAACTAAGAAAGGAATTAAACTTATCAGTGATGTGTTATTAGTTCCTAGCTTAAAAAATAATTTATTAAGTGTTGGCCAAATGATTGAGAATGGCTACTCATTCTATTTTGGAGGAGATTCATGTAGAATATATGATAGAAAAGAAAAAAAAATCAAGGGATAACAAATATAAAAATGATGAATAGGAACTTTCCCATTCGCTGGAAGTACATAAAAGACGCGTCCATATAAGTAGAGGTTGAAGACTCTTGGCTTTGGCACCGAAGGTTTCGACATTTCAATTTTCATGCCCTAAAAATTCTTTTACAAAAAATGATGATGGGAGACCTACCGTCCATTATAGAGATAGAAGAAGTATGCAAACGTTGCTTACATAGGAAACAATACAGATCGTTATCCTACTTTGGAAAATCCTAGAGAGCCCAATCATTCTTGGAGCTACTGGACACTGACGTCTATGAACCTATGTGGAATCCTCCTCTCGACCAATGCAAATATGTCATCCTTTTTATAGCTGATTATATAAGAATCATGTGGGTATTTTTTCTTCTCCATAAATCATAAGTATTCACTATCTTCAAATGATTCAAGAATTATATGGAGAATTAAATTGGCCACTACATCAAGGCGCTCATGAGAGATAGGGTTAAATAATACACCTTAGAATAATTTGACAAATTTTTTGAAGATGAAGGGCTCGAGCACAAACTTACAGTGGGCTACGCTGCAGAAAAAAAATGGATTTTTAGAGAGAAAAAGAAGAATAGTAATTAAGATGGAAAGGATGATGATATATGGAAAAGTCCTACCAAATAATTTTTGGGCTGAAGCAGTATACTTGCTAAATATGTGTCCCATGAAAGCTATTCTTAACAAGACTCCATTTGAAGCATGGAGGAATAAAAAGACATTGGCTCAACATCTTAAAGTTTTTGGTTGTATCTACAACGTTCACACTCCCAATGTGAAGAGGCATAATATTGAGAAGAAATTAGACAATCGTATATTCTTAGGATGTCTAAAGTCTAAAAGGTGTATACCCTAAGGACCAAGAACCTAATAATTAGCAGAGACGTGGAGTTTAATGAGAATGAAGCATGGAACTTGGATACAAAAAATGTTGAAAAAGGAAGCATAATTGTACATTAAGAAACGCATGTGGTTTATCCATTACAACATGAGGATGACCATGTTGAAGGATAAAGTCAAGAAAATCCATCCACACCCCCGATACCTACTACAATAAAAGATGAATCTTCATTAGAGACTCCACTAAGAAGAGTAAGATCAATACGGGAGATATACGAGACATGCAACTTCAGTTTTTTAGAACCAGAAAGCTTTGAGGTAGAAGAAAAACATAAAGTTTGGAGAAATGATATGGAGGAAGAAATTAAGATAATTCAGAGGAACAAGACATAGGAGCTTGTAGTCCATCCACAAGACAAAGAAGCCATCGGTGTCAAATGGGTCTATAAGACCAAACTTAATCATGATGGTTCAATCCAAAAACACAAGGCAAGGTTGGTAGCTAAAGGATACACCCAACAAACTAGGATTTGACTATAATGAGATGTTTCCACATGAGACACGATTTGATGCAATAAGATCTCTTGTGGCACTAACAGCTCCAAAAAAATTAATAATATACAATCTTAATGTCAAGTCAAAAATTTTAAATGGCGAGTTAGAAGAAGAAGTCTATATGGAGAAGCCGTGAGGATTTGAAAAAGAAGGAGATGGAGATAAAGTTTTATGACTAATGAAAGCCTTATATGGGCTAAAACAGGCACCTCGAGGATGGTACAGTCGCATAGAAAAATACCTCATAGATTCAGGTTTCAAGAGGAGTAAGAGTGAGCCCACACTTTACATCTAAATGCAATGCAACTCCAATACTCTCATTTTCTCTCTGTATATAGATGATCTCATATATATAGGGAATAATGGAGATATGATTGAGGAGTTCAAAAAGGATATGATGAAGAAATTTGAAATAGCTGACCTTTGGTAGATGCACTACTTTCTTGGCATTTAAATATGTCGAGAGAAAAATGGAATATTCATCTATCAAAATAAGTATACAGAAAATATTAGGAAAATATTTAAAATGTATGGGTGCAGGACTATAGCCACACCGCTACTTCCTAATGAAAATATTTATAATGATGATGGGTCAAACAAGGTAGATGCCTCAATATATAGAATTTTCATTGGGAGTCTACAATATCTTACAGCTACACGACCAGACATTACGTACGAGACTAGCCTACTTTCAACATTTATGCAAAATCGTAGCGAGATACACCATGGATCTATAAAACGAATACTATGATATTTACAAGGCACATTGGAGTATGGAATATAGTATAAGGCTACTGATGGCGCAAAGCTATATGGTTACACCGATAGTGACCAAACTTCATCGGTGGATGACATGAAAAGTACATTTGGTTATACATTTACCATCAGGTCTGGTATATCCTCATGGGCATTTAAGAAGTAAGAAATTGTAGCACAATCAGCAGCTGAAGCTGAGTACGTTGTAATAGTAGGATCATATTGTCAAGCTATATGGATAAGGAGAATTTTTTAAGACATGGGTGATACAAAAACTAAAACTACTAAGATATTCACTAATAATAAATATGTAATTATAATGGTAAAAAATATGGTCTTCCATAATCGGAATAAACATATTGCCTTCAAATATCACTTCATGTGTGATTCACCTATAAGTGTAGAAATCGAGCTCAAGTATTGCAGGACTGAAAAACAACTTTCAGACATCTTTACAAAGGCACTAAGAAGACCTGAATTTAAGATTCTTCGAGATATGCTCGGATTATGACCAAAGTACATTAAGAAGTGTTGAACGGTAATACCCTTTGGTTTAGAATATTCCATCGACTTACTCCACTTCCTCTTGGTATTTGGTATATAATAATCTAGTTAACACTTTAATACAATGTTGGAGATCGGTCTACATTTTTCTAGATATTAGCTTTAGTCTGTCAATAAGACTATAAATACAGCCATGTACTTGACTTTGAGATCATTAAGTCTCACAAACACATCTAAATTCAATAAGTTGTATTATTCTCTCTATTCTAATAAATATATTTATTTCCTCATACTCTTTCTTTCAATATTCTCAATGCGCCCCCACAATATTTTTTTTCTATATATCAAAATTACCATACTATTATGATTATTCTACATTTATAATCCAACAATTTCACATTAGTCATGGTAGGAAGGAAAAGAGGATGAGGTAAACTCACACAACACCATCCTTATAACTAACTTAGATGAAGATATGTACAGAGGATGAACTTGTAATACCCAATAATTTTGTGGAATTTTATTTTAATTATGGGATTTGATTAATTAATTTTACGGGAGAAAATTTAAATTATAATTAACCCGGATGTAATTGTAATAATTAATAGCGTGACGAGAGTTAGTATTTATTGAAAATAATTACGTGGAATATTACTTAGCGAGTAAAGTAATATATGGATATGAGAATATTATTTTGGTCGGGAGTGAAACGTACGACCGTTACAATACACTTAGTTAGGACGTGCATGTAAGTCGTGTCAGTATTACTTTATTCAGCTCAAAATGATAATTTTATTTTTAAGTAGCTCGTATGGCCATTTTGAGTGCGCCGTTGTGTCCGGAAGAGTCTAAATAGTCATAAAACACTACTCGGGTGTTTTATTTGGATTAAGGAGCATTTTATCCCAAAATAACACCCCGGAGGGGTATTTAGGTCTTTGATATTTTTGGGAAATTAAATGGACAAAAATAAGAATTAAAAAGAAAAAAAGAACGTGGGCATTAGGATATCTAACAGTTTCTAACCCACGAGAGAGAGAGAGAGAGAACCTTAGAGGGAGAAGAAGAAGAAGAATAAGAAGAAGACATAAAGAATTGGGCTAAGGATTCAAGCTTTTGCCCTGAAAACCAGACCAACACATAGATCGTGAGGAGAGGATAATCCCCATACCAATTTCACTTATCAATTCAGAGGGTCACAAAAAGGCAAGTGTTATCTTGCTAAAATTTTGAGCATATATGATTCATGTTAACCCCAGTTTATAAGATAACCATTGATACTATGAATTTGAGACTGAATCGCCATTAAATTGTGAAATTTGAAGATAGGATTGAAAGTAGATGAATAATCCTATGCTGGTAATGATAAATATAGAAAGTTTATGTTATAATCACAAAAATAATTGGGGATTTTGAATGATTGTTCATGGTGGGCTTATAATTAATGGACATTTAGATATTGGAGCCATTAGTTAGAATTCCCATGATTAAGTAAGGAATTGTCATTTAAATTATGTTAGAAGTACCTTATTATGATTAGGAATAGTTTAGAATAATTGATTAGGTGTTGGGATGAATTTTAGACGAAACTAGATGAGGAAAAGATTGGAAAAACGAACTTTGGATTAATAGGGGAACCCTCAGAATTTTCCTTCGAATGACCTCGTTCGAACGAGAATTCCAACTAGAGTTCTAATGATATTTTTGAGTTCATTCGAACGACCTCGTTCGAATGAGAATCCTGGACTTCTAACAAGATTCTAGAATGCTTATTTTGGCCCAGATAAGTTAAAAACCCTTCTAAGTTAGTCCAAGTGAGAGAAAATAATATATGCTATTATCAAATGACTTATATTGCTAGTTAGCAATGAGTTGAGAGAGCTACTACTCAAGGGGATATAGAGGGGTAATAGAGCCTTAGATAAAAGGTATATTTTAGGGAGATAAGTCGAAATGTTGCAATAATGTGAATAGTAGAGACGATGTTACTATCTATAAACTCGAGGACTTGGGTTATGAGAATGCCTTTTGTGTGTGTGTGTGTGTGTATGTGTGTGTATATATATATATATATATATTAAGTTGTGTGTGTGATTATTTGAATAAACTATTATGTGTATAACATACTGTAACACCCCGCTAAATTCAGGCGTCGGCCGCCACCAAAATTAAGCCGGGCGTTAATAAATTAAATATCATCTTTAGCATGTGACAAATGTGAGACAGATAAATTTTAATCCACAAGATAAATATTTTAAATCAATCCCAAATATTAAGGACATCCAACTAATTTATCATTAAAGTGCGATATAAAGTCCGTCACATGCAATCTCCGAATATCTTAATTGTTACAATAAATTAAGTCCAACTGAAATCTCTTAAGACAACTTTGGAACCGAAAGGCCTAAAAAAAATCCAAATATAGTCTCACAAAAAATACGACTGAATAGTATAAGAAATAAATGACTAAAACGATAATATAAATCCAGCTGCACTTCCCAAGGTTCTCCAATAATTTTCTATGCAGCTACTCCAATTTAATTCCAGAAAATATTAGTCAACGCATGTGTCAGAGCCAAAGCCCTGAGCATGAATACCATCTACTCCTTTCAATTAGGTTCCTTGAACCAAGACAATAGTGCTATACATATCGACCATAATAATAGAATATTTTAATTAAAGGAAAGTCTATAATCCTTAACAATTAAATTTCTAAGTACCCACAAGGTTTAAATGTGTCACACCAATATTATTTTAAATTAACCCAAGTCCCACGATGTTAATGTTTTTGAATTAACCAGGATGATTTGTTCTCACTTTATTATTAGGTATGGCGGTCCTCCCACCGTGGGTGATTTACACCAAAATGCATTATAACAGCGGTCCTCCCCCCATGGGTGATTTTCTCCACCAAAATTTGACGGTCCTCCCGTCATGGGTGATTTACACCAAAAATACTTCCCCTTGTCATACTCGTCGTCTGACCCGTTTTTATCCTGCGATCCTCAACATGTGACAAGGTTCTACACACGACACGACATAAACGCCCTCTGACCCGGTTAAACTGTCGGCCCTGGACACATTATGTCGCGAATAAATTTTAATACAAGTTTTAGTCTTGCGGTATTAATTTCCCAAAATTTTCCATACTAGTTATTCACAATGAATTTTCTCCACCCTTAATAGCGATGTGAAAATCCTCAAAATATTCCTTAGTCCCAATCAAAAGTTCCCAAAACAAAATTTCATCCAATCATTTATAAATGATGATTATAACAATTTTTACTTCACCTAGATACCAATCCTTGGTTATCACCACAACGGTAAAAATAGAGAATTTTCCCCCACCCCAATTTATATAACCACATAGATTTATTTTAATTAGTCCCATACCTAATTACCATAAATCAAAACTAAGGCCCACTTATTAGTCCTATACCGAAAAAGTGTACTATAACAAGGGGTAAAAACTAATTATCTAAAATACCAACGTTCTCGAAATATTCAATATTACCATACTTCATAATTGACATAATCAACAATTTACGATAATATTCTCAACAATACAAAATTCCCAATAAATGATTTTTTTCCCAAATATGGGGAAATTAAGAACACGTAATTATTATGATTTTTTTTCGAATCATTATTTATCGCAAGTTCCATAATAGTTATTTATTTCTTAGCACAAGTAGTTTAATTGTTTTAGGAATTTACATAAACATCCAAATTAAATTACTAAGGGCTTCTCTACATGTATATGTCCACAATATCACCAGCTAAGTAAATACAATATAAATAACAAGACAATTATCATTATTTGGCATTTTTTTATTATTTTTACAAAACAGCCCCATAATTAATTTCTTCAATATATTAGGTTCTTAATTTATTTTAGAACACATGAGTTTTAATGGAGGCTATAATCAAGACATATATCACTAAAGGAAAAGAACAGGATAAACATGCCTGATTTTCGGATGTTGAAATTGACGAGAGATTCAGGTTCTCCTCAGAAAATTTATTGAAAAGCTCTCTTGCACCATTTTGAAATAATTCTGTTTTGACCCCCAAAAATAAGCTTGAAATTTTTTTTAATGGTGTTTTGGTTTTTGGAGGTTGAAGATTAAGAGAGAAGGGTTTGTTTGGCTGCTAAGGGTTTGCAAAAGTTGTGTGGTAAAATTCAATACCCGAGCTTCCTTTTTATAGTAATGTTTGAGGGTTAAAAATATAAATAAAATTCTTTATTTTTTCAAAATGATGAACTGCTTCTGGAAGATTTCACTATGATCGATCGATCGACCCTCAGGCATCGATCGATCGATCAAGCAGGGATTTTGATTCTTCGAGCTTGTTAAATTAAGGGGTTAAACTTTAAACTTTAATTAAAAAATCATTTTAACTCCGAATTAAATTCCTCTTGAAGTTTTATTTCTCTAAAATAATAACCAGCATATTTAACCAATAAAATTTATAAAATTCAAAAATTTATTTTTCTTGAATATTCCATTTTTTATTTAAAAATACTCCTATAAAATTTTGGGTTGTTACACATACCTACGCTGCTTGCTATCGAGCGGAGGTTGCGCGTTATGGGCAATCATGCCTTGAGGAGCCTTCGGGTGGGATATTGATTGGTACCACTAGAGCATAGAACCTATGTATGGACTATCTATGAGAATGGTAGTGATAACGGTCGTATGAGTGCGTAGGTATGTTCATAGCCCATCGACTTGGGACTATATTCGCCTCCAATATATGTGTTTTGTTTTGATGGTTCGCAAGAGACTGAACCTTTAGTCCTTTATGCAAATGAGAGATGCAACATGACATGATAGTAGAGTATGAAGGCACCGCAACTGTGTCTCGGGGTGAAATATAGTATATATATAAGATAGAGTGTGTGTATATATATAAATATATATACTTGTGATGATATCTACTGTGTGAAATTAGTAGGTAGAATTAATGATAAAACCATAAATGAATTAAGTAGCGAACATTTAATTACTATATTAGACTGAAAGGGTCTGTTTATGCTAAAGAGGAATGTATTATATTTATTATCTATTTGCGATGGAAATTCATGGGAATGATGTCGGTTATGACTAGTTGATAGACAAAAAGGGCTAGTTAGTATAGGAGTATAACTAGTGGGGTTTGAATATTCGTTAGGAGTGCACAATAAATGAGAGGTGAGCATTCCAAGTGAGTTCGATAATTTAACATGAGGAATCTATGTGCTAATAAAATCATTTTAAGAACTTGCTGATTTTTAAACTGTTTTCAACTCGGGCTCTGACCCGTTTTCTGCAAATCTCTTTTCTTGTCAAATTATTTTAGGTGCCCAGCCACAGGGACACCAGACTTAGGAGTTCCATTCATTCGGCGAGTTGTAGCTGCTATGGAGGCTACAGGACTTTAGTTGTAGACGCATGTGAGTCTATCATTCCGCACTTTTGAGTTATTTGCATCAGTTGGACATGTCGTCACTTTTTAATTATACATTTAGATATTTGAGATGTAATTCTTTTTATTCCCAATTGTTGGATTTATTTTGTTGGATTACTGTATTCGATTTTGACTGGATATGTTTAATCCAGCTTCGTTATTTTATGTCAGTTATTTTAGTTCGTATGAGATTGAATTGAATGGTGAATGATTTGGTTATTTAGTTTAATTTCTTTATATTAATTGATAAGAAAAAATTTTGACATCAACCTTTTTTAAATATTAGGTGCTTAGCATTTTAAAATAAGTTTTCGACAGTGATGCATAATCCGAACCTACCGGATATTCTAATTTAATTAATAAAGGACTGGTCACCTGATATTTAATTAGGCGGGGTGTCACAGAACTCTCTATAATGTGAATCTTCTCATCATTCAGTATAGGGTGATTAAAGAAAAATAGCAAAAGTCATATACTACAGAAGGTGTTAGGAGGAGGTTGATCTCTAAGAGGGAGACATAAGAAAACGAGAGGAATATATATATATATATATATATATAAGTGCAAGAAATTTATTTAAATTTTTTTGGATCCAATTTTGAAATAGGTGTGATCTAAATCTCAGAAGCAATTTTTAAAGCTTTTTAGTCTTATTAGAGTGATTATAACCCTATATCCTACTTAGATCTACAAACTTTTCATAAGATTTTTTAGAGATCCAAACCATTAACTTACCATTATCAATGGATCAGATTGATCAGAGTATTATGAGATTTTAAGGTTAGATTCCATACCTGATTCAAGGCTTTAGGATCTATTAGAAAATTATTCAAACAAATGCTTGTGTATGGAGGAGAATGGACTTCCACTTCATCCTGATGGACCTTCATATTTAATTCTTAATGAAACAAGGAAAGTTGCATGTTTAAACTAGTCACACGTACACTTCCAATTTTGGGTCTTTCTTCATGAATTGTGTAAAATTGCTTTGCAAATCTAGTGATAGAGTGCATGCATCGCGAGTTTTTTTTCCCCTTTGTTGGTATTTTTCTTCGTAGATCTTATATTTATGTTGGACATGTGTCAAACTTTATCCTCACATATGTAACAACCCGCCCTTTTGGAGACCATTAAATTCCATAATTGGATATAAATTAGAATTTGGGGAATTTTTCTAAATAGTAATTTTTGGGATTTTCGAGGATTAAATGATTTTTGAAGGATGTTGTGATTATTTTTGGGACTATATAGGTCGAAATATTTTAACTATATGTCGTTGATTGAGAAAAGCGACACGAGGTAAGATTTTTAATTGGAAAATCCGCATTTATTTATTTTGGGTTGGAATAATGATTTGCAGTCAAGTACCTCGGATGGAAATTTCGACTACGCCACGAGTCTCGGAATGTTCGAGATAGTCGGAAAAGAGTGTCCGATTGTCGAAATTGAGTTCCGGGTAATTTTAGAGGTAAAAGTAACTCGTAAATGGGTAAACGAGTCGTTTTTGGGTTTTAAGGGTTTAAACCCTTTTTCTTTCTTTATAAAGAGGGAGAGAGGGAGAAAAGAAAAGAAAGAAAAGAGAGAGAAGAGAGAGAGGAAGGAGAAAGAGGAGGAGAAATAGAGAATCGGGCCAAACTCCGCCGGATTCGACTCGAGGTCGTCGGATTTTATCCACGAGGCAAGTGTTTACTTACTTTATTTCATTTTTTGCAATCCTCTCATATCACATTTGGTATAAACATGATTTTAGGGTTAGAACCCTTAAAAAAAATTGGATACAAGTTGTATGTGAGTTTACAAATTGATGTAATGTAAACTATTAATGATTTCTAGTATTAAAACCATGTTAATGGGATATAAGATTGAACTTAATTGGGAGAAATGCCCAAATCTAGGTTTCATGGATTTTAGGGTTCAAATCCAAGAGAAATGGTTTAATACCCCAAAATAATTGATGTGTTAGTTGTAAAACATAGATTAGATGTTTATTGAGTTGTTGGGTGAGGTTAGAAACAACAAAAATGGAGAAAAATGAAGCTTGGGATGTTGGAAGAGATAATGAATAGTAACCCGTAACCTTTGGGGTCATTTTCGGCCAAGAAGATAAATTATTTAGCTTTCAGACAAAACACGAAAGTTGTAGATCTTTTCGATACGGTCGCGTAGGCACCAATCGCGTATTTTTCTGATTTTTCTACGATTTGATATGATTTTTACAAGATGATAGCTCCGGGTTGAAATTATCAACTCGGAAATCAAATCGGGAATTGGAAAAATTACGGCTAGAATTAATGTCGTAGATGTTCGGGATAATTTTTGGGGTAGTTTAGAAACCCCGAAAATGAATTTGGGTTGTTGGATAAGGGACTTAAGGATTTTAATTTTGGGAGACCTGGTGTGACCGGTCGACCGCGCCCCTATGGCCGGTCGACCGCGTCAAGAAGAAAGAGCTTACTGCTTTATTTCGTAGGCTTATTTGCAAACCGCGGTCGACCGGGGGTCTAGGAGCGGTCGACCGGTGCCCTGTTTTCAGCCCAAGATTTTGGAGATTATGATTATTTCTCCTTTTTGAGTTTAATGTTTAAGGGCCTTCCAAATTAGAGATTATGGAGGGTTATGTCCTAAAGGACTTGAGGAATTGGGAGTTTATATATGTGTATATTCACTTAGAGTGAATTATCATAATTGGAGATATCCAAATGAATCCATAGATGAGATTTTGGTATATATTACTTGTTAAAGTAAGAAAATATTTTGGATTTAGTATCATGCACATATGATTGCATGATTATGATTCTTTGAGAGAATCTTTGGGATTATTGGTCATCGATAGATGGTCTGGCAAATATAGCCATTTTTATATATTCAGGTAGGAATATATGGTATATATATATATACATACTATGTGGTTATGTATATATATATGATATGATCTAAATGATTTTGAAAATATATAGATGAATATTTTCAAAATGGGAAAAAGATAAATGATTTTCATAATTGATAAATTATGGTTACACACCTCCCTAAATCGCTATCATAATGGAAGTTGCGCGCGTTGTGGTGAAGCCTTCCTGGCTGTTGAGCAGGTTGGATATAGTCCCTTGGACATATGGGCGGTTATTTATTTTTCTGTGCTGGTTAGGGGATTCTGGGTGTGGTCCTGACTTTCCCGCAGGCAATATGGCCGCTTCCCGTCGTTGGTAGGTTCCCAGGTTGTCTTGTATAGATAGGCCCTGGAAGATGATAGCCATTTAGGGGCGCGTCCAATGGGGAAACCCGGAGGGGCGGTCTTAGATTTATTAAAGCAATTCATGATAATGGATTGGCTTTAATTTACATTTCCTGAGTATAAAAAGGGAAATGGGATAAAGGTTTGGCTTCGGTAACACTCCCGGATGGAAGAAGGGATGTGGAAGCATAATTTGATCAAAGCATTTTCATGATAATGGAAATGGCTTTGGGTACATTTCATGAGTATAAAAAGGGAAATGGGATGACATATAAAGGAAAAGCATTTTTATGATAATAAAATTGGCTTTTAAAAGGTATATGATTTGTTAAAGCAATTCATGATAATGAATTGGCTTTTATATTTACATTTCCTGAGTATAAAAAGGGAAATGGGAAATTTTGAGAAAAATGAAAAGTATTGATAAATACTTGATATATGAATCCTCAGTCCGGGAGATAGATCCGGATGGTTATGGTAAAATATGATTATATACATATGGATGAATCGAGTACCGAGGGTCTAATGGATCCCGATAATCGACCTTGCCGCATAGTAGTGTATCGGGGGGTTCCTTGTTTGGATTTCGCTTTGCAAGACACCCCACGCACGAATATGGCAATGTGTTGAGACTAGGGAGAAGTTTCATCCTTAGTGCTCTTATATTGATATTTATTATATGATGTAAATATATATATATATATATATATATATATATATATATATATATATATATATATATATATATTCTGTACTGAGGGACTGGCGGATCTCGACGATCGACCGTGCCGCGTAGTAGTGTATCGGGGGGGTTCCTTGTTTGGATTTTGCTTTGCGAGACACCCCACGCACGAACATGGCATAGCGTTGAGACTGGGGTGAAGTTTAGCCCTTAGTACATTGCTTGGACTATCTAGGATTGATAGTGGGATTGTGACAGACTAGTTTAGCAGGGTATCTTGACTAGAATGTTCTAGATAGATGCGCTAGGAGTGCACTATTAGCGGAGAGGTGAGGGGTATCTCATGGGAGTGCGATACCAAACTTAAATATGAGATAAAACCTTTTTCAAAATAATAAGGCATTTATGCACTTGCAAAATATTTTCAAAAATTCAGTCTCTGACCCGTCTATCTACTCTCCTTTCTTTCTGTATATTATATATATATATAGGTGTCCAGACACAGGGATGCCTGGATGGAAATTCTTTCGAGTCAGACGTCAGCTGCAGCAGCTGTGGATGCGTGCAGGTTTTTGATAGCCGCTTCCATCGTTGTACTCTAGATAGGAGGTATTGTATAAACATCCGGGCCAATGGTCCAATTGCATTTAGTTATTCTTTCAGCACAACATTCGATATGGTTGTATATTTTGACCGAGTGTTCGGTTACTTTATTTCATTTCAGTTTCATTTCAGCAAACTGTGTGGATGTTTTATTTACAGTTGTTAAAAAGAGTAGTAAAGTTAAAATTTTGACACCGGCCTAATAGGTTATTAGTAATTAAATGGATTTTCGACATTGATGCTAAGAATGATCCATATGAGACTCCTGTTTTAATTTAATATTGGAGTGATCGTCCGGTATCTTATTAGGCGGGTTGTCAACAGCATTCGATATGGTTGTATTTTTTGACCGAGTGTTCGTTTATTTTATTTCATTTCAGTTTCATTTAAGCATTAAATTGTAGATGTTTTATTTATTATCGTTAAAAAGAGTAGTAAAGTTAAAATTTTGACACCGGCCTGATAGGTTATTAGTAATTAAATGGATTTTTCGACAGTGATGCTAAGAATGATCCATATGAGACTCCTGTTTTAATTTATATTGGAGTGATCGCCCGGTATCTTATTAGGCGGGTTGTCACAGATGGTATCAGAGCATCAGGTTCTAGTGTCCTTAGGAATCTGTGCGGATGTACTACGCTTTCAGCGTTGCTCTCGATTTGTTATAGAGCCTCAGGATTAGGATTGTTGATTTCTCTTGTGAGATTTCGTTCTCCTGCCATATTATAAGATTATAGAAATCTTTTGCGCTCTCGTTTGAGAATCGTGTGCGGAGCTTAGATGGTAGCAGGAGGTGAGGCTTAGATGGAGCAGCTGGTAGAAGGTCGGGAATGAGGACCGTGGTAGAGGTCACTTCCTTTGCAGTGTTTGCTAAGGATTATCTCAACGACTACTAAAGCATAGTAGTTATGGGTACCATAGTACCGCCGTAGTAGAGAGTGGTACTAAAGTCTGATTACTCATTGAAATTGAGGGTTTGAAAGGGATCTTACTGATAGTCTTAACCGTGAGTCCCACGATTTAGTCGGAACGAGAAGGATGTTGTTATGAGTTGTACCTAAATCTAGGAGGTATAATTGGCGTGGCTAGATAAAGTCGCGGTGTTAGTTAGCCCTAGACTCGTGTGTGTAATTTGAGTTATGGCAGTCACAATAATATAATATCATGTGTGTTTATGTGTTTTCCGCAATAACGGAATTTTATTTTCCTTCATTCTCCATAGAGGCCGGTGTTGATATATTGTGTATATATATGTATATCTATATATATATATATATCTGGGTTGTAATACTCGTTTTAGATGTCTATACGAGTATGGTATTATGGTGTATATATATGTATTGGTTGATCGGAGCGATAGCAGGCTAATGATGGAAAGACTATCGTGTCCATGGTTCCTTGAGGGAACAGGTTGTTATTGTGGTGTCTCACCTTGATAAAGGTTGAGTTCACCTTTATTATTATGGATTGATGACACCTCGATGAGCAGAAGCTTCCTTATTTTGGTTGGTATACGTGGCAACCTTATAGATATAATTTAAGGCCCACAGGATTATTGTTGAGCTGTAAGGTTTAGCTCAGTACCAATTTGCGCAAGGACTTAGAAATAGTGCGAGCGCTGGGTGGTGTGACTCTTAGTTAGAGATAGGAGTTCAGACCACCTTTTGTTGTTTAGGGATAGGATTATCCCGATTGCATGTCTGAAATAACAGTACTCCGTGACCGACGAAGTCAAGTGTTAATGTGTGGAGGGGTTCCTTGTTTGGATTTCGCTTTGCGAGACACTCCACACATGACTCTTAACGGCGTCGGGCGTGGAGAGTTGTTATTGGATGCAAGGATGTGGGTTAGTCTTATAGTGTGGATGAACCGCTATAGACTACGAGCCCTGTGATGATGGTATGTTTATGGAAATATTGTGCTATGGAAAAGCACTAAATTGGTCCTCTCACCACAAGTAGTTGGGTGGAGTGGGACTTAGAGAATTTGATTTGAGGATGATATCCCTGCCTTAATAAGAAGGCAAATTTGGAGAAATTGGGTTGAGGAATATAACCAGCCTTAATGAAAAGACAAATTTTGAGGAGATACAATTTGGGTATTATGTTGGTGACACTTTCTACAGAAAGTGGGCACTTCGATTGATTAGGTTTCCTTCCGTATGGGCGGAAGGATAAAGATACTAGAAATGCGTTCGTAGGTTAGCATAGGCAGGATTTAGGATGTCCCACTGGTGTGTCTTGGGCCGTTACATCTCGATGACCGACAACGCGAGGGAGTAGTGTAACGGGAGGGTTCCTTGTTTGGATTTCGCCTTGGCGAGACGTCCCACGCACGAAACCGAGCAAATGTCGGGATTCAAGAGAGGCCTTGGGCACTAGGGTCATACTTAGGATTATATTAGTTTCGTGTAGGTAGGGTAACGCATAGATAGTAACATTGTAGGATGTAGGCTCGATAGAGTTAGCGATACCGAGGTTAGGAGTTTGGAATTTCGCCGGTTGGAAGGACCCATAGGTGAGTATTACACCGAGGAAAGGAGATCCTTATTGGGAGAGAGTGTTACGTGTCAGACGTTCACTACGGATGTGCAGATATGCACAAGTTAGAAAGGTGTATGGGCACCTTGGTAAGTTGGTTTATATACCGCCTGAAATAGAATGGGCGTAGTATATAAGGTTGAAATTCATGCCGATAGGCATTATAGATGATGGGTATTATGTGACGTATAAGAGTCACTTTGCGATCGTGATAGTCGTGTAGCATATGGTTGGGAACCGTTGGGTTAGTATCGTTTCCCTTGAGGTATTAGGATTTGGAGTGATCCTAAGATTGGTGGTGTAGGTCGTATCTGAATTTTGAGGACGAAATTCCTTTGTAAGGGGGGGAGTATGTAATAACCCGCCCTTTTGGAGACCATTAAATTCCATAATTGGATATAAATTGGAATTTGGGGAATTTTCCTAAATAGTAATTTTGGGGATTTTCGAGGATTAAATGATTTTCGAAGGATGTTGTGATTATTTTCGGGACTATATAGGTCGAAATATTTTAATTATATGTCGCTGATTGAGAAAAGCGACACGAGGTAAGATTTTTAATTGAAAAACCTGCATTTATTTATTTGGGTTGGAATAGTGATTTACGATCAAGTACCTCGGATGGAAATTTCGACTGCGTCACGAGTCTCGGAATGTCCGAGATAGTCGGAAAAGAGTGTCCGATTGTCGAAATTGAGTTCCGGGTAATTTTAGAGGTAAAAGTAACTCGTAAATGGGTAAACGAGTCGTTTTTGGGTTTTAAGGGTTTAAACCCTTTTTCTTTCTTTATAAAGAGGGAGAGAGGGAGAAAAGAGAAGAAAGAAAAGAGAGAGAGAAGAGAGAGGAAGGAGAAAGAGGAGGAGAAATGGAGACTCGGGCCAAACTCCGCCGGATTCGACTCGAGGTCGTCGGATTTTATCCACGAGGCAAGTGTTTACTTGCTTTATTTCATTTTTTGCAATCCTCTCATATCACATTGTGTATAAACATGATTTTAGGGTTAGAACCCTTAAAAAAAATTGGGTAAAAGTTGTATGTGAGTTTACAAATTGATGTAATGTAAACTCTTACTAATTTCTAGTATTAAAACCATGTTAATGGGATGTAAGATTGAATTTAATTGAGAGAAATGCCCAAATCTAGGTTTCATGGATTTTAGGGTTCAAATCCAAGAGAAATGGTTTAATACCCAAAAATAATTGATGTGTTAGTTGTAAAACATAGATTAGATGTTTATTGACTTGTTGGGTGAGGTTAGAAACAACAAAAATGGAGAAAAATGAAGTTTGGGATGTTGGAAGAGATAATGAATAGTAACCCGTAACCTTTGGGGTCATTTTCGGCCAAGAAGATAAATGATTTAGCTTTCGGCCAAAACACAAAAGTTGTAGATCTTTTTTATACGGTCGCGTAGGCACCAACCGCGTATTTTTCTGATTTTTCTACGATTTGATATGATTTTTACAAGATAACAGCTCCGGGTTGAAATTATCAACTCGGAAATCAAATCGGGAATTGGAAAAATTACGGCTAGAATTAATGTCGTAGATGTTCGGGATAATTTTTGGGGTAGTTTAGAAACCCCGAAAATGAATTTGGGTTGTTGGATAAGGGACTTAAGAATTTTAATTTTGGGAGACCTGGTGTGACCGGTCGACCGCGCCCCTATGGCCGGTCGACCGCGTCAAGAAGAAAGAGCTTACTGCTTTGTTTCGTAGGCTTATTTGCAAACCGCGGTCGACCGGGGGTCTAGGAGCGGTCGACCGGTGCCCTGTTTTCAGCCCAAGATTTTGGAGATTATGATTATTTCTCCTTTTTGAGTTTAATGTTTAAGGGCCTTCCAAATTAGAGATTATGGAGGGTTATGTCCTAAAGGACTTGAGGAATTGGGAGTTTATATATGTGTATATTCACTTAGAATGAATTAGCATAAATGGAGATATCCAAATGAATCCATAGATGAGATTTTGGTATATATTACTTGTTAAAGTAAGAAAATATTTTGGATTTAGTATCATGCACATATGATTGCATGATTATGATTCTTTGAGAGAATCTTTGGGATTATTGGTCATCGATAGATGGTCTGGCAAATAGAGCCATTTTTATATATTCAGGTAGGAACATATGGTATATATATATATGTACTATGTGGTTATGTATATATATGATATGATCTAAATGATTTTGAAAATATATAGATGAATATTTTCAAAATGGGAAAAAGATAAATGATTTTCATAATTGATAAATTATGGTTACACACCTCCCTAAATCGCTATCATAAGGGAAGTTGCGCGCGTTGTGGTGAAGCCTTCCTGGCTATTGAGCAGGCTGGATATAGTCCCTAGGCCATATGGGCGGTTATTTGTTTTTCTGTGCTGGTTAGGGGATTCTGGGTGTGGTCCTGACTTTCCCGCAGGCAATATGGCCGCTTCCCGTCGTTGGTAGGTTCCCAGGTTGTCTTGTATAGATAGGCCCTGGAAGATGATAGCCATTTAGGGGCGCGTCCAGTGGGGCAACCCGGAGGGGCGGTCTTAGATTTATTAAAGCAATTCATGATAATGGATTGGCTTTAATTTACATTTCCTGAGTATAAAAAGGGAAATGGGATAAAGGTTTGGCTTCGGTAACACTCCCGGATGGAAGAAGGGATGTGGAAGCATGATTTGATCAAAGCATTTTCATGATAATGGAAATGGCTTGGGGTACATTTCCTGAGTATAAAAAGGGAAATGGGATGACATATAAAGGAAAAGCATTTTTATGATAATAAAATTGGCTTTTAAAAGGTATATGATTTGTTAAAGCAATTCATGATAATCAATTGGCTTTTATATTTACATTTCCTGAGTATAAAAAGGGAAATGGGAAATTTTGAGAAAAATGAAAAGTATTGATAAATACTTGATATATGAATCCTCAGTCCGGGAGATAGATCCGGATGGTTATGGTAAAATATGATTATATACATATGGATGAATCGAGTATCGAGGGTCTAATGGATCCCGATAATCGACCTTGCCGCATAGTAGTGTATAGGGGGGGTTCCTTGTTTGGATTTTGCTTTGCGAGACACCCCACGCACGAATATGGCAATGTGTTGAGACTAGGGAAAAGTTTCATCCTTAGTGCTCTTATATTGATATTTATTATATGATGTAAATATATATAGATATATATATATATATTCTGTACTGAGGGACTGGCGGATCTCGACGATCGATCGTGCCGCGTAGTAGTGTATCGGGGGGGTTCCTTGTTTGGATTTCGCTTTGCGAGACACCCCACGCACGAACATGGCATAGCGTTGAGACTGGGGTGAAGTTTAGCCCTTAGTACATTGCTTGGACTATCAAGGATTGATAGTGGGTTTGTGATAGACTAGTTTAGCAGGGTAGCTTGACTAGAATGTTCTAGATAGATGCGCTAGGAGTGCACTATTAGCGGAGAGGTGAGGGGTATCTCATGGGAGTGCGATACCAAACTTAAATATGAGATAAAACCTTTTTCAAAATAATAAGGCATTTATGCACTTGCAAAATATTTTCAAAATTCGGGCTCTGACCCGTTTATCTACTTTTCCTTTCTTGCTATATTATATATATACATAGGTGTCCAGACACAGGGACGCCTGGATGGAAATTCTTTCGAGTCAGACGTCAGCTGCAGCAGCTGTGGATGCGTGCAGGTTTTTGATAGCCGCTTCCATCGTTGTACTCTAGATAGGAGGTACTGTATAAACATTCGAGCCAATGGCTCAATTGCATTTATTTATTCTTTCGGTACAGCATTCGATATGCTTGTATTTTTTGACCGAGTGTTCGGTTATTTTATTTCATTTCAGTTTCATTTAAGCATTAAATTGTAGATGTTTTATTTATTATCGTTAAAAAGAGTAGTAAAGTTAAAATTTTGACACCGGCCTGATAGGTTATTAGTAATTAAATGGATTTTTCGACAGTAATGCTAAGAATGATCCATATGAGACTCCTGTTTTAATTTATATTGGAGTGATCGCCCGGTATCTTATTAGGCGGGTTGTCACAACATACTCTCACAATCTTATTATGTTCTTGCATGTGTGTGATTTGTGATATTCTCTATAGATCATATTTTTACATGGTAAATCCATTTTTTATGAATTCTCACGTAATATGTCAAATTCATCCAAATGGAGAATTCAATCATTTTTGTCTGATTCACATGTATATTAATGAAATTGAATTTGATAGTTTTGAGGTTAACTGTTGAATTAGATTTAGTAATTGATGATTTTTTTATTTTGATTAGAAATTAGGAATAATCAAAAATTGGTTTCATTTTGACTTATTCATTCTCCTTTGGGTCTTTGCACGCACTTAGCATTCTACACTTTGAATTGATTTCAGGTACAAGTTGTAAAATATAGGGTGAACAGTAATCAAACTAGATAAAAAAAAATTCTTTCATTTGTTTGTGAAATTCTGTTTTGATGACTACAATGGATATTTCCAGTTTGTATGCTCTAAATGCAAAAATCTAAATTATTGATACTATGAAATCATCTTCACAAGGAAATGAATATATAAATTTATCAAATGTTTCAAGTGCTTCAAATATTCCAATTAAGAATGATGATGATGACTCGAGTTATGACAAAGAGTTGAGTGAACTTAACCATGCCTAAAATAAACTCTTTCAAGACTATCGCATACTTAATAAATCGAATCTAAATATGACGAATAATATCAATGTAATTAAAAAGGAAAATATTTCAAATAAACAAAGGGAAGATCTTATTAAAAACCTTAAGGTTAATTTGTCCAGATTGAATGATCTTAGCAAGATGCTAAAAAACAAAAAAAAAATGAACTTTTAAAAGAGGTTGATATTCTTAAGAGCGAGACCTTGAGTTTTGAACCAAATAAGAAAGAATATTATTTTAAAATTAACACATTGATGGTAGATTTGAAGAATGCAATGGAAGTCAAACTTTCTCTTGAGGAAAGATAAAAAAATGTTTAACAAAATATATCTTGAAAATTCGATTATTCAAAATGGAAAAAAGATTAGGATTTTGTCATTTTAATACTTATTCAAGAACATTAACTACTTTTTTACATGGTAAAACTATCCAAGGAGGACAAACCATTTCATTATTAGCCCAAGAGAAAGCTGAAAATTCAACTAAAAACAAATACAAAGGAATTGAGAAAGATACTTCTTCTAATAAAACCAGAAAAAATTATGTGAAAATCAAAATAATATTTCAAAATGTGAATGAAAGATCAAATTTCTAAAAACATCAAGCTCACTTTAATAAAAGAAATTTGTTCAGCATCTAAATCAACATCAATGAGTCCATACAAATCAATTTGAGATAAAATAAATTTAAATTTTTGTGAAGAAAATGTTGGACGAAGACCTTTTGAAAGAATTGTGAAATTTGATTATAAGTCTTTTCAAATCTACAAGTTCTCCTATTGTCACATGAGAGGACGCTTAAGAAAGTTTTGTTATAAACTCTAGTATCATAAGCAAAATTATTAAGTCAATGGTTGAAAAGAAAAAAAAAATCAAAAGTAAGCATAGGAAACTTTATATTGAGATTAAAAAGTTAAACAAAGGTGTGATTGAAATTAATAAGGTGGTCAAGACAAAAGCGATGTGGATTAGGAGCAGTGATCATGCATGTTTAGTTATTGTCACAACTTTTAAAGTCCTTAACACAAATCATTGGTACTTAGATAATGGACGCTCACATCACATGATAAGATACAAATATTTTTCACTACTTTATAGTGGTATATGGGTGGTTTAGGGACTTTTGGTGATGGAAAACAGTCCAATGTGAGAGCAAAAGGAATGGTTAAATTTTTGGATAACACCACATTTCACATTGTGTTGCTTGTTGATGGGTTTGCGGATAATATCATTAGTATTAGTCAAATGTGTGATGATGGAAACATTGTTCGTTTCAATAAGGGAGGATGTGTTGTGAAGAAAGAGTAAGATCATAGTAATTTAAGAGGTTTTAGGATACGTGAGATTTATTATGTCATAGTGAAATAACCTTAGATTATGTGTCAAAGCCTCTAAAGTAAAATATTGCAGGTTGTGGGACCAAAGACTAGGACAAATAAACTTTATACATTTGTGTATTTTGACGAGAAAGGAGACAGTTAGAGGTCTTCCTAAATTGGGGTCATAAAAGGTGAGAGTGTATGGATCTTGCCAAAAGAGCAAATAAATTTAAAGTCGTCACAAAAATCTTAATGGTATAACTACGTCTAGGTCACTATAAATAGTTCACATTAATTTGATGAGTTATTGGTGGAAAGAGGTACTCATTTATGATGTTTGATGACTTTTCTTGATTTTATTTAGTTCGATTAATGAGACATTGTGTTAGTGTGTAAAAAAATAAAAAATGATAAATCCATCCCCATTGTCCGTATGAGGAGTGAACATGGATTAGGGTCTAAGTAAACAATATTTGAGGAGTTTTGCAACAAAGTTGCAACCAAACAAGAGTTTACGATTGTAGTCACACATCAAAAAATGATTCTTTTGAGTAGAAGAAACGAAGATAGAGATGGCGAGATGTATTCTTGAAGCTAAATAGTTGCCAAAAAGATTTTGGGTCGAGACCTTTTACATCGCTTATCATATCTCGAATAGGGTGTATCTTAATTCCTACACAAATATTACTGATTATGTGTGGTGGAAAGGAAAGAAGCCTGCCATCACATACTTTAAAATCTTTAGATGAAATGATAAATTTTGAGAGATGCAGAGTAATTTATAAATTTTGGCCCAAGAAATTATGGAAGAATATTTTTAGATTATTATCTAAATAGTTGTGAAAATAATTTATTATCTTAAGAGTGACAAGGTTATGGATGTCATGAGTTTGTCACTATTAATTGTTCTCCGAATAGTTGTGATGCTTCATGTCTCGTCACTTTTGATGATAATGTTGAAGAAGAGAATCGAATGTCTAAGGAAGGAAATCCTAGTGAATCTAGGATAAAAGAAATTAGTGAAGTGGGATATTCATACCAAGAAGCATCATAAGTTGATAAAGGTGTTCCTACCCAGGTCCAAAAAAATCGTGATTCATCTAAGATCAAATGAAAGCTTGAGAGTGGAGTCCCCATTCAGAATAAACTCTTAAATGAGTTGAATTTTCAATTCTTCGCATAAAAAATTGAGCCAAAAATGTGCAAGAGGCTTTTTTTATGGAACTTGAATTTTATTCATAGAAGAAGATTTGGGCCAACTTGAAAAGTTAAGGGTTATGGAGCTTGACCTTAGACCAAAGATCAAAATGTCATAGGAACAAAGTGTTTCTTTCAGAATACACTACGCCAAAACCCCAATGTTGTCTCACTTTTTTGGACTGTGATAAATTTGTCATAGTCATTGATTGTAACAAGTTCGTGACATCACAAATAAATATTATCAAGGACTTATCATGGTCAGTGACTGTGAGTGTCTCCAAAACTATGTAATTTTGGATCCCTATTTAAACGAAAACTTAACCTTTATTTCCCTTCTTCCTCTTACTGCCGACTTTCTCTTCTTCTCTAGGGAAAAAAGGTTTTGCCCTCTCCAAAGATAATATATATATATATATATATATATATATATATATATATATGAGTATAAAGTTGTTTTAACATAATTACATCTTCAGTTTAAGGATTTTGAATTAAAATTTGAATTGGGATTTATATTTGGTGTTTAGATGGGTTTAATTGATTATTAATGCTTCATTTATTAGGTTTTTTTTTATTTAGGGTTTTTAATTTGGCATATATTATTATTATTATTATTATTATTATCATCATCATCATTATTATTATTATTATTACTATTATTATTATTATCATTATCATCAATTATTATCAATTATTAAATCTTAAAAATGTGAATATGAATAGATGAGAGCCAACATTAATTAACTCAAAGTCATACAATTTTAAGGAAAATAAATATCACACAATTTTCAAGTCTACGACTCTTTGATTATTTGTTTTGAGATTATAGAAAAGCTTAATAGGTTGTTGTTAGGTTGTTGATGGGCTTGTTGGGTTCCGCTAGTTGTGTTGTTTTTGCTGTTGTGTCTGAGTTAATTAATAATTTAAATAACCTTTTCTTACACAAAATAGGTAAAAAAAATTACAAACTATAATTGGGTATACAAAGAGTTGATAGTTGCGATAAGCAAAATGGGGGATGTGTACCATAAATGTGCTAATGAGTTAATAAATTTAACAAAGAGTCATCTCAATGGAGAAGAGTTCCACTATTCTTATACACATTATAGAAATGGTAAATTATTTGAGTGAATAATTATTTAATTACATTTTTGTTAACTGGGGTATTCCAACTATTACCGTCAATGGGTTTTTTGTAGGGCAATACATGGTCCATTTGTCCCCGAACAACCTACTAAACAACCTTTAAGTAGGGAAGTGATGGAATTAGAGGAGGATATCATAGAGCATAATATGTTAGATGACTTGGTACATGATGCTTCAGATTTCAAGTGTTGTAAGACAACGGGGATTCAAATATTCTATCTGATAATCTTGTTGAGGAGGTTCTATTGATTATGACAATGTTGGGATAAACATGGAAGATGACAACCTATGTTTAAATCCAAATTGATTCAACCATTGTATCCTAATTCCAACAAAGATCACATAACATTTCATGAAAAAGTGTGTTTGAATAGTCTGAAAATCCATTTTGGTTTGTTTCGAAATAGGGTGACTAGAATTCTAAAGTGGGTGAAAGATTTTCTCCCAAAATAGAACACGCTACTAAATAACTATCCCAGTATAAAGAACATTTTGAAAGGACTAGGAATTAAGTATAAATCAATTTATTCATGGAAATATGGTTGTATTATATATTGAGAGAAAGACAAAAATGATGATCATTCTCTAGTATTTGGAGAATCCAGATTTGTGCCATAACTATGTATGAATGATAAGATAGGTTCACTTTCGTAACTTTCGCAAAAGTTATTAAAATATTTGCCTATTGGTCCTAGGTTGAAGATATTTTTCACAATACCATGGATAGTAGAGGCCATGACTTAGCATGCAATATCAGAAGTAGGAGAAAATCTCATGTGTTATCCAATTGATTCAACTCTTTAGAAATTTAGAAAATTTAATTACCCAAACTTCCCCAAAGAGATATCTAATGTTCTTTTTGTAATTTAAATATATGGGTTCAATCCATTAGATAACCTAATAACCAATTAAAGTGTATGTGTTGTGATTATATCACCCCTTAATCTCCCTTCTTCGTTGTGCGTTAGACCATAATTTTTATGTTGTTTTTGTTGATACTTGGTATAAAAGCAACAAGTGATGACATTGATCTATTCCAATCATCATTAATTGAAGAATTGAATGAGTTGTGGGTAGATAAAAAGAAATAATTTGACTCCGACAAATATCTAGAGGTCATAATAAAATCTATGTTAATTTAGGCAATTCATGATTTCCCAGCTTGTGGCGGAAGGTGTGTTGTACCTTAGGTTAGAGAGGTATTCAAGACCTCCATCTACGGAGGAAATGAACTACTAAGCCTCAATCATGGATGCACTTCATTTTATGGCCAAAAGAAAACAACTTGTATATGGTGGCCACACTGAGGGCTAGGGGGACTTTTTCCAACGCCTATGAATTGATCCATTTCATGGGCAATGTATCTTTGCATTTCATTTTTAATTTTTCCTCAACTCCTTTTGTTTCTTATATTTTTTCTTCTTTTAGGCCAAACACTTATCTAAAGCCCTTATAACGGATGCCATTTTCTATAATAAAGGATGGAACAAGGTTATGGAGATGGAGAACAAATGGGGCCTTCTCAAGCTGGAGTTAATCAACAGCTGGGGTGGATTACCTACATAAGGAAAGGTTGTTCTTGAGGTCCAAAATTGTTTCATCAGAATAGGACAAGATTTTCAATTAGAAGACCCTTGGGGATAGTTCTCCCCTCTTGGAAAATGCTCGGTATTCCTTACCTAAGGTTGTGGAAACCAATGCTTTGTCTTAACATGAGTAGAAAGTGGAGGTGGATGCCCTCTGCAATTAGACTCTCAAGCTTGAAAGTGCTCAGGTGAAAAATACTTGGATATTTTGAATCATCAGGTTGTTGATCTCGATTTTGTGAAGGACCTAGTGACTTTCAAAGGTCATTAGCTACAAAAGGAGATTTTTTAGGTCCTAGTGAGGCATTATGAGCTTCAAGGGTGGATTCATGCCACGTTGAAGAACAATTGGGATGCCTACAATAATTACAATTCATACAAGAAGTTTATCTAGACATACGTATCTCGATTTAAGGCTTGTAAGGCTAAGGTCCATGAGCTCTTTCCTGATGTAGACATATCTGGGCTACTCACTGAAGCCCCTTAGTCTGGTGACGAGAGATTATATAATGAGAGAAGTAGTGGTGATGATTCTCATAATCCTCTTCCTACCAACTGAATAAATCCTCCACCCCTCAACCCCAATCATGCCCATCAAAGAAGGAAAATGAAGCTCTCGTAAAGTAAACCCCTGTCAACCTTAAAACTTAAGAAGGAGTTTATGTAATTTTTATTTTTCTTTTGAACTATTTTGGGCCATGGACCTTTTTATGTAAACATCTTCTATCTACCATTGAATGAAAATGGTTTAGTTTTAGAAATATTAACTTTTGTATATATTTTCTTTTCCTTTTACTTTCTTTACTTTTACTTTGCTAAGAAATTTTTTCATAACGTTCAACTATCTGAGGTCTTCCAGTATGTAGTTGTGACACCCCATGAAATCTAATAATAGGTCAAAAAAATCTAAAATAATTAATACAGGAGTCGATACAAGTGAGTACCATTCTAAGAAAGTGACAGTTAAATAATGTGCGTAAATTAAACGACTAAATCAATAATCAAGAGGAAGCCCACTAAAATCTGATGCTATCACTGACATAACTAAAGTATAACACTCAATAGTAAAGATCTATCAAGGTAATCCTAACATCTAAAAATAAATTTACTAAATAAATCCGACTCAATGGAATGCAAATAGTAGTAAAAAGAGTGGGTACGCACACCCGATACCTACATCATACAATCGGCAAGAAAAAATGAAATGCAAATCAGAATATCAGGGCTTAGGAGGGAACAACGACCTAAAATGTAAAGTCAATAATAGCATTAACAGAAAGTCAAAGTAGAACAACGTTATAATTGAATTTGTTTACCCTATTACTACGCATCTTTGTCTCTTCTTTTAGTTATTTTAGGTTTATCCCAACCCAAAAAACCCTAGATATCTCATGTATCTAAACCAGTCCCATGCTTAAGTATTATTCATCTCGATTGAATATAACTAATGTATCCTAAATGAATCTACACTAAGTATCACCACTTTATATGCATACAAGTAGACATAGTCATAAATTCTACTCTTAACATAAGTACGGTCCTAGCCACATACATAACCATATAAGAGCTCCATTCAAGACCGCACATAACTAAGTCCCACCCTAATTCTCTTGGGGAACTCTCTCATCACACTATGTAGATCTCTATACAGTCTGAACCCTATAACCCCAAAGCATAATCCAAGGATAATCACTATGACTTTACATGAATCATATAACCCTATACCCAAGGCTTAATGAAAGAGTTCCCTCATGTTATCACCATGGGATAACACAGGTATAATAGCACGTAGTGTCAAGGGTAAAACTCGTCTCATCTCCTCGGTACCAATCAATTCCTTACTCATCCCATAATGATATGACTTCTGGTACATAATACCATGAGAACTCAAGACTAGCTATGTTGCACATCCTATACAATGATAGTAAACCATAGCATACAAAGGTCACTAAGTTTTAACAAAAATATCTTCCTTTACTAAGTTCAATAAAGTAAGTTATTCAATCCGAATATAAATTTCAAAGCTTCAAATCAATAAGATTAATATACTCTACGGATAAAGAACATCAAAGTTATCCTAACTATCCCCAATTCCCAAAAATTAATCTGAAACAATATGTAAAGAAACATTGAGCCAAACAATGATGGTTGATCGATTGCCTACCATTGATCAATAGATGGCCCCATATTTCATCATCACCCTAATTATGGGATTAAAACACCTAAACCTCCACTAAAGTATACCAATCTCCTCAAACGAGAATATAATTCAATATCCTTAATATATAGTTGATATGGTGTCATTACAAATCTGTATCTAACAATTTTATACAATTAAAACATGATTAAAGGGTTAATTTACAGTCTAAGTTTAGAACCCTAGTTTTAGATAATCCATCCAATATGATTCTATTATAAATCAATATATAGACAATTATCATGGGGCTTTTGATCATTAAACATAATATAATTGATCTCATGGGGCTTTTGATCATTAAACATAATATAATCAATTCTTACTCATCCTATAATGCTTTCCATTCAAAATCATGTAGAACTCATTATATATAAATTATGTAATTCATATAGTTTCTTTATCTTAATTAGGTAAATTATAATTCCAACTAATTCCATCCTCTAATTCAGATTTCCATTTGATTAAATTTAGATTTCAATAAGTAGGAATATTATAACCTAAACAATCAAAATCAACTGCAATTAAACTTGCCTCAATCACAAATGGTTAAGAAATAATGTAAAATCCTCCTTTTCCCTTAAAGTACCTTGTCTCTAGCCCTTAGGAAGCATTACCAATTGTATTTTTTGAAACGTGGAACCCTACTGACTTCTTAAAACCTACAATTGACAATATTAGGTTAAACCTCTACATGGGCCTCATTTAATTGTCCACCCAAACATCTTCAATAAGTCTAAAACCTTCTCCAAGTCTTATAGTAACCCAATGGACCTAAGACCATATTTTTAGACTAAAATAGACCTTATATGTGTCTCGAAACCAACCTGAAATATTTCTAACATTCAATTACTAATCTAACTCAGTAATTTAGTAACTTACGAATTCAAACGTCCATAATTAAATAAATTTACTAATTCATTATAAAATGACATTATAGTAAACTACTTCATAATCGTTGGAACCTAACACCGAGGGTATAATCCAAATAAGGATACCTCACTACTAAATACCTAACCATTCGATAGTTTCTTATAATAAAGAGTCACGTTAAAATATTTACTTATTATTTTATTATGTATTAAATTCGATTTCTTAAGTAATTTATATAACACATAAGAATTTATCACAATGGTGATATCACTTTTCACGGTAGACATATAAGATAAGATAATTTCACAATTTATTTAATGCATAAAAAATACGGGGTAATACATTCTTGCCCCCTAAAAAAGGAATTATGTCCTCGAAATTCAAAATTTATACCTGACTAGAATATCTCTGGATATGTCGCTCACATATCATCCCATATCTCCCCCAGGTAGACTCATCCTCATGGTGGTGTCCCCATTGGATCCTAAATTATGGAATGACCTTTAATCGTAAAGTCTTCTCTCTCCGATAAAATATACATTGTGGCTTCTCTTCATAGTTTTTGTATTATTGTATCTTGATCCCATCAAGGTTGATATGATGATATGCATCCTCGTCTCTAAGAAACTTCCACAATATGGACACATAAAAGGCATCGTGCACCCATTGAAAATGATCGGGTAAGGAAAAATGATAAGTCATCAGGCCTACCATATCCAGTATCATGATGGGACTAACGTATCAAGGATCTAACTTCTCATTCGATCTGAACATGACCGCATCCGTCATCGGAGAGACCCTCATTTTCACCTGATCTCCCACTTTGAACTCTAGTATAGGCTTCCTTTTATTAGTGTTACTCTTTTATTTATCTTGTGCTATCTTCATCCGTGCTCAGATGAGTGCTACCTTCTTTGACGTATCTCAGATGATGTCAAGCCCAAACATCCCATTCTCTCATAATTCTAACCAATAGGTAGGCTAACGATATGGTCTCCCATATAATGCCTCATGTGCAATCCAAATAGTATGTTGGTGATTATTGTTCTACACAGACTCTACGAGTGGAAAGTATGTGTGTCAGCTTCCCTTGAGGTCTAGCATGCAAAACCAAAGCATCTCTTTCTAGAATCTGATTCACTCACTTAGAACGTTATACTATACGCAACTTAACCCCCACAATGTCCTAAAAACCCCTCTATAATTATGAAATGAAAGTGTTATCCTTGGCAAACACGATACCCAGTGGAACTCCATGAAGTCTTACTATAACTTACATAAAGAGTCTAGCGTACTGCTCCACAGTGTAATCTATTCGAACTTGAAGGAAATGTGCCACCTTTTTTAGTCTATCAATAATAACCCATATGCAATTTTATCCCCTCTGTGATGTCAAAAACCCCACAATAAAGTCCATGGATATTCTTTCCCAATTTCATTGAGTAATATCAAGTGGCTACAACTCTCCTCTCGATCTCTGTTGTGCCACCTTGACTAGTTGATAGGTGGCACATCTAGACATGAACTCAGAAATGACCCTCTTCATTCTAGATAACCAACATGATCTATTCATATCCTGGTATATCTTATCCCCTCCTGGATGCACCATATATTCTGAGCCATGGTGCTTGGCTAATATTTCCTTCCGTTCCTTTAGATCCTCTAGTACTATTAGTGTAACATCTGTTACCATGATTTTGACCATACCCATGTAATTTGGTGACTTGATGTGCCTCAATTGGGCTTTAGGCTTTGAAAGATTAATTGTGGAACAAATTTGGGTAATATAGTAGCCTTGGATACTTAATTGGATTTATAATGGCTTTGTATTTATTTTGGATGAAATTAGGGTCGTTTGAACGAGATCCTTGGTCATTTGAATGATAGGAGTCATTCGTTCGAACAAAACTCGAATGAACAACAACATTCACCTATTTGAAGAACCTACCGTCATCAGAACCTCGATCGAAGTACGTTCGAATGAGAGTGGTTCTCGTTCGAATGGTATTTTAGTTTCATTCGAATGAGGAAATGCTGTCACGATATAGACCATTAGATTTGACATGTTCACACTCCCACACAGCAGATCAACATGGTATTAAGCTTTCGTGCATTTTTATAATTTAACCCCTAAGGGTTTGGGGGTATTTATGTGAAACTTTGGCCTGTTCTAGGGCATTTCTCTCTCTCTCTCTCTCTCTCTCTCTCTCTCTCTCTCTCTCTCTCTCTCTAAGCTCTTGGAGCCTCTCCATCACCCAACCACATTCCACCACCACTTATCAGCCCTAAACAACCATACTTTAATCATATTCCACCATAATTATGCCTATAAAACCCATCGACGCTATTTGTTTGGCAAGATGTAAATTTATGGAGGATGTTTTTGGGGATTTTTGAATAAGAAAAGCTGAAGTAATCATGGAGTTTGAAAAGGATATTTGGAGCATTCAAGGAGAAAAGTTTAGTGGCACTAGGCAACTTCTTTATGGACACCGTAGGAGGATAGAGGTTGCCATCTTCTTCTACATATCATCAATCATATTTGGAGCTTTAATGAGGTGGGAAACTATACTCTTAAAGCTTAGGAACTCTATTTCCTTAGTTTTGGTCTTTTATTTAGAGTTTATAGGAGTAGAATGTATACATGTTCTAATATAGTTATTTTCTCTTGATTTATGTAAAATGGTTTTGAGGTTTTGAGGAAATGACCTATTTTAACGAAACTTAGTGTTAAACATTTTATGAAATAAAATGTTTTAAAATAATATTTATCTTGTTGAGATATTTAGGAACAAAGTCTTGATTTTTTCTTGGAAAAAATGGGATTTTTGTGAAATCAGACATTTATTCAAGTTTGAAGAATAAAAAATGTCTTTTTATCTTATAAATCATGTTTTTGTAAGTATTATGAAATTTCTTGAATAAATCATGTGTGAAAGTAATTTTTATTGGATTTTCGGACTTAAAATCTCTCTTATCATGTACATAAACTTTTAGTAATTTGGCAATGAGCATATGAACAAATTTAGTAAAAGTTTCAACGATTTTTATCATGAAATAAAGAAAATAGAAGTTCCAGCCCTTAAAGTGTGTTAATAAATGTGGAAAATGTGATAAGTGTATTTTCAAGACTATATGTAATGATAAGGAAAAATGGTATTTTTCTTGTAAAGTAGTCTTCAAAATGCCAAATGATTTCGTTGACAAAGAAAGTAATGAAATATGGTGATTTTCAACATGATAAATGTGTTACTTCAAAGTGCTAACGAAGTGTTAATGAGTTAAAATCATTTAAAAAGTAAGTGTGTAAGTTAACAATGTTTTGGAAAGATAAAACTTGTGAAAATGGGAAAAAATGAAACTTTGGAAACATCTGGGTAAAATTGTAATTTTACGAAGTGGAACATTTTTATGAAATAAAAATGTTGAAAATGGTGTTACACTAAATGGTCCTGATGGGAGTGATTTTCAAAATAAAGTCAATGCATATGTGTAAATGATAAGAAATGGTGATTTTCCTAAGTGTAACTCAAATGTGGGGAAGTAGTCCATGGGTTTTGTCTTTAGTCGATAAAGATGGAACAATGAGGAAACAGAGAAGAGTTAATACACATGATAAAATGAGTCGGATATGATCGGGAATAATTAAGAAGGGCTCAGAGCCCTAGGGTAAGATAAAAAATCACTAGCCAGAGCATATGGTGGCATTGTCGGACCATTAAAGTATGTGGTATTGGTTCCTTCATAGAAAAAGATAATGAGTAAAAGGGGAATGTAATAAGGAAATTGGTTGTGCTAAGAAATTAAGAAAAGACAACCTTTGTGAAATGAAATTGATAAATGTTCCTGTTTCGAAAGGGTAATTTCGATAAGAAATATGAAAATGACTATGTCCACGTAAAACGTCAATCAATGATAGAAGTGAAGTGGTTAATGGGTAATCAAGCAACCTAAGGTCGTTTTAAACAATAATTAACACAAGTGTGTGTTATGAATGATTTTTAAAAGGAAAACAAGTATTCTCTAACACCGAGTGCGCGTGTGTTGGAAGGTGGTTTTCAAGGAAAATACAAAAATCAATTTAGCGTGAGTACATGGGAAATTTTGATAAATGCAGTGTCTTTCCTAAACAAATACTATTTTGTCTATGTATTTAACCGGTGCATTAAATTGGGAAAGAAATGTCAAGTAAAAAGGGGTCAAAGGCCATCTTTTATAAGATTAATTTGATTTAATAAAATCAAGTAACATTTTGGAATAAACATATTCATATATTAGTATATGTATATGCATAGATATGCGGTATTTGCATGTCCATGTAGATAGTATGTTATAGAGTATTTTTCCTGCCGTTTGATTCTATATTGCATTGTTATATTCCCACTAGGCATTCGGCTCAACCCCTTCCTTTGATACAGCAGGTTGTGCGCGATTTCGTACATTAAAAGCATTATACAAATAAGCATTCTTTTTATTTTACGTTAGTAACTCTTTATGATTAAATCCTTACGTTGCTTTCCACGGGTCCCACACGTTTGTTGATATAAATTAGAATTGCGTGTTAAACAAGTGAAATGTTAATCGAATAAAATGGACTAGCAACATTATTTAGGTTATCTCATTGAACTTCACATCTAACATTAGAGCCGGGCCAAGTTGATCACGAGTAGTCCACAAATTCGAGTCAGGGCATTATTAGAGCACTAGGTTTAAGGTTACTTTTGGGAGTGACATTATGAGGTTGGTAGTGGATCTTTACGTCGGTGTTAGTTTTGGGTCGGTAACGCTAGACATATGACAATTTTAGTTCGTGTTCTCGATGATGAAGTCAAGAAGATTAGCATGACGGACAATTAATTGCCAAGTAGCAAGTGGCCAAGTTTGTTTCCATTACTAGTTCTCAGCGCTTATAATGTAGTAGTGTGAGTAATTTGCGAGTGTCTGTGTAGGCCATTAGTGTGGACACCGCATTCTCTAGTGTGAGGTGCTTTTTTGTAAACTTTTTGATGATGCGAGAGGTCTGTTAAGCTGTTAATAAAGGCAAAAAGCATCCATTGAATTAAAGATATGAGTTGTTTAAGCCCAACTATAGTGTTGGATCATTAAGGTGGCATGTCCGAGTAGTATTGATTTTATGATAAGGACACATTAGGTTCCTTGTTTAGGGACACGTGGGTGGCTAATAGTGGTGATATGTTTAGGCAAACTTGATCCTTGTGGTATTTCCATATCGTGGGTAGTTTATAATTCGGTGGGCATGTGGAATTGTGTTGGTCATTGCTTATGGGTGTGTACTCGGGCCTTTGTTGATGGGATATTATCATTATAAGTGAGTTCCTAGGTAATTGTCAATTGAAAGATGTATCTCGTAGGCTATGACGAGAGTTATAAACCATTAGCTATAAATGTGTTATGCGTGTAACGATGATGATTAAAGTTACATATGAGTAAACCCTAGGTAGCCTTTAATGATGTTGGCAGTGTGGACTTAGATGTTTATAAGTTGTACACGACATCCTATATCCTGTAAGAATCCTTAGTAGTGTTAGCTTATAGTTTAATACGTAGTATGTAACATTAGATGTTTGAAAGGAATCCTTGGAATACCCTTGGGACTTATTGTGTGTTGCGTCTTTGGGAATAGGATTCGACTTGCTGTGACTCCTTGAGGTATTCAATGATTACAGTTCTCTATGTGAAGAGGCTTGTAGGCTAGTCATTCGAATGGGATACATAAGTGGTTTGAGAGAGATACATGGGTTGTTAGAACAAGGTTCCCATGATTGAATGAGTCAACTTTTTGTCCTTCTCTAGAATGTTTCTTAACAGAAGTTGATTTGAACGAAACTTCGTTCGAACGAGCAACATAGTCGTTCGAACCAACTAGTGAAAAATTATTATATTTTATTTGACCTTATCCAAATGTCTAATATTTAACCTTTTGCCACCAACTTCCTCATAAATAGAGATGCGGGATTTAAGCCATTATTAGTATCTAATAGTCGTGGGATGGATATTGGGAAATCGGTAGGGCGTACCTACTATGAGAGGAACATAGGTGATGAAATCTTATCAAGCCTTTAGTGATAATTACATTGGGGGGTATGATTCATTTCCTTAGGGAACCAATTAAATTCGGTATTTTGTAGTGCATGTGTTCTAATGATGGTTATATTGAGGGTCATGTGATGATATTGAGTTATCTATTAAGCAAAGAAGAACTGAATCATATAGTCCTTAGCGAGGTTATCCAATTTGGTATAGATCGGTGATGTAACCTTCTAAGGGAAAATGGATATTAGTGCCAAAATTGGGCATGATACCCGTTTGTCATAAGATGAGTAGTATATAAAGTGTCATACTTAATTTTGTTGAGTACTAAGAAATGCATTGGGGAGTTAGATTGATGCTATTATATTAAGGACCCGAGAATATCACCCTAGATGGATATCGAAGTATGATTAGAGTATCGACATGTGTCGATAGTGTAAGCTAGGATAACCATGGAAGGTGAATGATTAGTTATTGTTATATCTTGTCAGACTTGTACGAAATAGGAGTTGTAGACCTGTATAGTACTTTATATCCTTATAATTCTAATAATGACCATTGTGGCTATTACGTGGATTCAGTCCGGGTAGAATTTTGAGATAGGCATAATGACGGCCATATGCTAGTGGAGGTTATGATCAGGTGAGTGTTATGCCTAGTTGGGCATTTTCTAGGGAGATATTGGGATATATTCACTGTATTATGGAGTGGACAGTAACCTAGGTGTGTTAGTCTGTTCACGTCATCACGTTGACAAGAGAGATGGGAAAAATCAATGATGATGGTGGGAATCACCACTTAAATGGGTAAGCAGCTCAAGCTTTAGCTTAGTTAACAGTGGAGTAATATATGAATGGAGGAATGTAAATAATAAAAATGAGATGAGAGAATAGAGAAGAAATAGGAATATAAGTGGTTCATCCGATAGCCCTGCTCCATTATGCATGGTTTTTGGTGTATGTATTGCTATAAGACTATTATAGCCATGAAAATAATCTCCCAACCTTTCTCTCACTTTTGGTTATAATTTGACAGAGTTGATCTAGGGTTGCCAATTAATCAATTAATATAAATGAAGAATATGAAGGATTATATTGTCTTGGGGTGCATAGTGCGCCCGCAATCATGCAACATGTGTGCATGAGATAAGCAGCCAATAGGATCTAGCCACATGTCCCTAGAACAAGCATTCCATGATGATGAAATATTCTCCTCATATGGACTGGAGATCTATTGTAATTGTATGGTCCACGTGGACTGATGATGACTAAGTCTCGTGTGCCATACGAAATGTTGATGTCATCTCTGCTAGTCCTAGTCAAGTTAAGACTAAAGAAAGTGGTCTAGAGAAGCAGGCAATTACGAGGCTAAGAAAATATCCTTAAGATGATCAATATGGTCTCATCTTACCATTATGGTACAAGGAGGACACATGGAAAGGAAGAGGCGTAAGAGACAATAATGGACTAAAAAGTTATCCTGGTTGCATGACTATAAATGTTGAAGAAGATGTCTCAAAGGCCGAGATTGCTGGAGATAGGCCCATGCGGTGTCTGCCCAATAGTAGATGAATCTGGCGAATGTTGAACTATGATGATGAGTTGGGTCGAGTCTAGTACAAGATGAGACCACATATATGTCTATCAATTACCCCTAGCCCTTATTTTGTAATGTGAGTGGAAGGTTGAGCGTTATAGTCGGCTGAGCCCCTATGGGGATGAGACCCATAGTGTCAAAGGATGCTTTGAGGACATATACTAGTTTGGCTAAGGTTGAAGGCAACTTTTTAGCAACCTAATCAAAGTCGTCAGTCAAGTGTACTTGGTGTGACACGTGCCTCTAATCATATAGCTTGACGTTTTAGTCAATAAAAGGCTGATGCATGCCTATCTAGGACTTGGAGCCCTGATAATGCCTTTATTGGGAAACGTGCATAGTGATTGAGTTGTTTAAAACCCCTAAAAATTCAATACTTTCTTTTTTCTCTTTAAAACCTGTTCTCGTTTCTAAATTTTTCTGTTACCACTGTTCCTTCATTCTCTCTACCCATAACCTAATACTTTTCTTCATGTTTTAGGGCTTCAATCCTCCTCCTAATCGTCCATTCTTGCTCAGGTAACCCTTCACTTGCTTTCTTTTCCATATTGTCACTTTGATCTACCTTATTTTTGCATTCTTACTTTTAGGTTGTATTTTGAATTTTTGACGATCTGCTAAAGTTGTTCTACGACTTAGTTGGTGGTTTTTTTTGGGTATTTTAGGTGGTAGAGAGTGTGTTTAGGTGGTTTTTAAGATTATGGATTATTTTTTATTGTCGGTTAGATTTTCTGGTGACATTCTGGTCATCTTCTCAGGTGAACCCCCATAACTGTTCTTGACAAAAACCATTTAAAAACTTCTAAGTTCCCCCTTTTGATCCAAAAGTCAAACTGGTCAAACTCCATTTCTTGTTTGAATGTATAGGGGTCTCTATGAGTTAGGAAAACCCCATTCTTGTTTGAATGTACATGAGTCTCTATGAGTTAGGATAACAATATCTACATAATAGGTAGAGGATTCTTGAAGAGATACAAAAAACTAATGCCGAAGCTAAACCAAAAGCCAAGGTCGAAACAATATTTCCAATAAATCCAACCCCTATATGTATAAAATGTCTAGCTTTATTCCTACCATACCTGTACTCACCTGAGCCGAGTGTAGTAGAAATTAGTAATGACCCCATATTTGGTTCCTTATCTTAGAGGTCCCATTCTATGTCATCTTCTGAGGGATATAGCCCTTCTTCCACCAAAGCATCTGAGAAAGAAGATTCTTTTGATGAGGCCATGAGAGTTCAATCATCTCGTCTCTAATATTCTGGTGCAACTGAGTCTAGTAATCGTGACCTATCTATCCACGATATCTCTAATGCGAACGAGCTAAGATTTCAGGTATCATATCCCCACCACCTATGGCTATCCCTCTATCGACTATTCCTAGCATCGAGTTTGCCAGCAGGTATCCAGGTGGAGTCCCTATCATAGACATTAATGGTGACTCTAAGGACGAGGATGAGGATCCACTTGACACCTCTTGTGGCCAAACTTCACTGTTAAGGAGACTGATCTTCTGATATAGAGACATGCGTATGACATTAAGTCTGATATCAACATGAGAGTACCGACCAAGGATGAGAGGGCCTTCAACGGCCAAGAGGGTGAAGAAGATTTCTATAAAATATTGTTCAAGGTCAGCTTTAGGCTACTCGTCCGCCCAAACATTAGAACAACCCTCGTCAGTTTAGAGTTGTCCCTATCACAACTGTCCCCAAACACATGGAGGATTCTTATCGACTTCATTCAGCTATGGCATTTGATTTACCACACTGACCTCCTTATGCGCATTTTCAAAGCTTTTTACAATGTCTCTCGCATAAAAACCCAACATGGCTACTAACATCTTATAGTTAGAAATTCCATAAAGAAGGTACTGATTATTAATTAGAACTCCAACCACCATTTAAAGCCCAATACTTTTTTACACCGGGATCTTGGGAATTTGATACCAACATCCCTTGTAGAGCCTCCGAGCCGAGAGTCCCTCAAAGATGGGAAAATCCTCCATGTCGTCTAGGCTGAACCTTGGTCTGAACATTGATGACTGAGACAAAATTAACCATCTCCGATGTCAAGGAAAAGAAAAGGGCTTGGTGGAATTTGAACAACTGATGACTCCAGTCTTTTTGGAAAAGATGGGTATGGGGGTTAACTCCTGGCAGAAATGTGTAAGGCACAAAAATTTGTTCTAACTATAGTGTCGACCTAATTTTATCATATATGTACTAACCCAAGTCTCTTTATTTACAGTTCATCGATCTAGAATTCCTGATCAACATTGGGACATGGCTGTTGCATCACTTGGGAACTTATTGAGCAAAATGCCCAAGGGGGAACCCCCTGTAACACCCCATAATTTTAATGACTATTGAAATGTGTTAAATTAAAAGTTAATGGGATTAATTGGAATTAATTTTAAATTAATTAACTGGGATTAATTCGGATTTTATAGTACTTGTGGATATTGAAATATATGATTCTGAATATTACTTAGTGATATTTAAGTAATATATTAATATGATATTATTTATATTGTCGTGAGTTACTAATACTGTAATTATGAAACTTTAGTCGGGACGCGGTATGGGACGTGTCGGGACTAATTTAAATGAATAAAAAGGAAACGTTATTTTATATCAACTTTATGGTCGTTTTGAGTGCGCCGTTGCGCTCGGAAGGGTCAAAATAATCAGAAAAGTCTATTTGGGTGTTGGATTTGGGTCTCGAGTCAATTGGGAGATGAAAGGACACCCCAAAGGGGCATTTTCGTCATTTTAATTGGAAGATGAATAGAAATTTCGGGATGTGTCTTATTGTAAAGGTGATAGATTAGAGGAACGTAGGTTCATTTCATTTTATCACAAAACACTTGAGATGTCTTAGTGTGAGAGAAGGTGAAGAGTTCCTTGGGAGGAGAAGAGGTTCCTTAGGAAGGAGGAGAGACATTTGGGAAAGCCAAAGTGGATTAACCACCTTCTACCACCAGCACCACCACCGAAAAGTCACCGAAACACAAAGAAGGAATTTTACACCATCATCACCAAAGGTTCAGACCTACATAATTAAGGCAAGTATAATTCTTTCTTTATTTTATTGTTTACAATATCCATGCTAGATAGGTTAAATAAGAAGTATGAACTTGCATGATTTAAGGATGAACTATAGAGTTTTTGGAATTTGTTCTTGATATGAAAATTAGATAGAATAAATCTGTTTCTGTTTAAATGATTTAATCCATGAATTTTGGGTTTCAAATGATAGAAGAAGTCCGAGTTAATATGATTTTTGGATAAATAAGAACCTATGAGAATTTTGGGAATAATAGGATTTAATCCAAACTATTTGATGATTTTAGTTTGTTTAATTATTCAAAACTGATCATATATTTTGCTATATCAATTTAGATTAATTAGGAGAAATTTTGGATTGATTTGTGTTGATTTTTATGAGAAAGAAAATGGATAAAACGCATGAAAATAATTATTGAAGAGGACGAACATTATATGATAAATATACGACTGTTTTAAGAGGAAATTGGCAGTGTGCACGCAAGTTTTTGTATAAAATCATGTTCTGCACAACGTTGCAGTTTTAAGTTGTTCCAAAATCAGAGCAGAAAAGCCTCAAAATTGTAATTTTATATTCCTGGCAGAATGTACCATTATCGAAAAAAAATTAAAAAATGGTAATTTGGCCCATGGTGAGATTTTATTAATTTTGGTACATTAACAAGGAGAGGGGGACTTGGGTAAATGTTGGAAAATTATTTGAATTTGAGGATTAAATTTTTGTGAGAGATATCTACATAATTATATTACGATTTAGAGGAGAATAATCATTATATCAAGTAAGGCTAATATTGATGATATATTTACGGGTACTTGGGTCGGATAAAATATTATGTTAGTGATAACTACATAAAATAATATGATGATAATCATGATTACAAGTGTGGGTAGTATTCAATAAATACGTCGGGTACTTGTGATAGGATGAATTCTTAATATGATATAGGTAGTGTAAGCACCTAATTTTATATAGGTAGATAATAATGCATATTTGATTGATTGATAATTTATGTGTATGACATACCTAGATTACTTGCTATCAACGGGAGGTATACGCGTGAGGGCGGTCTTATCCTGATGTATATATGGGACCTTCGACTTATCGCTCGAAAATATAGGACTTAGGCGATTACCATTAGTGAGAACAATGGTATAGAACAGTCATTTGGGTGCATAGGTATGTGCGTAGTTCAAAGGCTTAGGACTATGTTCACCTCCATTATTTGTGATTTGATATTTGTGGTTCGAGGGATGTTTACTGAACCTATAGTCCCTGACAAGATGTATTGGGACAAGATAGCAGAGTAATGCATCACTGCAGCTATGTCTCGGGGTGTAGTATAGTGTGTATATATATATAAAATAAGGAGTAGGATGTTTTTACTATTTAATAAGATGATAACTTAATTAGAGGTTAGGATTGAGACACCGAGGCACTAAATTGAGGGTGAGATCACAATTCACACAATAAGCACTACAGCTCACCACATTTGATTGTATACTCCATATTGTATTTACAATTTTAACCCACTAAAGCATATTTTCCCCCTCATTTTCTTCCTAAATTTTCAATTCTGATTCAAGCAAAGAGGCTATTTTGGTAATACACACAAAAGTACTTTGGATCTCACACACAAACCCTCTTATTCCCCCCGATCGTTTCATTTCAGCACAAACCCTCCCTCATCCCTTTTCTCAATTCCGCTTCACTTGGTTACGACCCTCCCCCATAGCCCCTACCCCCAAATCCGCCCCCTTTCTTTGTTGCCCCCCCTCCAAGACTGCTTCCCCCTCCGTCTCTGCATCCCTAAGGTATGTCTCCCCCTTCACATGGTTACGACCCTAGATGAGGGGAGATTTTGCCCTAAAAAATTTATATCTCTTTAGTTTTTTATTTAAAGTTTTATTTTGTGGTTCTTTGATTTGTTTTTTGGTGTTTTTATTTAGGGTTTGGACATCTGAAAATATGGTGTGATTTGTGTATATCTGATAGATTTTAGGATATGTAATTTAGGGCTTCAAAATTTAGGTTTTTTGTATAAATTTATAGGAATCTTCACATTATTGCCCTATCTTACAAATGCAGGTTCGAAATTAGGGTTTTAATTTCAAAAACGGGTGGGGGAAATTAGGACCGATCAATGTGTTTTGATGTTAGAGGTTATTAGGGTTAGATGGAGTTTATTAGGGTTCTTTTATCTTCATTTTTTTATGCATATAATTTTAGATTAACCATCAACTCGCAATCAAATTTGAAAATCCCGTATACTCTTTTATTATTGCATATATTTTATTCCTAAAAGTTTGATTTGCGGTTCTTATATGGTGAACGATTCTTATTTTTAAGATGTAGATTGATCCTCAACTCACAATCAAATTTGAAAATCAAGTATACTCTTTTCTTATTTCATATTTTTATTCCTAAATGTTTTATTTGTGGTTCTTACATCTTTTTATCTGCTGAAGGAAGCTGCGTTGCAGATTTTTTATTTCTCGACTGTGAAGAAGTTCAATGTTGTGTTCAATATTGATTAATGGCATTAATATTTCATGTTCATTGATCTGGATTACTTCAACTTTTACGTTCATGAGCCCATCCAAGTGATCTATAGTTTGAAAGCATATTATAGAACCGTATTGAATCAATTCCTCAAGCAAAGAAACTCAAATACATTTTTTTGTTTGTTTTAGGTGTTGAGTTTCTTGAATAAATGCACTTCCTCGCTCTTTTAAGGTACTATTTTTATTGTGTTGTATTCTAGGTGTTTGGCAAAATGACCAAGTGATTCTTTTTTGGCAATTTTTTTTTCTTTCATTTATATATGTAAGTACATACATGAGTGTATGTGTTGTTGAATAAGGCATATAAACAGTTACTTGTTAATAAAATTTAGCATCTCTACATAAATGTTAAAACCCGTGTTGTATAGTTCATGGTGAAGTGGAATGAGATCTAATAAAGGGAGTGAACCTTTATGTATTCCTAGAATGTCGCAGTTCTATAAGTGATTTTGAGGTGAAGTTTGAGTTAACTTCCTTTAATTAGTAATTGGAATTTTAATTTGTCCCATTCTGAAATTTCGACTTTCCCTTTTGATGTGCTTGAAATGTCTATCCAAATGCAAACAACACAGCTTGCAACTAAATGGCTTGCAGTGTTAATTAATAGTTTATTCACTTTTTGTAGTAATGATTTAATTAATTTTAAAATTATTATTACTATTTATGTTTTTTATTCAGTTCCCCTGTTTTATTTAATTTTTATCTATGATTTTTATTATATTTAATTTTTGCTAATGAATTCTTCGAGTATATTTTAAGTATTGGCCAGACCTATACATAACTAAATCTCTTCTCATGTCTCACTCCCAGTATCACTCGGTGTTGTATTTAACTTTTATGCAGGAATTTTCAAACTTGGTTTCGTATGCCTATGATTGAAACTTTCTAGTATTGGTCAGACCTATATATGTTCGTTTTGACTATATTTATCACGATACAACTGATTGTGAGTATTGTTCAGATGAAAGTTGTACCAGAATTTGATAGTACTTCAATCAATGATAAAAAGAAAGTAGAATGTTCAAGTTGAAATAATTAGAACAGCCATTGGCTTAGTTGTCAAATTTGTGAGATACCACTTTTATATTTCTTTAGTTTGGTAATTCCTTAGTCCAGTGTTCTATTTTTTTATATCATTTTTTAGTTGAGATCTCCTCTAATTCACAATAGCTAAATCCACTCTTTGAATGGGGTTGGTCTATTTGTTCTTAGGGTTCCTCTAATTTCGTAGTCCAGTTGAAGACATATTAATTGGTATACTGTACTTACAGTTATTTCTTTATAAATAAGTTAATACGACGTTGTTTTTTATTTTGGTCTAAATTTGATTCAGTAATGTGCTATTCTTTTTGATAATTTTTTTGGGTTTGGCTTATTTTACTATCAATTGTCTTAGTTTGATTATTGGTGCATCTTCATATGTATATTACACTTTTGGTAAATTGAGTGACGAAGAAGAGTTTTATGATGCAGGGGTTAAAGGTTATGTTTATTTAGGGGATTTTTTCTTTTCATTTATAGACTATTATGTTTTTTTGGCTCTATAACTTCTCCAAAAAATTCAGTTTCCAATACATGATGTTTCTCCAATAAAGTACCAGAAAAGTGACGATTTCCCATTAATACACAATGGTTTAGTGATTTCCAATGGTACTGTCCTAACTTATGTTCACTCCTGGATCAGACTTTCTCTCTACTGTTGATACAAAAATGGAATCAAAATCTGGTGCTCTTGTTGTACCAGTTTTAACTCCAACTACATAATTCAGACTGCTGAAGATCTCATACTTAAGGCAAAATCAATTGGATTTCAAAGTCGCGTGAAGTTTACTCGGACATCTTTTATACACAAGCTAAATACACAACCCTAAGATTTGAAGTTTGAACATTCATAAAAGAAGAAAAAGGAACCGTACATGTACTATTGATGTTTTTACTATTCAATAAAAGAAGTTTGAACATTCGTTAGTAAATAAATCTATTGATTCACCGTACATGTACTTTGATTAAAAAAATACAGTTATGCCTATTTTCCATTTCGTGATTATGTACTTTGAAAATTTTTGCTTTTTTGTGATTACGTATTTTGGAAATTTTTGTTGTTTTCTAAATACGTACTTTTGGAAAAATTTTCCATGCCTTCAGGCATGGGCATTCCGCTAGTGTATATATATATATATATATATATATATATATATATATATATATAATATAGTGAATGTATATATATACATGTGATAATATCTACTATATGGCTACAGTAGAAAGGTAAGATAGTTACGTATGAGAACACTTAATTGAATTGAATTAATAAGAGACTTATCCATGTTGAAATTAATGGATATATATGTTTATAATATCATTATATGTATTATAGGGTTAATACGTGGGAATAATTTGGGCTATAAAGAATGGATACATGTGGTTAATCTGTTTAGCATGGCAACTATAACTAGAATGGTTTAGAGGTACGTTAGGTGTGCACTCCAGATAAGAGGTGAGAATATCAAGAGAGAGTCCGATAATCTAACACGTATATTATAAGTGATACATATTCCAATTATTCACTTCCTATTTTCAAAATTATTTTACCATCGGGCCCTGACCCGTTTCTTTGCATATGATCTTTTCTCTCTTGTATCCTCTATATTAGGTGTTCAGCTGCAGGGACACCAACCATAGAGGATTATGATGGTTGACGAGCTATGGAGATATGGAGTATTGTTTAGATGCCTTCATTTATTTGATTCATATTCTATAGTGATCTTTCATTTAGGGCATGTCGCCCCAGAGGATTTAAGTTGTTTCTTTTCTATTTGAGTCGGTATTTTATACTCGTGTCGTTGTGTTACATTTACTATTGTTGGGATTTACGTATTAAGATATATTTACTGGAAAAGAATTATTCCATTTGCATTTGAATTCTATTGTGATATCTATTCATTTTATTGCTGTTGTGGAATGGAATGTGCGGAATTGTTCAAAATGGTAAAAGGAAATTTTATTAAATTAGAATTGGAAAGTTTTTAACACCAGCTTAATTGAGTATTAAGTGATAGGAAAATGTTTTCGACAGTGATGCTAAGAATGAATCAACTGTATATTCTGATTTAATTGGGTATGAGACTGATCACCCAGTATTTAATAAGTCGGGGTGTACACCCCCAAAAGAAAATCATAACTGGTGGCCCCAGCCATGATGACAAGAATAAGAAAAGGAAGGAGACAACCGAGGGAATTTCAAATAGCCCTCTTATACAAAAGAAGACTAAGAGGACTGATGTTTCCAGGGAATCCATTGATAAGGCTATCATAATATCTTCCGACAACGTCCTGGTCGAAAGGCTATCCCTGCTGTTGATCGGTTTAGACTCTGTAATTGGAGATCAAACGAGGGAAAGAGATGCTATCGGCTCCTAGCTGCCTGAGTTAGATCAAAGGTTCTTAGAATCCATGGAGTCTCCTCATCTTTCCAACTTCGGTCTCCATAGGGCCACCTAGGTAATTAACCTCAATTGTATTGCTTTTTGAATGTTTATAAGTTCCTCCCCACCTTGTACTAAATTTTTATTTTCTTGGATTACAGTCTCGTTTCTCCTTCCACCAACTGGCCCAATGAACCCAAGACATCATTTATGTCATTCAACGGTCCATTGAGGCCATTAAGGGCAAAGAAAATTTAAGGAAGTCATTTAAGGAACAAGATCTCAGTCACAAGTCGAAGGTCGAGGAACAAAAGAAGAAGGGGTTGGACAATTGGAGGCCCAGAGAAAGGGGTACGAGTCTGGGATGACTGATATGAAGCTGAAGCATAAGGTCGAGCAGAGAGGCATGAAGAAAAAGGCTTTGAAAATTGTTCGCTGGGTACGACCATCAGTACCTGGAGAGGGGAGCTCGAACTTCTCTTTGGTGGGCAACATTAAAATATCCTAAGGTCTCAGCATTAGTGGAGCAGTTTCAGACCTTTGACTTTGTTGATCCTATGGTAGTCACCTCACTAAGTGAAATTTAGGCTGAGGGTCTGCCACTAATGAAATGGTTGCTGAGACAATGGTACGAGTAAGTGCTGAGATGACAGAAGGTGCAAATGAGGTTTAGACACAACCAACTGCAGATAATGTTGCTTCGGAGCATGCCAAGCCGCAAGAGCAAGTCTCTATTTTTTTTACTTTTTATTAGGTGTTCGCCTATCTATGGCCTTATGCCCTTCTCATGTGTAATTGCACGGACTTAAAACATATAACATCGTCTTTACAATTAACAACTTTTATATTTTGTTGATCAGTTTGTTTGGCATGCAATATTAATATATTTGATCTTTTTTGCCAAGTGTAGTGTCTACACCTTTATAATTTGTCACCTTTAGTTTTTGTTTTAAGTATGATGCTTGTGAGTAAACTTGTAATAAGCCTATGTTTAATCAACCAACAAGATGATTTTCATTTTTTTATGTTTGTTACCAAGTAAATGATGTTATCACATAGGTTCCTATCACACCCCCTTAATTCTGTTGGCCGCTACCAAAATCAAGTCGGGCGTGAACTAAATAAAATATCATTCTTAGCATGAGACAGATATGAATACTAAATAAATCAATCCACGGGATAAATAATTGAATCAATCCCAAATAATAATAATAACTGAGCGATAAAAGATCCATCACATTCTAAAACTCCAAGTAAAACCATTCTCCAATAAGGATGAAATAAAATCTTAATAATAAAGAACTGTGAATAATCCAACTGAAATACTCTAATAACTTTGGAACCGAATGGACCAATAAAAACCCAAATGAAGTCTTATAATGAAATACGACTGAAAAATATAGTCTAACTAAATAAAGCAATATAATGAATAAACTCCAACTGCACCTCTAAACGATAAACTCCGATAATTCCATGCAGCTTGTCCAAAACTTATCCTAAAAAAGTTAGTCAACACACGAGGTTAGAGCCTCGAGCATGAATACACACTACTCCCCTCAAATAGGGTCCGTGAATCCAGACAGTAGCATTATACGCAATAAATGTCATAATAGAGTATTTTAATTAAATGAGATAATTAAACGCGATAAATATAAATCACTAACTAACTTAAGAAATTCCCATTCCAAAAAGCACACCAATATGATTTTAAGTTACCAAGTCCCACAATGTTAATTTAATTAAATTGATCCAATTTTATTATTGTTCTCACTTTTTATTATGGTGGTCCTCCCGCCTCGGGTGGTAATACACCAAAGTGTCACACTTCCCCTTGTCAAATGGTTGGTTATCCATTTAAACTGTCGACCTCGCCCCATGAAAAGGGTCTACACACGACGCGACATAAATCGTCCGCTGACCCGTTTAAACTGTCGGTTCCTGACACATTACATCGCCACAAATTTTAATACCCGTTTTTTTTATCTTAGGCATTAATTCTCAATTTCACAATTTAGAATTTACCCCACCCTTTTAATCGATGTGAGATCCTCAAAATGCCCCTTAGCCATCCCTAAGGTTCCCCATGTTATCAATACGTCCTAACCTATGTATAGGACGAATTTCTAACATAAACATCGACCTAGTCTCATGCCTAGACTAGCGCAACGACGATGAAGTATAAAAAATCAGCCCACCCCCAACATAATAAAGTCGCAATAATCTACCCTCACTAGTCCCATACCTAGAAGGCGTAAATCATCAAAAGGCCTGCCCACTAGTCTCATACCTAGAAGGAATCCTAAAATATAGGGAGAGGAAAAATATCCAACAATCCATCATCACAATGGCAATTTAATAGTACCAACAAGTCACACAAACAAGCATAAATAATCAACGTATAAAACTACGCATTAATAGTCCAATTCAAGTAAATCTTAATTTAATCATCACATCGTCATAAACACCTAATGAATCTCATTTAATTATTTTAAATTAAATACCCCGAGATTTCATCATTAATATATCAAAATCCAAATTTCATTACCTCTACACAAAATTACATGAGTTATACACCCCAAATTCATTAAATTCAAAACTAGGGTTTATCTACATGCAACCTACATCAATAAAATCCAAAATACACTCATGAATCCTACGTACCCAAGGGTTATGAATATTATTCATATTAAAAGATTTTGTAAAAATAGCCCCAAATTTACTGTCCACTTTCTCTAATTAGGTTGCTAATTATTTTTAAGAAAAAGATGCAATTAAGGGTTTAGGCAACACATAAACGCATAATAATAAAGGAAAGGAATAGAGTATTCATGCATGAATAAAATTTGATTAAGGAATTTTATCATCAAGTTGTATTATTCTCAAGAAGTTGATAAATATCTTTCCTTGATGCGTCTTGGGAAAACCCAGTTAATCTTGGAAAATCTTGAGTTGAAACTTTGAAGAAAATTGGGGCAAAGGTTTGTAGATGGAAGAGAAATATTTTGGAGAAGTCTTATTGAGGAAGAATTGTAGAAAAAGTGATTTGAAAGACCCAACCATGGATTTGTTTTAATTTATAATGATTAGGAGTCCTAATGCTAATTGAATTATATTCACACTAATTTATATTTTTTCCCATTTTGACTCCGATTTGAATTTTGATTAAAATCCAACCTTTCAATATTAAAACTCACATTTTAAGTTCCCAAAAAATAATTAAATTCAAAATTTTATTTTACTCCAAAAAAATCCTAATTAATCAAATTAAATATTATATAAAACTACGGGGTGTTACAGTTCCCTCTTGTTGTTATTCGACAGTTTATGAACAAGACTTATCTCTTCATACACTCTTGTATCGCTAAGACAGTTATGACTTTGAATCCACCAAAATCTAATGTTTAAGTAACCATACTTAAATAATTTATAATTTATGTTTTTCACCACCTGAATGGTGTTGTACATTGATCTTCCCCGTCGGTGTTATATAGGGTGCATGGATGAGACGAGACTCCTCATACACTCTCATATCGTCGAGGGAGTTATGGCCTTGAATCCACCAAAATTTGATGTTTAAGTAACTATAATTAAATATTTTTAATTTTCTGTTTCCACCACTTAAGTGATGTTATTACACTGTTTCCCCTTCTCGGTGTCATTGAAATTACGTGAAGAGACGAGAATCCTCATGCACTCTCATATCACCGAGATGGAGTTTAACTAATTCACTATAAACTGATGTTTCTTAGTTTAGTAAAATTCAAACCACGCAAAAGATAAATATGAGCTAACACTTTTGACAAGATATAAATAACTGCTCTTCACTAAGAGATTACGTATAACTGAGAAATTACGATAATATCTCTTCAGATGATCGAAATTCCAAGGGTTAGAAAAGGGTTCACCCTCAAGTTTTTCCAGTTGTTAAGTTCCTAGGACAACCTCATTTGTTACTCGGTACGGCCCATGCCAAATGGGGTGTAGCTTATTTGGATTTTTCCAAACTTTCTTCAAAACAAGATCACCCACTGCTATTGACCTAGATTTCACTCGCTTGTTGTAGAACCTGGCAGCTCTCTACTGATAAGCGAACTATTGGAGTTCAGCATCCTCTCATCACTCTTCAATTAAATCTAAATAAAGCATCCTCTCGTCTTCATTAGCTTCGGGATCATAGGTTTGGACTCTGTGGATGGGGAGTCCAATTTCAATAGGGATGTATACTTCAGACCCATAGGCTAACATAAATGGTGTTTCACCTATCGACGCCCTCTCAGTCATCCTATAATCCCATAGGACCTCAGGCAGTTCTTTTGTCTATAAACCATTTACACCTTCCAAATTTTTCTTTATCCCATCAGGTATCATCATGTTCATAACCTCGATCTCGCCATTGGCTTGTGGTCATCCTAGTGCCGAATAAAACTATTTTATGATAACCCTACCGCAATATGCCTCCAAGGACTTGTTCTTAAATTTCTTACCATTATCTGATATTAAGGTATGGGGAAAGCCGTATCTACAAATGATATTCCTCCAAATAAATTTGAAAATCTTTTCCTCGGTAGTGGAAATCATTACCTCGACCTTTACCCACTTCGAGAAATAATCAATAGCCATGATGAATTATTGGTAATTTCATGATGCCTTTAGAAAAAGACCTACTAAGTCAATTCCTCAAACTGCAAACAACCGTGATGCAACAATGGATGAGAGTGGTTAGTGAGGCTGATGAGGGATGCTTACAAATCTCTGTCACTTATCACACTTCTTTACATAGTCTTCTTCATCTTTTGGTAGTGTCGACCAACAATACCCCTGGGTAAAAATTCTATTAGAAATAGATCGTCAACCTACATGACTTGCACATGACCCTTTGTGGACGTCTTGTAAGACACAGCCCACCTCTTATGGGTGAACACATCTAAGTAGGGGTAGCAATAATCCTCTTTTGTATAACACATCTCCGATGTTTGATAATTTTATGGCCATGTATCTGAACTTCTTTCTCTCATCCTTAGAGTCTGAGAGCTCTCCATCCCGGATGTACTCAATTAATGGATCTATCCATGAATCTTCCAAATTCATGTTCAAGCAAAATTCAACCCCATCATCATCTTCTCCTATGGTCGGCATATAAAGGATTTACATTGGAATAGTGAGCCTGATCTCTGTCGTTGTTGCCGATGTTAGCCTTGTTAAAGCAACATCTCGACTATTATCAAGCCGGGGAATTCTCTCGAGATTCACCTCCTCGAAGTTCGTAATTACTTTCTTTACCTTTGCCAAGTACTTGGCCATAGTCTCGTCCTTAGACTCATAAATGCCTAAAATTTGGTTTACGGCCAACTGGGAGTCACTGTGGATGACATTTGTCCAACATTAACTAACCTAGCACAGGAGAAACCTTTCACCAAGGCCTCATACTCTGACTCGTTGTTTGATGCCTTGAATTTGAACCTCAAAGCATACTCAATATCTATATCATTAGGGGCTAAGATTATTAACCCAATCCCACTAACACTTTCACAAGACGAGCTGTTAACAAACAATCTCCATGTGGGACCCTTCTCTGAAAAAGGCCCTTCATTCAACATTCCATTTTTGAATAAAACATCCTTCTCTTTAATATTGGACTTGCTAATTTCGAATGTTTTTAGCACTCCTAAATCTTCTGTTGGCACAGCTGTTGATGCCAACATCTCTTTCATACCATCAGTGTCAGCCTCTGCCCATGTAAATTCGACTATAAAATCCACCAAAGTCTGCCCTTTGTTGTTGTTTTAGGTTGATAGATGATGTCAAAGTCACCTAAGCTCAATTAACCAGGCCATTCCTACCCAATTTCTCAGGTTTACGAATGACCTACCTTAAGGGAGTTTCGGCGAGCACTACCATCATATCAGCCTAAAAATATGACTTTATCTTCCTTGAAGCATGTATCAATGCGTATGCCAATTTTCTATTGTAGGATACTTTAGTTCGGCCTCTTGTAAGGCTTTACTATTGAAATAAATTATATTTGGGACACCTTCATCGTCTCGTACGATTACTTCATTGATGGACGACTCTAATAATAATAGATATAGAAATAATTAAAAGGTTGATATAACAACATTGTTAACCCCCAGGTAAGCTTTGAGGTCTTCGAAGGCCTTTTCACATTCTTCATCCCAAATGAACGCTTTCCTCAAGATTTTGAAAGACGACAAATACTAATCCGTCGCTCTAGAGATAAAACAGTTGAGAGTTGTAGCACCCCTATCAGCCTTTGCACATCTTTAATTATCTTTAGTGTCTGCATGTCTATAAGAGGTTTGATCTTGGAGGTATTAGCCTCTATACCCCTTTGGTTCCAATGAAGCCAAGGAACTTTCCCGCACCGACACCGAAAACACAATTGGTTGGGTTTATTTTCATCCTAAACTTATCTATTGTATTGAAAATCCATTCAAGGTTGGCCATATGACTCTCATCCTTTAATCTCTTGGTGAGCATATCGTTCACATATACTATGGTCTTACTAATTTGGTCCTCAAGCATCTTCTTTACCAACCTCTAATAGGTCAAACGACATTACCTTATAACAGTACGTCCCTATATCCACGATAAAAAAAGTTTTCTCAACATCAGCCTCATATATGAATATTTGATTGTAACCCGAATACGCATTGATGAAACTCATCAATTTGGGGTAAGGGTAAGTTGTCTTTGGGATAAGCTTTACTCAGGTCAATGAAGTCGACACAAATTATCCACTTGCTATTGGCCTTCGACACTATAACAACGTTGGATTACCAATCTGGATATTGAACTTCTTGAATGAACGTATCTGACTGGAGCTTCTTCACCTTGTCGTAGATGACGTCATATCAGTCCCTCAAATAAGTTCTTCACTTTTGATTCACATGCTTCAATTGCTCATAAATATTGAACTGGTGATAGATAAACTCAAGGTCTTTCCCCGACATGTCTTCATGTATTCATGTAAAGTTACTTTGTCTCCTTAATAGCTTAACCAATTCTTCCTTTACTCACTTCTTTAAAAATTTCCCGATTTGGGCAATTTTTTTCGGCTTGTCCTTATTGAGGACGATGGATTCTACCTCCTCGATAGGCTCACCTTTTTTCAATTTCTAGAGTATCTATATTATAGGAAGTAATGGCCTTATTATAAGATTCTCTCTCCTCAACTGAGCTAAAATAACACTCCCGATATTCCACTTCGTCACCTTAAACTTCCCCTACTCCATGAGGGGTCGAGAATTTTATCATTTAATAGACCGTGAGAGGTACAATATCAAACTCCTTGAGCGCTACTCCCCCAAGAATTATGTTATAAGACGATAAGACATGCTTGTCCATAACGAAAAAACTCACTTTCTTGGTAAGACACCTCAGCCAGGTGCTCATGCAGACATCCATTCAAATACCCCCAATGGGTGGACCCTCTCTTCATTCAAGTCGATTAGCGACTGATGGTAGAGGACCAGTCTCTTCTTGCTAAACTTTAAACCTGTTAAGTAGTCCCACAACATCATGTCGGTCGATCCACCACCATCAATAAGGATACGTGATACGTCATACCCATGAACCTTGGTGCTGATGGACAAAGGTTATTCATGAGGGGTGAGAATTCCCTTGAAATCCAGTCTTGAAAATCCTAACACTAGGGTGTCGATGTCAACTTTCTTCAAATTTCTTGGCTTCGGCTCTGTTTTAACCGAGTTAATATCCATCCTCTTATAATTTTCCTCCACAACATATGCTTTTTGATCGGTTAGTTTCATGCTGACCCTAGCTAGTCCTCCACGTATCATTTTTACATCAAAGGATATCATGTGAAATTGACTCTTTGCATCGGGGATCTTTACTGGGATATTGGGGTCATATCCTTCACTGTCCGACTCATCATCCTTTCTGTTGGCCATGGACTATTGTCTGGGCTAGTCATCCTTTCCACTATTATGATTTTTCCTATAATCATATTTGGAACCACTCATGTCGATACACTTTTGAAGATTTCCCTACTTAAACAACTTTTATGTTTCATCCTTTAAAGAAAATAATTTATCATTTGTATTCATATGGTCTTGGTGACACTCGCACCATTTTCTCTTGTCCCTCTTGTGAAGAGGGGACTTAAGATTCTCCGGCCACCGTAGTTCCTTGTCATCCTTGATCACATTAAGGTCCTGGCGGGGCTCACCGTTAGAGGGTTATACTTGGCTAATTTATCTTCGGTCGACCTCTTTTTTCCATCATTATCTTTTCTGATGGGACTTGCTTTCACTGGACTCTTTCAAGTCTCCCCTTTTGTCCGCCATGACCTCCTCCGCATTCATGATCCCCCTGGTCGAGGTCAGGAGTTAATTTATGATCTTCTAAGGATCTTCAATGAGCTTCCAGATCAGTTTACCCGGTTGTAACCCATTAATAAGGGTTATCAAAGCAATGTTCTTGTCATAATCTTTTACCTCCAGTTTATCCTGGTTGAACCAATAAATGTAGTCCATCACAGTCTCATTCTTGCCTTCCTTAACATATAAGAGGTGAGTTACCTTTATTGCCAGCTTTATGCTCAAATGGAATTTATATATAAACTTCTCGGCCAAGTACTTAAAATTATTAATGGAGGCAAAGTTGTACACCGTATATGGGCGACACTTGTAAGGGTAGTAGAAAATGCCCTGCACCTCATCTCATCAGGATTTTAGTAGATTTAGACTGCTAACTAATACATCTCTAGGTGATGCACGGGATTACAACTCCCATCATACTTTGGGCTGAAAGTAGGAGGTTTAAACTTCATAGGGGTAGGATAACTCACTATCCTTTCAACGAAAGGAGACCCCTCCATATAGCTTCGACAATTAAGGTTTTGACTCTTAAGAAGAAAGATAATTTTGTCTCCTAACATTTGAATGGAGGTATTACAAGGCTTGTCTTCAGAGACAACATTATTGTTACCTCCTTTTAGCACAACTACATCTTGTGTAGGCTCTCGCGCCAGTGTCCTCTGTGAGATATTTACTTCTCCTTCCTCCTCCCTATCTCGGCCTTGCCGGGGATGATCATCACCACATCTACTATTTCCCCTAGATGCATCATTAGTGTGATAAAGGGAGAGACGATAACATAAACCTCCTCCAAGGACGAGACGGTCAAAGTACGACCCCCTATTGAGCATATGAAAAGATGAAGTTCTCGGTCGGCCATTAGGTGTCAATCAAGCACTTTTTCCTTAGTAGGTCAGTCTTGAGTGAATTGTGTCACGAAAAACTTCATACGACTCCCAATATTCTTCTTCATCATAGGACTGGTCGTCTGGATAGTCCTAGACTTATTTTCCCAGGAGAAGCTGCCTAGGATCAATAATGTCCCTCCATCGCTGATGGAATTGAGACTCCTTTTGTGGGGCTGGGGGTGGTCCCCCTGTCTTCGGATCCACTATCTCTCATGCATTCGGAGTAATAATATCCGTCGTTGGGTCACCTGGGGCCCTCCCTAACATACTTTGGCTAAATGCCATAAACTTCTCCTGCATCTTCTACTAGATAGCCGCTAAGGATCGCAACGTCGTCGCCACATCAACCATTTCTGACTATGGTGGTGGTTGGCTGGAGCTTGGGCCAACACCTGGAGGCAACTTAGAGGCCATGTCTCCGGTGAGAAGAAGTAACTAAAGCTAGATGAATTGTGAGTAAATAAGAATCTTAAAGGAAACAGACCCATCTCTTTCAATGGAGTTGTAGGCCCAATAATGGTGGAGCTAGACCACCACCAGAGGAGAAAGTAAGACTCTAAGATTTAAAATGAAGAGGAAGAAGAAAATATCTTCCCACAGATGGTGCCAAACTGATGATGCCTGGAATCACCGCTTACATTTATAAAAAGCTCTAGCTTAATTAATAATGGAGTAATATTTGAATGTGGGATTTTAAATAACAATAAGGATATGAGAGAATGGAGAAGACACAAGAATATAAAGTGGTTTAGCCAGTAGGTCAACTCTACCGTGCAAGGTTTGTGGTGTATGTATTGTTATAAGTCTCTAATAGACATGGATACAATTTCTCAAGATTTCTCTCCTTTTTGGGTATAATTTGACATAGTTTAGATGGGGTTAGAATTAATTGATCGATATAAATAAAGAAGAAGAAGGCTTATATAGGCTTAATGGTCCATAGTGTACCCCAAGCATGAAACATGTGTGCATGAGATAATCAACCAAGAGGATCTAGCCACCTGTCCCTGGCACAAGTATGTCATGATGATGAAGTATTCTCTCCACATGGACTGAAGATTTGTTGTAATGATATGGTCCACGTGGATAAATGATGAACAAGTCATGTATGCCGTATGAAATACTAATGACAGATCTATTGGTCTCGGTCGAGCTGAGACTGAAAAAGGTGGTCTAGAGAAGGTTGGAACTACGAGGATGTGAAGATATCCTCAATACGGTTACAATGTTATCGAACTATCAATCTCGTACGAGGTCGACACATGGAAAGGTCGAGATATACGAGATAATAATGGACGAAGAATGAGCCTAGTTGTGTGACTATAAATGATGAAGAAGAGGTCTCAAAGGCCGAGACTGCTGAAGATGGGCCTATGCAATGTCGACCCAAGAGGAGGTAAATCTGGAAGATGCTAAACTGGCCTGATGAGAGAGGTCGAGTCTAATCCAAGACAAGACCACATTTATGTATATTAATCAGTGTTTATAAAGGTGTTTGGCATTCATTGTCTAGAATGTTTTTTATTTGTTGAGGATGAAAGGATGGAGTGTTACTCCTAAGGAGAAAAGCCTATAGTTTATTTCCCAAAGGATAATAATTTATGTTTTACACTCCTCTCGGAATGATGAATGGTACGTGGTTTCAATTTATGACCTAAGCCAGGGAATATGGCTAGGCTAGGATCTGATGAGAATGTCTAGGGGAGTTGTAGACTTCAAAGCGTATGGCGTATTTTTGCCTTTCCTAAACCCCATTTCATGCAGATGGGATTCCCTTGGAACGATTATTTTTTCATTAGTCGAGGATTGTGTTCCTTCAGTTTCGATAGTTGAGGAATTATTTTGTTTAATTGCAGTGACCTGGGATTGTATAATGTTATTATTACGATGAGGTTAGTCTCAGTGAGAGTGTGTTTTGAGTTGGCATGGTCAATGCATCTTGGTAACTTAATGCGCCATTTTTAAAGTATCCTTTCGTTTTGCACAAGTTTTGTGTGCATGTGGCTACGTGTTCTGCCACATGATTTTCTCATCGTATTCTCTCTCCTTATGATTAGAGATCTTATGGATTAGTCAACATGGCAATTAACAGCTCTAGTTGTAAAGAGTAGAATTATGATTTAAGGATATTGTAAAGAGTTAAAACCCGAGGAAACATATCACGTAGTGTTTCTTTGCCACAATAAGTGGATTGGTGTAATACTCAGATGAGTGTTTTATAATCGTACGCCTAGAGTGGTCATAGGTTCATAGAAGGATCTTGTGGAAGGTATTAGTCATACGCATGATTTATTACTTAGGTCAGTGCCAAGCTTAAGTGAATGTGTGTTGTCAGGATGACCAGATAATTTAAATAATTTATGATGATGGATTAGGTGTTAGTTATTTGTCATTTTTCTCTGAAATGAGATTCGATCACAAGAGAATGTTGCCCTAGTATATGTGTCAATATGCCTTGGGGGTAAGTAAGAAGGTTTAGGACTTTATTGAGTGTGATCATCGAGTAATTGGAGACTCGGGGATAGTTATGTGACTTGATGACTAGATTGATGGTGAACATTAGAATATGTTGCATATCAAGTCCTTTATGACATACTCTTATGAAAGGATGCATGATGACATATTAGTGAATGTGGATTTTGATGACCTAGCCTTGAAAGAACCCTAGTTAAAATAAGAATTGATAAACCCTAAAAACTTGAGGAGTTAATGGATTGAGAAGTTCAAGAATGAAATTCCCTAAGGAGGGAAGAATGTAACACCCGCCACCGTAATTTTGATTATACATGTGTAATTTGGTGACTTGATCTGAATCAATTGGGCTTTAGTCTTTGTAAGATGAATTATGGGTCAAATTTGGGTAATATCATGCCCTTGGTGCAATTAATTGGATTTGCAATGGCCTTATATTTATTTTGGAAGAAATCAGAGTCGTTCGAACGACAGTCCTCCTTCATTTTAACGAAACTCGAATGACCTTCCAATGACATTAAGTTGTTTGGATAACTTTCCCTAAGAGAACCTCATTCGAAGTAAGTTCAAAGGGGAGTGGTTATCGTTCGAATGAGATCAAAATCTCGTTCGAATAAGAAAATGTTATCACGATATAGACAATTGGATTTGACACATGTCACACTCCCACACAGAAGATCAAATCGGGATTAAGCTTTGGGGAATTTTTAGAATTTAACCCCTAATGGTTTTAGGGTACTTAAGTGAGACTTTGTCCCATTCTAGGGAATCTCTCTCTCTCTCTCCCTCTCTCTAATATCTTGAAACCTCACCACCACCCAACCACCTTTCACCACCATAGAACCATCACTCATTAGCCCCAAACCACCATACTTTTGTGACACCCCACTTAATTAAATACCGGGTTATCAGTCATTTATTAATTAATTCATAATATCCAATTGCTTCAGATTTTGCATCACTGTCAAAAGCTTGCTTTACAATGCTAACCACCAAATATTTAAAAGGGTTGATGTCAAAATTTTATTTTATCAATTAATGTAAATAAATTAAACTGAATAACCAATCAATGAGCTTTCAATTCAATCTCAAACAAACTGAAGTGACTGACATAAAATAAAGAAGTTGGGGTAAACATATCTCGTCAAATTCAATAGAGTAATCCAACTAAATAAATCCAACAACTGCAAATGGAAATGAATTAAATCTCAAATCTATAAATGTATAAATAAGAAGGGACGACATGTCCAACTGATGAAAATAACTCAAAAGTGCAGAATGATAGACTCAGAGGCGTCTACAACCAAAGTCATATAGCCTCCATAGCAGCTACAACTCGTCGAATGAATGGACCTCCTAAGTCTGGTGTCCCTGTGGCTGCATACCTAAAATAATTTGACAAGAAAAGAGATTTGTAGAAAACGGGTCGGCGCCCGAGTTGAAAACAGTTTAAAAATTAGCAAGTGCTTAAAATGGTTTATTAGCACATATATTTATCATGTTAAACTATCTAACTCACTTAGAAATGCTCACCTCTCATCTAGTGTCCACGCTTAGCGAATATCCAAACCCCACTAGTTCTATTCCCATGCTAACTAGTTCTATTCCCATGCTAACTAGTTCTTCCTGTCTAAACCCATCATACTCAAATACCGACCCCGGTCATTACCCTTGCAAGGTAAACTACATATAAGCAATCACACTTTAGCATAAATAAGAATTTTTAGTTTTAATCCAATTAAGTGGCCTTTACTTAATTCATTCCGGATTTTATTATAAATTTTACCTACTAAATACACACAGTAGATATCAACACAAGTGTATACATATATTCACTCTAGCTCGTATGTATACATATATATATACAATACTGCACCCCGAGACATAGCTGAGGTGCCTGCATATTCTGTTATCCTATCCTCTTGCATCGCTCATTTGCATAAAGGACTAAAGGTTCAGTGTCTTGCGAACCCTCAGAAACATAACACATATATTGGAGGCAAACATAGTCCCAAGACGATCGGATACGCACATACTTACGCACCCATATGACCATCATCACTAATGTTCTCACAGATAGTTCATACCTAGGTTCTATGATCTTAGTTGTAACAATCAATATCCCACCCGAAGGCTCCTCAAGGCATGATTGTTCACAATGCGCAACCTCCGCTCGATAGCAAGAAACGTAGATATGTTATACACATAATAGTTCAATCAATAAGTATGCACACAACTCATTATTTTCATTAGGTATTCATGCAACCAAAGTTCCTATTATTATAGATAATATCATCGTCACTACTTTCACTTTATCTCACACTTCGACTTATCTCTCTAACATATAACTTTTCTCTAAGTCTCTATTACCCCACTATCTACCCTTGAGTAATATCTCCCTCACTCATTACTAACTAGGAGTTTTAGTCATTCGGTAATAGCATAGAATAATTTCTCTCACTTGGACCAACCTAGGAGGGTTCTAACTTGTTCGAACCAAAAATAGTCATTCTGAAATCTCATTAAATGTTCTAGGATTCTCGTTCGAATGAGATCGTTCGAACAAACTTCTCACTTTGAACGAACTCAATAATTTTTTATAAGTCTCATTGGAATTCTCGTTCAAACGACCTGGGCAGGTCTTCGAACGATAATTTTGAGATCAACCCCGTTCTTCTGAAATTCATGTTTTTCCAATATTTTTCTCATCCAAATCCGTCTCAAACCCATCCAAACTCCCAATCAATCATTCTAAACTATTCCTACTCATAGTGGGGTACTTTCTAACACAATGTAAATGACAATTCTATAATTATACAAAGGAAATCTAAACAAACTTCTAAATCTTTAAAAGTCCTTTAATACGGAACCCACCATTAACAATCACTCATACTCCTGATTATATTTCATGATTTTAACCTAGAATTTCAAGATTTATCATCACTATAACAAGGTTATTCTTCTACAGGTAAACTTATCTCTCAATTTCACAATTTTGTTGCTAAATCAGTTCCAAATTCATAGTAATATGGTTGTCTCATCAATTAAGGTTAACATGAATGATATATGCTCAAAAACATAGCAAGATAAACACTTGTCTTTTTGTGAACCTCCGAATTAATGAACTAAATTGGTATGGGGATGATCCTCTCCTTGCGATCTATGCGTTGGTATGATTTTTCGATGGAAAGCTTTAATCCTTAGCCCAATCCTCTATATCTTCTTCTTCTACCTCTTAGGTTCTCTCTCTCTCTCTCTCTCTCTCTCTGGTGGGTTAGAAACTGTCAAATAACCTAATGCCCATGTTCCTTTTTCTTTTTAATTCCTATATTCATCCATTTAATTTCCCAAAATATTAAAAGACTAAAATAACCCTCTGGGGTGATGTTTTGTGCTAAAATGCACCGGACTCCAAATAAAATACCAGAGTAGTATTGTCTGACTATTTCCACCCTCCCGGACACACCGGCGTGCTCAAAATGGACATACGAGTTACAAAGCTAAATCATCCTTTTTAGCTCACTAAAGTTGTATTGGCACGACTCACGCGTACATCCTAACTAAGTGTATTATAACTACCGTATATTTCACTCCCAGCCAAAATAATATTTTCATATTCATATATTAATTTACTCTCTAAGTAATATTCCACGTAATTGTTTCCGATAAATGCTAGCTCTCGTCACGCTAGTAATTATTACATTTAAATTCGGATTAATTATAATTTAAATTTTCTCGCTTTAAATGAATTAAAGATCCCATAATTAAAATAAAATTCCACAAAATTTTGGGGTATTACATACTTCCCCCTAGTATTAGAATTTCATCCCGAAATTTGGAAAAAGGCTAAATCGAAGTATACTTGCTGGAAACAACTTTGGATACTTTTCTTGCATGTCACCCTCACGCTCCCAGGTAGACTACTCTACATTATGATGTTGCCACTGCACTCTTACTAACGGCATAACCTTTGACCTCAGTTTCCTCTCACTACGGTCAAGAATAGCTAATGGTCCCTCCTCGTAGGAACTATCGATAACCCCTCCTCAAAGATCATGTGACCCAAGAACTGAACCTCCCTCAACCAGAATCCGTACTTTTCATACTTTGCATACAACTCGTGCTCACGCAGTGTCTTTAAAAACCATCCTCAGATGCTCGACATGCTCCTCCTCAGTCCGTGAATAGATCAAGATGTCATCAATGAAGACAATGACAAATTGATCTTGGAACTCTCTAAACACCCTATTCAATAAGCCATGAAAACGGCTGGAGCATTCGTCAGTCCAAACGGCATCACCCAAAATTCATAAGACCCATATATTCTCAAGAATACGGTCTTTGATACATCATGTTCTCGTATCCGTAGTTGATGATAACCCGACCTCAAATCTATCTTTGAGAAAAAAGTCAACTCCTCTCAGTTGCTTGAATAAGTCATCGATTCGAGGAACCAAATACTTATTCTGTATCGTGAATTTATTCAACTATCGGTAATCCACACACAACCTTAACAACCCATCTCTCTTCTTTACAAATAATACGGGAGCACCCCAAGACGAGGTACTCCTACGGATGAAGCCCTATCCCAACAGCTGCTCAATATGGTCTCGTATCTCTCTCATCTCAGCTCGAGACATATGGTAGGGTTCTCGGGCTATCAGACGAGTGCCCGACATCAAATCTATGACAAAACCAGTCTCTCGACTAGGTGGTAGTCCATGTATATCCTAGAACACATCGGTAAGATCACGGACTACGGGAATCGAATCAATGGGAATCACTATCTCTCTAGAGGTCTCCTCTATGTAATATAAATGTGTGGAGGATCCTCCCTCGGGATGAGGCATCGCCATTAAAAACATATCTTGTCTCGGTTTAAAAAATATAATGCTCCTACTAAAATAATCCATCATGGCTCTATAGGAAGTAAGCCAATCCATAACAATAATGGCATCATGCCCATGTATATCCAAGACTAGCATATCTGCTAGCAATATCAAACTCCCAATCTCTATACCTACTCCCTGGCATATAAAGAAGATTAACGACCCATTCCCTAGTGGCAAGTCTACATAAGTCACTATAGTCTCTGCTGTGACCCATGCAAAACTAGTAGCTATAAAGCAGTGTGATGTCCCTGTGTTAAACAAAATGTGCCCTATAGTACCATGGATAGGAAATATACCCTCAATAACGAGTGGAGCCTAAAGACCTAGGGCCTTATGGACGTTGTATACTCGCCCATACTATAATTGCCCCTGCTGCACTGAAGCGGTTGGAATAGCTGGCAAGGCTGGAAACTAGGGTGGTGCTGGAAGGGCGACTGGAAATAACGATCGTTGGGGCTCCTGATGAGTGACCTACTGCTACTGCTGCTGCTGCTGCGGGGCTCTACCCATCTGGGGATAGTCCTGATGTTTGTGGCCAATATTTCCACAAGTAAAACACCACCCTGGAAAGTGTCCTCTTCTCTGTCCCTGCTTCCCTTGGCCCTGATGGTCGTTAACTCCCCTCCCTTGGCCCTGCTGAAATCGTTGCTCCCCCTGCTGGCCCTGCTGACCCGGTTGGTCCTCCCTAAATCCTCCCTGTCCCTGTCTAAAGTTTCCAGAACGAAATCAGTTCGGAGGATCCTCCAGCTAAAAACCCTGCTCACCCTGACGGACCTGTCCCTGAGCTGCGGGTGTTCCACTGATGTTACTACCTCCTGTCCGACCCTGCTGGCTAGACTCCCTAACTCATTTCCTTCCCTTCTGGTGGAAGATGTGGTACTAACAATGTAATAGGGCAACATTGACCACATCAGAGTAAGTGTCCAATGAAAGACTCCCTAACAAGTGATGGCGAATCTTCCAAGTCACACCATCCCTGAATCTCTGAATCTTCTTCTCCTCTGTCGGTATCTCATCAAGAACTAGATTTAGAAGGTATGTGAGATCCTCTTCATACTCAGCAACTATTTTTACTTGCGGTCTGCACGGCAGCTGTGACTCGGTCTGCACGGCGAAAGGGAAGTACATGCAGTCAAACCTCACCCAGAAATCTCTAATTGTCAGGATGTCTCTCTCCTCTGTTGTGGTGATCGACTCCCACTACTGTAGTGCTACTCCTACCAAATTAAAGGTAGACATAATCTGCTTTTTCACCTTGGTTCACTCATACATCCTCACATGCCTCTATATACCTTTCCTCCATTGGCTCGCTTTTACCACATCTGAACTCCCTGTGAACTTAGGAGGGTGTGCCTTCTGAAAGGCATCTTTGATGCTCTCCCATATAGAAGGGAGCATGTGGACTGGTGCTAGAGTTACTATTGGTGCTGGTGGAGGAGCTTGCTGTACCACGACTAATGTGGCATTAACTTCCTGTGCTACAATAGCAGTCACTTTCGCAGCGTTAATCATTCCATGGGCCGGAGCTGGATGGGGCTCGGGTTGGGCATCCCTATTGGCTCGCTATGCACGTCTGGGAGGAATCTGAAATGAGAGAGAAGATTTATAAGTCCACAGTAAATATCTCAAATATCTTAAGTCGTAAAAACGTAAATAATGAATACAGCAGTCCTAAATATAGGGCTCTACATCAAAGATAGCTACGCAAAAGACATAATAAGTTGTACAGATCCTAGGGACTCTAGAACCTGATGCTCTGATACCACCTGTGACACATCGACTAATTAAATACCGGGTGATCAGTCCTTTATTAATTAGTTCAGAATATCCAGTTGGTTTAAATTATGCATCACTGTCGAAATCTTGTTTTAAAATGCTAACCACCTAATATTTAAAAAGGTTGATGTCAAAATTTTATCTTAGCAATTAGTATAAAGTAATTAAACTAAATAACCAATCATTCACCATTTAATTCAATGTCAAATGAACTGAAGTAACTGACATAAAATAAAGAAGTTGGGGTAAACATATCTAGTCAAAATTTAATAGAGTAATCCAACTTAATAAATCCAACAATTGTAAATAGAAATGAATTAAATCTCAAATCTCTGAATGTATAAACAATAAGGGACGACATGTCCAATTTATGCAAATAACTAAAAAGTGCGGAATGATAGACTCAAATGCGTCTACAACCAAAGTCATGTAACCTCCACAGTAGCTACAACTCGTCGAATGAATTAAACTCCTAAGTCTAGTGTCCCTGTGGCTGAGCACCTAAAATAATTTGACAAGAATAGCGATTTGCAGAAAATAGGTTAGAGTCCCAGTTGAAAACAGTTTAAAAATGTAATACCCCGTGATTTTAATGACTTTTAAAATGTGTTATATTTTAATTAATGGATTAATTGGATTTTATTATAAATTAATTCATTAGGGTTTTATCCGAATTGTGGATATTAAAATGAATGATTCTGAACATTACTTAAAGATATTTAGGTAATATATGAATGTGATGTTATTGATATTTCGGTGAGTTATTAATTCCGTAATTTGAATTTTTAGTCGGACGCGGTATGGGACATGTCAGGACTAATTTGTTAAATTAAAAAGGAAACTTATTTTTACATCAACCTTATAGTCGTTTCGACTGCGTCATTGCATCCGGAAGCGTTGAAATAGTCAGAAAAGTCTATTTGGATGTTGGTTTTGGGTCTCGGGTCATTTGAAAATGAAAAGACATCCCAAAAGGGAATTTTAGTTATTTTTACAAGGGGGATGATAGTGATTTAGGATTTTGTCTTATTATAAATATTAGGAGAATAGTAGTACGTGGGTTCATTCATCTCTTGTACACAATATTGAGAAGTCATCTTTAGAGAGAGTGAAAGGTTGCTTGGGAGAAGAAAAGCTTGCTTGGAAAGGAGGAGAACCAAAGGCCAAAGGTCACCACCACCGGAAGTTGGCCGGAGAAAGGGAGAACCACCTGTGTTATACAACCCCAAAGGATCAGATCTTCATTAGAGGTAAGTATTTGATGATAACAATCCAAGTTTGTATATTGTCCATGTTAGGATAGTTATGAAAAGATGAAATTTTTACATGTTTGGAAGATAATGAAGAGTTGTTAATGGATTTCTGAAAAATGGAAGTTGATAGGAATCAAACTCATGTTGTAGGAAGATAGTAATCCATGAAATAATCATAAATCTGTTGAAGAAATTCTGAGAATCAATGGTGTGTTCTTGAAGATATCATGTATATAATTTTCTAGAGAAAGAGGATAAACATAGGCTTTTAATTCAAACTCTTGATGATTCTATGACGTTTAGAGCATTAAAAATTATTCAAATATGTTGTTATTTCATGTACTAAGGTTTATAAGAAATTTGGGAAGTTAATATGAAGGTTTGAATGATTAAAAGTGATGAAACCCGTAGTAGAAGAAATGCAAAAAACTGGGCTGTTATCTGGGCGATCGATCGATCGACCCCCTGCCTTCGATCGATCGACCACCCCAGAACCCTTGAAGTTGTTTCTTTTTAATGCTTGTTCTTATCCCAAACATTTTCTAAATCTTTGGTGATTATTAATTGGATATAATGGGACTTTGGGAAGATCAGTAAGCCCTAGTTAAGAATCGAATTGATTTGATTGCGTTTTAATTGATTAGAATAATTGAATGAAATTTCGGTTCCTAGATTCATGTGTTGGATTATAATTTGAATGCATGAGGATTAAGGATAGGTCTAGTAGGGGATATTTAATATAACAACTGGGTAGCCTTAGGGTTACAATTTGAACATCAAGGACTGAGTTTAAGCTCATTATTGATTGCGCAAGGACTGAGTGTAGTATAAGCGCTTAGTGGTATGGCTCCTGGAAAGAGATGGGAGTTCAGACCACATTTGGTTGAAAGAGGGGATGAGGTTATCCCGATTGCGTATTTGAAGTTAACGGACCTCCACGACCGACAAAGTTAAGTAGTAGTGTATAGGAGGGGTTCTTTGTTTAGATTTTGCTTTGTGAGACGCTCCGCGCATGAACCTTAACGATGTCGGGAGTGGAGAGATGTTATAGGATGCGAGGATGTTGGTTTTATTAATAAGTCATATAGTGTGAATGAAACACTATAGACTATGAGCCATGTGATGATGGTATTCAATCCTAGTTGAAAAAGATGTGTTTATAAGAGATTAGAAAGAATCGGTTTTAACCCTAATTAAGGGAGAGTTTAATTCGTAGTAATTTGGGAGATAAGATGATATGGACCAGTAGGATATTAGTGATTTTTTATTGAATAAAATGTTGAGGAAAAACCAATTTGAACCTTGAGTAATATGTGAGACTCTGGAATAATTAAATTAAGAAGTGAAGTCATAATATTTTAATACGTAGGATTTAAAGAGATATAATGCTACGTATGGGAATTATTTGATGGTAGTGTGATTACCTTGTTGATATTATATCTATAAGTAGATGATAATGCCTATTTGATTGATTGATGATTTGTGTGTATGAAATACCTAGCTTACTTGCTATCGATGGGAGGTTTGAGCATGAGGGCAGTCATATCCTGATGAATCCATGGGATTTTTGATTTGTCGCTCGAGAACATAGGTCTATGAAAGACTTATCGGGGAGTTGATAAGTTCGCTGACTGTGGGAACGTAGGTATATGCATGACCCATGGATACGAGAACTATGTTCGCCTCCAATGATTGTGTTGATGTTTGTGGTCCGAGGAATCCTTACCGAACCTTTTGTCCCCTATTCGGCGACCTGCGATATTGGGACATGATAGCAGAGTAAAGCATTGCACCGTAGCAGTGACTCGGGGTGCTGTATTATATATGTATATATATAATGAATTAAATGAATGTGTATATAGTGGTTAAATGATCTACTTTGTGATAATTGTAGATAATGGTGAATTGAGAAAAGAATTGAATGTAGTTAATGAATATTTATTCTTATAGAATTGAAGAGCTTAATTCATATTAATGAGAAACATATATGAATGATTATATGACGTATGGTATGGGATATATGGGGTTATAAAATGGGATGGAATCATATTATGGAATTTAGTGAAGAGGAACCATTAACTAGAAGGTTAATAGGAAACGTTGAGTGTGCACTTTAGGTGAGAGGTGAGAATATCAAGTGAGTGTCTGGTTACTAACATGTACATAATAAATGCTTTATTGCACTTATTAAATACCTGTTGTTTTCAAAATCATTTTACATCGGGCTCTGACCCGTTTCCTTGCATATTTTCTTTTCTATTGTATCTTCTATATCAGGTGTCCAGCAATAGGGACGCCAACCTTAAAGGATTATGACGAGCAATGGAGCTATGGATTATTTCTTAAACGCCTATCTTCAGTTGATTCACAGTATTCTTTTAGTTAGGGCATGTCGCCCAAAGGAATTCAGTTATCTCTTTTCTATCTGAGTCAAATACTCTTGTACTCGTGTCATTTTCATACATTTAATATTCTTGGGATTACTGTATTGGATAATTATTTGGGAATGTTTATTCCAATTGCATTTAAATTCTTTTGTGTTATCTATTCGGTTATTTGTGTTGTAGAATAATATGTCTAGTGTTATTCGTAAACTAAAAATGGATTTTGTTGAATTAAAATTTGGAAAGTTTTTAACACCAGCTTAATTGGGTATTGGGTGAGTTGCAAATGTTTTCGACAGTGATTCTAAGAATGAGCCAACTATATATTATGTTTTAATTTGGTATGGGACTGGCCGCCCGATATTTAATTAGGTGGGATGTTACAGGTGGTATCATAGAATCAGGTTCTAGTGTCCTTTAGGGTCTGTACGGCTTACTGTGTTTTCATCTTAACATTCTTTTATGTAGATCCCTTTGTTTATGATTGTTGATTTCTTTGGTAAGATTGCGTATATATTAGTGAATCTTATTTGTGTTCGGACGGATTCGTACAAGAAGTATGGCAGATGAGGGCCATTAAACGGAAATCAGAGATCGTACTTAGGAGGTTATGATGTATGTTCGAGTATGATGACCGTAGTTGAGGTCACCCCTATTATGGAAAATTGAGGAGAGTCATCAGTAGACGTTCTTGAAATGCGGGAATTGTTTGTGTTACCTAACGAAGGCAATATATTCAAAGGCTTGGGCATATATTGGAGTGTGGTTAACTAGAATTTAAAATTTGGGGTAAAATTTTTCTTGACTCATCGGAACAAAGTTATAATAGTGGGAGTCAACAATCACCGCTCACGAATGAGGGTATGTTTTCTATCTAAGAAATTATGAGGCGCATACTGATTTTTGTAGCAATTAATATTGTATGATCAAAAGGGTTACTAAACTTAGCCTATAGCACTGTTATTTACGTAGACTCACCGAGGGGTTGTGGGGCACCTATATTTTCATGTCATCACGAGGGTCTGATTTTATTACGGAGTTATGTACATTAGGCATGTCCGAACATGATGTGACTATCAGTGTGGATTGACTTGTGGTATATGAGAGCGTATGTACTACTATAGCTAGCGCTTTGTCTTTACCAAGAGAGTATATGAGTAGACTTTTATTTGAAATCGATAAAACCTGTAGAGAGGTTATAAACTATTGACTAAGGACCTAAGGAGTTTCGATGACCGACTACTTTCGGTAGTAGTGTATCGGGGGGGTTCCTTGTTTCGATTTCTCTTGCGAGACACCCCACGCATGAAATTAATAACCGCTGGGAGTCAAAATAAGTTAGTTCTTTAGGATATGATTTTATAACCATTGCGATAAATTAGAGAATTATGTGGGTAACCTTATCCATTTTATGATGCAAGATATACGATAGGGTGTATGGGCGCCCTGGATGGGTGGATTGTAGTATTTTTTCATAATTGTGAAACAATAAGTAGTTGTGACTTCAAGATTTATTTACTTAATGATTAAGGATCATTTCTTTTTCCCAAACTTTGTCACGAGGATGGTATAGGGAAGATTGGGTAAAGTTTAAATTCGATTCAGTTGAAACTATATGGAGAGGCTTGGCGTATAACATCAATGGGGATTTTCGTTAATGTACTGTATGGGCGGTACGACATAGATTACTTGCGGTGTGAGATTTATACTCAGAGTTGACCTTATCAGTATGAATTATCTTTCCGAATTTCGGGACGAAATTCAGTTACAAGGGGGGGAGTATGTAATACCCCGTAATTTTAATGACTTTTAAAATGTGTTATATTTTAATTAATGGATAAATTGGATTTTATTATAAATTAATTCATTTGGATTTTATCCGAATTTTAGATATTAAAATGAATGATTCTGAATATTACTTAAAGATATTTAGGTAATATATGAATGTGATGTTATTGATATTGCGGTGAGTTATTAATTCCGTAATTTGAATTTTTAGTCGCACGCGGTATGGGACGTGTCGGGACTAATTTATTAAATTAAAAAGGAAACTTATTTTTACATCAACCTTATAGTCGTTTCGACTGCGTCATTGCATCCGGAAGGGTTGAAATAGTCAGAAAAGTCTATTTGGATGTTGGTTTTGGGTCTCGGGTCATTTGAAAATGAAAAGACAACCCAAAAGGGCATTTTAGTTATTTTTACAAGGGGGATGAATAGTGATTTGGGATTTTGTCTTATTATAAATATTTGGAGATTAGTAGTATGTGGGTTTATTCATCTCTTCTACACAATATTGAGAAGTCGTCTTTTAGAGAGAGTGAAAGGTTTCTTGGGAGAAGAAAAGCTTGCTTGGAAAGGAGGAGAACCAAAGGCCAAAGGTCACCACCACCAACCACCAACATAAGTTGGCCGGAGAAAGGGAGAACCACCTATTTTATACAACCCCAAAGGATCAGATCTTCATTAGAGGTAAGTATTTGATGATTACAATCTAAGTTTGTATATTGACCATGTGAGGATAGTTATGAAAAGATAACATTTTTACATGTTTGGAAGATAATGAAGAGTTGTTAATGGATTTCTGAAAAATGGAAGTTGATAGGAATCAAACTCATGTTGTAGGAAGATAGTGATCCATGAAATAATCATAAATCTATTGAATAAATTCTGAGAATCAATGGTGTGTTCTTGAAGATATCATGTATATAATTTTCTGGAGAAAGAGGATAAACATAGGCTTTTAATTCAAACTCATGATGATTCTAGGATGTTTAGAGCATTAGAAATCATTCAAATATGTTGCTATATCATGTAGTAAGGTTTATAAGGAATTTTGGAAGTTAATATGAAGGTTTGAATGATTAAAAGTGAAGAAACCCGTAGTAGAAGAAATGCAGAAAACTGGGTTGTTATCTGGGCGATCGATCGATCGACCCCTGCCTTCGATCGATCGACCACCCCAAAATCCTTGAAGTTGTTTCTTTTTAATGCTTGTTCTTATCCCAAACCTTTTTTAAATCTTTGGTGATTATTAATTTCATATAATGGGACTTAGGGAAGATCAGTAAGCCCTAGTTAAGAATCGAATTGATTTGATTGGGATTTAATTGATTAGAATAATTGAATGAAATGTCGGTTACTAGATTCATGTGTTGGATTATAATTTGTATGCATGAGTATTAAGGATGGGTCCAGTAGGGGAGATCTAATATAACACCTGGGTAGCCTTAGGGTTATAATTTGAACATCAAGTACTGAGTTTAAGCTCATTATTGATTGCGCAAGGACTGAGTGTAGTATAATCGTTTAGTGGTATGGATCCTGGAAAGAGATGGGAGTTCAGACCACATTTGGTTGAAAGAGGGGATGAGGTTATCCCGATTGCGTATTTGAAGTTGAAGGACCTCCACGACCAACAAAGTTAAGTAGTAGTGTATAGGAGGGGTTCCTTGTTTAGATTTCGCTTTGCGAGACGCTCCGCCCATGAACCTTAATGACATCGCGAGTGGAGAGATGTTATAGGATGAGAGGATGTTGGTTTTGTTGATAAGTCATATAGTGTGATGAAACACTATAGACTATGAGCCATGTGATGATGGTATCCAATCCTAGGTTATAGAAGATGTGTTTATAAGAGATTAGAAACAATCGATTTTAACCCTAATTAAGGGAGAATTCAATTCGTAGTAATTTGGGAGATAATATGATATGGACCAGTAGGATATTAGTGGTTTCTTACTGAATAAAATGTTGAGGAAAAACCTATTTGAACCTTGAGTAATAAGTGAGACTCTGGAATAATTAAATTAAGAAGTGAAGTCATAATATTTTAATACGTAGGATTGAAAGAGATATAATGCTACGTATGGGAATTATTTGATGGTAGTGTGATTACCTTGTTGATATTATATCTATAGGTAGATGATAATGCCTATTTTGATTGATGATCTGTGTGTATGACATACCTAGCTTACTTGCTATCGATGGGAGGTTTGCGCATGAGGGCAGTCATATCCTGATGAATCCATGGGATTTTTGATTTGTCGCTCGAGAACATAGGTCTATGAAAGACTTATCGAGGAGTTGATAAGTTCGTTGACTATGGGAACGTAGGTATGTGCGTGAACCATTGATACGAGAACTATGTTCGCCTCCAATGATTTTGTAGATGTTTGTGGTTCGACGAATCCTTACCGAACCTTTTGTCCCCTATTCAGTGACCAACGATATTGGGACATGTTAGCAGAGTAATACATTGCACCGCAGCTGTGACTCGGGGTGTCGTATTTTATATTTATATATATAATGAATTAAATGAATGTGTATATAGTGGTTAAATGATCTACTTTGTGATAATTGTAGATAACGGTGAATTGAGAAAATAATTGAATAAAGTTAATGAATATTTATTCTTATAGAATTGAAGAGCTTAATTCATATTAATGAGAAACGTATATTAATGATTATATGACGTATGGTATGGGATCTATGGGGTTATAAAATGGGATCATTATGGAATTTAGTGAGGAGGAACCATTAACTAGAAGGTTAATAGGAAACACTAAGTGTGCACTTTAGTTGAGAGGTGAGAATATCAAGTGAGTGTCTGGTTACTAGCATGTACATAATAAATGCTTTATCACACTTGTTAAATACTTGTTGTTTTCAAAATCATTTTACATCGAGCTCTGACCCATTTCCTTGTATATTTTCTTTTCTATTGTACCTTCTATATCAGGTGTCCAGCAATAGGGACGCCAACCTTAGAGGATTATGAAGAGCTATGGAGCTATGGAGTATTGCTTAGATGCCTATCTTCATTTGATTCACAGTATTCTTTTAGTTAGGGCGACATAATTCAGTTATCTCTTTTCTATCTGAGTCAAATACTCTTGTACTCGTGTCATTTTCATACATTTAATATTGTTGGGATTACTGTATTGGATAATTATTTGGGAATGTTTATTCTAATTGCATTTAAATTCTTTTGTGTTATCTATTCAGTTATTTGTGTTGTAGAATAATATGTCTAGTGTTATTCGTAAACTAAAAATGGATTTTGTTGAATTAAAATTTGGAAAGTTTTCAACACCAGCTTAATTAGGTATTGGGTGAGTTGTAAATGCTTTCGACAGTGATGCCAAGAATGAGCCAACTGTATATTCTGTTTTAATTTGGTATGGGACTGGCCACCCAGTATTTAATTAGGCGGGGTGTTACAAAAAATTAGCAAGTGCTTAAAATGGTTTATTAGCACACATATTTATCATGTTAAATTATCTAACTCACTTGGGAATGATCATCTCTCATCTAGTGTGCACACCTAGAGAATATCCAAACCCAACTAGTTATATTCCCATGCTAACTAGTTCTTCCTGTCTAAACCCATCATAGTCCAATACCGACCCCAGTTATTCCCCTTGCAAGGAACTATATATTATCAATCCCACTTTAGCATAAATAAGTGTTTCCAGTTTTAATCCAATTAAGTGGACGGTACTTTATTCATTCCAGATTTTATCATAAATTTTACCTACTAAATACACACAGTAGATATTAACAGAAGTGTATACATATATTCACTCCAGATCGTATATATAAATATATAATACTGCAGCTTGAGATACAGCTGCGGTGCCTGCATACTCTGCTATCATGTCCTTTTGCTTCGCTCATTTCAATAAAGGACTAAAGGTTCAGTCTCTCGAGAACCCTCAGAAACATAACACATATATTGGAGGTGAACATAGTCCCAAGATGCTGGGCTACGCACATACCTACGCACCCATACTAGAGTTATCACTACCGTTCTCACAGATAGTTTGTACCTAGGTTCTATGCTCATAGTTGTACCAATCAATATCCCACCCGAATTCTCCTCGAGGCACGATTGTCAACAACGCGCAACCTCTGCTCAATAGCAAGCAACGTAGGTATGTTATACACATAATAGTTCAATCAATAAGTAGTCACACAACTTATCATATTCATTAGGTATTCACGTAGCCTAAGTTCATGATATTATAGATAGATACATCATCACTACTATTCACTTTATCGCACACTTCGACTTATCTCTCTGACATATATCTTTTCTTGAAGGCTATATTACCCCGCTATATCCCCTTGAGTAATTTCTCCCTCACTCATTACTAACTAAGAGTTTAAGTCATTCGGTAATAGCATAGATTAATTTCTCTCACTTGGACCAACCTAGGACGGTTCTAACTTGTCGGGTCAAAAAATAGGCATTTTAAAATCTCGTTAGAAGTTCCAGGATTCTCGTTCGAACGTGGTCGTTCGAATGAGATCTTTCGAATGAACTTCTCACTTCGAACAAACTCAAGAATTTCGTTAGAACTCTCGTTGGAATTCTTGTTCAAACGAGGTCGTTTGAACGACCTGGGCAGGTCTTCGAATGAGAATTCTGAGATCAGCCCTGTTCTTTCGAAATTCATTTTTTCCAATCTTTTTCTCATCAAAATTCGTCTCAAACTCATCCAATCTCCCAATCAACGATTCTAAACTATTGCTTCTCATAATGGGGTACTTTCTAACACAATGTAAATGAAAATTCTATAATTAATCAAAGGAAATCTAAACAAACTTCTAAATCTGTAAAAGTTCTATAATAATGAACCCACCATTAACAATCACTCATACTCCTGATTATATTTCATGATTTTAACATAGAATGTCCAGATTTATCATCACTATAACAAGGTTATTATTTTACATGCAAACCTATCTCCCAATTTCACAATTTTGTTGGCAAATTAGTTCCAAATTCATAGTAATATAGTTATCTCATCAATTACGGTTAACATGAATCATTTATATTCAAAAACACATTAAGATAAACACTTGCCTTTTTGTGAACCTCCGAATTGATGAACGAAATTGGTATGGGGATGATGCTCTCCTCGTGATCTACGCATTGGTATGATTTTTCGATGGAAAGCTTTAATCCTCATCCCAATTCTCTATGTCTTCTACTTCTTCTTCTACCTCGTAGGATCTCTCTCTCTCTCTCTCTCTCTCGTGGGTTGGAAATTGTTAGATAACCTAATGCTCACGTTCCTTTTTCTATTTAATTGCTATTTTTGTCCATTTAATTTCCTAAAAATATCAAAAGACTAAAATACCCTTCTGGGTGTCGTTTTGGGCTAAAATGCCCCGGACTCCAAATAAAACACCTGAGTAGTTTTTTCTAACTATTTCGACCCTTTCGGACACACTGACGCACTCAAAATGGCTATAAGAGTTACTAAAAATAAATCATCCTTTTTAGCTCTATAAAGTAATACTGACACGACTCACACGTGCGTCCCAACTAAGTGTATTATAACTGCCGTATATTTCACTCCCGACCAAAATAATATTTTCATATTCATATGTTACTTTACTCGCTAAGTAATATTCCACGTAATTGTTTTCGATAAATACTAACTCTCGTCATGCTAGTAATTATTACATTTAAATCTGGATTAATTATAATTTAAATTTTCTCCCTTTAAATGAATTAAAGATCCCATAATTAAAATAAAATTCCACAAAATTACGGGGTATTACAACTTTAGTCCTTTTCCACCACATTTAAGCCTATAAAACCCATTTAAACTTTGGGCGATATATAAATTTATGGAGATGTTATTGAGGTTATTTGGAGAAGAAAAGAAGAAGAAATCATAGAGTTTGAAAGGGATCTTTAAAGCATTCAAGGAGACAAGCTTAGTGGATCTAGACAACCTCTTTAAGGTCACCTTAGGAGGTGAGAGGTTTCCATCTTCTTTTACATATCATCCACCATTTTTGGAGCTTTAATGGGGTGGGAATCTATACTATTTAAGGTTATGAACTCTATTTCCTTAGTTTTGTTCATGTATTTCGAGTTTAAGATAGTAGAATGTAAGCGTGTTCTAAGATAGCAATTTTCTCATGATTTATGTTAAATGGTTTTACAAATGTCTTTATGGTTATGAGAAAATGATATATTGTCAAGGAAACTTAGTGTTAAACATTTTATGAAATAAAATGTTTTAAAATAATATTTATCTTGTTGAGATATTTAGTAAACAAAGTCTTGAAATTTTCTTGTAAAAAATGGGATTTTTGTGAAATTAGAAATTTATTCAAGTTTGAAGAAAAAAATGTCTTTTTATCTTAAAAGGCATGTTTTTATATGTATTATGAAATTTCTTGAATAAATCATGTGTCAAACTCATATTTATTGAATTTTTTTACTTAAAATCCCTTTTCCCATGTATATAAACTTGTAGTAATTTGGCAATGGACATATTAATAAGTTTAGTAAAGGTTTTAATGAGTTTTAAAATGAAATAAATAAAATAAAAAATTTCAGCCCTTAAATTGTGTTAATAAGCGTGGACACTGTGATAAGTATATGTTTTCAAGACTATATGTGATGATAAGGAAAAATGGTATTTTTCTTGTAAAGTAGTCTTCAAAATGCCAGATGATTTCTTTGATAAAGAAAGTAATGAAATAAGGAGATTTCCAACTTGAGAAGTATGTTACTACAAAGTGTTAAAGAAGTATTAGTGATTTAGAGTTATTTAAGAAGTGAGTGTTTGTAACATAACATTGTTTTGGAAAGATAATACTTGTGAAAATATAAGGAAATGAAAGTTTTGAAATAAATGGGTAAAATGATAATTTCACGTAAATTGTAGCATTTTTATGACATAAAAATGTTGAAAAGGGTCACACACTAAATGGTCGTAATTGGAGTGAATTTCGAAATAAAATCAATGTACATGTGTAAAGGACATAGTGATTTTCCTAAGGGTAACCCAAATGTGAGGAATTAGTCCCGGGGTTGTGGCTTCGGTCGGTAAAGGTGGAATAACATGGGCATAAAGAAGTGTTAAACACACAACAAAAGGACTCAAATGTGATAGTGAATAATTAAGAAGCGCCTGGAGACCTAGAGTGAAAGACCCAAAGTCACTTGCTAGAGCATATAGTGGCGCCGCCTGAGTTATGGAGCCCATTAAAATACACGGTATTGGTGCATTATGAGAAAATGATAATGAGTTAAAGTGGAACGTAATAAACAAATTGAAATTGCTAAGAAATTGAGAAAACACAACATTTATGAAATGATATTGATAAATGTTCCCATTTTGAAATGGTGATTTGGACAAGAAACATGAAAATGACTAAGTCCAAGTAAAGTGTGAGTCAATGACACAAGTGAAGTAGTTAATGGATAATTAAGCAACCTAAGGTGGTCTTATCCCACAATTATTATAAGTGTGTGTTGTGAACAATTTTCAAAAGGAAAACAAGTATTCTCTAACACCAAGTGTGCGTGTGTCGAAAGGTGGTTTTCAAGGAAAATACTAAAATTGATTTAGTGTGAGTAAATGGAAAAATTTAGTAAATAAAGTGTTTTTCCTAAACAAACACTATTTTGTTTAGTATTTAACCGAGTGTGTTAAATCGGGAAATAAATGTTAAGTCAAATAAGAAGGCGCAAAAAGGATTTCTTATAAGATTCATGTGATTTAATAATATCAATTAGCGTTTTAGAATAAATGGATTATTGCATTAATATATGTATATGTATATAGATATACAGTATTTTCATGTTCACGTAGGTGGGACGTTATGAGTATATTTCCTATCATTCAATTTTATGTGGCATTGTTATAATCCCATTGGGCATTCGGCTCACTCTCTTCCTTTGTTATGTTAGGTTGTGTATGATTCCGTACTTTAAGAGCGTTATACAGATGGACATTCTTTTTATTTTATGTTAGTAGCTCTATATATTCTTGGATTCTGGGAAAGTTTCCTATGGCTCCCACCCATAGCTTGATTTAAATTAGAATTGGACTGGGTTGACCATGGGTAACCCCCAAATCTAGGCCAAGGCATTGTAACTAGTCATCCCTGAAATCATAAACCTCTATCTTACCCAATCAAAAAGGAAGGAACTCCACTAACTATGAGTTCATTCTTCTTCTCCAAATAAAAATAATCCACCCTAATGCCTGAAGCATCTGTGATATGATAGACGGGGTAATAATTACAATAGCTAAGAAAGCGTCATCAAGATACATTTCACGTGAGGGGCTCCACTATGCTGCCCAAATATCTGGTAAATTGTCCTCATACTCTGCCCATAATGCTACTAAAGTAATAGTCATCCTTAGGCTCAACTTAACCGCTACCACATTCGCCTTCCTAGGATGGTATTGCATAGAAAAAAGATAGCCCTTCACAAACCCAAGCCATTTCCTCTATCTTATGTTTAAGTATCTCTGTGTGAATAAATACTGAGACTCTTGTGATCGAAAGACAAAGTGGACCTCTCACCTTTCATATATTGTCTCCAGATACATAGGGAGAAAACTACTGCCGCCAACTCCAAGTCATGAGTTTGGTTGTTTCCCTTATGTGGATTAAGCTTGTGAAAAGAATAAGCAATGGGTTTATCCTGATGCATTAAAACTCCTCCCAAAATCTGAAGTGATGCATTAATATAAACCATGTACTTAATGTCGACCTGTAATAAAACAAGAATATTTGCGATGATGAGCTTCTTCTTGAGATCCTTAAATGATCCTTAAAAATAGACAATCCTTACAAATGATACCCCATTCTGAGTGCGGTGAGTCAGTGGCCCGAAACTTTTCAAGAAACACTGAATAAACCTTATGTAGTACCCTATAAGACCTAAGAAACTCCTGACTTTCGTAGACATCTTTTGTTTCCCCCACTCCATAACAGTATATACCTTCCTAGAATCCACCGAAATATCAGCCTTAAACATGACATCCCCCCAAAATTGTACCTCGCGGAGCTAGAATCCACACTTTGAGAACATAGCGTATAACTTGTTCTCTTTAAGTGTCTGCAAAACCATGAATAAGAAGAACTTGAATATATTAGGATATATTTAATTAACACAATGACGAACTGATCCAAGTATGGATAAAACACCTAATTCATCAGGTCCATGAAAACTATCTGCGTGTAGGTTAGTCCAAATGACATGGACCGAAAATCAGACGATTTGTTGTGCATAAAGAAATTCATCTTCTGTATATCCTCCCCCCCCCCCCCCAAATCCATAGTCGATGATAACCCAAGTGCATGTTAATCTTGGAAAATAATTATGTTCCCCTTAACTGATTTAACATGTCGTTGATACACGGTACCGGATACTTGTTTCGTACCATGACCTTATTTAGTTCCCTATAATCCACACAAAGTCGGAGTGAATTATCCTTCTTCTTTATGAACAACACATGATCTCCCCATAGAGACTGATATGATTTTCCTTTGAAAAAAATCCTAAGGTTATTGATCACTCTTGAGTGAATAAAGAGAAACTAAATGCATAGAAAATTTTATACATGAAAACTAAGGTTTGTGAGTCCATACCATTGCGGATTTTGATACTGATCCATGAAGTGGAGCCGAGTTGATGTAGATTCTGATCTAAAACAGTACTTTATCTTCCAATATATGATGCTATAACTTGAGAATAAGAGTGGTATCCTTTATCTATGATAGAGCTTGAATAATTTCAAGTGAATTTCTTCTTTTTTCCTTTCTCTCCACTACACATGTTTTCTCTCTCCTCTAACCCACACTTAAATGACTCATCTCAACTTACCTCTTTCATTTCATTGTATACTAAGTCATAATACTTATAATAGTCCTCCTTAATCTTCCTACTTAAAGGCCTTAAGAATAGCTAAGGGTATAAGAGGAAACTGATAAAATAATGCTCCAAGATAAATTCAGACTATATCGAGGAACCAAAGATCTAAAATTGGCTTCCAAATACAAAAATGAAATTCCAAGTTAATCCATCATAATTTATTTATTTTTTATTTAATCATAATTAATTCCACTAAATGATTATGAATTCACTCAAATTTTAAGTACTCAAAATCACCATAATAGAGAGACCTATTGTTTGTGCAGTTAGATGGAACATAATATGATTCCCCGCATAAAGCCTACAATACCTTCTTAGTGAAACAAATTTGTCACTAATAGATATTAACCAACATCTTATAAAAATTCCTCAATCTCAAACTTAACATATTTAACATCTCTACAGGATTACAAAATCCACTCGTCGGATTTACTAGTAGAGTCAAATCCGGTAAGTTTACTAAAGGGGTCTTTCATTTAAAGGTTCTTCCTGGATATGAATTCCTTAGAAACATAATCTCGAATATATTAACATGATCACCACCCAACATATAGGGTTTATTAGCCCATTATAAAACAGAATAATAGCCATTAAAATATCAAACCAATGACGATACGAATACTAAGATCCTCATATCCATACGGATTGATAATCTATGCACCCTATGAAAACCAAGAGATTATGCAAGTCTTATAAAGTTAGCATCAATACTCTAATGTCATCGTCGGTCCTATTCAATACTTTCCTCAAGCATCACTACAATCTTCCTTTAACTATCAAATAAGTTCTTAAACCAATATATAGGTTCCCGTAGCCAAGATAACGATTAAGATTGTACTAACAGTCTTACTGATATAATGTCAACCCTCCTATCTAGGTTTTGAACTATCCAATCATGCTTAAACATAAATTTTGAACTTCTGTGCCCACACCAGAATTCCTATTGAGTATAATTGAATGACATTACCATATATTTACAAATACATATAAAACATTTCTACAATCATGTTTTTCTATCTCAAATGGGTTATGATGAACCTTTATAAGTGAAGAGTACATTAAGATCATAAGTTTGGTTTTAGGAATAAACCATAATAATCTCCCGCTTTGTCTTAATACATATGCCTAAACTGTTAACATCTGATTCGTCTACATGTTGGACGGAGTACTTGATGTATAACTATTATATAGGTGATCACCATCCGTATGATCACTCATAACTTGTAAGACTTACACTCCTATGTATCGTACTCCTTTATGGTCTTGGTCCCTTACAGAAAAAGAACCACTTCGGTGTCCTTTACGAAGTTTCTTAGCCATACATCCTGCTTTGTTGGATATAATTCTCGAACATATTTTGTTGTCATGGTGGAATCATCAATGCATGATTGTGTGATATTTATTCATCTAATGACTAAACTTCCCAAAATTTAACACATTTCCAAGTAAAATTCTAGGAAACCTTATCTAACTAAAAAACATAGTCTCTGTACCGAGATGTGACTAGACAATACATAACATAGTATTCATGAGGCTTCCCACAACTCAAGCATTGGGTATATTCCCTATATCCTATATTTAATCAATTCTCAAAGGATAATAATACTTAGATAGACATATTCCATTCTAAAAAGAAAAACCTTTTCTTGAAATATAACAAGATAAAATTTTTGAACAAAAATTTTGATATATGTATCTTGGGATAAGCCGAGCATCCTATATATTCATGATCTAGCAAAATCTTGATCCCTAGGATGTGACTGGCTTATCCTGAATCCTTAATATTAAATCAGTTGGACAACCATGCCCTCCTGTGAGAGAATACATTCACCTCATTCACAATTAGGATAATATCATCCCCACAATGTACTCGAAATACCACCATCATCATATTGCTTATCCACAAAATTTGTATCCAATGGACTGACTAAAAACAAAAGAATTGGCTTCTTGATCAAACTGGATGTCCCAAGACAATGATTCTTCCTTAATTCCATAAATGGATATCTTAATCTTACGCACTTTTTTTTCTTGACTTCTTGCTATGAAAAATAATCTCGATAGAGTTCAGCAAGCCTAGTGATGATAAGATTTACCCAGAGTCGATCACTTATTTTAAACTTTTGCAAAATAACTACCTTTAAGGTTTCCACCTTCCCATCTTCCTAACATTTTATTCTTGTAGGTTCACTTGTGCACAATAGGTTTTATCCCACATGCAAGTACACAAGACACCAAACTTGGTTTGAATACATCGAATCAGTTTTTATATTTATAATTATAAGTCGAAACTAAGAGTCTTTGTCTTGGAATTCCTCGTTGTAGTTCTTGGGATTCAATTTATGTTTCATTTGGGTTTCACTAAGTGCTACCCCAAAACACTAACTTTCCACGATGACTTGTGATGCTCCCAGCATGACGTGGGTCATTTATTTTCTAGTATAACTGACATGTGAATCATGATCCTCAGTAATACTCCCACTACCATGAGGTAATGTATTATCGATATCAGGTTATATTCATTCCTATACCAGTATTCCAGTAACACCATTAATATGATGTTTCATTTTAATAATTTATAAGTCTTGCTTACTCCCGTGTATGTTGTTTATCATATAACACTTTTTCAAGAACAATACATCGTGTTAATAATGTCCTTCTTTTCCATACGATCATAATACAAACTACTTAAGAAACGTTTGGGATATCAAACCTAGAGGCATACTTTCATACTTAATTACAACTATCTTGGCTCCCACAATCAGCACAAGTGTTGGGTACTCCTAGAATTGAACATTCCTTATACTGGGCTTGCACCCATTCCAATGTTCCATTAGAGTTCAAATATATCTAAATGGAATTCGGTACAAAATGTATATAGTCGTCGATATATAAAATCCCAAAAAGAAACTTGCAGTCCTGAATAACCTACCACGGATCTTATCATACCTAGAAACATTTTTATCATTCTTGTTACTACACAATCACGTACTAATGTGCTTGTTGTAGGCAACTGGAATGTAATCCCAACCTCCAATAATAATTCCTTAACATTCCCAAGAGGTACACACCCATACGATTAAATTGTAGGGTTTGGATTAGTTTATCAGCCATATGCTCATAACTTCTTGATCGGACTATTATAGAACCATAAAATTGGAACAAACCATTCCTAACACATCTTTGAAGCTTTAGCCTATACCCGTAAAGGGCTACTTGGTCATTTTACCTTAAAATTAGGATTCGCAAACTAGAAGTGCCTTCATTTCTAATTAACATAAATGCCCATTCTAAACAAGTCATTGAATTCTTATTAGAATGAAATCTCTTAAACATAAGTGCCAAAATTGTGTCTGGTTCACCAAAGAAGAAATCTTTCTCTTTTAATGATTGTCCATTAAAATTATCCGTGCCATCATTTAGCAGTAATGGTGAGACAAATTTATAATATGTAAATTATTTCCAAATGTACCAGAACGGATAAAAGATATTTCAATTTGGATAAAAAAAAATTACAGAACTTATCGAATATTTATTCTGAAAAAACCAAAAAAAAAATATTTTTCTTTCAAAAATAGGTACATTAAATAATTTTCTAATAATATAGTTTCATCCCCACCAAATATCTAAAATATATAGCTTACTTCTTAATAATGTTGTCTTTATCTAATTACCCTTTATTAAAAACATCTTTTTATAGCAATTGCTCGGTTACCCGGAACCTTTGCAGCAAGTTACAATCCTGATTTGTCGTTCCCGAATGTACATACCAGGTTATTGTATACTCGACCATAAATAATGCTTTTACTTAGAGATAAATCAATTTCCATGTGTTATCTTCCTTATAAATCATGGAAAAAAAAATACAATGCCGCTATAAAAAGTTCGAATTACTAGTACTGAGAATACCGACCTTTCAGATATTTCCCTACTACCGATAAGTATGAACTTTCCTTCACCCAAACTATTGTGCTTGATACTTAACCTTTCCCTCTTACTTCCTTTTCAGGAGATAATTAAAATTCTTCATAAATAACTAACACAAAAAGGGTTCATAAATTCTCATCGGTCAATTAAAACATTCTTATAGAGTTTCTCTGATGGGGGACTGAACACTTGTAACATAGAATTACCATGTATTTTAAAATATTGTGATTCCACGATTAAAACAATCTGAGTAGGGGTAAATCAAGCTGACACAACGAATCAATTGCATCACAATTTTAAAATACTAATGATAATATAGGATTAAATAAATTTATTATCCTCTAAAGTTAGAATAATGTCCAATTACATTTTTAGTCTTTAAAATTTATTCCATTTGATTAACGCCATTAAGACTAAAACATGTGGTTGAATAATGAAGCCATATCGAAATATAAGAATCATCATTGAAAAGAGACTTTCAATTAAAAAAAAAGCAACAATTAACATTTTGATTGAATTAAAATTAGCTTCCCTCTATCGTTATTTCAAAAATAATCTTACCATCATCATAAATTCTTATGAAAGTAAATTTTCTTGTAGCGAGCTTAAATTTCTCTACTTAAATTAGACAGACCTTACGTCTTTTATTTATATTATTCAGATATTCGAGGAAATCTTTTATCCAATATAATTAACTAGTCAACAACTTTTGGTTCCGCAATTAATAACAGTGACTCTGTTGGGGAGGATATCATTACTAATGTTTAAGTGTTATCCATCAATTCATTCCATTTAAAATTAAATTTGTATAGAACTTCCTCCTTGGGAGGACCAAACACACTAGATATTAATTTCATGGAATTATTACTTAATAATTTTGAGATCTTCATGATGCTTTGATAAACTCCCTCCATTGGGGAGAAAAGCAAGTAATTCGAACACGAGGAGAAATCACACAACAATTTCTAAAATACGGATGGACACCGCGGGTTTTTGTATTAACCCATGACTTTGGGACTAAGAAATTTGATTTTGGGGAGAAATGAAAATTTAATTAAATTGAAGAATTTTAAAATTTGGAAAGTGAGATCCAAATATTGAGGACGTTATAAAGTATTTTGGATAATAATTTTGAGTGCGCCATTGATTCCGGATGGGTCGAGATAGTCGAAATGACTGTCCTTGGGTTTTATTTAGGTTTCGAAATATTTTTAAGTAAGTTTGACTCAAATTGGAGTAAACGAGTCATTTAACGTGTGTACTATTATTTAAAACTGGGATTTATGTTTTAAAGGCTTAAGAGGCTTACTAATTCAGCCTATCTCATTTGTGAGAAAGAGAGAGAGAGAAAAGCCCTAGAGAAAGAGAAATAAAGAGAGAAAGAAGAAGAAAGGAAGAAAGAGAGAGGAAAAAGCTTGGAGGTTTCCGGCTAATACGCGATCCCGAGGACGATTCAACCTCTATAACTTCGAGGCAAGTGTTTAATCTAGCTAAATATTTCATTTCATAATTCGTGGATATAAGAAATGGATTTTTGGGTTATATGTCAAAACCTAGATTTTTGGGACTAAAACTTGAATTTGATGTTTATATATGCGATTGATGGCATTTAAGTTGATGAGATGAGATGTAGGTTTGGGTTTTGATGTGAGGAATATGATTGAGATTGAGGATTGGATGATAATATATGGGTGTTTAGAGAGTATGGTTTTGGTCAAAAAATGGAAAAGGGAAAGATATATGGTATGGCCGATCGACCGCGGCCAGGGGACCGGTCGACCGCGCCCTAAGGTAAAAGCCTACTGCATTCTTCGTAGGGAAAACTTTAGAACCGCGGTCGACGGGGGGTCTGGTACCGGTCGATCGGTCCTCTATTTTTAGCCCAAGAATAGGGTTTTCTTTTACCCCTTTTCTTTTGGGTTTTATTCTTAGGGGTCTTCCTAACGGACATACTATGGAGGGTTATGATATAAAGTTAAGGGATTTGTGCCTTTGGAAGAATAGGGGCTTTCGAACCTATGTTAGAAATGGATTATGAGGGTATGATGCCTCTTTTAGTAAGGAAATGATTGTGGGACTAAATGATAGGCGGATTATTTTATATGATGGTGGTGGGCTGTCATGAAATAGTTTGTAAATTGTAGAGATAGTCCATTTTTACTTATGTGCATTGGAAGTCAAGTGGTATTGCGGTATGTGTTTTTGATGATTACCGAATATAATTGTTATGTGTGTACTTCTAGCCGAGATAGTTATTACCCATTTGTGTGAAATTAATAATAGATATCCCGAGGTATGATGATGGATATGTACGTTCGATGTTAAGGTTTCATAGGAGCAATTGAATCGTAGGAAGAATCGAGAACGATTAGACTGTACTATCAACTAGCATAGGTTGGGTTGTGATGTTCGTCGGGAAAGTTATTATATATCTATGTGTGATTAATAATGGAGATTCCCATATTTGATGGGATCATGGGATAAATATTGGATGAAGCTTGAGGTTTGCAGACTATTAGTTAGGTGTATACCAATAGTCGAAATTATTACTAGATATATCGATGTGCTTTCGGATATAGATGGGATGTGTAGTGATGGTTACCTACAATAAACTTTGGGTTGATAACCTTAATGTTGGATATATTGGAAGACTATTCATATCATAGGGGTAATGGATGAATATGCTTCAAGTGAGGGATCGTATTTATATAACGACTTAAGTTAACACGCTTGGAACCACGGCTTGTATATTGAGGATTATGTATACTTATAGACGGGTTTATAAATTTCATACATACGGACGAGAGATGGTATATATATATATATGTGTGTGTATATATATGTACATATATATATATATATATATGCACTGGTATGTATATATGTGTGTACTTATGGCATGAATATCTATACCGTGTTTGACGGTTTGATTATATGATGTGATCATATGGATGTATATATTTATAGTGTGAATGATATATATATACTTATGGGGCGATGCATACCCAGTATATGCTATCATGGGAAGTTGCGCGATGAGGGTGTGCCCCTGGTTTGAGGAGCAGGGTGTGGATATTCCCGAGGTCATAGTCGCCCATTATTATTTTTGTGATTTTATATTTTTGGGGGTGAGAAGTCTTGGGTATGAGTCGTTATCACTTTCCAGTTAGGAACTATGACCGTTTCCCATATGTGATGATTGATTTTGTCGCCATGGCGGTGTTATAATAGTCTGATAGGTGGTGACCCCGGGAGAAAGTGAGTAATTCTTGGAAGATGATAGCATGGTGCAGTATTTTGGTATCCTATAACCTTTTATGTTATGTGTATTTCAAAGTGTACATTATGTGTATTATGTACACGTGGTTATAGGAATGAATTATTGCTTATATATATTTAGAGTAAATATATATTTATATATCCTATAGGTGAAGAGGATATGGAATTTCTATGCCGTACATCTTAGGTGATTTGGTGTACTAGTTTATTAGGGTCTAAAGATCGTACTTCGAGACAATTGCGATTATATCGACCTCAAGAAGATTAGATAGAGATTATATGTATGTTCTTCGATATAATACTCATTATTAAAGTAGTTGCAGTAGTATGATATATGTAGATGACATGATGGATCCCTATGATCGACATTGTCAAGGACTAGTGTATCGGGGGCGTTTCGTGTTTGGATTTTTCTTTGCGAGAATCCCCATGCACGAAACGTAGTGCAATATTGAGAGTAGAGAGAAGTTTTGTCCTTTGTATTTGTATGTATGTTGCTTAGAGAATAAACTCTTGTATTGAAGCTTAATGTTAATGTGTGACGTATTAAGACTTATAAATGGCTTAAGTTAATAATTGAAACCACTAGAGACTAGTAAGGCCTATATGTGTATATATATTTTGGTGGGATTATGAATGGAAAGGATTATTAGGTTATGTCAGGATGGCAGGTCATGCGGGTATAGGTCGTGCATATTGTAAGGTAAGTTGTCCTTATATGGGTGGGATAACTTAATTAAGGATACAGGACACACCTAGGTGCGCGCTGCAGATGAGAGGTGAGTTTGGGGGTTTCACGAGAGTGAGACTCCAATTTAATTATGAAATAGTGCATTTATATTTATTATGCACGGTTAACACACTTGCTAAATATTTTTACACCTCAGGCTCTGACCCATTTATTTTTCTCTTTTGCTATATATATATATATATATATACTATTTACTACAGGTGTCCCACTGCATGGATACCGGATGTTTTTCTATCATCAGTCTTGGGAGGCGTAGCAGTTGCGGACTGTTGCGAAATTTTTATTGTAGTCGCTTTCTATTCCTTTGAAATTCTAGATAGGATTCATGTTGTGTATCAGGTTTATACCTAAGATCTATATGTAGCATTTTTTTCCGTATGGATGTTGTATTGTCTGTGACCCGACAGCTTATTCGGATACCCTTTTTATTTATGTGTTTAGAACTTATGTTATCATGGTACTTGTGTACATCATACCTTTGTTAGTAGTTGTTTATTGTTGGGATATTATACATTGTATGTTTTTATTTAATTTTGGCATCCACTTTTAGAGTGTTGGGTAGTTATCCTTATTTATTTTTGGTTCGTCAGTTGATGCTAAGAGTTATCCATTTGAGATTCCTATTTTATTTTAGTATAGGGATAGCCACCCGTTATTATTTAAAGTGGGGTGTCACAGATGGTATTAGAGCATCAAGTTCTAGTGTCTTTAGGATCTGTATGGGTTTTTTGCGTTCCTCCGCAAGCGTTCTTGATGTAGAGCCCTAATATTAGGATTGGTGTGTTCACTATGCTTATCTTCTTCTGCGATGTGTACTCACTTGAACGACATTCTGACACAGTTGCTTTCGTCTCCGACGTCGCTAAAATAAGTCGTCCAGGAAGGGGAAAGATGGGAGATGCAATACCCATAACAGATTTTGGGTACGCTTTGACTGGAGGTATTTTATTTCCGTGACTCAGGCGGAGATAAGGAGAAGATTTTTAGAGGTGACTCGAGGTGATTTAACGGGGTTCGAGTAAGAAGGAGAATTGACTCGAATGGAGAAGTCAGTGATCGATAAGGTAAGTGTTGAGGATAAGTGAATTGTGAAGTCCTGGGGAGGTTTAGATTGACGAATTAGTCAATAATTGTTAAGAAATCGATGTTGTTGACTTTTACCGAAATGAGATGTGGCATGACTCCATTGTCAGGAGTTTAGTTTTGATTAAGAAGGGAGTGAGAAATTTGGAGACTTAGGTTCATTGAGTAGGACGGAAGGAGTTTTTAGGGGTCGCAATATCTCCTTGTCCTTCAGGATGGTTAGGAAGCATTTTCAGGAGGATGTTTCTTTGAGGAGAATTAATTCTTAGAGAGAAGGGCTTGTCCTGGAAAGAGTAGAGGGACCCAAGGATGAAGGGAAATAATTGAATTATGTAAGTATAAGGTAGAATACCTTTCTTTGAGTTTAGGTCATGCTTTGTGCGGTATTGGGAGCGTCGCATGTATGGTATAATGAGGAATTCTCCGCCATAACCATAGTGTTTATAGAACTTTCTTAGAGGAAGGAGCAAGTAAGTACGGCCTTTGTATGGCATCTTTTGGGATAATAGACCATCTCATAATGAACTAATAGAGACTTATTCTATTGAATTCCAGAAGTGTGATCTATTAAGGTTTGTTTAGTAGTGGGCATAAGGATATTGTTCTATTGATAGGCTAGGGATAGTAATTGTAGTATTCTAGTAAAGGAAGGACTTACTTTGTGGTAATGTTGTAATGTAAAGGACTTGTATAACTGAGAGGTTCATAGTTTATCAGATTCATTATTAAGTAGGGAATTTAGCTCATGGTTGTGCTAGTTTTGAGAACTAGGTATTGGTGAGAGCACTGTATTTGTTGGGGCTTTGGGTCGAGAACATAAGGTGTTTGATTGGGTGTCAAAAGACATGAAATTGTTTTATATTATATTGTTATATAGGCCTTATGGTAATATTTATGATTCGAAAATCTTTTAGAAAACCTTAACCCTGGTTCAACTGATCTCAATCCCCGACATAGCTGCACCGTAGTGTATTGGGAGGGTTCCTTATTTGGATTTTGCTTGCGATACCTTCCCCGCATGAATGTAGTGAATGTCAGGAATTGAGAAGAGTTCAACCATTGGAAATTTCAAACTTTTTATATACCTCGTACGCTGCTATAGAATAATTTGTTAAGGAGTTGTATTACAATTTTGAGGCTAGTGGAGTCGGGTAATGTTTTTACTAGTTGAGCTCGGGAATCGGGTGTATGGGGCCCTGGTTAGCTAGTATGGCTTTAAAATTATATGATTCGATGTGAGAAGTAGGAGAGATAGGTGTAGCGATGTTGAGGGTAGATGTAAGAACTAGATGAGGTTCAGAGTCCTAGGCATAACTCAAATTTTGAGGATAAATTTTTTATAAGGGGGAAGTCTGTAATACCCCGTGACTTTGGGACTGAGAAATTAGATTTTGGGGAGAAATGAAAATTTATTTAAATTGGAGAATTTTAAAATTTGGAAAGTGAGGTCCAAAAATTGAGGACATTATAAAGTATTCCAAATAATAATTCTGAGTGAGCCATTGATTCCGGATGGGTCGAGATAGTCGAAAGGACTGTCCTTGGGTTTTATTTCGGTTTCGGAATATTTTAAAGTAATTTTGACTCGAATTGGAGTAAACGAGTCATTTAAAGTGTGTATTATCATTTAAAACTGGGATTTATGTCTTAAAGGCTTAAGAGGCTTACGAATTCAGCCTATCTCATTTGTGAGAAAGAGAGAGAGACAAAAGCCCTAGAGAAAGAGAAAGAAAGAGAGAAAGAAGAAGAAAGGAAGAAATAGAGAGAAAAAAGCTTGGAGGTTTTCGGCCAATACGCGATCCCGAGGATGATTCAACCTCTACAATTTCGAGGCAAGTGTTTAATCTTACTAAATATTTCATTTCATAATTTGTGGATATAAGAAATGGATTTTTGGGTTATATGTTAAAACCTAGATTTTTGGGACTAAAACTTGAATTTGATGTTTATATATGGGATTGATGACATTTAAGTTAATGAGATGATATGGAGGTTTGGGTTTTGATGTGAGGAATATGATTGAGTTAAATATTGAGGGTTGGGTGATAATATTTGGGTGTTCGGAGAGTTTGGTTTTGTTCAAAAAATGGAAAAAGGGCAAGATATCTTGTATGGATGGTAGACCGCGACCAGGGGACCGGTCGACCGCGCACTAAGGGAAAAGCCTACTGCATTCTTCATAGGGAAAAATATAGAACCGCGGTCGATCAGGGGTCTGGGACCGGTCGACCGGTCCTCTATTTTTAGCCCAAGAATGGGATTTTATTTTACCCCTTTTCTTTTGGCTTTTATTCTTAGGGGTCTTCCTAATGGACTTACTATGGAGGGTTATCATATAATGTTAAGGGATTTGTGCCTTTGGAAGAATAGGGGCTTTCGGACCTATGTTAGAAATGGATTTTGAGGGTATGATGCCTCTTTTAGTAAGGAAACGATTGTGGGACTAAATGATAAGTGGATAATCTTAATATGATCGTGGTGGGCTATCATGAAATAGTTTGTAAATTGTAGAGATAGTCCCTTTTTACTTATGTGCGTTGGAAGTCAAGTGGTATTGCGGTACGTGCTTTTGATGATTACAGAATAGAATTGTTATGTGTGTACTTCTAGCCGAGATAGTTATTACCCATTTGTGTGAAATTAATAATAGATATCCCTAGGTATGATGATGGATATGTACGTTCGATGTTAAGGGTTCATAGGAGCAAATGAACCATAGGCAGAATCGAGAACGATTAGACTGTACTATCAACTAGTATAGTTTGGGATGTGATGTTCGTCAGGATAGTTACTATATATCTATGTGTGATTAATAATGTATATTCCCATACTTTATGGGATCATGGGATAAATCTTGGATGAAGCTTTAGGTTTGCAAACTATTAGTTAGGTGTATAGCAATAGTCAAAATTATTACTAGATACATCGAGGTGCTTTCAGATATAAATTGGATGTGTAGTGATGGTTACCTACATTAAACTTTGGGTTGATAACCTTAATGTTGGATATATTGGAAGAGTATTCATATCATAGGGGTAATGGATAAATATGCTTCAAGTGAGGGATCGTATTTATATAACGACTTAAGTTAATACGCTTGGAACGACGACTTGTATACTGAGGATTATGTATACTTATAGCCGAGTTTATAAATTTCATACATACAGACGGGATATGGTATGTATATATGTATATATACATATATTGATATTTATATATGTGTGTACTTATGGCGTGAATATCTATACCGTGTTTGATGGTTTGATTATATGATGTGATCATATGGATGGATATATATAGTCTGAATGATAGATATACTTATGCTGTGAAGCATACCCGGCACATGCTATCATGGAAATTTGCGCGATGAGGGTGAGCCCCTAGATTGACGAGCAGAGTGTGGATATTCCCCAGGTTATAGTCGTCCATTATTATTTGTGTGATTTTATATTTTTGGGGGTGATAAGTCTTGGGTATGAGTCGTTCTCACTTGCCGATTACGAATTACGACCGCTTCCCATACGTTATGATTGATTTTGTCGCCATGGATGTGTGATAATAGTCCGATAGATGGTGACCCCGGGTTAAAGTGAGTAATTCCTGGAAGATGATAACCTGGTACAATATTTTGGTATCCTATAACAGTTTATGTTATGTGTATTGCAAAGTGTACATTATGTGTGTTATGTATACGTGGTTATAGGAATGAATGATTGCTTATATATATTTAGAGTAAATATATATTTATATATCCTATAGGTGAAGAGAATATGGAGTTTCTATGACGTACATCTTGGGTGATTTGGTGTACTAGTTTATTAGGGTCGAAAGATCGTTCTTAGAGACAATTGCGGTTATATCGACCTCAAGAAGATTAGATAGAGATTCTATGTATGGTCTTTGATATAATACTCATTATTTATGTAGTTACAGTAGTATGATATATCTAGATGACATGATGGATCCTTACGATCGACATTGTCAAAGAGTAGTGTATCGGGGGGTTCCTTGTTTGGATTTCGCTTTGCGAGACGCCCCACGCACGAAACGTAGTGCAATGTTTAGAGTAGAGAGAAGTTTTGTCCTTTGTACTTGTATGTATGTTGTTTAGAGAATAATCTCTTATATTGAGGCTTAATGTTAATGTGCGACATATTAAGACTTATAACTGGCTTAAGTTAATAATTGAAACCACTAGAGCCTAGTAAGGCCTTTATGTGTATATATATTTTGGTGGGATTATGATTGGAAAAGATTATTGTGTTATGTTAGGATGGCAGGTCATGCGGGTATAGGTCGTGCCTATTATAAGGTAGCTTGTCCTTATATGGGTGGGGTAACTTAATTATGGATTCAGGACACGCCTAGGTGCGCGTTGTAGATGAGAGGTGAGTTTGGGGGTTTCACGAGAGTGAGACTCCACTTTAATTATGAAATAGTGCATTTATATTTATTATGCACGGTTAACACGCTTGCTAAACATTTTTACACCACAGACTCTGACCCATTTATTTTTCTCTTTTCTCTCTCTCTCTCTCTCTTTGTATATATATACTGTTTACTACAGGTGTCCCACCGCATGGATACCGGATGCTTTTCTATCCAGAGTCTGGGGAGCCGTAGCAGTTTCGGACTGTTGCGGAATTTAGATTGTAATTGCTTTTTATTCCTTTGAAATTGTAGATAGGATTATGTTGTGTATCGGGTTTATACCCAAGATATATATGTAGAGGGTTTTTTTTTGCGTATGGATGTTGTATTGTCTCTGACCCGACAGCTTATTCGGGTATATTTCCTTATGGGTACCCTTTTTATTTAAGTGTTTAGCACTTATGTTATCATGCTACTTGTGTACATCATACCTTTGTTAGTATTTGTTTGTTGTTGGGATGATATCCATTGTATGTTTTTATTTAATTTTGACATCCGCATTTATAGTGTTGGGTAGTTAGCCTTATTATTTTTGTTTCGTCAGTTGATGCTAAGAGTGACCCAATTGAGATTCCTGTTTATTTTAGTATAGGGTTGGCCACCCGTTATTATTTAAAGCGGGGTGTCATAGTTTTGTTTGCAAACCCTTCTCCCAATTAAAATTTAAAACTTGAGGGTATTACAAAATAATTATTAAATTCAAATTTATCAAAATAAATCAATGAAAATAAATTAATTTCGTGTCCGAATTAAAATACCCGGTCTCACTATTTTAATTTTAAAATCTCATAATATCATGATAAATTTCCTCCATTGGGGATGAAAACCTATGCTAATACGGGGAATGAATTACATAACTACTTAAAATAAATCTAAGATCGATATCATTATTTCAAAAATTTGTGATACCATGCTAAACTCCGTCCGTTGTGGAGGAAAGCCAAAGCTAACACAAGGAGAAATCACATCAATATTTTAAATGAAATTCGAGACCAAACTTAATTCCATGATAAATTAATTACATGATTTATTCAATTTCAAAGGAATAAATATTTTATATTTTTCAGAAAATCGTGGTCTAGGCCAGGTCATAAAATTAATTTCCATATTATACATGATTAATGTGGGTTCCTAATTAATGAGATTAATTCCCACATGCAATCATTAACATACTTAATTAAATGGCATAACTATAAACCAATCACAAAAATATGCAATATAAAATAACAAGGAGACAAATGTAACAACCCGTACCTTTTGGGGATAATTAAATTCCATAATTTGGTGTAAATTGGAATTTGGAGGAATTTCTAAAAATAGTAATTTTTGGGATTTTCAAGGATTAGATGATTTTCGATGGGTGTTGTATTTACTTTTGGGATTAAGTAAATGAATTGGAGTATTTTAATAATATGTCGCCATTGGGTAAAGCGACAGAAGATGATATTTTAATGGGAATACCGCATTTATTTGTTTTGGGTTGAAATAGTGATTTGCGGTCAAGTACCTCGGATGAGAATTTCGACTGCGCCGTGAGTCTCGAAATGGCTGAGATAGTCGTAAAAGAGTGTTCGATTGTCGAAATTGAGTTTCGGAGAATTTTAGAGTTAAAAAGGGATCGTAATTGAGTAAGCAAGTCGTTTTTAGGTTTTAAGGGTATAAACTCTTTTCTTCCTATATAAAGAGGGAGAGGAGTAAAAAAAGAAGGAAAATAGAGAAGAGAGATAGGAGGAGAGAAAAAGAGGAGAAAAGGGTAGATTCCGGCCAACCTCCGCGGGATTCGACTCGGGATCGTCGGATTATATCCACGAGTCAACTATTTACTTGCTTTATTTATTTTGAGCATAAATCTCATATAGTAGTTTGGTGTTAACAAACCCTAAAGATTTTGGGTTGGGTTTTCATGGATAAAATAGGTTTTCGGGAGTTCAAATGAATAAACCCCAATATTTTCCTAATTTGAGAAATTTAGGATTTAATTGAAATTAATTGGTGATTTCGAGTTCTAAGACGTTTAGAACCCTTATTATATGTGTATTTGTAGTTGGTTTAGGTTGTAGGATGTCGGGAGAGGCGAAAAAAACTTGGGGGAAGCTTTAATGGCCGAAAACAGCTTCTCGAAGAAGAAGCTGTCCCGGAGAAGAAGCTGTCCGGCATGGTCGATCGATCGACTGGCAGAGGTCGATCGATCGATGACTAAGGGTCAATTGATCAACCCTACAGGAACTTTGACAATTTTTCGTAGGGTTAATTGGATGAGATAGATTCCAAGTCATATTTATTCGAGGTTATTTAAGTGATCTATTAAAAGTAGATAGCCCTCCAATTAAGGAGTTTTAGGAGGGTTAACTGATGGTTTTAAATGTGTAACCCTTAAATTGTATTTTCGAGGAAAATAGATAAATTGTAGAATTTGAGGGTTTAGGGTTCCTAAGTTAGGGTGGGGACCTCTAAGTGATTATATGTACAAGATATAGTCCTTGGGTTCATGGAAATGAAATCTTTGACCTACTAAATTTAAAGTTTCCCGGGAAAGAATAATCCCTGGAATATATTAGTGGGAATTTAGGCCTATATAATTATGCGTATAGAAAACATAATTATATTGATTACTGTTGGGTAAATCCTATGGGATGATTAGGATGAAATTTGGAATATTGATATATATTCACTTAGTGTGAGGGGGTATAATTGGAGATGTCCACTAAGTCCTTAAATGAGAATAAGGTATTTATTAGTTATCAAAGTAAGGAAATACTTTGGGTATAGTATCATGTGTATATGAATGCATGATTATGATTCTTTGAGAGAATCTTTGGGATTATTGGTCATTGCTAGATGTGATTGGAAATTATGGCCATATATATATTCGAGGAGGAATATATATATATATATATATATATATATATATACTATGTGATAAAAGTATATATATGATATACTATGTGATAAAAGTATATATATGATATGATGTAAATGACTTTTGAAAATGAACCAAAAAAAATGAATGTTTTCAAATGGAAAGAGAAATGATTTTCATAAATGATAATTTATGTATACACACCTCTCTAAATCGCTATCATTAGGGAAGTTGCGCATGTAAGGTGAAGTCCCCTGGCTAATGAATGCAGGGGAATATAGTCCTACGCCATATGAGCGATTATTGTATGTTTTCTTCGCTGGTGAGGTAATTATGGGTGTGGTTATGACTCTCCCGCATTCATATGGCCGCATCCCGACGTTTCGGTAGGATCCCAGGTTGTCTTATTTGATAGGCCCTAGAAGATGATAGCAATTTAGGGGCGCGCCCAGTGGGTAAACTCGGAGGGGCGGTCTTAGAATCGTTATATGATATGAAATATAACTATTCTCAATAATGTGGGACATTATTGATGTTAAAGCAATTTATGATAATAAATTGGCTTTAAATATATTTCCTGGATGGAAGAAGGGAAATGGGATAAATGGATTGGCTTCGGATACACTTCCCGGATGGAAGAAGGGAAATGGAAGCATATGGTATGAAAAAGCATTTTTCTGATAATAAAATTGGCTTTTAAATACATTTCCTAGATGTAAGAAGGGAAATGGGGTGTTATAAAATGGAAAAACATTTTTATGATAATAAAACTTGCTTTAATTACATTTCCTGGATAGAAGAAAGGAAATGGAAAGTTTTGAGATAAAAATGAAAATAAAGTAAACCTCAGTCTGGGAGATATATCCGGATGTGTATTATAAATATGAATATCGAGTAAATGAATTCTCATTCCGGGAGATATATCCGGAAGTGTAACATGATATGTATATAAAATGTAAGTATGTTATTTATATCTTTACATAGTATGTATATACGTTGTGTACTGAGGGTCTAATGGATCTCGACGATCAGCCTTGCCACGTAGTAGTGTATCGGGGGGGTTCTTTGTTTGGATTTCGCTCTGCGAGACACCCCACGCACGAACATGGCATAGTGTTGAGACTGGGGAGAAGTCTATCCCTTAGTACTTGGGATAACTAGGGTTGTTAGAAGATTGGGTAACAGACTAGTTAGGCAGGGTAGCTTGACTAGGGTATCTTATTGGGATGCGCTAGGAGTGCACTATTAGAAGAGAGGTGAGGGGTATCTCGTGGAAGTGCCATACCAAATTTAAATATGAGATAAAAAAATTTCTTGAAATAAGGCATTTATGCACTTGCAAAAAAATTTCACAACTCGGGCTCTGACCCATTTCTATATTTTCCTTTCTTGATATATATATAGGTGTCGAGACACAGGGATGCCTGGATGACACTTCTTTCGAGTCAGACGTCAGCTGCAGCAGTTGTGGATGCATGCAGGTTCTCGATAGACGCTTCCATTCTTGTAATCTAGATAGGAGGTATTGTGTATACATTCGGGTTAATAACCCAACAGCATTTAATTATTCTTTTCTTCCTTTTAGTGCGGCATTCAATATGGTTGTATATTTTGACCGGGTATTCGATTATTTTATTTCATTTCAGTTTCATTCAAATAAAATGTGTGGATGTTTTTATTATAGTCATTTAAAAAGAGTAGTTAAGTAAAATTTTGACGACAGCCTAATAGGTTATTAGTAATTAAAATGGATTTTCGACAGTGATGCTAAAAATGATCCATATGCGACTCCGATTTTAAATTGGTACAGGAGTGATCGCTGGGTATTTTATTAGGCGGGGTGTCACAACAAATTTCCTCACCATTATGGTCTACACTGAAAGAGGTAGAGTCCCAATGTGACAACTCTACCCATCCTTATTTGGTCACAATGTGTCTATCCCGATATTCCTACTGTCCCATGAATATAGAAATCTCAAGATTTGCACCTGAAAAGGTCCTCTCGTGTATTCAAAAAAAAATCTACTCGGCCCGTTTGAATTGTTGGAAAAATGGTCGTACGAATAGTGGCATTCGAATGAGCTAATAATGAGTCGTTCGAACGGGCATGAGAATGGAGCCATGTGTATTCCTTCCTATCATGCAAAATTCATCCCAAAATGAAGAACACCGTTCGAATGGCTGAAACATTCCTTCAAATGGATGCGGACTGGAAATAAATCCTTCTTTGATCATCAACTTTTTGGATCTGAATCTTTTTTAAACGTGCCATGTTTGATGATAATCGGCCAAATAAAAAAATACCACAAAACAAAACAAACACCCTCCCAATACTCATATACATTGATCGATCAATGAAAATAAGGAAAACACCTAATTATACAACCAATTGAATCTAATAAGAGTAACTATGTAAGGATAAATTTTCAAATAGTGTCAATTTGTATGTATTGGAATTATTCTAGACAAAAACCAATTTGAGTCATAGATAGATTTTATCTTGCCACGATTCCCACATAGTCTATGACGTGTTATTTTAAAGACGTAGCGGCCAAGCTTCAAGGATAGATCATGATGTGTTTATTGGTGCACGTTTCACGTCTTCATATCATATTGCATTTCGAGATACTCTCAGGTATGAACGCATAATGTTCATGGGACTCGAAAAATGTTTTAAGGATGTTATTTTGTTTAAAAATGATTTTAAAAGATTAAAAAGGTTTTTAAAAGGTTTTAACTTTGTTTTTTCTGAGATAAATATGTTTTAGAGTTTTGTAAATCTTTCCCTTGAGTTTTAGAGGATCAAACGACATTTAGTGTCATTCAACGACATTAGCAGGTCGTTCTAACGACATGTGTATCTCGTTCGAACGAGATGTGTAGAGTCGTTCCAACGACAGGTTAATATAGTTCTAACGACTTTTCGACTTGAGAATTTTTATTTAAGGTAATCTTTTCTCAAAATTTTGAGGGGTGCAAAACAAAAATTATAAAATAGAACCTATACATTTTTTTGCACTTGATTACAAAGTTTTTTCATGTTAAAAACATCCTTTGTGTTTCAAGATCCAATATTTCATATGCATATTCTATAGAGATCTTGGTTTAGAACCATCTGGAGTTTGTTTATCGCATTGAACATTTGTTTTGTCGAGTCTTGAAGTGAAAAAGCGGTGGACTCCGTGTTCCTAATCGTAGGTAGTTTGCCAAAGTTGCTCGGTGGATACCAAGACATACTTGAACTTGTATGTTGTGGACCTTGCGTATGTGGACTTCTGCCTTGCACAGTGGAGGAGTGGTTAAAGCATAGAAGAGTGTCAAGACCAATAAGGTATTGAATCATTACGTAAGTCTATTTTCTGTACTTCGTAATACCATATCATAGTGATTGTCCAGCTTGGGTCGTCCGAGGTTTTTTCCCTTAGTGGTTTCCTCATACATCGACATTGTGTATTTTCTGAACTTGATTTATTTTACTTGCTTAATAATACTAGATGCATGTTTAGTATTAACAAGATAAAATTGGGTTAAGTAAAATTGGTTCACAAGATTGGTGCATATTAAAATTGAAAAAGTTTGTCAATGGATTTTTTTTACCTAAAGCACACATAGTAAAAAGGGACCTACAAATTTGTATCAGTTATAGAAGCATTTTTTTATACGTGTGATCCCGTGTGCTTGTATGTATGACTTTCAAAATTTTTGATGATTTTAGAAATCCTATTTTTTATGTCAATAATTATGCTTATTGGAAAATGCGAATGAAAAGTGCACTTAAGGCTATTAATGAGGGTGTTTGGGTAGAGGTAGAAAAAGGGTGGTCACCATCGATCACGATAGATAGAGAGGCCAATAGTTTACAACCTGTTGAGTCATGAACCGAAGACGAACATAGACTTTCACTTTAAAATTCCAAAGTTTTAAATGTTATTTCCTCATCTGTCACCTCGGAAGAGTATAATCGCATTATGATGTGTGAGATGTCGAAAGAGGCTTGGGATGTTCTTACACTTACTCACGAGGGAACTAGCATGGTTAGGGAATCTAAACTTCAAAACCTCACTACTAAATTTGAGATGATTAAAATGTTAGATAGTGATATGTTTGATGAGTTTTGCACTAGATTGTCCCATATTATCAACTCATCGTTTAACTTGAGAGAGAATATACCCAACAATCGAGTCATAAAGAAAATTTTAAGGTCGTTGCCTAGTAGATTTGATCAAAAAGTGACCATTTTAAACTCCTTGGGTACGCTTTAATCAATGAAACTAGAAGAGATTGTAAGTTACTTACAAACCTATGATCTTGACATGTTTACCTCCAAGTAAGTGCCAAAGAAAGAAAAGGGCATTGCTTTGAAACCCCAAAAAGAGGAGACTAAAGTTTTGGATGATGATTCCGACATCTAATTAGAGGATGTAGCTTTATTGGAAAAGAAGTTCAAAAAGTTTCTTAAGTTCAAAATGCAATCAAAATATCACAAAAGACTTGAAAAATTCAAGAACAACAAAGCCTATCATGTCCCTAAGAATCGAAGTGAGAATTATAAGAGGGATGAGTCGGATAGGTGTTTTAGTTGTGAGGTTTATGCCCATAAGGTAGCGGGAGAAATTCCTCCCACTAGACTTAAGTTGAATATCAAGAAACCGATAACATATAAAAGCAATAGTGAACTCAAAGAGGGAGAGAGTCCCCCCACTCAGTGAAACTTTGTAGCGTTCATGGCATGTCATGTGAGCGACAACGATAATTCTTCTCATGAAGATACTCATGTGAATGACACTTTCGGGGACTTTTTATATGAATCTCAAGTGAGTGAGGGTGAATCTAGTGAGGAGGGGGAGATATATGTGAGAGAGTTGCAAGTTGCCTTTAATGATTTGTATGAGGAAGCGGTAAAGGTGAAAAGGAAAACTTGAAGTTGCAAACTAAGTTGAAAGAACGTGCCGTAGAAAATAAGGATGCATTGATTGAAGATCTTAGGGCATGGGAGACGACTATTCGAAAGAAAATTGAACGCGTTGAGGGTGCGAGAGATAATCTTTATGGTTTGATGGGGGATAAGAAGAAAGAGATTCTATAGTTTGAAGAGTCTAGGCATTTTCTTGAGTCTAGGATTACTGAGATTGAGGAGAGATTAAGAGACTAGAGTAAGGTGAAGTTTTATTTGGAGGATAAGTCGAAAAAGTTGGATAGGATTATAGGCACCATCCAAATTAAGGATGATAGGTGTGGTATAGGCTTCGATGGTCGTATTTCACTCATTCTAAAAGACAATAACAACCGTGTGAGAGAACCAACTAGGAACGTTAGGAGAGTCCACATTTAGGTCATATTCCTCATCGTGTTTACACTTGCACTCATTACGGTAGGAAGTCTAACCTTAGACGTTATTCTTATGACCTTAAAAATGATCCTAGAAAGTTTAAAAATAAAGTTGTTTCAATTCCCAAAAACCCCATGCGTCATTACGCACCTACTTGGGTTAGTAAATTGGACTTAGAGGCTTTAGGAATTAAACTCTATTACTTTTGTTTGGTTGCACATGATTCTTATCATGCTATTTATTATGGATAATTGTGTTAGTCATGTTTGTCATACACCAGTCTTTACTTCATGATATACATCTTGCTAGTGTTATGACATGTTTATCTCTTTGTATTATATTTTTTCTTTTATTGAGTCTTATTTGAGAAAAATACAAAAAGATTTTATTTTGACAAAATTTTTGAAAATACAAAAAGATTTTTGGTTCCATATATTTTTTAGAAAATACAAAAAGATTTTATTTTGGGGTCAAAAATATTTTTTTTGAAAAATACAAAAACGTTTTTGATTTAATTTTTGTGTCATGGGTATACATATTTCATGTGGCATATTGGTGTGCTTGGACCACCATCATTTCATTATCCACGTGGCTAGGACATTTGGTCATAATAATTGATGTTTAGAATTATCTTCACCATTTATTAATGGGGTTATTTCGAAGTTATTTGGATTCGATTTTGTATATATGCCATCGCACACATGCACGAGCTTACATGTATGTTTGACTTCTTATGTATATTTGAGTTTTTGAGACGTTCTGCTCTCAATTTTGTCATCTATGTATAATTAGACTTAGGAGGAGGTGTGCATGTAAAAACCGTTGTCGTGAAAATAGATATTTTATATTTTGAAAAAATGATGAGTGTTCACGTGAAAGGTCTATGAGAGTATAATAAACTCGTTGTGAAAGCCACTGTTAAAAAGAGCTTGAGAAAAAATTGAGGCAATAAGAAGAAATATATGCCAAAATGGGGCTAATAGGATTTATCTAAGGTGAGAAAATAGAAACCTCAAAAGAGCTAGAAAAGGAAATATGAATATATGAGGATGTTTGGAAGGAAAAAATTACAGCGTGTTTACACCACGAATCCTAATGTTGAAAAATCGTATCATGATGCTATTGTTTGTAGAATCGTTAAAATTTAGGATTTATGTGCATGTTATTGGTTTAGTTCATTTAGCTAAATATATTAATTGTAACATATGGATAAAACTTAGTTTGATGACATATAACTATCAATTAAAGATTCTTGATTATTTCGATGTGTCCAAATTGTGACTCATTTGTTGTAGTTCATGCCCATTCATTCAATATTCATGTTTGAGTATATTGTTACTATGTTAGCATGAAACTCACATTTTTAGTTTTGAGTCTGTTTTGCTACTATTTCATATTTCCAGTTGCTATTTTGAGAAAAACTTTTCACTAGGAAAATACTGTATATTTTTTGATTTGGAAAATAAAGTTTTTTGAAGTCGTTCAAATGAATTCTGGATGTCGTTCAAACGAGATAGCCCATGTCTTTAGAAGAGTCAATCGCGTGACACTAGTAACGAGATGATAAAAGTGTCAGGTATAGTCGTGAAATAGTTTATTTTTAGGTCGTTTCTCGATTTGCATCGCACAACACCTTACTATTTTGGGTCATTACTTGGATAGATCGAACGAGACCCTATATCATTCAAACGACAGTTCATTGTCGTTCGAACGACCTGAGTTGACTTTTTTTACTCTTTGTTCTATTTTTGTACCTGCTTCGTATGTATTATGATATTAAACTGTTTTGGTACATCTGGCTTATTTTGGACAGTTTGTTTGCAATCGATTTTAATTCTTCATGATTGATTTTTACATTGCATTGTTTTGTTCAGTCACATCATTCCTGATTTTGCTAATTAATTGTTGTGACTGTTTGTTAGCTACCGTTTGGTATCTTCTGAATATTATTAGATGTCTATCCATGTTTATCTAGATATTGTTCACATGATTATTCTCATTCTAGATATTTGGTACTTTGTTTATTTTTTCTCCGGTTGTCTATTCGAGACAAAAAGGGGGAGAGATGGTATATGATGTAGGGGGAGTTTTATTTGATGAGCACATATGTTTTGACATGTTTTGATCATATTGTTCACATATTGATATCATTGATTTGAGCTATATTCAAAATGAGTATACAAATTGATATCATACATTTTTCTCACATGTTTATGAAATGGTTTGTTTTACATATTGGTATTTCATAAAGTTTTATATTATTTGTACCTCAATAGTTCACATGTTTTTTTTGTGTCGTGTGTGTAGTGATTATTCATAGATTGGAGATTTTGCGATTACATAACATGTAGACAAGTTTATGTTGTCGATTCGATAATTATTTACTAGATCGTGTCCTGTATTTTCTTTTTGGGTTTATGGGATGGGATTTAGGTCATTCGTCTTGACGACCCTGCTTAGGCATTTCACTGTTTTGGTTTTGTCATGGAATATCCAAAGGGGCAGATTTGTAAGGACAACTTTCCAAATAGTATCAATTTGTATGTATTGGCATTATTCTAAACAAAAGCCAATTTGAGTCATAGATAGATTTTATCTTATCACGATTACCACATAGTCTATGAAGTGCAATTTGAAGATATAACAGCCAAGCTTCAAAGATATATCATGTCATGTTTATTGTTACACATTTCACGTCTTCATATCATATTGCATTCTGAGATACTCTCAGGTATGAACGCATAATGTTTTACGGGACTCAAAAAATGTTTTAAGCATGCTATTTTGTTTAAAAATGATTTTAAAAGGTTAAAAAGGTTTTGTAATGTTTTAACTTCATTTTTTCTGAGATAAAGTCGCGTAGATATTTCCCCTGAGTTTTTGTAACAACCCAGACTTTTGGGCGACTATTTTATATTATTTTGCCTGATGGGCTATTTTATAAAATAGGAAAAGTTGGAGTAAATATTATTTCCCGTGAGATTTAGGGATAATATTTACTTTGTTTTGCTTATTTACCGTTATGAGAAGGTAAATAGCATTATATTGTGATATATTGCATCGTGATATGTAAAACGACGGTTATGACCTATGCTTAAAGTTGGGTATAATTTATGAAATAAAATGAAATTGGAACATAAAATTTGTTCACATTTTCCCGAATGCCAAAATAGGGGGTGCGGTTGTTTTTAGAATAGTCAAGATAGTCAAAATAAGTGTCAAGTGGTATTTTTGAGATTTGGGCACATTTTGTGGTTTATGTCTCAATTATGTGGATATGAGTCATTTTAATTCTGTATTAACACTTAAAAGAGGGGAATTGTGTTTTAAGACCCGGTTTAGTCTCCCCACCCTTTTATTTTCTTAATCTTGTGTTAGAAGGAAGAGAGAGAGAGAGAGAGAGAGAGAGAGAGAGAGAGAGAGAGGAGAGAGTTGGGAGAAATGGGAGAAAAGAGAGAGAAATGGAGATTTGAGACTGGATTTCGTTGCTACTGGAGGAGGATCTGAGACTACAACCTTGAGGCAAGTTTCTTACTTGGTAGATATTGATTTAATGTGATAAATTGCATGTGTAGTTAAGTTTTGGAGATTTAAACCATAAATGGGTTTTTGTAGATTTTGGTGTTTAATCCCTTAAATCTTTGTTTTGATTTGATTTGAGGTAAAAATATTAGTTAGTGATGGTGTAAAAATGATTTGGGAACAATTGTTGTTGTTCATGTTGGGAGAAATCAAAGATTTGGGGTTTTTGAGATTTTAGGGTTTATACAACCCGTAGCCCAAACTTGGGTTTTCTACAGGACCGAATCGATTAGGCCCTAGGGGCGAATCGATTTGGATAAGGGGAAGGTTACAGGTCTGGGCAAGCCAAATCAATTCGGGTTGGGGCCGAATCGATTCGGCTATTACATAACGTCAGGTTTGGCTCACCGAATCGATTCGAATTTTTGGCGAATCGATTCGGAAGGTTGAATCTATTCGGCCCAAGGGGCGAATCGATTCGGTTACCCCATTTTTGTGAGATTTTCCTAGTTTTATTTTTAGCCCTTTTCTTTTATGTCCAAAGTTTAGGGACATTCCTTTGGGAAGTAATGGGGAGTCCTAGGGGATGTTTTGGGTAGACTAATGTCCTAGGATAAAATGTGACGATTGGGTTTACCTGAGGGCTAGTTTGTATAGGTTAATGTCCGTATGATATAGGAAGTTAACCAAAAAGTTTATTAGAGATTAAATGTTAATGTTGGGATTTTCGGGAGTCTATCATTAATGAAGATTCATTTTTATGTTTCATGAAATTGTATGAACCTTTGGAGGTTAGTTTGAGTCTATGGCACTTCGGGTCTTAGGTCATTAATAAAATATGACATTAAGAATAAGAAAGACATATGCTAATATGTAGTACTAAATGAATAAGTACAAATGATTTGGAGAACGTAAAATTGGATGTTTTCAAAAGGAAAAAGTAATGTTTTTCATAAATGTTAATTTATGATTACACACCTCCCTAAATCGTTGTCATAAGGGAAGTTGCACGCGTGTGGTGAAGCCCCCTGGCTAATGAATGCAGGGTGGATATAGTTCCTAGGTCATATGGGCGTTTATTGTACTGCGCTGGTTAGGAGATTCTGGGTGTGGTCTTGACTATCCCGCAGGCATATGTCCGCTTCCCGAAGTTTGGTAGGTTCCAGGTTGTGTTGTTCGATGGGCCCTGAAAGATGATAGCCATTTAGGGGCGCGTCCAGTGGGGAAACCCGGAGGGACGGTCTTAGATATGTTAAAGCAATCAATGATAATGAATTGGCTTTAAATACTTTTCCCGGATGGAAGAAGGGAAATGGGATATATGGTTTGGCTTCGGATACATTTCCCGGATGGAAGAAGGGAGATGGAAGCATATGGTATGCAAAATTATTTTTATGATAATAAAAAGGACTTTTGATTACACTTCCTGGATGGAAGAAGGGAAGTGGGATTTTATGAAAAAGGATAAAGCATTTTATGATAATAAAACTTGCTTTAAAAATGTATTATTCCTGAATGGAAGAAAGGAAATAAAATTTGGTAAAGAAGGTTTTGAAATGAGATTAATTGGTAATAATTTGATAAAATGAATTTACCATCTATGCATATTCCTAAAGAAAGAAATAGGAATTGTGCCCCTAGGTTGTGGATGGATTTATTTTGTATCCCCTTGCGTAGCATAGATGTGACCTCGCATGCATACATACATATACATATTAATTCCGTGCTAAGCATCTAATGGATATCAATGATCAACCTTGCCTTAGTAGTAGTGTATCAGGGGGGTTCCTTATTTGGATTTATCTTTGCGAGACACCCCCCGCATGAATAGGGCATAGTGTTGAGACTTGGGAGAAGTTAGCCCTTAGTACTTGGGTTAACTAGAGCATCTCATGCTATTGCACTAGGTTGTGCTTTTAGACTGAGAGGTGATAAATATGATGTTAATTGCGAGAGAATTACGCACTTAACTATCATTCATTTTAGTCACATGGGAATCATATCAAACCGGGCCCTGACCCGTCTATATTTCATTATTTTTGCATATACTCCTTGTCGTACAGGTGCTCTACTGCATGGACACCTGTATTTACATATCCATTCCAATTGTCATGGAGCAACAGCATGTTGTGGATGTTGTAGGATATTTGTTTTAGATGCCTCTATCTTTTGTACTCTAGATATGTTCAGTTTATTTATTCGGACGTGTTTCCCATGCACTGCACTCATATATTACAATGTAATATTTAATGTGTAATACTCGGTGTAACTAATTGTATTGGTCTGTTCACCGACAGCTTATTCGGTGATTATTTATCATATTGCCATTCTTTATCCGTTGATTTTTGATATCCACCGTTTTTGCAAATGGGATTGTCTAAGTGTTTTTCTTTTATTTACAAATTTTCTTTGACTGACAGTCCGTTTACTAAAATGATTGGTGGTTATCTCGTACTATTATTTTAATCGGCATGGATGGTGAGAATGGACCATCTATGATTCCTGTGATTATTAGAGTATTGGGCTCGCCACCTATTATTTTAGTAGGCGGGTTGTCACATTTTGGAGGATCAGACGACATTTAGTGTCATTCAAATGAACTTAGCTAATGACATGCATATCTCGTTCGAATGAGATTGCAGAGTCGTTCTTACGATATATGATTAATCCTAGGATCCATGCATCATATAAACAAAATAAGTGGCCATGTTATTAGGAAATATATCAGAAGAACCTACAAGATAAAGTGGGTTAAAAAATCCACATATACATTCTATTTTATACAAACTATGATTTGGCATTCATATGGATAAACCCAATATGATTCAATCAAGATTGATGCCTAAACCAGGAGCTCTGATACCAATTGATGGGATTACCCTTTGAAAAATGTTTTCCAGAGGCTCTTGACCAATTGTGAGTGAATCAAAATCAACTAAATGCATAGAAAATTTTAGACATGGAAACCAGGGTTTGTGAGTCCATACATTCGCGGATCTTGTTATTGATTCATGAAGAAAAGTCAAGTTGATGTAGATTCCGATCTAAAACAACTCTTTGTCTTAAATATATGATTATTTGGTGTGAGAAGAAGGGTGTACTTATTTATCAATTGAAGAGTTCGATGAATTTCTGGAGAATTTCTTATCTTTTCCTCTCTCTTCATTAACCCAGTCTTATCTAACCCCTCTCAACTTCCCATATTTATTTAGTGGTATACTAAGTAATAGTATTCCTTAACTTCGTACTTAAAGGGGCATAAGGGTATAAGAGGAAATTAACAAAATAGGTCTCAGTGATAAATAAGGACTGTGTTGGGGATCAAAGGCTAATAACTAAAAGAGGCTTCCAAATAGAAAAATGAAATTCCAAATTACTCTCCCGCAATTTATTTTCTTTTGCATTTAAGCGTAACTAATTCCTCTAAATGATTACGACTTCAATTTTGATTACTCAAAATTACCATAATAGAAAGGCCTAATGCTTGCACCGTTGGATGGAACATAATATTATTCCTCGCATAAAGCGTACAATAGACCAATATATCGTTAATTCATATTCACCAATATCTTATAAAAATTCATTTATCTCGAATTTAAAATATTTTATATCTCCACCGGATTATAAAATCCATTCGTCATGTTTACTAGTATACTCAAAACCTATAAGTTTATCATGAATAATGGTGATTGAGGTTCAGCTTCCTCTGTGGTGGTTGTACTGGCTATAGGTTTACTAGTATACTCAAAACCTATAGGTTTACTAGTATACTAAAAACCAATAAGCATTCCCCTGTGGTGATGGCACTGGCTATTATGGTGATTGAGGTACAACTTCCTCTAACGCTAGATTGATCGTTGTCATACTTGTCGTCTACGGGTGTTCACCATCTAAATTATAGTAAAAAATAGTATATCCCTAAACGTATAAGTAAAAGATTACAGACAACTAAATATAAAACCCACAAAGTACCAAATAACGCAATATGGAAAGGTGATGAATTAACTTGAGACCCTAAGACACTAAAACCTGGAATGCTCTCACACCAACTATGACATCGTATATTATATAATGATAGGTTGATCAAATCTAAAATAAATAATACATTAATTGATACATTTTAATACAATTATAAGAAACTAACAATAAAAAAAGTGTGTAATGTAAATGACTTTATCATTAATGAAGTTGAAGCTTAATAACATTTGATTCAATCACCGACATAACTAAAGTCTGACACATAATAATAACATTATCTCATCGTAATCCCAACATCTAAAAATAAATTTACTATATTAATCCGATGCAACAAAATGTAAATATTAGTAAAGGGAATGAGTACATAGACACAATACCTACATCCTATAATCGACAGCAAATGATGGAATGGAAATTGAAAGATCAGGGCTCAGGCGGGATGACAACCTAGGTCTTGAAAAGTAAAGTTAACAACAACGTTAATAACAAGTCTAAGTAGAATAAATTATAAATTAATTTGTCTACCATATTACTACATATCTTCCTCTAGTGTTTTAGTTATTTTTAGGTTTATCGCAACTAAAATGACCCTAGATATCTCATGAATCTAAATTGGATCCCAAGTCATCACATATTTAAGTATTATTCATCCCGATTGAATATAACTAATGGATCCCAAATAACACTAGACTAAGTATCACTAATGTATAAGTATATAAGTAAAGACAATCATAAAATATACTTTTAACATAATTATGGTCCCAGCCATGTACAAACCATATAACGGCTCCATTCAATCCTGCACATAATGAAAGCCTACCCTATTTCTTATGGACAACTCTCACATCATACTAGGTATAGTTATAGGTTTTTCCAGCCCTATAACCCCAAAGCATTGAATAGGATAATCATTATTCCTTCACACCAATAATATAGCCTCATACCTAAAGATATATGAAAGAGTTCCCTTGTGTTATCCCAATGGGATAACATCAGTATAATAGCACATAGCACTCAGGATAAAATGATCAGTGTATAGCCCGTCTCATCACCGGGGTACCAATCAACATCGTATGCGTCCCATGAGGATATTCTCTCTAGTACGTAATACCATAAGGACTCAAGACTAAGTATGTTTAAAATAATCAGGGTATAGCCCGTCTCATCACCGGGGTGCCAATCAACATTGCATGCTCCCCATAAGGATATTATCCCTAGTACGTTATTCCTTGAGGAATCAAGACTAAGTATGTTTCACATCACATTATAAGATAGTAAACCCTATCATACAAAGGTCACTAAGTCTTAACCAAAAGCTCTTCATCTACTAAGTTGCATAAAGTTAGGTATTCAATCCCAACATAAATTTTAAAGCTTCAAATCAATAAGATTCGTATACTTCTACATGGATAAAGAACCTTAAATTTATCCTAACTATCCCCAATTTCCAAAGCCAACCTAAATTAAGATGTACACCAACTTTGAGCAAAATAGTGATGTTCGAGCGATTTATTGACATCGGTCGATCAATGGGACCAGATTTCATCATCTTCGTAGTTATGGGATTGGAACCCCCAAACCTCCATTAACGTATATCTAGCTCCTCAAACTAGAATTTAATTCAATCTCCTTAATATATTGTTGATGTAGTATCATTCCAAACCTATAACTAACAATTGTATACAATTATAACATTATGAAAGGGCTAATGTCCAATCTAAGTTAAGAATCATAGTTTTAGATAATCCATCAAATTTGATTTTTTTTAGAGAAGATGATAAGACCACAATTTAATTAATAAGAGGAGAAAAAGAGCCTTTCTCTAGGGGCTTACAAGTAAAGCATATAATAGAGAAGCCTTTAATAAAAGAACATAAAAATATAGAAATAAGACCTCTGTAAGGTCTAGCTTTAGATGCCACAATTTTCTTTTCATGGATGTCCCTAATAATATCTTTAGTCTTCATCTTAACTCCATCAAAATTAGCCCAATATATAACGTACCAAATCTTCCAACAAATGAAGTTAAAAATAATCTTACAAAGTAAAGCACGTATAGAATCCCCACGTGAGTTAAACCACCAAAACATGAGGCGAGATCGCAATCCAGACCGTTGAAAATTCAAACCCATCAAATTTTCAAAAAATTTCCACACAATAAGTCCATATCACTCATAAAAAAAATGATTCCCATTCTCTTCCTTAGTAAGAACACAACATCTACATTTTGATACTATAGGAATTTTAATATTCTTTAAATTCCTATTAAGAGGAAGACCATCGTGAAGTAGACTCCACATTACAATGGAGATTTTAGGAGCTATCCAATTATCCCATATCATAGTAAATGAGAATTGTAAGGAATGTTTGTCTTTTACCACCTCCCAAGCCTTTTAAGGGAAAATTCATGGAAAAGCCATCCATGATCCAGGAGGTAAAAAAGATTTGAGTCAATTATATCCCCAATAGCTTGCATCCTTTTCCATGTCTCATTAGAAATTGAAGGAAGATCCCTAAAATTTAAGTGAGCCATTTTTTTGTATTTGCAAGTCATATATTGAGCCATTAAAGAATTATTTTTAAGAATATGAACCCAACACGAAAAAGCTATGCAAACATAACGTAAATCTCACACCCTAAGGCCACCTTCTTCTTTGGATGAGAAATAATATCCTGTGCAATGTAATGATACTTCTAGACATCCTCCCTACAACCCCCTAAAAAATGAAACAAATTTTGTAGAGCTTTGTACAGAAGGAGGCAATAGGATATAACGCTACAAATAAATACTGGACCACATAAGTAAGCACTGAATTTAACAGATTTAGTCGACTAGCGTGATTGAGATGAACACTTTGCCAACTCTTAATTATTTTAGTAGCCTTTGATGATATAAGTGTAAAAAAAGAACTTTTTTTCTTTCACGAAATAATGGAACGCTGAGGTAGATCATAGGTAAATGTTTTTGCATGAATGTAGAGTGGTATGCAACATATGACGATGCCTTGGAGATAAAAAATCTGAAGTGATAAAATTACTTTTTCTCTAGTTGACAAGTAATCTTCAATGTTGCTTGTAAACTATTAGAAATGACATGAAGTTTTTAACAGATTTTGACTGACCTTTAAGAAAGAATATAATATAGTCAGACAACCACTAGGAATTGAGAAATGATAAATATCTCTTTGACTCATAAGATTATGAATGCCATGGGTGAGCACCATAACTACTATAACAAAAAATTCGGTGAAAGCGGGACACCTTGACGAACACCACGAACCGATTTAATGAAACCACAAGTTTTTCCATTGAAAAGAATATAATACCAATAGTTTGATAGCAATCTCCAAATCGTGTCATAAGCCTTTAAGACTTTGATGATGAAATACCAAGAAATTCGATCATAAGCTTTACTCGTTTCCAACTTCACAACCCCATTAGGGGCACGAGATTTTTGGTTGAGTTGAGACAAACAAACTTGAGTAAGTAAGATGTTGTCCATGATAGATCTTCCCTTAATGAAAGCTACATAAAAAGGAGAAATAATCTTTGGAACGAAAGTCCCAATTCGGTTAGCTAATATATTTGAAATAATTTTTTTTGAAAAATTCAAAGACTTGTAGGGCTTAAATCATAACAAGTTTTAGGGTTTTCAATTTGAGAATAATCATAATATTAGTATCATTCCAACTTATTGGAATGTCCTTGGCAAGAAAAAAGGATTGAATGGATTTAATTAAATCAGTTTTGATAATATTCCAACAAATTCGAAAGAAAAAACAATTAAACCATCTCGACCCGCAACATTATATTTGTCCATGAAAAAATCACTTCTTTGATCTCCTCATCAGTTGGAACATTAGTAATAATGAAATTTTCATTAAAATCCACTATTTTTGGAATATGTTTAAAAATGTTAAGATCTTTTTCAAAGGTATAATTTTCTCCAAGCAATGTCTGGAAATGGTAAGAAACATTTTTTTCAACTTACTTAGGATCTGAAACCCAAAGGCCTTCCTCATTTTTAATCCCCTGAATCAAAAGTTTATTTTTGTTCTTCTTGACCATGGAATGGAAAATTTTCGTATTAAGATCTCCCTGTAGAGCCAATTTAACCCGAGCCTTTTATTTCCAAAAAATTTCTTCAACATTAAGTTCTTTATTAAAATTTTCTTGGGCAAGATTCCAAGCCTCTCTATAAATGGGAGGAGGATCGAGATCATAAATAGCTTCTTGAAGAACCAAATCTTCTTCTGCTTTTTGAACATAAGAGAAAATATTAGAAAATAACTCCTCGTTCCAAGCAGATTGAGCAGTTAAACACTCTTTAGCTTAGAAGAAAATAAGGTCGTAGGATTACCCGAGCATGAAATGTCCCAAGCAAACTCCACTATTTTAAGAAAAGTGTTATGAGTAACCCACATGTTCTGAAAATGAAAAAGGTTAGGAAATGAGTCACTTTGAAGTCATAGATTGAGAATATGAGGGGCGATGAAGACAATCAACAGAAAAAATAAAATCATACATCATTACAAAGGACCCTATAAAGTATTTCCTAAATTTTAGCCTCCCCATCTCTATTGCTACACCAAATGTAGTTATATCTTATGAAAGGAACCTCTTGTAAACCCAAATTCCTCGATCACACTAACCATGTTTATTGATGGAAGATTTTCATCGAGTGCCTTGATCACACTGCCCTTCAAGTATTCATTGACTTATCGAGTATCATCCAGATATTTTATTAAACGCCTCAGTTAGTTTCACCTACATAAGAATTATTCGGATATATTTTAGTGATGGTCAATTTTCACCGAGAACACTTATCAAGACTGTCATTTAAAGAGTATCTATTAATATAAGGATGTATGAAGATTATTCACATCTTTAATTTAGACAAAGAATGGAAAGATCATTAACATCATTCATCCAAACGGAGTTAGGGAAATCATTCAAATATTTCAAAAAATAGGCACTACAAAATTACAGACTTCAAAAATATTTCCAAAATCAAATGATTATAATGTTCATATGACAAAAGTTCCTAGGGTGTAGGAGCTGAAGGTAGAAGACAAATAAATTCCCTTCACATTTGTATGTGGAGGTCTTTGGTTTTCGATTCGATCGGAGGCTAAGGCTCAATAATTACCCCATGATATTCAGCATAACCATCTTAATCCACACATAAAAGAGAGGGCATCGGATCTTCATTGATCCCTTTACATTCAGTTGGGTCAAAGTTTGATAGGTCAACATCCAAATGATAAATTTTCACCCGATTTTAAATTTTCACTCGATGTTTAAAAGATATTAAATTTTTTGCAGCCCCATATTAGTGGAAGATAAGAAGGACTTCATATACCTAAACCTCATGAGAAGAACTAGAACCTTCTCGGCTCAAATAGCCTCTTCATTTCCTTGTTTTTCTGCTCCATTTGTCTCTTTAAATCAATTTTCTTCTAATGGTTTTTGCCCACTGCATCAATTTAAATGGTGTTTTCCATCTAGTCCTTTTTTTTGTATTCTACCATTCAACCATTCTATGTTCAATCTTTTGTGAGAAAGAAATTAAATCTTCAATTAAAGGAGTTTGTTCTATTTCCCTTTCTTATAAAAGGTCATTTTTGGAGCTCTTACTTTTTATTCCTTCTATTACACCTGTTACTTTCAATGAGTCCTAATTGGTATGTTCTTTAAATTCCGTTGATTCCTTTTCTATTATCTCTTCCTATATGGTACCTTACATTAATTTCTCTCCAAAGGTGTTTCCTTATTTTATCTGATAGATCTGTTTGGGTTTGAAACCCCCAATAATTCCAATATTCTTTGGTCTACTATCTTCCCCTTGCGAAATTCCTTTTCTATTTGAAATGAGACATTGATCAACACTATGTCCCATTTTATAACATGAGGTGCAGTACTTTGGAATGGGATCTAGATTATTGGTTTCCAAAATCCATAATCTCCACAAGTAATCCATATTCTATTAGGCACCTCCTTCAATGCATCCAATTCTACACAAACTCGAGCCATACTTGGTCTTGAAACATTAAATATTGTATTGTCCAGCTTGAGAGGGGTACCTGCAGACTGAGCTAATGAAAATAGGGCTTCTTTGGCAAACAAATGAATTGTGAGATCTGGAAATGATATCCATACAGGAACTAAAGAACTTTCTTGGTCTGGCCTAAATCTCGGAGACCATTTAAAAGTCCTCATTGGGCTTCTTCCGATATACCGCTGATGATCCACTGATCATGCATCCATAATCTAATGTAATCTTCTTCAGAATGGACCTTTATGAGAATATGTTTATGATCAAGAAATCCTAGTTGCACTCCAGTTTTCAATCCAAATGTCTCAAAGTTTTTCCTAACAAACTCCATAGTAGGTTTACCTTGTGAAAACTTTCCCACTAAAGCATATTTTAAGGGTAAGGAAAGGGATGCTATCTGATCTTGACTGAAAGAAATGGAGGGTTCACCTAGATATTTACTTAAAGGCTGAATATCTATTGGTTGGGAGGAGATATGGCCTTTTAAGACATCTGCAAATAATTCCATCCCATTATTTCAGTCTTCTCTGATAACTGGTTGTTGTTGGCCTCATCTACTTCTACTATCTTTGCTTGTCAAAACTGTTCTTCTTTTTTATGAGCCTTATCTTGTTCTTAAGTCTCTTTGATGATAGTTGGAGGTGTTTGATAAGGGGGTTTGGAATGCTTCTTCATACTCATTATCAATGGCACACAATGGTTTAGAAACTAGGTTCTTATCATAATTAAGAATAAAATTATTGATTATCTTCAGTATAAATTTTTGCCATGTATATACAGGGGGCTACAACTATTATTACTAATGGGTTTCCACATAAAACACACCGAATGTGCCTCGTCATTTAATCAGCAAATTTCAGTAACTTTTACATTGTAAAAATCAGTGTTTATTTGGATGATCTTTTCTGTGAAATTGTGTAGTTTAATTTATTCTTTTCATGAATCCTAATTTCAAAATGCTAAATATCAATAATTTCTCGTCTTATTACACCTATTATGTACATATGCAGATCCATGACAACGAAGCGTCGGCGTCGATTGAATATGGGTGATCTCATAGTCAAGGAAAGACAACCACTCACAATCCCAATAGAAGACGATTTAAAGAGGTATGGATCAATAACCCAATTACAAATTCATGTTTGTTTTATGTAGAATTAACGTGATTGCTCCCTCTCTCAATTTTATTATTGCGAAAATCAATTGATTATGTATGTTATATGTACGTATACAGATACATGGTAGGAAAACATTGGCGTCATATGAGTATGTGCGATATCATTACCGAGGAAAGAACACTTGAGAAACAACCATTCACAACACTAGTGAAAGACGATTTAGAGGTGCATATATTAATATCCCACCCGAGTGAGGTGTTGTAACCCCAACAAATGACCCTAGAGGCACCCCAGTCAGACACGTCACATCGCAACCCAAGGGTTCTTGTTTCTTTATTTCAGAGCCCTATATGCCAACAAACCCAATATATCGAGCAAATTAATGATCTACGAGAAAATATTAATCCTTCACACAATGACTCGACTTTAGATGTTGAGGATCCCGCAGGTATATCATATGTTAGCAATGAACTTTTTTATCACACTCGTTTGATATTATATATCACATAATAATAGTTTATCGAATATTTGTTTAGGTACAGAGAGTACCCCGACTAATGCGAAAAATGTTAGAAAAGCTTCCAGACCTTGGATTGAATGGAATAATAACAAAAAGAAGATACTAGAATGGAATGAGCTTTGTCAGCCAGTTTTTAGGCTTGAATTCAAATTGATGTCGCAATTAGGCTACTATGTTAGGAGTGGAAATTTGTTTCCATTGACAATGTTATATTGGACTGAGGCGAAAAATGACACTCTTGAGGGTATTTGGAATGAAGTGAAGGTAGTTCATTAATTCATTTTGATTTATTTGTTTCGTTATATATGAGTTTGTTAAATTTCTAACCAATTTATTAATTCAATATTTATTTGTTTCATTTTAAATTTTACGGAAAACACAAATGCACCAGAAGGTTTTAAACCAATTTTCTTTGCAAGGATGGGAGTTGCTTGGAGGCAATGGAGGTACCGATTAAAGATAAATCACTATGAAAAGTTTCAAACCGATGAAGAGAGATTGAAAAATACGCCCCCTCGAGTCGATAAAGTTCAATTGAATACTTTAGTGAAGTAATGGGGTCTAAGGAAGATAATTGTATGGCAACTCATTAAGTTTAAGATGAGTCTATTTACATTTACTTCATTATTAACATCAAATTTATTAATTTCTCTTAACTTTTTTTATAAGATATAGCGAAGCAAAACTCGATGAACCGTGAAGGTGAATGTGCTTACTCAAGGACTGGGCGAAAGCCACATGCAAAAATTACCAAGGAGGTTAGAATTATGGTATTATAAACACTTATAATTTTTAGTCTAATAAATATTAATATATACATATTTTTATTAGAGGGTAGAGGCAGGAATGCCCGTTGACGAAATCAGCATGTGGCAAGCCACTCGGGCTCTCAATAATAAACCTTTCAATGTTGAAGATGGGTCATTAGATAGAGCGGTATGTATATATGCTAACTAAAGCCATTCATTAATTTATAATATATGTTTAAATTAAATTCATTAGTTTTTAATATATATTTATTTGGTAGACAATGCTCGAGAGACTACTAAATGACCTACCAGAAGAGAAGCCAAATGATCCCGAAGCGAGGAATGAAATTTTTAAGGATGTTGTAGGACAAGGAGTCCGTGATTATACTTTACTAAAGGGAGTAGGCATTAGGCCAACATCCACACGAACAAGTTCCTCTCTTGCATTATTGGAGGATATTAATCAACTTAAGAAAGACGCAGAAGATTGAGAGGGTAGACCTAGACAAGTAGCTAAAAATCGAGAGGCTAGACATCGACACGAGCTAGAAGAGTTAGAATTTCATCACCAGCAAGCACTCCTACAGATGAAAACTGACATGAGAAGTGAAATGCAGAGTTTGTTTTAGAGTATTATCCCTAATCATGCTTCCATTACCTCAACGACACATACCGACTAGGTAATGACACATCTTTATTTTATTTTTATATATGTATGTGATGAATTGTTAGGTAGCAGGATATATGTTTGGGATATTTTGCTCTTAGTTTTTTACAATGTTGTGGTTGTTTCTAAAGTTGTTTTTGAGTTGATTAATATGTTTAACCAGGTTGGTTTTCATGAATAAACAACGGAGACTCTGCCGAATTTTTAAAAAAATATTAAGTGTTTAAAAGTAAATAAAATGAAGATATACAAATTTGATAAGTTTTTTAAATGTTTTCATCAATAGAAATTATTAAAAAAGATTACTTCTTTGTTTATGGTAACTTACACCGAATAAATTTTATTTCAGGTCGAAATCTTTTGTGAATAAGGCAAGACACATTTTGATGGAGATCGTTTGCTTCAAGATTGTGAGTACGTATTCTAGTGAGACAGGTTAAGTATTGTAGAGATATTTAGTTTGGTGGAGTATTAGGTAGGATACATGATGGTGGTTATTTATCTCTTAGTTGTTTACAATGTTGTGGTTGTTTCTATAGTTGTTTTTGAGTTAATTTTTATGTTTAAACAGATTGGTTTTCATGAATAAACAAAGGAGACTTTGCTGAATTTTTTTAAAAATATTTAGTGTTTAAAATTAAATAAAATGAAGGTATACAAATTTGATAAGGTTCTTAAAGGTTATCATTAATAGGAATTATTAAAAAAGATTACTTCTTTGTTTACAATAACTGACACTGAATAAATTTTATTGCAGACCAAAATCTTTTGTGGACAAGGAAAGACACGTTTTGATGGAGATCGTTTTCTTAAAGATTGAGAATACTTATTCTAATGATACAAGTTAAATTTTGGTAGAGATATTTAGTTTGGTGGGCACAATGTTGAAATTGTTTATTTTATCTTTGTATGGATTTAATTTTAAATGAATGGAAAATTGTGTTATATTTGTTGAAATGGGATGCCAAAATTTCATTTATTATTTTTAAGAGTTTTTGTTTAAAAGTATATTGAGCATATTATGGAATGGGTGAAATTTTAATTTTGGCACAAAAATTATTAAAGACGGATTTTTTGCCGTCTCGAAAGGATTCCATAAATGAGGACTTTTTTAGACGGTTAAGTTAGCGTAAAAAAAAAATCTTTTGAGACGACATATACCGTCTCTAAAAAAAACTTTAAAAGATGATTTTTTAACCATCTTAAAAGGATCATGTAAACAATATCTTTTGACACGACGCATTTCCTGTCTCAAAAGAAGTTTTTGAGATGACTGCTGCCGTCTCAAAAAGCTTTTAAAACGGGGTTCTAATACTACGCTCCTTTGCCGTCTCAAATGGCGTCACAAAAGGCTTTTGAGACGGCCAGAGGATTTTTGAGGCGGTTGGAGCACCGTAGTAAAAATAAATTTTTTTTGTAGTAGATAATGTACCAAATCTTGCAACAAATGAAGTTAAAAATAATCATACAAAGTAAATCACGTATAGAATACCCACGTGAGTTAAACCACCAAAACATGAGGCGAGATCTCAATCCAGACCGTTAAAAATTCAACCCCATCAAATTTTCAAAAAATTTCCACACAATAAGGTCATATCACTCATAAAAAAAATTATTCCTATTCTCTTACTTAGTAAGGACACAACATCTACATTTTGATACTAGAGGAATTTTAATATTCTTTAAATTCCTATTAAGAGGAAGACCATCATGAAGTATATGCCACATTATAATGGCGATTTTAGGAGCTATCCAATTATCCCATATCATAGTAAATGAGAATTGTAAGGAATGTTTGTCTTTAACCACCTCCCAAGCCTTTTGAAGGGATAATTCATGGAAAAGCAATCCACGATCCGGGGGGTAAAAAAGATTTGAGTCAATTACATCCCCAATAGCTTGCATCCTTTTCCAAGTCTCATTAGAAATTGAAGTAAGATCCCTGAAATTTAAGTGAGCCATTTTTTTGTATTTGCAAGTCATATATTGGGACCTTAAAGAATTATTTTTAAGAATATGAACCCAACACGAAAAAAACCTACAAACATCACGTAAATCTCACACCCCAAGGCCAACCTTCTTTCTTTTGACGAGAAATAATCTTCCGTGCAACCTAATGATACTTCTGGACATCCTCCAAACAAAAAAATGGAACAAATTTTTTAGAGCTTTGTACAGAAGGCGTCAATAGGATATAACGCTACAAATAAATATTGGCCCATATAATTAAGCACTGAATTTAATAGATTTAGGCGACCAGCATGATTGAGATGAACACTTTGCCAACTCTTAATTATGATAGTAGCCTTTGATGATATAGGAGTAAAAAGGGAATTTTTTTTCTTCCACAGAATAATGGAATGCCGAGGTAGATCATAGGTAAATGTTTATGCATGAATCTAGAGTGGTATGCAACATATGACGATGCCTTGGAGATAAAAAATCTGAAGTGATAAAATTACTTTTTCACTAGTTGACAAGTAATCTTGAATGCTGCTCGCAAACTATTAGAAATGACATGAAGTTTTTAACAGATTTTGACTGACCTTTAAGAAAGAATATAATATAGTCAGACAACCACTAGGAATTAAGAAATGATAAATATCTCTTTCACTCATAAGATTATGAATGCCACGGGTGAGCACCATAACTACTATAATAAAAAAAGCCGATGAAAGCGGGTCACCTTGACGAACACCGTGGCCCGATTTAATGAAACCACAAGTTTTTCCATTGAAAAGAATATAATACCAATAGTTTGATAGCAATCTCCAAATCATGTCATAAGCCTTTAAGACTTTGATGATGAAATACCAAGAAATTTGATCATAAGCTTTAGTCATTTCCAACTTCACAACCACATTAGGGGCATGAGATTTTTTGTTGAGTTGAGACAAACAATCTTGAGTAAGTAAGATGTTGCCCATTAAACCATCTCGACCCGCAACATTTTATTTGTCCATGAAAAAATCACTTATTTGATCTCCTCATCAATTGGAACATTAGTAAGAATGAAATTATCATTAAAATCCACTATTTTGGGAATATGTTTAAAAATGTTAAGATCTTTTTCAAAGGTATAATTTTCTCCAAGCTATGTCTGGAAATGGGAAGAAACATTTTTTCATCTTTCTTAGGATCTGAAACCCAAAGGCCTTCCTCATTTTAAATCCCCTGAATCAAAAGTTTATTTTTCTTCTTCTTAACCATGGAGTGGAAAATTTTCGTATTAAAATATCCCTGTTGAGCCAATTTAACATGAGCCTTTTGTTTCCAAAAAAAATCTTTAACATTAAGTTCTTTATTAAAATTTGCTTGGTCAAGATTCCTAGCCTCTTTATGAGTGGGAGGAGGATCGAGATCATAAATAGATTCTTGAAGAGCCAAATCTTCTTCTACTTTCTGAACATGAGAGAAAATATTAGAAAATAACTCCTTGCTCCAAGGAGAAAGAGAAGTTAAATACTCTTTAGATTAGAAGAAAATAAGGCCATAAGATTACCCGAGCATGAAATGTCACAAGAAAACTCCACTATTTTAAGAAAACTGTTATGAGTAACCCACATGTTCTGAAAATGACAAGGTTTAGGAAATGAGTCACTTTGAAGTCATAGATTGAGAATAAGAGGGGCGATGAAGATTATCAATGGAAAAAAGAAAATCATACATCATTACCAGGGACCCTATCAATTATTTCCTAAATTTTAGCCTCCCCATCCCTATTGCTACACCAAATGAAGTTAGATCTTATGAAAGGAACCTCTTGTAAACCCAACTGAATCATAGTAGAAATAAATTCAATACTAGCTTGTATGTTAACAAAATTACCCTTGATTTTTCCTCTTGCTTAGCCATAATATTAAAATCACCTCTTATGACCCAATACTCATATCCAAGAGAAGCAACAAAATTAATATAATCCGATAATAATTTTATTTCATCTCTATTGCACTTCACGTAAACACAAGAGAAAAGGTAAGAGGAGTTAACATTATGAAACTTCACTGAGATAGTTAAAATCTGATCCATGTTTCTAGAAATATCCATCTCATAATTGAATTTCCGTAGGATCCATATCTTACCACAACCATTAGCAATTCCACTACAAAAACCAAATTTCTGAGCAAGGTTCTCAATATTATTAACTTCAACTTTTGGCTCTTAAATAACAAAAATACTAATTTGGTTTTTGTGAATAATTATTTTGAGTCAATGAATGAAGTCTTTTGATGACTAAAATAATGTAAAAAATTCTTACTCATCCGGAACGGTTTTCATTAAAAATCATGTATCAATCCTCAAATAACAATTATGTAATTAACCTAGTTTCTTTATCATAATTACGCAAATTATAATTCCAACCAATTCCATCCTCTAATTTAGATTTATATTTGATTTAATTCATATTTCAATGAGTAGGTATATCAAAACCTAAAACAATTAAAATCAAATCCTAATTAAATTTGCCTCAATCACGAATGGTGAAGAAATGATGTAAATTCTCTCAATTCCTCCTCTTCCCTTGAAGTCCCATATATCTTGACCTTAGAAATCCTCCCCAATTGTAATTTATGAAACATGGAACCCTACCGACTCCTTAAAACTTCCAATCCACGAAATTAGCTTAAACCTCTATATGGGCCTCCTATAATTGATCCCCCAAACATTTTCAATAAGTGTAAAACCTTATCCAAGTCTTATACTAGCCCAATAAACTTAAAACCCATACTTTTAGACTAAAATGGGCCTTATGCATGTCTCGAAACAAACTTTAAACATTTCAAAATTTTAATTACTAATCCAACTCTATAATTTAGTAACTTAGCCTATACAAATTCAAATGTCCATAATTTAATTAATTTATTAATTCAGTGTAACACGACAATATAAAAAATTACTTTACAATCGTTGGTACCCGACATCGATGGAATAGTCTAAAAAATGAAACCCTCAGTACCAAATCCATGATTATTTCATAGTTATCCATAATACAAAGTCACATTAAAAGATTTATTTATTATTTTATCATGTATTAAATTCAGTTACTTATGTAATTTATAACACATAGGAATATATCACTATGGGGAAATCATGTGTCACGTAAGGCATATAAGATTAATTTCATAATTTTTTTAATGCATAAAAAGATGGGGTATTGCAGTAGTATTCCCCATTAGCCCCCTATTATTACTTGGTAATGAAAAATAATTCGAGCAACAAATTTGTTAAAGTAGAATTCAGGGTCCACCATATACTTGGGCATATTATGAACGAAAGATAGAGGTTCTGAAATGGGTAACAAGACTTCAAATTTATAGTTCAGACTTCCAACTTTTTCCAATAAGGGTCCTAAGACCTCTGAAATGTATTCTACTAAGTATGAAAGCCTTAAAACATAAAATATAGTTATGGTGAGGGTCGCAGGACCTTAAAACTTCGAGATGTTTACAACCTTAAGCCCCCAATGGGTTCTAAGACCTCTCGAATTTAGAATTTTTCAAATTTCAAGTCCTACATTAGGTTGTAGGACATCCAAACTTTGGAAATTTTTGAATATGAAGTTACCCAATGGGACATAAGACCTCTGAATTTGAAGAATTTTTTAATTCAAAGTTCCACAATGGGTCATAAGACCTCTAAACTTGGAGAATTTCTAAATTTTTAAGGTCTAAAATGGGTCATAAGTCCTTGTGACCTTATCCCACTTGGTTGATAGCCTTGTGGCATAAGTTTGAGGTTCCACCAAGGGTCTTGAGTCCTCCTAACCGTTGATTACAAAGCTTGGGACCTTGAAGATTAATAAAAGTGGAGTGTAAACACTTATCCCCCTAATTCTTTTTTAAAATCTAAGTTATTATAAGTTTCAAATTTTCAATCATGGTCGTAAAAAATGACTTTTGATATTTTAAAGTTGGTCCTTTTTTCAAAATCTAGAATTAAGGAAAATAATTTTCTAAAGCTTTTGGCATTTTTGTATAATTTTATGTTTTTGGAAATATTTTTTGGTGCAAAGAATGCCCCTTTTCGATTGAATATCATATGTCCTTAGTGCTTAGTCAATTAGTGGAATTGAGGATGAAAGCCTTGACATTTCCTTTAGGTTTTTTGGGTCTATAGAACTTTGACTGTTAATTCGAGCTAATGATTAATGTCTTACAACTATTGTTGGGTCTTTTAAGACTATGGGGACTTTGGGAGTCAAGGATTAATGACTTATAAATCCATGAGTCTTTGGCCTGAGGTATCATGGGCCTCAGCCTTTCTTTAGAGCTAAGGTTTAATACTTGCAACCCTTATTGGGTCATTTAAGATTTTGGGGACTTTTGGAGTCAAGGATTGAAGCCTTGTAACTCCATGAGTCTTTGGCCTGAGATGTCGTGAACCTCTACCATGTCTTTGGAGACAAGACTTCAATCCTTATAACTCATATTTAGGCATTGTATTAAGACACCAGAGGTAGAAAAAAAAGTTATTTTAATTTCATTCAAGTACCATAATATATCATTAATAATATTTTTTAAGGTTCTTCATGTACCATAGGTGCAGAAGTTTAAATCCCTCTATGTCTTTGAGGTAATAACAGCATAACATTGCTATTCTGACCACTATATATGGACCTTCCCATTTAGGGACCATATTTCCTTCATTTAGATTTCTGGTTGCAAGGGTGACCAGTAATAAGACCAACTCCCCCACTTTTAATTCTATGTGGGGGAACTTTTTATTGAAGAAGGAGACTGTCCTTTGCTTGTATGCAGCCATTTGGATTAATGCAGCTTCTATCCTTTCCTCGAATTCATCTTGAGACCTTTGTCATTAAACTTTAGTTTAAATCGAGATACCCTCTATATAGGCACCTCAGTCACTGTTGGGATTACCGCCTCATTGCTAATGGTCAGGGAGAATGGAGTTTCTCCTGTTAGACCTTAAATTGAAGTTCTATAGGCCCATAATATACTCAAAAACTCCTCATCCCATATCCCTTTGGCCTTCTCTAACCTCTTATTCAAGATGTGTAAGATGATTTTATTGGTTACTTCAACTTGTATAATGTCTTAAGGGTGTCCTGAAGATGAGTAATGGTTGTTGATGCTATAGTCTAAGAAGAACTCCCTAAATAATGGGTTATCAAACTATTTGTCGTTGTCATAGATGATAGCTCGAGGTAAGATAAACCTACAAATGATGTTTTTCCAAATGAAGTTAGTAGTCTTTATCTCCATGATGATGTCCAAGGATTTACCTTTTTCCCATTTAGTGACGTAATCAATGGCCACAATGCATAACCAAATTTGAAGTTTGGTAAGCGGCAAAGGTCCTACTAAATCTACTACCCATTGATCAAAGGTCCATGGACTTAGCATCTGGCCCATCTTCTCGACTAGTTTTTTGGAATAAAGAAAACCTTTAAAACTTATCACAATATTAGACAAGATCTTTGGTTGATTCCCAAACATTGTCCATAAGTACCCTTACCTTATGACCTTGTAGACTAAGGTCTTATGGTATTTATGTCAATTATAGACACATTCGTGGAGGTGTCTGAGGACATAACTGGCCTCTGATGGGCTAAAGAATTTCTAAGGCGCTGAGAAGTATATATTCTTAAATATTACCCCATTTCCATGTAGTATCTAAAATCTAAGGACTTCATTCGTATGGCCTAAATATTTTCATTGGTAAATACTCCATCTCTGAGGTAGGTCTTAATGGGAGTGGTCTAATTTGATCTCTGATTGACCGTTATAATGTTGATCTGAAGTTTGGTGATACTTGTTTCGCCTGAAGTGACAATTAGGACATTTGGATCCAACTCATTTTACGAGGCCACTCATATAAGGTGGTCAGCCTCTAAATTATCTATTTAGGGGACCCTTCTGATGAAAATTTTACGGATTCTCTAGATAAGGTTCTTCACAATTTATAAGTACACTTCATTAATATCACCTTTGGTATCATATACCTCAGTAACTTGGTTGAGAACTAGTTTAAAGTCACTAACGACCTCTACATGTTCGTGTTTCAAATGGATGGACAATCCTAAGCCTACCACCACTGATTCATACTCTTCCTAATTTTTACAGGCACTGAGTTTGAAATGATGGTCAAGGGAAATAGTACCTTTTCTAAGGTTACCAGGTGAAGTCAAGATCCACTACCTGAGCTATTAGATGGGATATTCACGTGCAAGACCCTTATGGAGAGTCGGGGTCTATAGATTATAACAACAATTGATTTGGTTCCTTTGCCTTTATCGCTTATATTTTAGAGATCTTGGATTTTTTGTCACCTCTTCTAGTTTGTTGAACATTGCAATAAAGTTAGTTAAGGATTAACCTTTGGCAGTGCTTCGAGGTTGATACTTGAGATCAAACTCTCCCAAATCCACATACCACTTAACAATCCTTACTGAAGTATCAGGTTTGTGAAAGATCTGTGAGAGGGGTTGATTGGTCATGATGGTGTGGGACTAGAAGTAAGACCTTAGATGATTGGTCAAGGTGATGACGCATAAGGCTAGTTTTTTCATCCTTGAGTACTTGCTTTCATCCCCTTGCAGAGCATAATTAACATAGTAAAGAGGGTACTTGACCCTAAATATCTTTGGGCTTAGAGCTAAGAAAATATTTGTTAGTGAGGCAGTAAGGTATAAGTACAAATATTCCCAAGTGATGGTATAGGACAATAGAGGTGGGGACCCTAGGTACTCCTTGAGGTTCTAGAAGGCCTTTTCGGCCTCAGGAGTCCACTCGAAGGCCTTCTTGAGTATTTTGACAAAAGGAAAGCACTTGTCGGTAGCTTTGAAGACAAAATATTTAAGGAAAACTCTCCCTACTAGGCTCTAGACCTCTTTAACCGTTCTTAAAGACTTGATATCTAACAAAGCTTGAATCTTCTCGGGGATGGCCTTAATTGCTCTCCTAGTGACCATGAACTAAAGTAACTTTCATCCATCAACCCCCAAAGCACACTTTTTTGGGTTGAGGCTCATTTTATTCCTTCTCAAGATGGAGAAGGTATTCCTTAGGTTCTGTACATGGTTCTGAGCCTCTAAGCTTTTGTCAAATGTCTCATCAATATAAACTTACATGGTCTTGCCGACGAGGTCTTTCATAACGGAGTTTACCACCCGTTGGTAGGTTTCACCTCCATTCTTTAGTCCAAAAGGGATACTTTTATAATAGTAGTACTTCTCTGTAATGAATGAAGTATTTTCCTCATCGATGGGGGCCATTTTATTAGGTTGTACCTAAAGTAGCATCCATAAATGAGAGGAGATCATAACTTACTGTGGAGTCCACCAAGGTGTCAATTTGAGGTAGATGATAACATTTTCTGGGAATGCTTTAGTAAGGTCAGTGAAGTGAAAACACATCCTTTATTTTTAATTTCTTTTAGCACAAGGACAACACTAAAAATACACTCTGGGTACTTAAACTCTCTAATGAAATTATCGGTCAAGAGCCTCTCAACTTCCTTGGTTGAAACATTATTCCTCTCTGGTCTGAAAAACCTCTTATTTGGGGGGACTAGCCCATGGTTTGGGTCCATGATGAGGTGGTGGACCTTGACCTCAGGATCCACTCCTATCATGTTTCAATGGATCATAGCGAATACATCTTTGTTATCTTTCAGGAACTGTTTGAGATCCTCCCTAAGGGTTGGGCAAAAATGTCAAATTGTCACCTTTCAATCGGCCACCCTTATCATGGTCAATGACCATGACAAAAAAACACACATTTTTTATCACGTTCATTAGCCGTGACAAGTCTGTGACAAAGGGTTGCCACGGTCAAAGACCATGACAGGTCCGTGACAACTTAGTCAGTAAAAAAAAACCTTCCCTGTTCTTTTTTCCCACCATTTTCACTTCCCTCTTTTTTTCTCTCTTTAAGAGATTTCTCTCTCTCTCTAAGAAATTTTTAGGTTAGTTTTTTCCTCTTTTTCTCTTTACTTTGTATATATATGTGTATATGTCTCTCTCTCTCTCTCTCTCTCTCTCTCTCTCTATATATATATATATATATATATATATATATATATATATATATAGGGGGTATGTGTGTGTGCACGTATAGGTGTGTGTGCGTGTGTGGTGGGGGATGGGACGGGGGGGATGGGGTGGTTGTGTGTGTGTGTATGGGGGGGTGGGGTGGGGGGGGAGAGGGAGGAGTGCGGGGGGGAGGGGGGGTGTTGAAATTAATTATTAATGTTTAGGACCTGTAATTAATTTTTAATTTATGACTTGAAATTAAAAACTAGTTTATGACTTGAAATTAATTGTTGATGTTGATTGGGGACTTGAAATTAATGTTTAGCTTCGGACTTGAAATTAATTGTTAATGTTGTTTGGTTGGTGTTAGTTGGGATTGAAATTAATAGGTTTTTAATATTGATTGAATCTTATTGTTTAGAGAATAAAATTAATTTGACATTATAAATATTGTTTCTATATTTTTATTTAGGTTTGAAATTGTTAATGTTGAATTAATTGAGTAGATGAATTAGAAGGAGTACGGGATACACATTTGTTGGTTTGTTGTCGATGTTGGATTATAATGGACGGATGTGGTTGGATATGGAAGTAGGATGTTGAATTTTTTTTAAATCCTTAATTTAATTCAAACTAATAAATCCTTAAATAATTATATTGTCTTACTTTGTTGGGTTGGTTAATTTTGGAAGTGGCACGAGCACTGGATTATTGTGAAAATGGGGGGAGGGGGAGTTTTCAATTTTTTTCTAAAATTACTTTTTGTCACAACCCGTTCGAGAGTGGCACGACCACGGACTTATCATAATTAAATGAAACATACATGAAATTACACATAGTGCACATAAATACTAGACTTATAGTTCTTATGTGTACGCATTCAATAGCCCTTAGACCCATTCGAGAGCCATTACCCCTGTAATGCGATCTCTTGAATTGTCCCGTTTGGACAGCTTTGGACTGCATTTTTTTGTATAATAATATTCTTAGGGACTTAAACTTGTTACTTTTGGAGGAAGTTCTGCAGTCATATCTTAATGTTATTTGGGTACATACTAGATGATGGGATGTTGAGTGTTATTTCAATTATCAATTGAAATAACACTCACATTGGCAAATCTACGTCGTGTACTTGGGGAACTGTGGGGACATGCTGCTAAATTTTTGTCAAATTTGAACGATGTGCATTAGCTGTTAAGTATATTATAGAAATATACGGTATTGAATGGGATATGACCCCTCACCCTTTAGAGGAGATGGAGGAAATAGGAATTAATATTATAAATTGAATTTGAATTTGAAATTTAAAAATCGAATATAAATAAGACATAAGTAAATGAAAATACTATAAATTTTATACAACAAGTAATAGGTGATTGTTTATACTAAAGGGAACTTAATGTTCACAGTTTTGTTTATACTAATCCACGAATATACGCTTCTTATGTATAATAGGGGATTGTCTATACTAATGGGAGCTAAATGTTCATACTTCCAAATAATACGCTTCTTACACTTTTGTTATAATAGGTATTACATATAATAGGTGATTCTGTGGACCAGCCCCAATATACACTTCTTTAGTGGGATAATCCTCATCAATGCATATGGTGATCCGAGCCTCCGCAGGCTCACATATTTTCTCTTTCTCTTCATCTCGTGGATCTAAAGTATCCAGATTAAAAAAAAATATGCCCAAGCTCTGTAGTAAGAGCTTATGCATCTTTAGTGGATGACGTAATTCCTCTGTGGGGGATCTTGATCTCCTTGTGAGCCTTTTAGGACCTTAGACAAACTATTAGAGGTAGCTGGTGACTTATTATTTTCCCTCATAGAGGTGTTATAACACTCCTAAGCTATCTTCTGGTCCCCAAACACCTCTCCCACTCCATTGGGAGTTAGGAACATCATCACCAATCTTTGTGTTGAGATGACTGCATCTAAATCATTGAGCAAATTTCTTCCCAATATCACATTGTAAGCTAATGGAAGGTCCACCACTATGAATTTTTTTAAGATGGTTGTGAAGTATTATTTAGAACCAAGGGTAAGGGGTAGAGTTAAGTATTCCAAGGAATAGGTTAACTCTTCATTGAATCCAATGAGAGGAGTAATGATAGTTTGCATGTGCTGTGCGCCGAGACCCATAACCCTTAAAGCATATAAGAACAGGATGTCTGCGGAGCTCCCATGGTCAATGAAAACACCCTTTATATTGGTGTTTCCCATGATCACCGTAATTATAAAGGGGTATATTTTTAATTGAAAAACCATAATAGGAACTCCTTTTAGGGCTTGAAGGGGGAGAAAAATATGGTTAACTTCCAACCCTTCATGTTGGATGCTCATGAGGTGGGATTTTCTGGCTGTAGATGAGAGTTCACCTCTGACAAAAACTCGAGAGATATTCTTAACATCAATGAAAGGGACAATATCATTATTCTTGTTATTATTTTTATTGCATTGACCTTTGTTTGTGTCCTTAGCCACAAATTCTTTGAGGTAACCCATTTTTATCAGCCCTTAGATGGCCTTTTTAATCCTGGAGCAGTTGTTGGTTATGTGTCCATGGTCACGGTGGAACATATTGTCCCTACTATCATATGTGGCTCTCATGGGCTTCGACAAAGGTAGGAGATCCTGAGATTCCCTTATGGCAAAGACTTCTTTAATGCTAGTTATGATCAGAGTTAAGTTTTTAGCTTCTGGGGGTCCGTTCTTTTTACCTATGCATTTCTTCTTCTTTGCCTCAGTTACATTAAAGGACTCCCTAAGATGGGAGAAAACATATTTCCTCTTTCCTTATTAGGGAGAGGTTTTAGTATGCCTTGTTGAGATTACATCCTCGGTATTCATATATTTATGAGCTCAAACATCAATTTTAGAGCCTTTTGTTGAAATACCTCTGCAAGTCTTTGAGAGTTGGGCCTGGGATGAAAGAAGCCACATATATTGTGTCATTTACATCATCAACTGGGAGAGACTCTTCATTGAATCTCTTAGCATACTTTTTAAGAGCTTCAGAATCCTTTTGATTGAAATGGAGAAGGTAAGTAACATGCTTCATAATCTTCTAATCTCTAACGAAATGGCTATTAAATGATCTTTCCATCTCAATAAAGCTCCCAATGGTCCCTCATTTAAGCCTAGTAATCTGGTGTCTATTTATTTCTCTCAGAGTATCAAGCAAGTCTCTGCACATGACCTCATCTAAGGTTTATCGTAGGAATATGATTGATTTATAGGTATCCATATAATCAATAGGATCATTATACCCATTAATTGGTATAATAGTAGGCATCTTCCACTTTAGGGGAAGAGTATAATATTGAACGTCATTGAAGAATGAAGACAATGTCTATAGACACCCCATTCTGTTACCCCCACTCTCCTTAGGTCCCTAGCACCTTCCCTCATCACCACAGATCCAATTCATACCCCGAGTACTGACCTAGAAGCCATCGGACACTCCCAGGCTCCGTTTGACCAAAAGTCAAACTCTTTAGATCGACCAAGACTAAATGAATCTTCTAAGGGCACTGAAAACCCTTTCCAACGGTCCATCCCGTGCATGATTCCGACTTACCATGCGGACGAACAACCCATTTCCCCCGAAACTCACTCAGGAGGTCACCGGGCGCTCCCGGGCTCCATTTGACAAAGGTTCGCTCCTCAACTTGATCGAGACTTAAGGAATATTCAAAGGGAACTGAAACCCCTTTCCAACGGTCCATCTCGTGTGAGATTCTGACTTACGATATGGATGAACGATGCGTTTAACTCCGAAAGGTCACCAAATGCTTCCAGGGCCCGATTGGCCAAAGTCAACTCCCCGAACCTGATCAAACTCTTTGGAATGTCGAATTACATCTCCTAACCTTTATTCGGACTTACCATGCAGACAAACGATCCATTTCGGTTCCACGATTCCCCGTCCAATGGACTGATGAATGCTTCCGAGCCATATTTGACCCAAAGTCAACTCCCGAACCCAGGAGCAGTCCAAAGGACTTTCGAAGGTCTCTGAATTACCTTTCCAACGGTCTACCCCATGTATGATTTTGATAAACGGTTTCCATTTTGCGGCCAATTTTCCAAAAAGGCCTGAAAGACAGTGCCAAACGGCAGGTCCCAGACCCTGCCTATCGCCAGTGTGCCTAAACGCAACTGCCTAAAGGAAGGAATAGGTCTATGCCGATCGTCAATGACCTGGGCCTATAAAAAGGAGTCCTTGACCTCATTGCAAAGGGAGCCCAGATCTGATAGACATCACTCTCAGTGAATCAAGAAAACCTCTCTCGAAGTCAGCGTGATTTCCACACCCAAATCCCTTCCCAACCTTCACTTTTCATCATACTTTTCACCAAACTTGGTGAATTCACTACCCTCCATCATCATCCAAGTCTAAGGGCTGCTCTCCAACATTCAAGATCAAGCTCAAGATCTTCAAGAAGGTCAAATTTTCTCAACTCTCTCCTTAAATTCTCATAAATTTGCAATAACTTGTTTTATTACTTAGCACTTTCATTATCTCATCTCACACATCCTAATATACTTTTTATTTAGTATTATTGCACATATCTTATTTCATATAAATAAAAACCCAAAAGACAAGAAAAAAGAGTGTTTGCTCATAAATTCCAAATGGGAATTCTCACACTTTTCTTACACTTCTCTCACAACTAAAACACTTTTTCTACACACACACAAAAATAAGAGAATCCCCAGTTGGATTTATGGGATAAACCCCACCCCTCGTTTTGTATGCGAACTACATGGACTTTGATGCCTCTATAGGCTACGTAGGCGTCTCGGGGTAAAACCCGAGACTCGAGTCCTATTTTTTACTTTTTCTCTCATTTTCTATTTTTCTAAACTCCATTCTCTTATACTATATATATATACATATATTTGTTCTTGAGGGCGTATTATTCCGTATACGTTATCATTCCCTCATAACGATTAACGTAGTGATGATCGCCTAAATCCTATTTTCTAATACTTTTTATACCTTCCTACGGATGACTCGCTTTACCTCTTCCATGGTACAAGTTGATGACTCCTCTCTCCACTATATATACACATGCACACATATCACGGGGAAAATAAAGGATAATAGCAAAAACCCATGAGAGACCGAAAGGGCGGAATGGGTGCCTAACACCTTCCCATTTGTAACTTAGCCTCCGGACCCTTTTTGAATCATTTTGGTTCCGTATGCACCAGTATGTCTTTGGATGCTATCCTTCGGGATGGCTTATCTTTTTCTTTTGTCTGTTTTGAGTAAAATAGACTGGCGACTTTAATCTCTCTACGTTTTTCACCTCACCTCAAATGGCGCCGGCTGAAGTGCTCCCGAGAGGGACGCGCGGGACCTAAGGATACTCACTCTCGCGCGGCCCGCCCATCGCGAGGATCGGGATCCGGGAGGGGATGGCCATAGTGGCGACTCTGCTGGGGACTTTCTTTTAAGGGCTAGACTCTATTTACATGGGTGTTATGTTTGCTTATATTCTCCCCCATTTTGCATGTCCCCTTTTACTACTCATGTGTACCCCGTGCTTATGCTTCTATTCACACAGTTGTAGAAAATTCTCCATGTACACTTTGCAGCACGTGCAACTAGGGTCACATATATCCACATATTGCACGCATCATCCATACTTGGTGTACCATTGGTACTTGCACTTTGCTCCCTGTTTGGCATAATCAAGAAAGATACTCTCATCATAAGATACTAATAAAAAAATCATGCATGATTCACACGACATCACCAAAGAGCATTGTTATTGACCAAATTTTACCCAGGAACTGGAGGGTCACTTTGTGATGGGCGCTGGTCCAGCAGGGCGCAGTTAGCCTAAGCGATATGACTCTAACCTTCTATTGGCCCAGTACCTTCGACGTATATCGAATGGTTCCCCCGCATCGTACTGCTTGACCAAAGTCATGATAGGAGGTATATCGCAGGGAACTCTTTCACGTACGTCGAGTATATCGAATTTGCTCTCACACGTACCGTCCCCATGAGGTATATAGTGAGGCAATTCACGTACACTAAGGTATATCAAATGGCTTGTCCACACGTACCGATTGCCCGCAGGAGCAAGACGTATATCGTGGAAGTCACGCCAAAGGGGAGAACCCTTTTTGATTCACCCAACCAACGCCAAAGGTGTTAAACCTAGGACACGCATGTTATATTACCGGTTTCAACCCCAAACTCTGTCGAAATTCCGGGTCGGCCTGTCGCCCAAATTCTCACATTTTTAAAATGGGACCCTGTCCGTGAGCCTGGTCACATGTCCAGCCATAGCTTTACATATATTGCAAACCCAATTTTTCCAAGCTCGGGTGCCGTCCGGCATTTCATTTTGCATTTAGGAGAATTTAATACAAGTAAAAACATAATAATTATAATAATCATGCTGAGATACGTCTCCAAAAAAAATCCAAAAACATTTATCCTATCTTTATCAAAAATCCAAAAAAAAAAAAACTTCTTCCCCTTTTCTCAAAAATAAATCCCATTTTACGCCTTCTCAGGTCGATCGCAAGCCCTTCGCCTGGCTCCTTATTGGCTTCGATCTTCATTCAAGTCACCCCGGAGTTCCGTCTATTCCCCTATTACTCCTTCCGAGTCTGGAATCCATCCTCTTTCCATGGAAAATATCGATCAAGTACCCATTGTGGAGTCGGATTTGACTGCAGTTCTAGCTCAGCTTGTGTCCAAGATTGACAACCTCCAAACCGAGGTCTGAGAGATGCAACAAAACTAGTTTTCCATTCCTCAAGATCCCGAGGCCCTATTTCCTTATGCCATGGATCCGCCCGAGCCTATCTAGGTTCCCGAAGAGTATCAGCACGCTCCACGTGACCCTCTTGCTAATGGGTCACCCCCTGCCCATCTTTCGATGCCGAACCTTGCCCAACATGGGGCTAAACTTTCCTATGGTCATTAATCCGAAGGAAGAAGAGCTGAACAAAGTCAAAGGGGACCTCAAGATGCTCACCAAGAAGTTTGGCCAAGTCAAAGTCTCGGGAAATTTCATGGATTACACCCACGTGTCGCTTTATCCTAAAGCGAGGTTACCCGAGAAGTTTAAGATGCCAAATATCAAGAAATTCGGAAGAAGTGGACCCCCGATTGTTCATCTCCGAAGTTATCACCATTCCATGACTCTACTAGGGGCTTCTGAAGAAGTGATGGCCAGATTGTTTCAGCAAACTTTGAAGGATACCGCCCTCCGATGGTTTTTATCTCTCGAAGAATACAGAATTCATAGTTGGGAGGATGTAGCCTGACATTCCATGTCACAGTACAAATACAATGAAGAGATTGAGGTCACCCGCTGTGATTTAGAGCTGCTCAAGCAGAACCCTGGAGAATCATACAGTAACTTCATCGCCTGATGGAGGAAAAAAGCAACAACTATGGTCAATCGGCCTTCCGAGGAAGAACAGGTCAGTATAATAAAGAAGAACTTCTTACCCCGTGTTCAAACAACGATGGGAGGACAATACTATCCCCATTTTTGAGCTCTCAAAGAGGCAGGGGTAGAAATCGAGGAAGGTCTTGCCAAGACAAAAGTTGAACCAAAGAGGGTGTTCGGACAGTTCACCTCCAGAAAAAATGAAAAACCTGTCAGTGCTACAGTCTCAACTATCAACAACATCTCTCAACCAACCGCATCATGGGAACTAGAAATCTTCCATGTCCCAGTCCGAAAGGAATACACCGAGCTCCATGCTCCCCTCTCCAAAGTCTATCAAGCCCTGCTAAGCCGAAACCTCATCAAACCCTTGGATACCTGTCCATTGCCAAATCCACTCCCAAGAAACTTCAAGGCCAATGCCCATTGCGCCTTTCACCAAATAGCTGACCAGACCACCGACCAATGCTTTCACCTCCGAAATGTAATCCAAGGTCTAATTGACCGGGGTACCATCACCCCACCAGCCAATCCTAAGGCAAACACTACTCACAAGACACTTCCAAATCATACTAATGCCATATTCTTAGAGAAAAGAATCGAGAATTCGATCCCTCAACTCAAATCACAGCCATAAACTCTCCTAAACCTCTCTAAATTTGCCCATATTTCCTCCTACACCATGCTAGCCTCATTGATAAGTCACTGTCACTCCTTACCAGAGCATGCATCGTTATCCGTATCCATTCTGATAATGGAAGTATGGAATTATCAGAAGTCTTAAACCAACTCCTAGAGTTCGGGCTAAAATTTCCCTCACATATGATCATTGATTGCCAGAGATTTAGTACGCTATTCTTGAAAGCATGGAAATGGGCCCGAGAGTCAGATAGTTGGGTAGTACCAACAGATGAAGTCAGTCTAGATGATGTGGTCCAGATTATAGTAGAATTATTCAGGCAGACCAACTACATTTGCAGTATCACCGAGTTATTCGATGCTTTAAAGCTATAGGGGCGCCTGATCCCTTCACCCTTACACGTCCCCACATAATGGGATGATTTGTATGAAGAAGCCGTTGAAGTTATGGAATGCATCGACTTTACATGGAAGGACATAATTGTTTCCACCGGATGGGGGGAGAATTCTAATATTTGAATGAAGAGCAAGCTTCGAAGAAAACTGGCCCGGTAGCCTACATGTGTGGAATGATATCATTTGAAGAACTCCTCGAAGAAATAAACAAGGTGGTAGAACAACCCGAGATCGGCAAGGAAATGGGATTCATGTTTTTTCCTTCTTCAGTAAATCACATAAACAGATTAGGGAGGCATTACCAGATCCCAAGCTCACTACCAGCCAATGACAAGGGGAAAGGCATGGAAAACCTTCCTATGCCAGAAATGACCCTCGAGGAGAGCAAGATCCTCGATCAACTAAAGAAAACTCAAGCTAACATCACTCTATGGGGGGTTCTCATGTCTTCTCAGCTATACAAAAAAACTTTGATCAAGTTGTTCACTGGACCCACAGTTCCTCCTTCTACCACACCAGAAGAAGCGATAAATTTGGTCAGATCCTTGACCTCTGCTATCCTTTTTCGAAGAAGAAATCCCCTAGATTGGTCCAAACCACAATCATACTCAATATCTCCGTCGAAGTTATCGGAAAGGTTGTACCACTCTCTCTTGTCGACAATGGATCCGCCTTGAATGTCTGCCCACTGAGAACCTTCAAATGTTTAGGACTAAAAGAAAGTGACCTCGCAATAACCTCCGTTGTTGTGCGTGCCTATGATAATACCCGTCGGGAGGTGATGGGATCCATAAAGCTTGTAATAGGGGCTATCCCTATAAACCCTACCGTTGAATTGCAAGTTATTAGCATCCCAGCTTATTTCAATCTATTGCTCAGACAATCTTGGCTCCACGGTATCAAGGGCGTATCTTGCTCACTCCATCAAAAATTAAAATTCTTCACCGACGGACGGGTCATTACCATCTTGGGCAACGATGATAATGCCAATGGTGCAAGTACCAGAAGCCCTATCCTTGAGATACAACACGGGTTAAATGATATGTTCCTATCAGGATTCCGAGTTGAACCACTTCTACTCGCGGCAGGGGACGACTTCAAAGAAAGGGTTTGTCCAGAATACGACCCTCATGGCAACATCAATGTGATTTAAATGTTCAGAAAGATGCAATTCATGCCCGGACTGGGGCTAGGACAAATACATCAAGGTATACTTGAGCTGATTGAACTGAAGAAGGCTTTCCCTCCTTATGGTTTGGGGTATCAACTATCAGAACAAAAGCTCAGAATGATCCACCAGTCTAGACCAAAGAGAGGGATAGAATCCGTCTAGACTATCCCAGGTGATTCCTTGAATGGAAGATTCATCAAAGAGGGTGAGGACTTCCCCTTTTGCGTCATTCTTGAATCATGGTATGACCATACAGACAAGAAGATTAAGCCTGGAATGGAGATGTTTTTCCAAAACAGTTACCCATGGGCCGAGAGTTCCCAACACCATGTACAACCGCTCATCAAAGATACTGAAGCAACTGAGGAAAGTGACTCCGAAGATTCCTTCAACTTACAAACACTGGGGCTAACACTCTGCATGGTTCACTCAGACACTACATCACCTATCCATCCCAACTGATTAAAGCTGCTGATACACCTCTCCTTAACTGGCATACTGCGCCAGTTCTACCTGCTAAAATCTCCACTAATCCTAATGTTTACCCCTTTTTTTCTTCTGTTGTCTATCCTTATTCAAATGTAATCGAGTCCTCTTTTGACGAGGTTCTCAATGTTATTTTTCCTATCAATGAAATAAACGAAGATTTTGAGTATCTTGTTGTGCCTTACATTAAATGTTTGGATTCTAATCAAACTTTTGATGATGATGATTTTGCAAATGAATAATTCTTAACTAATCTAAATAAGGCTAATAATAAACAACATAACCGCGTTCAAGTTAATGAAGAAGAGACTGTTGTTATAAACCTCGGTTCTAGTAGCCAACTGCGTGAGATTAGGATAAGGACTACCCTCGACGAGCATGAGCGTGCACAAAGAATTGCTAAATGAATTCGTGGATGTCTTCGCATGGTCCTACGATGATATGCCCATCATTGATCCAAAAATAACTCAACAAGAGATCTCCACTCTCCCAAATTACAAGCCGATCAAGCAAAAGTTGAGAAAACTCCGCACCGAATGGTCGCTCAAGGTCAAAGAAGAGGTGGTCAAATAGTTGAACGTAGGCTTCATTGGTGTGATCGAATATCCCATGTGGCTAGCTAACATAGTGCCCGTACCAAAATCAGGAAGAAAATTTTGGATGTGTGTAGACTATCGAGATTTGAACAAAGCATCTCCAAAGGATGATTATCCGCTACCCAATATCGACATGATCGTGGACAACACAACCAGTCATGCTCTCAAGTCATTCATTGACGGGTTTGCCGAATATAACCAAATCAAAATAAACCCAGACCACCAACAAAAAAATGCATTCATCACCCCATGGGGAACCTTTTGCTACACTGTCATGCCATGTGGTCTCAAGAACGCTGGGGCTACCTATCAGAGGGTTGCCACAACCATCCTGCACTATCTGATTCACAAAGAAGTTGAGGTCTATGTGGATGATATAATTATCAAATCCAAGACTAGAGAGGGTCATGTTCCCGCTTTCTGAAAGTTTTTTGAACGAATGTGATAGTATCAGATGAGACTCAATCCACAGAAATGCATCTTCGGCATTACAAAGGGAAAACTCTTAGGACCCATAGTCAGTTAGAAGGGGATAGAAGCAGATCCCTCCAAGATGAAAGCCATACTTGAGATGCTACCTCCCCAAACACAAAAATAAGTTTGAGGTTTCCTTGGGAAATTACCATACATCATCCGATTCATCGGCCAGTTAACCTCCATCTGCGAACCTATCTTCAAACTCCTCCGAAAGGATTCAACCAAGATTTGGAATGAGGCATGCCAAGAAGCCTTTGACCGAATCAAACAATACTTGACCCAACCCCCGGTACTCATACCACCACAGCCTGGTCTCCTATTGCACCTATACCAAACCATAACCGATACTGTAGTTGGGGCTTTGCTAGCCCAATACCTTGAAGATTCCCATAAAGAAAGAGTCATATATTATGCCAATCGCAAATTAGTCGGGTACGAAGTTAACTACACTTCTTTGGAAAAGGCATGTATCACACTTGTCTGGGTCACCCAAAAGTTGCGGCACTACATGCTCGCCTTCCCCATCAAACTTGTATCCCGAATGGACCCCATCAAATACTTGCTTGAGAAACCCGCCTTATCTAGTCGAATGGCCCCATGGTTGATGCACCTAGCCGAGTTTGATATCGTGTACGTCACGCTGAAAGCCGTGAAAGGAAGAACCATCTATTACTACCTCGTTGATTACCCCGTAGAAGAAGCCGATGTCTAGGTCTCTGAATTCCCAGATGAAAGCATCCTTTTCACCACTCAGACACCTGTCGATGGCAAATGTTCTTTGACGGCACTGCCAATAAAAAAGGATACAGCATCGGGATACTTCTGATCACCCCAAATGACTCCCACACTCCCATCGCCATCAAATTGGATTTCCCTTGCTCCAATAACATAACTGAATACAAGGCATGCACGGTAGGCCTTAAAGTTGCTCTCAAGAAAGATATTCAATGCCTACGGGGATTCTTCCCTCATCATCAGTCAAGTTCTCAGAAAATGGAGAGTCAAGGACGAGAAACTCCAACCCTTCCATGCCCACTTAGAAGAGCTAGTCTCCCAATTCCAAGATATCACCTTCAATTACCTACCCCAAGAAAAAAATAACCTAGACGATGCTCTCGCTACCTTGGCCTCCATGGTCGACATGCCCGAATGAATAACTATGACCCCCTTCCTAGTTCAAAAGCAAGATAAACCAACCCACTGCTTCCACATTGATCTCGTCACTACAGAAGATCTCGAGCTAGCCAATTATTGGTACTATGATATATGGCCCATCCTCAAGTATGGTAGGTATACCGAGGGTTCCAATAAGAAAGATCGAGCAACCCTTCGAAGACTGGTTGCCCACTACATCATCTGTCATAAAGCACTGCTCAAAAGAAACTTCGATAGAACTTATCTGCGCTGCATCACAGGGGCTAAAATTGAAAAGTTAATGCAGAAAATCCACAGTGGGGAATGCGGACCCCACATGAATGGTCGCATGCTTACCAAGAAGATCATTCGATAAGGCTACTACTGGACCACCATAACCTAAGATTGCACCGCCTATGTCCGGAGATGCCTCAAATGCCAATAATTCTCTAACCTTCAGCATCTGCCTCCGTACAAATTATACAACATGACCTCTCCCTGGCCATTCTCCACCTGGGGCATCGACATTATAGGGAAGGTTGCACCGAAGGCTTCCAACGGACATGAGTTCCTCCTAGTTGCCATTTATTAATTCACCAAATGGGTTAAAGCTGAGTTATACGAAGTGCTGAATGCCAAGAAAGTGGCCAAATTCATCAAGAAAAATATCATCTACCGATATGGGGTCCTGCACGAGCTAGTATCAGATAACGGGTTACATTTCGAGGCAGAAGTCACAGAAGTGGTCAACGAGTATGGGATTCAGAGACACAAATCTTCTCCCTATCGACCTCAGACCAATGGTGAAGTTGAAGTCGCCAATAAGAACCTCAAAGCCATTATCAGCAAGATGACCGAAAACTATCAGGATTGGGCCGATCGGATCCCGTACGCCCTCTGGGGTTACCGAACCTCAATTCGAACCTCTACTGGGGCTACCCCTTACTCTCTAGTTTACAATATGGAAGCAGTACTACCTGTGGAGATGGAAATACCCTCATTGCACATCATGCTTGAAAGCAACGTCAGTGAAGAAGACTGGTGCTAAAGCCATCTTGACGAGCTGAACCTCCTAGACGAAAGGATATTAAAAGCACTATACCACGTACAAGGGTACCATCGCCGAATAGCGCGATCATTCAACAAGAGAATCAAGGACCGTGGTGTCCAAGAAGGGGACCTAGCCCTCAAAGGAATCATAGAACCCATCTGGGACCCCAGAGGAAAATTCAAGCCCGATTGGAGCGGCCCCTACATTGTCAAGAAGATCTTGTCCGGCGGTGCTGCCATGCTCACCGACTTAGATGGGGAAGATATGGCTCATCTAGTCAACCTGAACTGTCTCAATAAATTCTACCCCTAGTCCAAAATCTCGGCGCGCTACGACTCTTCTCATCTCCCTTCTATTGTAAAAAAAAGCTCTTCATTTCCCCTACTCAGAACTACGTGGGTTTGATCCTCTACAAAAAACATTTTCAAACAAATTAAAACTTTTCAAAAACCCCAGAGGTATGTAGGCAGCTCATACACCTTACATGAGCACGACCCTTTCTTTTTCACAAAATACTCTTCTTTTCTTATCTACGAGAACGACAGTCAATTCCAACATATACCTAAGCATAAGGTTTATGTATGCCTTAGCAATCGATATAGATAATTCAAACAAACACAAAACTCATCAAAAGAAGAGATGGATGATCAGAAACTTGTTTATTTCAGTAATAAGAAATTACGGTACATAATACATAAGAAAAGGAATGGATAACTCCCTTCCCCCCTAACCTCCTAAAAAAGTCAAATAAAATCCCCACATTTATTCCCCATAATAAACTCTCCAATAGTACTATCCACAACTACCAGAGGAGCCTACTCCTTCATCATCATCTACATCCTGGGGTCCCCAAGTTTTCCCTACCTGAACAGAGTGTCGCAGACACTCCATGGACCGATAAGCTCGAACCAGCTTCGAAAAAACCACAACACCTCTTTCTATGGTGTCAAAAGAAACAAACCACCTTTGTCCAGTCTCCACTGCCAACATCTTGCTAACTACTTTCCTCCACAACCACTTCATATAATCCCCAGGGATATGCCAAACTCTCCCAACATACTGAGAAGGACGGTTCGATGGACGTCGATTCTCCCACGGAGAGCCAAGCCACATGCGCAGATGCTAGATCAAATCCTCTACCGGAAAGAAATTTAGTGTCTGAGATGGCACGACCTGTGCCCATACAAATTGGCGCAAAAGCCGCCAAGGGAAATAAAAAAAGGTATGTCTGAGACCAACCAGCCTCACATAGGAGTATTCTCCTAGCTCCAGAACAGGCAGCAACTGTCCCCACCAAGGCACTGACTAATAAAGATTTCAAGCCCCATGCTCCACAAACCAATTCTCCCAGCTCGCAATATCCAGGACAACGCTGAAAAAGTGACGCGAAAAGAAGTTGGGTACAGTCGACAAAAGATATTCTGGAAGAGTCACCAGGCGGAGTCTTTTGAGACAACCACATGAACAGCATCACAGGTCTACCCCGCAGGAAGTTAGAACGACCTTCTCGCCAGGCATCCAGACCATTCAGGGTCTCCGCCAGTATCACTGTCGCAGGATTATGATTGTAAGACATCCATAAAGTAATGGCTGCAAGTTACGGATCCACCCGCAGTTCCCCAGTCACCAGCAGCAATTTTGATACTAAGCCCAGAGCAATGGCTCCAGCATAACCAGCATTGCCTACTTCCCACAAATGTACGGACTGCAACACCGTCGGGAGGGAAATAATTCCTCCAGCAACCAGTTATCTAGTCGCTGAAGGCGAAATACGAAGAAGCCCAGCCAGTAAATCCCTGGGAGAATGAGAAAATTCGGGTAAAGCCACAGCAACACTAGGATTTATCCCCAGCATGGCAGAAAAGTCCTCGTAGGTAGGACAAACTTCATCTAACCCAAAACGAAATATATGGTCTTCGAGGGACCAAAATTGTACCTCCGCCATCAGCATGTTCCATTCAATGGGCCGATTGCGCCATAAAGAGACTCGACGCATGTTGAAAGCATCATAATAGACATTATAAGAGCACATTGCTGCCAAGTCTTCGAGGTAATTAGCAAACTCAATGCTACCAGGGAGAGCCATCTTGCAAGACTAAGAAATAGTAGACAAGTGAAGGTGTGATGGAAACACTCCAACCTTCCCCTTTTTATACTTGAGAACCCTCACAAGAGACACAACCCCTGCAGAAATCGGAGGGAATCCTACCCCATAAGGTACAAAAGGCTGAAGTGGGCACAAATCAAAATCTTTGAAAGCTGCCCGTCTATGGGAGTCACGGTCATCTCCCAAAAATAGAAATGGAAGTTGTGGGTAGTATCCCACCATCTCTCCCCCAAAGCGCACAAGACCGCTGTCGACCAAGGCGTCTTATCCAGCACAGACGCTAACCTCCCAAAACTTGATGATACTACCACCCAACGCACCACAAGTGGAAGATGCTCCCAGAAATCCTTAAGCCTCGTCATCCCGTAGGCACGCATGTTCTTCAAAGAGATATCAGACTGTCAAAAGAAGAAACATTGTTAAAATTCAAGGAAGAAAGAAAAAATCACCAAAAAAGGAGAATGACAAAAGTCGGGTTACTTACATAACTGCCAGGGCTCACCACCTTAGAAGACCAATGACGCGATGGCTCCCGCAGCAAAGTCCACTCATCCACAACCGGCTCGAATGAGTCAAAGGAGTTCTCACTCCCCAAAGAAAGAGGCGCCCTGGCCCTCCACTCTAAGTTCGCCCAGTCATCAATAGTCAACCATTCCCTATGCGCTGCAGTGCTCACAAAGGTGGCCATTTCTTAGATATCGGAATGTTAGAACGATTTGCAGAGGAAAATTGCAGAAGGAAAGAAAGCAAGAAGTTGTGAAAAATGAGGGGAATTCACCCCCTTTATATAGGATGCTAAGCGTCATGCCGATCGGCATTAACCCCCCACCCATCGATCGGCACTGTCTCCTTACCTTCCCGAGGTCGGCCAAAAGTTCGTGCCATTTCCGAATGGCACCCTCTGAATTGTATCGACTGGCACCCCCTTAAAATTTCATACAAAAATTCCCAGAAAATACCAGAAAGTTCCTAAAAATCTCATATAGGATTTAGAACATTTTTACCAAGATAATTTCACACTCCCTTAAGCGAAACCCCCATTTCCCCAGCGAAACTCTCAAAAACCAAGTGAAACTCCTCCCGGCAACGTCTCCGGAGGAACTCTAAAGATAACCTCCTATCCCCCAAAGGTCTTAAAATACGTTCAATCCCTGAACCACCTAATCACTTCCCTAGTGAAGTTTACAGCATCAAACTTGCCTTCCCTCTGCGAAATCCCTAAGATCACAAACGCTTCCCCGACAATCTGCTCCCTGGCTCAACACAATATCACGAGGTAATTTCCCCAACGGAACTCCAGAAAGTCATTTTCAAAGTCTCCAAAAGACACTCAACTTTTTCCCCAGCTCATTCCCTAGCGGAACCCAAAATCCAATCTCCATCCACTCTTAGGTCAGAATTGACCTCAGTCTTGTATCGTCACCTTAGTTAGGTCAGAATTGACCTCGGTCCTGGGTTGTCACAACTCTTAGGTCAGAATTAACCCCAGTCTTGGATCTTCACCTTAGTTAGGTCAGAATTGATCTCGGTCCTTGGTTGTCACCACTCTTAGGTCAGAATTGACCTCGGTCTTGGATCGTCACCTTAGTTAGGTCAGAATTGACCTTGATCATCGGTCGTCACCACTCTTAGGTCATAATTAACCTCGATCCTCGATCATTACCACTCTTAGGTCAGAATTGACCTCATTCTTAGCTCGTCACTTAGGCCCTCAGAATCGGCTTCGACCAGCAGAATTGGTCATCTCTACTTAAGCCCTCAGAATTGGCTTTGAACCGCAGAATTGGTCATCTCAACTTAAGCCCGTAGAATTTGCTTCGACCTACAGAATTGGTCATCTCTACTTAAGCCCTTAAAATTGGATTGTACCCGCAGAATTGGTCATCTCAACTTAAGCCCTTGGAATTGGCTTCGACCGGCAAAATTGGTCATCTCTACTTAAGCCCGCAGAATCGGCTTCGACCCGCAGAATTGGTTATCTCAACTTAAGCCCTCAGAATTAGCTTCGGCCCGCAGAATTGGTCATCTCTACTCAAGCCCTCAGAATTGACTTCGACTCGCAGAATTTGTCATCTCCACTTAAACCCGCAGAATTGGCTTCGACTCGCAGAATCGGTCACCCTCATCTTCAATCCCTCAGAATTGGCTTCGACCTACAGAATTGGTCGTCTTTACTTAAGCCCTCAGAATTGGTCATCCCAAATTAAGTCCTCAGAATTAGTCATCTCTACTTAAGCCCGCAGAATTGGCTTCGGCCCACAGAATTGGTCATCTCAACTTAAGCCCTCAGAATTGGCTTCGACCCGCAGAATTGGTCATCTCAACTTAAGCCCTCAGAATTAGCTTTGACCCACAGAATTGGTCATCTCATCTTCAAGCCCTCAGAATTAGCTTCGACCTGCAAAATTGGTCATCTCATCTTCAAACCCATAGATTTGGCTTTGACCCGTAGGATCGGTCACCCTCATCTTTAAGCCCTCAGAATTGGCTTCGACCCGCAGAATCAATCACCCTCATCTTCAAGCCCTCAGAATTGGCTTCGATCTGCAGAATTGGTCATCTCTACGTAAGCTCGCAGAATTGGCTTTGATTCGTAGAATTGGTCATCTCTACTTAAACCCGCAGAGTTGGCTTCGACCCGCAAAATCGGTCACCCTCATCTTCATGCCCTCGGAATTGGCTTCGACATGTAGAATCGGTCACCCTCATCTTCCAGCCCTCAGAATTGGCTTCAACCCGCAGAATTGATCACCCTCATCTTCAAGCCCTCAGAATTAGCTTCGACCCTCTCAAACAGTCATCCCAGCTCCTCCTCAGGAATTGGCCTAAACCTTTCCTCCAAACCATTCCTTAGGTCCTCAAAATCGGCCTCGACCCTCTGAATTGGTCATCCTTGTTTCCTTAGGTCCTCAAAATCGGCCTCAACCCTCCGAATTGGTCATCCTCCCTCAAAAGCATCATGCGGTGTCTATTTGACGGCTATTATTTGTTACAAACTCACCAGTCGAGGGGCTCTATAGACACCCCATTCTGTTACCCCCAAACTCTCCTTAGGTCCCTAGCACCTCCCCTCATCACTACAGATCCAAGTCATACCCCAAGTACTGACCTAGAAGCCATCGGTCACTCCCAGTATCCATTTGACCAAAAGTCAAACTCTTCATCTTGACCGAGACTGAATGAATCTTCGATGGGTACTGAAACTGCTTTCCAACGGTTCGTCCTGTACGCGATTCTGACCTACCATGCGGACGAACGACCCATTTCTTCCGAAACTCAATTAGGAGGCCACTAGGCGCTCCCGGGCTCCATTTGACAAAGGTTCGCTCCTCAACTCGATCGAGACTTAATGAATCTTCAAAGGGCACTGAAACCCCTTTCCAACGGTGCATCTCGCGTGAGATTCTGACTTACGATATGGATGAACGATGCGTTTAACTCCGAAAGGTCATCGAATGCTTCCAGGGCCCGATTGGCCAAAGTTAACTCCCCAAACCTGATCAAACTCTTTGGAATGTCTAAGTACATCACCTAAACTTTCCAACGGTCCATCCCGTGCGCGATTCGAACTTACCATGCAGAGGAACGATCCATTTCCGTCCGACGATTCCCTGTTCAATGGACTGATGAATGCTTCCGAGCCATATTTGACCCAAAGTCAACTCCCGAACTCAGGAGCAGTCCAAAGGACTTTCGAAGGTTTCTGAATTACCTTTCCAACGGTCTAACCCATGTATGATTTTGATAAATGGTTTGCATTCTGCGGCTAATTTTCCAAAAAGGCCTGAAAGACAGTGCCAAACGGCAGGTCCCAGACCCTGCCTATCGCCAGTGTGCCTAAACGCAACTGACTAAAGGAAGGAATAGGTCTATGTCGATTGTTAATGCCCTCGGCCTATAAAAAGGAGTCCTTGACCTCATTGCAAAGGGAGCCCAGATCTGATAGACATCACTCTCAGCGAATCCAGAAAACCTCTCTCGAAGTCAGCTTGATTTCCACACCCAAATCGCTTTCCAACCTTCACTTTTCATCATCCTTTTCACCAAACTTGGTGAATTCACTACCCTCCATCATCATCCAAGTCTAAGGGCTACTCTCCAACATTCAAGATCAAGCTCAAGATCTTCAAGAAGGTCAAATTTTCTCAACTCTCTCCTTAAATTCTCATAAATTTGCAATAACTTATTTTATTACTTAGCACTTTCATTATCTCATCTCACACATCCTAATATAATTTTTATTTAGTATTATTGCACATATGTTAATTTCATATAAATAAAAACCCAAAAGATAAGAAAAAAGAGGGTTTGCTCATAAATTCCAAACGGGAATTCTCACACTTTTCTTACATTTCTCTCACAACTAAAACACTTTTTCTACACACACAAAAAAATAAGAGAATCCCCAGTTGGATTTATGGGATAAACCCCACCCCTCGTTTTGTATTCGAACTACATGGACTTTGATGCCTCTATAGGATACGTAGGCGTCTCGGGGTAAAACCCGAGACTCGAGTCCTATTTTTTACTTTTTCTCTCATTTTCTATTTTTCTAAACTCCATTCTCTTATACTATATATATACATATATTTGTTCTTAAGGGCGTATTATTCCGTATACGTTATCATTCCCTCATAACGATTAACGTAGTCATGATCGCCTAAATCCTATTTTCTTATACTTTTTATACCTTCCTACGGACGACTCTCTTTACCTCTTCCATGGTACAAGTTGATGACTCCTCTCTCCACTATATATACACATGCACACATATCACGGGGAAAATAAAGGATAATAGAAAAAACCCATGAGAGACCGAAAGGGCGGAATGGGTGCCTAACACCTTCCCATTTGTAACTTAGCCTCCGGACCCTTTTCGAATTATTTTGGTTTCGTATGCACCAGTATGTCTTTTGATGCTGTCCTTCGAGATGGCTTCCCTTTTTCTTTTGTCTGTTTTGAGTAAAATAGACTGGCAACTATAATCTCTCTACATTTTTCACCTCACCTCAAATGAAGTCGGCCGAAGCGCTCCCGAGAAGGAAGCGTGGGACCTAAGGATCCTCACTCTCGCACGACCCGCCCACCGTGAGGATCGTGATCCAGGAGGGGATGGCCACAATGACTTTTGGAGAAATAATTATATGGTATTAAGAGTTTGAATCTTTTATTGTTTGAGGAAATTACCCAAACGGTCTTGCATCTTCTTCATCTCATTGTCCTAGGACCTATCCACCTTAAAACCACCTTGAGATTGATCCTTGGGAAATGGCATCCTATATTTGACATGAATGCGTGTAACTGGTCATTAGGGAGCCCTAGGTACATCCTCTACATCATTATCTCTCTCTAATGAGGGCTCGTGGTTTTATACAATACCACTATGTTATGGTACAACTGGTTCCTCTACCACTTGGGGCAACATAAACCTACTAAGAATGGTAACTAGCTACTCTTGGATCTCCCTTTGTAGATTTTCCATTTCTTTGAAGAAGTAGTTAGAATATTGAGGATATCAAGATGTTTATTTGAAAGAAATGGAAGTTATCATTCCCACAAACAACACCAAACTAGTGGGTACTAAAATCATAAGTGACCTCAGACCCAACATGTGCTCCTCTTTGGACCTCAAACAGGTAAAAGGGGAGACGTGTTAAAGAATAAGATAAGCATTAAAATTGGTTCGAACCTCAACTCAGGGTCTTACGTCCACTATCAAAGGGTGTTGTTTCTGTTTATTAAATTATAATAGAGGTACTCCAATCTGTGAGACATTTTGGTCTTTATCTAAGAGAGTTTGAGCTTCTTATATCGTTTGTCAAATATCCAAAGGATCTTAGTAAGTAAATAATGTACTTTTCTAAGGGTCCTGAGTATTAATTTAGGTATAAATAAAGAGTACAATATAAATAATAGTTGGATATGATCCAAACTATAATTTTACACTTATAACAATGGGTTGAGACCTTATATAACTAGAGATAACACTTGGATAAGCTAACACTTTTTGTTATCTAGAATTATAATGACTTGAATGTGCCCTCAACCATTCCCCATCATCCAACTTATATTAAAACTCTACAAGAGAGAATGTGTGGACTATTACAATATGGTTGTGATATTTTGGAAGTCTAATAGCATCAACAAGGCAGTGGAGTATTAATAAAAGGTTTTGAAGGTCTTGTAAGGTAGTTAGTGGGAGCATTAAATGTTGATAGTACACTTCAATGCAAAGGGGATTGAGTGGTGGAGGTAGGTGCAATAGTGTTCTTCATTCCACATACTCCGCCAGACATGCTGCAAGTGTTCATCCATACTTACAGAGGTCTGGAAATTCCATTAGTTGGTCCTAAGATGATCTTGAGGTATCTTGTGATATACCTTTTTTCGGCTGAGAGCTTGATGACCTAAGAAATTCATTTACTTCTAGATAGAGTCCCTCTAAGAGAATCAGACACAAAATAACCTTAGTGTTGTGGTCTCTAAGATTGGTTGAAGAGACATGTTGGAATGTTTAAGACTCTTGGAAGACTTAGGAGGCTACCTAAGTCTTCTACATTATTTGTTGTGTTTGGATCCAGGTAGTGGTCTAGTAGAGGCATGAGGTGGACTCTAGTACCTCTATCCTTACATTAGTGGAGTCGGTTGACTTGAGGTTGTTCGGAATACCAAGGGTCAAATGTGGTATCACCAAGAATGTCTATTTAGTAAAAAGGTAAACGACTTAGATGAATTATTAGGAAAAAGGTAAAAGACTTAGATGAATTAGAAAACCCAAGATTTAACACAACTAAAATTTAGTTTTCTTAAATTTGAAAATGTGTTAAACTAGTGTGTGCATTTGAGGTCGTTTATTTAAAAGGGGATATTGTGTATCTAAAAGACTAAAAAAACTTCTAAAAAACATAGATTGGTTCTCTAGTCGCGAATATTTCAAAACTCAAATTGTGTAAAAATGTGGTCACATGAGCTACCTGGTTCTTTGCATCGAATAAGCATTCCCTCATGCAAAAAATTCCATTACTGGTCATGGAGATGACTAGCGAAGAATATAACACCCATTTTAGCACCTTTATGTCCTCTAACTTTGTGCAATCCACTTTATTATCCATACATTTTGTGTGGATATATTTTTTTCTTTTTATATAGACTAGAAGCATCCTAGACTTAGAAAGCTTGTGTGCATAAGTTCATTAATGTCGTATTTGATACTTAAGGTATTCTTATCCCATAAATAAGCTAGAAGTTTCTTTTATGAAATCTTGATTTTTTAAGGAGAAAAAACTATGTTGAAAATCATTATTTACTAGAGTTTTTAGTCAAGCTTCTTTAAGTGTTCTTAAGATATCCTTGATGTAATTACTATGTCAATTCATTTGATGTTTTATTACTTTTCAAAATACCTGAACGAACATTTTTCGAATTTGTTCTTGAGAGACTTTAAATACATTCGATATCTAAAAATTACACATAGGTTTATTTTGATCATCCAAACACCTTTACACACTTCGATCAACCTTTAGAAATCTCACATCACAGGAAGTTAGAAATATATTGGTGGAATCTCACTTATTTTATTAGAACACAAAGTTTTTGTCAATTTAAAATTAGATTAGAGATCTGTTCAAGCGTGGCATTATCAACGGAAGTTGACACTTGCAACAAGGTGAGTGGTCGAAGAATGAGCCTTCATGATCTTCCTAACAAAAAGTGGATTGTGGAGGTTGTGCATTATTGAGTCTAGTAGAGGTTCAGGTTTATAATATATTTCAACCCTTTGTGTAAATATTTTTCTATATAGTAGAAGGTCTTAATTCGGCCTGAATTTTCCACTTAGATGATAGGATAAGATTTTGCTCGAATTTGGATTAAAGGAATATATTTAAAATAATTTTAATTTGTGCAATTTCGATCTAACTCCAGTTTTCCTACATGCACTCTCAAATGGTATCAGATATATACCTCACTTTTGTACGTTTAATTACCTTTAGGTAGATTTAATGTTTGTAGAATAGAATTTTCTAAGGTAATTTCAGAAGATTTTCCATTTGAGAAAATTCATGATTTTATCAAACTTGTTACTCCTTCCTATTTCACTACTATTCGTCTTTCAAAACCTAAATATGATATATTTGAAGATGATTCTATTAGTAATCTTGGTTGTAATTTCACCAAACTTGTTTCTCTATACGATTTTGTGTGTCTTTTTTGTGAAAATGAATTTGAATCCGGTGAGTAAGAATTTGATGATCAAGTCTATTCAAATCCTGATTCTAAATATGATGAACTTTATGAAGATTTTGTGACACGTCGTAAAATCCATAAATAGATTGATCGGATCCAATATAAAAATCACAATAGTAAAAAACAATTAGTAACTTTCTCAACATAATGAGATAAATAAAATGATACGAGTAAATATAATACAAGATAATAAAACGTTGAATGAGTTAAAACGTCTTCGATACCATCCATTTGACAATAGAATCAAACTTCAACTCTGGAATATAATATATCTCAATGCCTCAAAGATCAAATCTGATTAATAAATACATCTTGTACAAATCTATGACTCGGGAAATGTGAAATAATACAACTGACAAAGAATTAAAATACAAAATAATACATGAATGTAAAGGAGCTATAATCCTCGATACCTACATCCTAGGAATGATAAATTCAACTAGTTCTGGAGAAACTCCTTCAACGAGGAACTCAAGTTAGTGGCAGTAATTATGGCCAAACACCGGTAAAAAGAGTTAAATAATGAGGATTAAACCTAGCAAGTCTACAGTGCTTAAGAATATAACTACATTTAGTCCACAATTATAATAAAACATTTTCATCCCATGTTAAGTTGATTTCAAGTTATTTGAGTTATTCCAACCAAAACAATCTAAATAAGCATGCATTTCTAAAACCCAACCCAAATGAGGCTTATATGATATAATTTCATCTTTTAGTTAAGTATTCTTTACTATAACAATATTAAATTCTTCTATTTAATTGAGAATCTCTTACTCTACCATCATATCTTATCTTAACAGAATATCACTTATTAAATATTATACTCTTACACTAACAATGTCAAGTTATAATTCAAAAAGTATATTTATGGTGTATCAGTCTTTGATGTTCTTGAGTCATAATCCAATATATTCATCTCTAGTAAATTTTATAATATAATTCTTGAGTCATAATCTCATGATTATACATTTATAGTATAAATCATAATCCAATCAAATCATCTTAAGATACAAGCTAATGGAAATCACATAATCTAGAATATTCGTGACTATACTCAACACACATCAAATCACATGGTCTATGCTCCAGCCCATAAATAAAAGTAAGAATTCCTATCCCTAATGACTTCGGTGATCACTCGTGTATACTATCTATAGTTATAGGGTGTCTTAACCCTATAACCTCATAGTATCATAAAAGCGAAATATGTAATACCCCACAATTATAATGCATTAATTAAATACTAAAATTATTATTTTTTATTTTATGTTCCTACAGCGACATGTGATGTCACTATTTATATTTTCATATGTGTTGTGTTTATTATTCAAAATGAAATTTGACTTCATTACTGTAATTAATTACTAATTATTTAATAAATAGTTTAATTATTATTAATCTTAGACCCGTACCAGTTAAAAGATTTTGGATATTCGTTGGGTACATTGGACTGACATTGGGGACATGCAGAATGTTTAGTTAGGACTTAAAATAATGGTTTTTAAACCCAATTGGTCAGTATTTAGTTTCGGATAGGTTTTAAACTAATTGGTTATTATTTTGGTCTTAATGGATCATGGTCAATAAGAGGTCCGACCCTAGTTTCATGGTTAAGTATATAAAAAGGGAGATTAGGGCTAATATGAATCATTTTCACACTTGAGAAAGGAAATCCTAGAGAGAAGAATAAAATGGGGCATTTGGACATTGGAGAATAAGAGAATTGGAGAAGATTGAATTGGGAATTCGTCTATTCAACCAAGTCAAGTTTATTTAGTATATTAATATAGTTTTTTTGGTGCTAGAATATTGTTATTCACTTGATTCTAAACCTACTTATAAAATCTCTTGAATTAAATAATTTAAATAACCAATTTAAATTTAATTTAGTTAGTAAAAGTTAAGTTTTTATCACTCAATGGAAATTTGCACAATTATCTATGAAATTGGGTTAGATGAAATGAATTGATAGTTATATTATGTTCTAATTGTGAAATTTAGTAAAATTCCCTTGATTATTAATTGGATTTATTGAAAATTTGGATTTAGAGATGAATTTTCAACTTAGGGTTCTAAAGCTTAAATTCTGAGATATATGCCCCAAAATCTCTATGTGAATCAACTAAATATTGTAAGGAAAAATACAATATTATAATTCTAAATATTCCATGTAAAATCTAATGGTATGTGGTGTTTAGTTGTGCGAACAAACACAATTGTGGTCCATCCACATGGGGCATGCGAACGAGTGTGTTTTGGAGTTATGCCCACGATTTGGGCAAATTTGTAAATTTTTCTAAATTGAGAAAAAAGGAATGTGGGATGAGGATTGGAACTTAAATATGATAATATACTAATTTAACATCTTTAATAATATCTGTTAAATTACTAGGAAGAAGATAAGTAAATTAGTAACCGAATGAAGGAATCATGTTTATTTGTAATATAATTTATATATAACATAGAGAATATGATTACTTGTGTAATACATACTAGATGGTACAATTATTGAAGCATTGTGTTAGATAGAGATGTGTTGTACCCTAGGTGGGTCGACGGAGCTTCTTTGGTATCCCGATTGATAAAGACAGGCATTGCCCTAGGCCATACGATGATTACCGCTTTGTTACTCTAGTATATAGAGATGTTTCATACCCTGGGCCGGTCGATGATGCCAGCTCGGTATCCCGATAGAGAGTGACGAACATTACGTTGGGTGGTATAATGGTTACCTCTTCGGTATTCTGGTAGTCAGATATAGAATAGATAGCATGAATCGTATATATGAGGATATACATGTAGAGATATGTTTCATAGTGAGATGCTTATGCTCAAGAAGTATAGAATAATTATGTGTAGAATCATATTTTATGTTAGATGAATGATATGTAATAACGGATTCACTTAGGTATGGGATTAGATTTATGTGATATCTAGGACTGTTGGGTTTAGATTACCTAAACGATACTAAAATATGAGAAAAAGATGCATAATTATATTGTAGCTCAGAATCAGTTATATTCTTATACTACGTAGACTTCTTGCTAATGTTATCATATTAACATTTTTTAGGTAATAGGCCATAAGTGCAGCCTCACCCCTGATTCAATTGTGATATTCTTCTCAATTACTAATCTTTTAGAATGTAGGTGTCGAGCCTGCATGCTCACTCTTTTATGTCTATTTACTATTTTTTCGAGTTGATATTATTATTACCTTAGGTTGGGATTATATTTTGAGACAATTTTAATTATGTAAGGATTTTATTATTGGTGTTGGTTTGGTATCATAGATTGTGTGGTTCACCACATTTATGCTAAGCTATTTATTTAGTCATTCTGTTTATTTACAATAATGCTTATAATGATACCAAATTATTATACAATCCTATTTTATTTACTTTATGCCTGATCAATCTAGTTTAAATTTTATGGGATGTCACAGTTGGTATCAGATCATTCTAAGTTCTAGTGTCCTAGGAGTCTTGAGTGTGTCCATCATTTTTTGCATTGAGTTCTCTGATTACTTTAGCGATTTACCTTTTAGGATTTGTAATTTGTATAATAGTGACCGCTTAGGGAATTTTTGGCCAATTGATCCAGACGAACAATTCAACGCAAGACGAGTGTATCGTGAGGCTTCCTTGTTTGGATTTCCTTTGTAAGAATTCCCACGCATGAGGTTGACTTCGGTATAGAGTTAGGGACTCATGTCTCCTTTATCTAGTTCATAGCATATGGATTGATGCGATATTCTTCTGGACACCTTTCGTAATGACTTTAGATGTACGATTTGAAGACCTCATCGATGCAGCCGCGTAGTAACGGGTATAATGAGGAGTTCAAATAGCTTACTCTCTTTGCACCAGGAGATATTTATATGAAATAAAATAAGGATATATGCATTATTTTCTTTAGATTTTGGAGACCAAGGCCAAGTCGCCAAATGATTGGAGACGGTGTAGAAGTGGCCCAAGTAGGGAAGACCTTACCAACAAAAACAACTGCATATGGGGAGTCGACCCCTGGAGATTTTTAGTAGTATAAAATATGATTTGTTAAGGCCAATAGAGCCAAGGAAGTTATGACCAATGTTGTCACGGAAAATTAGAGAAGTCCCGATGAGACAAGTTTTAGCATAAACTACATTTAAGTAAGGTTAAAAAGGCCGCCAGTATGGCCTCTATTCAGATAATTCCTTTCAGAGAAAGAGTTACACTTGCACAAAGGGAGACCACTTAGTTAGTAGCGTCCATGGAATGACTTGTGTTATTGATAATACCACTGAGGGATGGGTAAAATTATATTTATGGCTCACGCGAATGAGTTTGACTTAGACATCAAGGTGTTTTATATATTTGTTAGTAGTGTGTTTACAACGATTATTATATACATAATGGTTATCGATGGCAATTATTTTTATGTGGATACCCCAATGGGTGGGAGCTATTTTACATCATGATTGTAGAGACGTGAGAGTTTGTTGGTCGTCTAAGGTTTTCAGCTACTTTGTTGATTGAGACATGTGGTCTTATGATTTTTATTATTTACCATTGAGTAGTTGCTATATGTATTACGCTTATATCGACTACAGGGGGAAGGTTTCTATTGTCGTTTTCAAATGGGAAATGTTTCTTATAAGTATTCATGGGCTTAAGGAAGGGTCTAGCGCATACTTATATTACATTGATACGACTTCGTATGGAGAGTTCACCATATCGTGAGAGTCGATATCAGTTGTCTAGGAGTTTATTGAAATATTTAATGAGGTGAAAGGATTACCAATAGTTACATAGGTAAACTTTTGTATAGATTTAGCATATAATTTTCATGCCCGTTGCTAGGGAACCATAACTAATAATATCATTAGTAATTCTGGAGCCGAGTGAGCAGGTTGATCAGTTTTATGCCAAGCATTCATATGAGGTAGCACATCTCCATGGTGCGTAAAGTTATATTTATGAAGTCGAAAGAGAGTTCACTTTGATAATCTGTGTACTATCAGGGGCTGAATAAGGTCACGATATGCAATAAGTATCTATTACAGCGTATTGATGATCTGCTCGACCTGTTGAGGAGTACAACACCATTCTCTATGAGTGACTTATGCCCAGGGTATCACCAGTTATGTATTCTGGAGGAATACATTATGAAGACATATTTTCTTGATGCGATATCGATCATATGAGTTTTGGATCATTTCGTTTTGTTTAATCAATGTGCCAATAGTGTTCATGGATATGATGAATTGAGTTTTTTAACCATTCCTGGATCAGTTCATCATCGTATTTATTGACGGTATTGTAAGGTATTCTTGGTCAAAGGAGGAACATGTGGAACAGTTGCAATTGGCTTTTCAAACACTACACGAACATAAGTTGCACGTTAAGTTCACTAAGTTTGAGTTTGGATTTCAGAGGTACAATTTTTGGACCATATCGCACCTGAGTTAAGATTTTGGTGAATCCTAGTAAAAATTCTATAGCTGTAGAGTGGGGATATCCCACAACTCCTATAGAGGTTAGGAATTTCCCAGGATTGACAGGGTATTACAGGAGGTTAATTCAATAGTTCACGCATATGGACGAGACACTAACTCACCTCAAGTGTGGAACTTTACTCAGGGAAAGTATGGAAGTTGTAGCAGGGAAGAACCCTTTTTATATTAATGAATGTAGAAGGTTACATTTCCAAAAAAAATGGTTGCGCCACAATGTCTCAAGCTACAGAAGGTAGAATATTTTGGGGGTTACATCATATTCCAAAAGCAAGAGGGTGCACGGAAATTTGAGGAATTCGTATCGTTAATGTGGTGAAGAAGCTAATGTATAGATTGTGTAAATAAGGGCCTAATGGAGGAAGAGAACATAGAGCACCGGAGACGTTGAAAGAAGTTGCAGTGTTTGATATCCTGGTGTATAAATTGGAGAGTATAACCATCGATTTTCATTAAGGTGCGGGGGATCCAATAAGGACACATAATCAGGTGGAATCATTTGAGTTAGACTGACCAAGAGGATGAAGGGAAAAGAGTTAACTAGTTATTGTATGAGAATGTATTCTCGGCACCTTGGAAGAAGTGGATTTCATAATAGGGTGTATGAAGATTGTTGAAGCAGTAAAAAGATCTTGTGTTAGGAATAAGAACATGGTTTGGGGCACAAGGGGTAGTTCAGGTACTTTTGAAGACCTCCTCGAGGATGGATATTATGAAGTCGGATTGCAAAGTGAAGTTTGCATTTTGATGTAGGGGTCCTTTACCATACTAGTGGATAGGGTGGTGATGATATATTTTTACCACACCTTATCACCTCAGTGTGTACATGATGTTGATATAGGTACACAATATAAGATGTACTTGTGGGATAAGTTTATATTCAAACAGTTGGACTAGTTGGTGGAGGGTTAGCCGTACATGTTTTACGACGAGACGCTTTAGTGTGTATTAGGTGATAAGATTAATAGATTCTATGAAGAGTATGAGGATGTTATGGGGGAGATATTCTTAGATTTTGGAATAAGAATATAGTGAATTTGAATTTCGAGGACGAAATTCCTTATTTTAGGGGGGAAGAATGTAATACCTCATAATTTTAATGCATTAACTAATTAGTGAAATTTATTATTTATGATTATATGTTCTTGAAGTGACATGTAATGTTACTATTTATACTTTTCCTATGTATTGTGTTTAATTTTCTAAAATAAAAATCAACTTCATACACGGCAATGAATTAATAATTATTTAATAAATAATTTAATTATTATTAATCTTAGATCCTTACTGATTAAAAGATTTGGGATATTGGTTGGGTACTTTGAACTAATGTTTGTGACATATAGTTAGTTTAATTAGGACTTAAAATAATGGGTTTTAATCTGTATGGGCCAGTATTTATCGTGGGTTAGGTTTTATACTAAGTGGTTACGATTTTGGGCTTAATGGGTCAAGGTCAATAAGAGGCTCAACCCAAATTTCATGGTTGAGCATGTAAAAAGGGAGATTAGTGATAATATGAATCATTTCACACTTGAGAAAGGAAACCCTAGAGTGAGAAGAAAGGGGATACTTGGATAAAAAGAAGAAAATGGGAAACTGGACATTGGAGATGGAGAGGGTTGGGGCAAGTTGAATTAGGAATCTATCTATTCAATTAAGGCTAGTTTATTTATTATATTAATATAATTATTTTGGTATTATAATATAGTTATTCATTTGATTCTAAGCCTAATTATAAATATTTCATTTTAGATAATTTAAATAACCAATTTGAAATTGGATTTGATTATTAAAAGTTATGTTTTATTACTCAATGAAAATTTGAACAATTATATATGAAATTGTGTTAGATTGAATAAATTGATAGTTGTATTGGGTTCCAATTGTGAAATTTAGTAAAATCCCCTTGATTATTAAATGGATTGATTGAAAATTTATATTTAGAGATGAATTTTTAACTTAGGGTTCTAAAGATTAAATTATGAGATATGTGCCCTAAAGTCTCTAGGTGAACCAACTAAATATTGTAAAGAAAAATATAGGATCAGAATTCTAATGATTTCATGTCAAGTCGAGTGGTATGTGGGGTGTTATGACCTTATGAAGGCCTGAAAACGTTGGTCTACACATAGAGACTATTACAGGGGTTGTAGGTTGAAGAGAAATAAAATTCTAGAATCTTTCGAGGTTTAGTTGTTTGAACAGACACAATTGTGGTCCGTGAACACGGGTCATACAAATGGTTGTGTTTTGGCACAGTGCACACGATCTAGGTAGAATTGTAAATTATCTTAAATTAAGAAAAAAATGAATGTGGGATGAGGACTAGGACTTAAATTAGGATAACATAATGATTTAAACCTTTAATAATACATGCTAAATTACTCGGTAAAAGATAAGTAAATTAGTACTTGAATGAAAGAATCATGTTTATTTGTATTGTAACTTTTGTACAACATAGCGGATATAACTACTTATATGATACATACTATATGGTATAATTATTGAAGTATTATGTTGAACATAGATGTGTTGTACCCTGGGCCAATCGACAACGCCTCTTTGGTATCTCGATTAAGAGAGATAGGCTTTACCTTGGGTCGTACGATGGTTACAGCTTCGAACTTTGGTATATCAAGATGTATCATATCCTAGGTCGGTTGATGATTCCACTTTGATATCCCGATGGACAGAGATGGGATTTAACCTAGTCCTTACGATGGTTACAACTTCGGTACTCTCGTAGTTAGCTATAAAATATTTGTTATGAACCGTATCATTGAGGATATATATGTAAATATATGTTTCATAGTGAGATGCTTATTCTATAAAAGTATTGAATAATTATGTATATAATGATATTCAAGAAAAGATGAATAATACTTAATTTTAGGTTCAGTTGGGTCTAGGACTAAACTTATGTGACATCTTGTACTGTTGAGTTTGGGATAACTTAAAGGATACTAAGAGACGAGAAGAAGATGCATAATCATATTGTAATCCAGACGCAGTTATATTCTTATACTACTTAGACTTGTTGTTAACATTATCGTATTAATATTTTTTATGACATAGACCATAGGTGAAGCCTCACCCCTAATTTATCCATGACCTTTTTCTTAGGTACTGATCTTCTAGGATGTAGGTGTCGAGCCTGCGTGCTCACTCTTTTTATGTTCATTTACTATTCGTTCGAGTTGTTATTTTTATTACTTTGGGTTGGGATTATATTCTGAGGGAGTTGTAGTTATGTGTGGCTTCTATTTATGTTGTTGGTTTAGTACAAGCGACTGTGTGGTTCACCACATTTATATTGAGTTATTTATTTATGTATTTTATTTATTTACAGTCATGCTTAGAATGGTACCAAATTGTTATAGACTCCTATTTTATTTATTTCAGACATGATCAATCTAGTTTAAATTTTATGGGTTGTCATAAATCTCAATGCCATCGCATCAAACCTATATCCTAATACCCAAGGCTATACGAGAGGATCATCATATTGTCCCACTCAAGAGATGGGTACATCAACATGTAGGGTCGGGGTAAATAGGACCTAGGTAGAGCCCGCCTTTATCATCGAGAATACCACATGCGGTCAATGTCCTATGTGCCCCCATCAAATCCCTTTTAGTAAGTCACCCATGAGCACAAACACACCATGTATATAATTGCACATAAGTCAAAAAAAACTAGCACAAACCATGCTTAATAGAGTTACACATAAAATATCTTTTATTATAATTTAATATGAATGTTAACTATAATTGTTTATATACTATACCGGCCCAAACGCTAAGTCTCTAAAGTGTAGGTGACATATGACACCTAACGTTAATGAGGATAATTTTAAACAAACAACTACCATTATCTATGGATTACAACATGTTCAAGCCTATCATAGGTCTTATACTGCTATTAACCAAGGCTCCTAAGCTACCTTAGCTTTAGCAAATTACCATATCTGTTTACGCATATCCATTTTTATCCGTACACTGGGCCTCCCTATGCACGACATGATTTTTATTCGTACGCATGAACATTACAATCTGTCCAAAAATGGTCTTTAAGCTAGATTTTAGAGAACATTTCAAAATATTTCAAATCCTTTCTCTCCAGGTAAAATCCTTGGGAGATATTTAGAGCTTGCATGTGAGATTTGTTTCTGTATTTGGAATTTTGAGCTTGGATTGGGAGTGAGAAACCCCTAATTTATGAGTTTTGATATTCTTATATTTAACTCAAGTTAGTGTTTCTTATTCAAATAGCTTTGTTGATTTGATATGTTTTAGAGTTATTCTAGGTTATTCCATCATTTTTAGGTATCATTCTATTGTTTATCGGTTGATTAAGGTATGTTTTGATCTATTTATCTTATCACCACATATACTATCTTTAGATTTCTATCCAATTCTTTTTCTAGTCTTCTCTTTCACTTTGGTTCTTAATAAGACAAATGTATGCAATATAGTTATTTTTTAACCCTTGAGTGGTCCTGGCGAGACATATCGTTTAAGAGGGATCCCTATTTCATTTTGGAGTGTACCTAGCACTTTAATGTAGTGCATTAAGGCCCTGGGAGCCTCCATACCCATTTCGGATATGACCATGGATTTATCCTCCATTTTATTCACTACGGATGGTTTGCCCCTTATGAGTGGTTTTAACACCTTAGTCATTAGAGATAAGAGTTATGTGGATCTGCAATATCATATGGGGATCGAAGATATATTATTTTGTTAAAATAGGATTTGGCACCTCACCTCCTCCTAACTCCTTAGCCCACATTCGTCGATTAATGCCACTCTTACTTGCTAAATATATGCGAACATGATTGTGTACTTCTAAGGATCCCTTTTCCTTAACACCATTTATGAGTGGCATGGATATTATCCTTACTGAGGACGTTTTAGCATCTTATCTAAGTTTTTTGAGAGAGGTGGGTCATGTTTATACTCTTTATATTGAGAGCAGTCTAACCCATCACTAGTTAGCATCATTTGTAGTCGGGATAGAAATGGAATGGGTAGGTTTTTTATTTTAGAGGTATTCTTTGAGATAACATTAATTGATATTACATTATGTTTTATTTATAACCTCCTACCTATGATATGGTCTGAGGATTTACTTTACTCCATCGGTGATTTTACTCATGCCTTAGACATGAATTAGGATAATTACTATCAGTTATTTAATTTATAGATCGTGCGTAAAGTTTGATCCAATACGAACCATGATGACTTGTCTTTTACTCGTATGATTACAAATTACCTATACTCCTTAGGTGTATCTCAAATTAGTCTGCGATCATTCTTGGTCCGATCACTAGTGTTAGTAGTGCACGTTTTGAGGCTTATAAATCGAGACAGATTCATGAACCTACTATTGACCCTGAGGTCAAGAATATAGAACATGGTCCTACTCCTACACTTTTTCTTGCTTCATCTCTAGTTGTGCCTTCTACGTGATCTCACCATACCACTCGAGAGTTTCTTGATAATCAATTTTCCTGCATGCATGATTCATTTTCCTGCATGGATATGAGGATGAATTTGATGATTGAGCATTTTGATTACTAATTCTCAGAGATCTACTAGACTATTGAGCATATTTGCACTAGGATTGGAAAAATTAAGCCGTCAGCCTTTTCTTTTTTGGGCTCATCTAGATCTAGTCCACATTCCACTCCTTCCCCTATAGAGGTTGAGGAGATAAATTATGAAGACGATGCTAAGGATGATGATGATGATGATGATGATGATGATGATGATGATGATGATGATGATGATGATGATGATGATGGATATAAGGATAAAGGTATGTCGGATGCTTCACAAATGATGATTGGACATTTATATTTATCTGTAATTTGTTTGTTGATTGATTTTATGTATTATTCCTACTTTATTACATCTGGATTTTTTATATTTGATTATATTACTCCGATTCAATTTCAGAGTTTTTTTATGTAGGATGTTGTTACATTAATTAAAAGTAAGCATCTTGTGTGATCCATTGTTGGTCTTTATCTTACATCACTATTATTTTCATATCATGTTAATCTAATTTTTTTGTTTTTTATAGTTGGGTTTCAAGATATTATATTGTTTCACATGATCACATGATTAGAGATTTTGGAGATTCACTCTCTATGCATTATTTTTTCTCATGTTCACGTGTTTGGTTGTTGTTATAGATCTTTGCTGACATAATATTCTCATGTCCATGATGATTACCATAAGTTACCTTCATATTAACATTGGTTTAATCCCATGCGTATCTATCTTTTTCTTCACTAGTTCTTGTACATTGTGATTTTTTTGTTATACTAGGTTATACCCATTATTTATGCCAATTATTCCTTGGTCGTTTTCGTATTAAAAAGGGGAGAAGCGTTACTGGGGAGAAACATCTTTGAAGACATATTTATGTCTCTTATTGGTGGAGAAACATCTTTTGGGAGAGACTTTTGATGAAGTGAGAGAAAATTTTATTGCGATTTATATGATTTCGAAGGATTTTATATTGCATAGGACTCCACGAGTATTCTTATCTTTATCGTTCATATTGAGGATTCCTAAAGAAGGGGAAGTTTCTCTTTGTACATGTCATACCTATATGTTCTTTTGGTCGTGTTTCATGTATTCAGGTTTTGTCTTGATGTTAAGGCACAATCCCATGTTTTAGACCGGGCTTATGATTTTACGATTGTCTTATGGATTCCATGGGTATTGCGACACTCTAATCTTATTATATTGATAGTGTGCGGGTCACTTTGCTTAACGTAATAAAGATTTTTTATATTTGGGGTTTTACCATGGAATAGCCAAAGAGGGAGATAAAAAAAATATAAACATTTGTTTATGTAGTTTATTTGCCTTAATTACGTGTCAAAGCATTTGAGTTTCGCACAAAATCACCCAAAAAGAATGATTCGTAGTTAAATGATAAAGAGAAAGAGACTCTTATTCATTAGAATCTATGGACACTAAAATTGCAGATCATACGGATACTCTACATAAAAGCTTCCTCATACAAATTCATAATATTTGAAGATCATATCCTTCTTGTGATAGTTTTGATTAATTTATCCCAAGGATAGCACATATGTAGACCTTTATATCTTTTTGTGAAAAATGATTTTTGGATTGATGAAGTAAAATGTTTTATGAAAATCATTGCCTTGTAAGCTTGTTAAGGAGAATATGGGATTTGCCTATAAGAGCCTACACGGATGGGTTTTAAACTCGTGCACACGATAACGTGGATTTAGGTAGGGTTTACGTCTTGTTTATATCCGTGCGCACGGGTTTAAGTCATTATCATGAGGATGATTTGCATGTTTTGGGCTTAGTAAAATATCTTCTTAAAAGCGTGCGCACAAGGTCAAATCCATACCGTGTGCACGATTATCACATGTACCTCATGACTAGGCCGTATAACCAAAATTGTGTGCAAGGTGAACTTTTAACTGCGCACATGACGCTGCTAGATTTTTCTATAAATATGAGATTTACCTCGCATGTTCAATAGATACTTTCTTGAGTAATTTTGTCGCATAGCTATCCGAGAAAACCATTTCAATTATTATTTTCACTTTACCTACTAAAAATTGTGACAAAACTTGAATCAACACTTGATTCATAATTTATGAGTGATTTGTAATTGAAAACCACGTAGCTTAGATTCAATTCTACCTAATTCATATATGAATTTGAAAATTTAGACTCCAAGATCTTAAAGGAGATGTTTGAATTATTTGGGAGTTCAATCATGGTATGATTCAACAATGGAGAACCCAACTTCCCATATTTGTTTTATGGGACTTTCGTTGTGTAAAATTACTTTTTGATTATAATGAGAGACTAGAATGCACCGAGTTTCTTTCACCCCTAGGTGGGGTTTTTCCTTATAGATATTGAATCGCGCCTCTTGTGTGGTTTATTGTTGTTCTTATACACATTTGTTATTGAATAAACACTCAGATTTAAGGTTAGATCCAACGTGATCCGTTGATGGAATTGGCGTAGGGTTTGCATGTAGTTAATTCATATAATTAACTTAGATTTGATTCTAATTTGTTTAATTGAATTAGATGTATTAGACTTCACATTAGATGCATGTTAACTAGGTTGGATCTAAATATTAGCAAAGGAATTCAAAACTTGGTAGAATTTGTCACTAAAACCTATTCACCCCATCTTCCTTATAGGTTATTTTGGATTTAACACATTGTGTCGAACATGACACACTCACAGTTGTCGAAGATCATTGATGCCACATCAAGACTTGCTTATGTCGCCAATGGAACATATTTTATGGGGCACGAGTTTAAAAAGTATGGGTGGAGGGTTTTTTATTCTCACTGATCTTACAATAGAAAATTATGATTGGAATACTAAATGGAAAAATTTCAATGACGGTTGTTATGTATTTCAAGGTAAGTACTAAAGATAAAAATCTTGTTGAAGAATAAATAACTTACTATGGTGTTATTCAAATGAATTTTTAATTATATTATATAAATTTCAAAGAGGTATTTTACTATGATTAGGTAAGAGTTGAGGACAAGAATGCTTGTAAGGTCGATTTTGCTACCAATATAATAATGCTAGACTTTTGAAAGATGAATATCCAGATTATTTGTATGGACCTAATGCTTGTGGTTGCATCCAGGCGCATTGCAATCACGCCTTACGCGCATGCGCATGTTGCTGTATGCCTTTATTCTTCCTTTGGATCTTGGTTCTATTGGTTTTTTTATATAAAACTTCCAAACTACGTCATTGTTCACTTCTAGAAACCTTTAAAAACTTCATTAGAGACACCCGTTACTCATTATAATCAACTAAAAAACCATGGATCTTCCACCAAAATCACAAGTCGATGTCGAATATAAAATCCTAACATCTAATGATTACATCCCCTCGCGTAATCCTCCAAATACATCAATTACATGTAATAATTAAATATCCAAATTACTACAACCAAATCAATTTAATTATAGATAAACCACAGAAGGATCCATTCACTTAAACAAACATTCATATGACCATAATGGAAGGGATATTTCAAATCCTAAAACCCTATGTTATTACAAATATATATAAAACTATGCACACACCACACTAAAATAAGAAATGTGTGACATTTTGGCCAGGTGTTATCATGGTCAAAACCGTGACAAAACATGCTTGCCTTGTGACCGTCAGGGACAGTTACGTGATCCGTAAAACCATTTTTCACCCAAAACATTTCGCTTTCCCTCCTCTCTCTCATCAACCCGACTCTTTCTCTCTCCAAGGTAAAAAAAAAACTATTTTCATTCACTCAAAAGGTATATATATATATATATAGTCCTAGTTCTTAAATATATATGTATTTGTTTGTTATAAAATATTTGTATTTACATGTATGTCTTTGATATTGTTAGAAAATTTTGTGCAAAATCTAGGTTTGAACATTCAAACCACTCTTCATTACAATATCAGTATTTGAGTTTGATATTTATTTGGGCTTGAATATATTTTTTTATTGTAAAATAGTTGCATTTACATGTATGTCTTTAATATCATTAGGAAAAATGTGTGCAAAATATATGTTTGAACATCCAAATCACTCCTTATTACAATGTGAATATTTGATTTTGATATTTTTTGGGCTTAAATATAATGTGTTCGTTTATTGTAAAATATTTGTATTTATATGCCTGGGTTTGATATTGTTAGAAATAATTTGTGAAAAACCTAGGCTTGAACATTCAAACCTTTCTTTATTACAATGTGAATATATACTTTGATATTTATTTGGGTTTGAATATAATGTGTTTGTTTTTTGTCAGATACTTGCATTTATATGTATGGCTTTGATATTGTTGGAATAATTTGTGCAAAACCTAGGTTTGAACATTCAAACCATTCTTTGTTACAATGTGAATATTTAACTTTGATATAAGTTTGGTCTTGAATATAATGTGTTTTTTGTTGTAAATGTAATCATTTTTGTGAAACGTTCTTTACTACATTAGAAATTATCGGAGAATGTTAGTTGTGTTCTTTGCCATTTTGGTGAAGTGTTATTTTCCATTCCAATCATTATTTATTGCAATGTGGGTTTATTTGGATGAGTAAAGGGTATTGGGATTTTGGGTAGAAATAGAAAAGAACACAATGAATGTTCCTTGATAATTTTTAATGTTCTTAAAATGTATATAGGTTTTGAAAAGTGGATTCGATTAGGTTATAAAGTATAATTAAAACCAATTTGGTATGTATATGCCACTTAGGGTTTCAACATGATAGTGTTTCAAGATTCTTATTTAAACATGATAAGTTGTTTATTATAGTGCTCTTGTTTCTGAAATGACTAATGATTTAGCTACCCCACGGGTATAAAATTTATAGAAGCACCGTGAGTCACACGATTGTACCGTTTATTTATACAAGTTAATTATCTCATGGGATGTAGAACTATTCTTACCCCATTTGTTCATATATAGTAGGTAACTATTACTACAAGATGTTATGGGTGTCCTCTATACAAAGAGTGTATGGGTGAGACAAACAAACTCATGGGTGTGTAATGTGAAGGGGATAATGAGTTTGTAAAATTAACAAATAGGTGTCTCAATGATGAATTGTTCTCCTACACTTGCACACGTTTTAGAAATGGTAAAGTGTTTGAGTGGAAAAAAATTGAATTACATCTTTTTAAATGGAGAATGCAGGTCGATTATCATATCTGGTCACATGAAAACATATTGCCCCTTTGTCCCTCAACAACATTTACTATAACCGTCAAGTAAGACAATAGTGGAAGGACATGAGGATACCATAGAACATAATATGATAAATGATCTATTAGACGATGCTTACCGAGTTCATCTGATGGAAGACAATGACGACTCTGATATGGAAAACAACAAATTTTGGGGTAGAGGTTCTAGTTTTCATGACGGTGTTGGGATAAACCTTGATGATGACTGCCAAACTTAGAAAGTAAAATAAACCCGACCGTTGTACCCTAATTACGGCAAATATCAATAAATTTTCATCTTATGGTTGGTTTGCATTGTTTAAAGGGCCGTTTTAGTTTATTTCATGTAAGGATAATATTTTTTTGTCTGACATACATTTGAGTATGTCATATACCGCTACAACCGTCGAAGACTTATTCAAGATCAATCATGCGTCAAGACAGATCCAAATATCAAAATTCTTCAACATTCAAGCCCCCGCGAGATTAATTTTGGTAAGGTTGTGCTTAAAGTATCTTAGCATTTAACTTAGAGAGTTGGGATAATTTTTCTAAAAAATTTTCTAAGTGTTGGACAGAAGTTTTTCGCCAAAAATATTTTTCTAAGTGTTGAGGAATACATGAAAAAAAAATTATTTTTCACTCGGCTCGTTTGAGCGAGATAAGCCAGTCGTTCGAGCAAAATGGCATCTTGAGTGAAGCTCGTTCAAGCGACGCGTGTTAACATTCGAGCGATAGGGAGTTTTCGTTAGAGCAACGCACCACCTTATTATTTTTATAAGTAGTGTGTTAAACAACTTTATTTTTTTCAGAAGATCTTAGAATTTTGTTCTACGAAAACTCCTTTGGCATAAACGTTTGTCTTCTCACTTTTGAGAGTTTTAATTTTATTTTCAGATCACAATACATCCCAATCTTTATGTGAATAGTTGTGGAACCTAAGATACAACTTTTATGAAGTTATTTCTCTTATAGAGAGGGTAAATCTACGATTGATGATTGCGTGTTGATTGGGAGTACTCGAGGGTGTTCCTGGCTAATTTAAACTATGAGTTCATGTGCACTGCTACGGTTATTCCATTGTTGACTCTAGGATGCATGCCTATGTGATTGTTCCGAGGAGTGATCATTGCAGATTTTATTATAATCTTTGTAAGTTACAATTTACTATTTTATAGTGAAATAAAGGTTTTGCACGAAAGGGATTTTTTCTGAAATTTATGAGTTAGCAATTTCATTTGTGATGGTTTGTCACACACACACACACACAGTTGCATATTTAGAGGAAGAATTGATTTTGTTTGAAAATTGACACCGATTAAAGAAGGTTAACTTGAAAATTTTTGAATTCAGTTTAATCAGTATCGTGCACTTATTTTACAAATTGGTATCAGAGCCTGTTGCGCTAAGTTATTGCATTTGATCCGTTTTCTGCAAAAGTTTGTGATATTGATTTTTTTGAAAAATTAGTTTTTGAAAAATCGCATTTTTTCCGATGGAGCACTTATGTAATCAGATGCCTCCCCTTGATGACACGAGTCAGAGTTTCGATGATTTAAATAGTTTGAATTCGACATTTGCTAAAAGAATAGTTTTTTTGGAAAAAGAAAATCATCGTTTTAAATCTACTATGGATCTTTTGCAAACGGTTCAAAATCAAAGATATTTTTATCATGAGAAACTTATCGATTTGGACCATGACTTTAATGCTTTAAAATTATCCTAAAAGGAGAGTGATGATAGAGTCCTATTATTACAAAAAGAATTGGAGGACTTTAAAAATTCTAGGGTTTGTGTTTGTGCCAATGAGGATAAAATATTTTAATCAATGAGTTTGTGGCACGTGAAGAGACTCTTAGGGATAAGTGTGCATATTTTAAGGTTGAATGTGATAACCTTCTAGGAATAATTGAAAATTTAGAGAAGGAGTCATTAAAATTGGAAGAGTCTAATTCTTTACTTGAGTAAATAATTTCGGAGATGAAAAATGATTTGACAGACTCGAGTAGTGTTGGTAGCAATGGTAGTGGATCTTCATGTTCTCATGTTTCGAGGGTTAAAGACAAGGCCATTATTTGTTTTAGAGGATCAACCAATACTAAGGACATTAGAAACGGCCAACCCATAGGCATTGTTCCACCCATTAACACATGTTCATATTGTGGTAGGAAAGGTCATCTTAGGCATTTTTGTTTCAATCTTCGAAAAGGTCCTAGGAAGTTAAAATCTAGTGTCCCCTTGGTTCCCAAAACCCCTATACGTCGTTGCACACCTATTTGGGTTAGGAAATCCCTTTTAGAGGAGCTAGATGGTAAACTAGTTTATTTTCACATGCTTGCATATGATGTATCACTTGTTATTTCTTATGGATAGTTGCTTGCATGCTTTGTTTATCATAAACTAGTTGTACTTCATGATATATGTTTACTAGTGTTATGACACGTGTACTTTTTGTATTAGATTTTTGTTTTTGATAAAACTTTTGAAAAATACAAAAAGATTTTATTTTGACAATTTTTTTGGAAAAGTCAAAAAGAGTTTCGTATTTTGTTTTGCACCATTTATGAATTGACATTTAGGATGACTCAGACACAATTTCATTCCATATCCATGTTACTATTTGATTGTGTTTTGATATGCATCATCATGTCATTTATGTTCTTTACAATGTATGAAGTCATTGAGATGTGATTTGTTGTTACTACCTACATGTTTGACTCATGAGTTCCTTTATTGCATACTTGTACGGATTTGCTTGGCTATTATTTTTGTCTATCACATGTTAGTAGATGTATTTTCATCTCAATTTTGTCTTTAAAACAAATCGAATGAGATAAAACTTGACAATGAAAGTAGTGCATGTAAGAACTGTTGTTGTGAGATTGTGTGATATATTTGAAAAACGGGGAAGGGATACGAAAGATGCTCATTTATCCTTTACAATTAATCCACCTTTTAAATAGTACATAGATAAAAATTTGGCAAAAGCAGAAGCCAAGGTCCAAAGAGATTGAAAAGAGCCCGAAAAAATTTAAAGGCAAAAAAAAGAAAAATATGCCAAAAGTGGGACAATTTAGTTTAGTCATCTCAAAAGAAAAATAAAAACCATTATTATTTACTGAGGGAGTTTGGATGGAATATAAAACGGGTTTGCACGTCCTGAAAAAGTCACAGTAAACCAAAAAGGTCAAATTGTCACCTTTGAGCCGGCTAGCCTTGTCACGGTCATTGACCATGATAAAAAAAATACGCATTTTTTTGTCATGGTCAATGACCATGACAAGGTCAGTTGTCATGGAATTTTCACGGTCATTGACCATGACAACTTTAGAAAGTTATCACGGTCAAAGACCGTGACAGGTTCGTGATAACTTTGCCAGTAAAAAAACCCTACCCTTTCTTTTTTCCCATAGTTTCCATTCCCTCCTTTTTCCCTCTCACGCGCGGCTGCTCTCTCTCTCTCTCTAAGGTACATTTTTCTATCCCTCTCTCTTTCCATTATATGTGTATATATGTGTATATGTGTATATATATGTACGTTTTTCTCTCCCTCACCTTATTTATGTATGTGTGTGTGTGTGCAGGTGGGGGCAGTGGAGGGGAGGAGGTGGGAAGTGTGGGTACAGGAGGGGGCAGGGGGTTTGGGTGGGACGAGTTCGCCTCATACCCCTAAAATCTCAAGTTAATATTAACATTATAAATATTATTTAGAGAATGAAATTAATTTAACATTATAAATATTGTTTGTGTATTCTTATTTAGGTTTGAAATTGGTTAGAAATTGTTAATATTGATTGGGTGTTAATACTTAGGGCTTGAAGGTAATTAGTCATATGTATTTAATTTCTTATATTATTGGAAATGAATTAATTGAGTAGACGAATTAGAAGGAGTACATGATACACACATGTTAGTATGTTGTTGCTGTTGGATTATATTGGACGTATGTGGTTGGATATGGAAGTTGGTTGTTTAATTTTTTTAAATCCTTAATTTAATTCACAATAATAAATCCATAAATAATTATAATGTCTCAATTTGTTGGGTTGGTTAATTTTGGAAATGGCACGACCACTGGATTATTGTCCAAATCTGGGGGGGGGGGGAGTTTTCAACTTTTTTCTAAATTTTCTTTATGTCACGACCCGTTCGAGAGTTGCACGACCACAGACTTATGATAATTAAATGAAACATACTTGAAATTACATATAGTGCGCATAGATACTAGCCTTCTAGTTCTTATGCGTACACCTTAAATAGCCCTTAAGCCCATTCGAGAATTATTACCCCTGTAATGAGATCTCTCGGATTGTCCCGTTTGGACAGTTTGGGACTACATAGTTTTTGTATAATAATATTCTTAATGGATTAAACTTCTTACTTTTGGAGGAAGTTCTGAAGTCGTATCTTAATGTTCTATGGGTACATACTAGATGATGCGAAGTTAAGTGTTATTTCAATTGATAAATTGAAATAACACTCACACTTGCGAATCTACGTTGTGTGTGATACGAGAAATCGTCCACTTGTGGTTCTCGCACCAGCAAGTCAAGTGTAAAATATGTAATGAGTAGATAATGCAAGTAAAGAGAGATAAAAGACAAGATATAGAGTGGTTCGGCTATTTAAATGAGCCTACGTCCACTTTGGTACCACACTTTCTTTATATGCATTCGTAGTACATGTTTACAATGCCATAATAGGCGTACAATGTAGTTGAGTGAAGAGAATACATGTATATGAAGATTTCGGTATGCCGGAGAGATGGTTGCGATGCCGGAGTGTAGCCACCAAGCTGGATCGGGTGGACTGGAGAGTGTCGTGATCTTTGATCTATCTCTTGGCACTATAAATGAACCCGAATCCACCTATCTTGAGTCATGGACCTCTATTTATAGGAGGTGTAGATCTTGTGTTATTGTTGATGAAGCAAAAAGAGGGTTGCGGCCGGTTAAGGGAATAAACAGGGGTCTCACCCTATAACATGTAAGGGGCCGCATCCTGTGTAAGTGGGGTCATGGCCAGGTGAGTAAGCATGTTAGGGTTGCGATCTGTGAGTGGGGGTCGTAGCCTGCACATTTTGGGTTGCAACAGAATGATTCAATGTAGGCATGTTGTCCTCATTTCGCGGTAGGGTGTAATATATGTCATATTAATAAGCCCCCAATGCGTAGTGCCAATGAGTAATTGGTGATGCGTCTTGATATTGTTGATGCCGCGGGGTGTTGCCTATGTGGTGTCCATTTTCAAAATGGCGTTTCGTCTTCCCGTCCACTCTTATATAAATGGAACCGGTCATGGACTTCATTACATTTTCTAACTCTTGAGAGCAAATCGAAAGCCGACCTTTGTCCATTCATTCTCTTGATTTTTTCGGAGACCTTTCAAGGCTGCGTATGGTGGTTCTTAGGCGGCGAATTGTGGTGTCAGGAGGCTGAGCGATCGATTTTCACTCATTTCCAGGTAATGTTTTTGACCAAAAACCTCCTGAATAGCTTTATAATTTAATCCTTCCAACTGTTCATGATCTCTGATTGTAAATGGCCCATTGGAACTCCTGACTTTATAAAATAACTACTGTGATTGAATGATTCTTCATTATAATTCGTATCTTGCTAATTTCACCATGAATTTGACTCATTATATAATTGCTTGAGTTGTAATAGATAATTGATCTTGCATTTAAATCAATCCTCAATTGATAAAATAGGCTGTTAACATCCATGTTAAACCAAAAAATGAAGTCTGCTGGCTTGGATTAGTCTCTTAATTTTCCATTATTGACTCAAGAAATGAATGTGGTTACAGAATATGAAACAAACCCATGAAATGTACTTGTGTTGGATTGTATTTGCTAGTTTTAGAGTGGAATAAGCATTGGAAACATACCACTGTTCTTAATGTTCTTCAAAAAACCTTTCACATTCTAGGGCTTCAATCTTCAAGCTAGATGAGAAAACCTGTTTGAGTATATGGTCGCGACATGGGGAATAATTAACTGCAGCATAATAAAACCACTTGCAATTTGGGGTTTTAGGTTAATGTCTGCAATTCTTAAATATTGGCTTGTTTAAGAAATTGGTTGTGGCATGTACATATCTAGCTGCGGCATGTGGCAATATTTGTATAATAAATATTCCCTTACCTTTAAGCTTCTTAGGTTAGTGTCCGCTGCATTTTGCCAATAGTCCAATAACTACGGCATGTAAAAATATAACCGACACCTCCTTCCCTAAAATAATATGCTGCGGCAGAAGCTAACTTCTAGGACTTTAGAGCCCAACACATGGTGTGGTTAGCCAAATTTGAACATTTTTACTTTAGCCTTTAAACTTGATATATCACTGGTCCTGCCGCGACCTCTAAGATGCCTGCATGACCAGATTGGCTGCGACACCTAACTGCAGACCCTTTCTGCTTTTTAGGTATTGTTGGACCCATATGAGTTTTGATCCTGACGAATTTCTCAGAGACTTTTGGAACAAACACTTTGGAGACTCACCCCCTGAACTCCCATCAGTGCGCCCTTTAAAGACAATAGGGCCTTGCCAACTCAAAGATTGCCAAATTGTGTCATTCTAAATTTGGATTCTCACTCCGTGGAAACCACTTATAGGAAAGAGACTAACTCTACGGAGTCCTCTTGTAGGAAAGGTATTGATTCCACAACAATAGAAGAGGAGGTTAAATCAAGTAACCATCCAATAGATAGCTACTGGGCCATCTGAAGGTAGGGACGCACTTGCTGGATCCTCTAATAGAGCTGAGAGACCTCATGGAGCCTTGAATGTCCGCAGCATTATGATTCAGGAGTGGGTTAACCAAGTTACTGAGGCACATGAATTTCCTGAAGATTTGATTTGCTTGGCACCCACCGCTGAACAAAGGCCCTATACGGCACTTGCTGATGATGGGGTCTGCTTCCCCCTCCACGCGTTTATTTATCGGTTGCGGCTTCCAGTTTAAGTCCCCATTCGAAGAATTTTTCAAACTATGAAGTTAGCCCCAGCCCAACTATATCCTAATGGTTGGAGGGAAATTCTTGCCTCAGTAGTGCTATGGAAGAATAAGTTTAGGAGGGACATAACTTTTGCAGAATATTTCCATTTTTACAGACCCAAGGAAAATTCTATAAAATTTGAATGGTACTATTACTTAACTATTCGCAGCAACGATGAAACCCTCTATAGTAGGAGGCCCACCAATGTGAAGAATTGGAAGGGCAGGTACTTTCACATTTCTGGATAAGGGTAGGAAATCCACCCAGATGAGACAGAGAGGGAGAGGTCCTTTAGGATGTCGTGACAGTGGGGACGCCCCTCTAAGCTAGGTAAGTAAGGCTATAGCCCTTTGAATTGTGGTCGCGTCCTGTTGTCTAAAGTTATATTCTTTCCTTTACTTTTGTACTACCATTGACCTTTCTATGCAGCTCTTGGCAACTTGCCTATTAGTGAGCGGCAAGAGAGTGGGATAAGGAGGGTCCAAGCTATAAGTACAAACGACAAAAGTTTAGCACACTTGTGACCTCAGCCTTAATTTCTGAAGCAGACTACTTCACCAATAAATCTATTCAAAATAAATGGCCACGAAAGGTAATAACCCTTTCTTGTACGAGTGTCGCGACTACTATTTTTAAACCTTAAAATTTTGACACTGCTTCATTTATTCTTTCAGGTGAGGAAATTGATAGCGATCTTTTAGTGGCCCAACTGGCCGAGATGAATAAGGATGCCGCTGCCTGCAACAATGCTGCAAGGAAGAAGAAGAGGAAAAGGAAGTCCAAGCATCCTGCCGCAGCCACTGTGGGTGACCAAACGGATCCTTTCGTGCCCACCATTCAGGTTGACGATTTTACTCCTTAAGAAAGACCCGAGGGCCAATTTGACGATGACATTTGTGTTAATATTATCGCGACAGGCCTAATTCCATCTAATTCTGAACAACTTCAACGCCGTGAAACCTCATCAATCAACATTTTAAAATCACCCCCTCCTCCAACAATAATGGTTGTCAATGCTAATTTAGCACCTCCACAGAGTCGCGCTAGTGTTGGCCCTGATGGACATCCACAGCCTTAGCTTAGGCAGCATAACCTTAAGTCTTCTTGGGACATGACTGTGAGAGTTACCCGCAGAATGAAAATGGTTCTAGATTCCACAGACTTAGAGCATCTTGTAGATGAGGACCATGATGACTTGGAGGATTATGCCCTCCACAGCCTCCCGAGGGTAAGTGAAAATTTACCTTTTCAACACTATTTTTATACTTCATATTTTTCTTCTAAGATTATGTCTCCTTTCAGGCCGCGAATGTTGTGATGTCCCAGAAGCGAAAGTATGAAGCCCTCTATAAGATGAAAGAGGCCGCGAAAAAGGTGCATTCCGCTGACCTGAAGAATTCCAGGTATGCTTCCTTTTAATAATGGAAGCATTCCTCTATTGCAGTACTTGATACGTATAAGATGGATGCGGATAACAAGGTTCAGGCAACAAAAGATGCAAAGAAGAAGGTTGAGGACAGATTCAAACATGTTGCAAACTCTTTGAAAATTGCTCAAGCTCAAGTTGTTGAAGCTTCCCAGGCCGCGTCCTCATCAAATACAAAACTTGAACTCCTCCAGAAGAAGTTCAACGAAATGGAGAGTAAGACTGCAAATGATGCTGAGGTTCATGTTGCGGCCATCAAGAAAATGGAGGAAGACCCTGCCGCTGCACTTTAATTAGCCATTGCCAATGTCATGGATTCATTCAAAGGCTCAAGGGAATTCTACCTCACCAACAATAGATCCTACCTCTGCAGCTTCCAAGAGCTCAGGTACAAAGTTATTAAAAACTTCCCGAAATCTAAGGATACAATTCCTGCCTGGGGACTTGGTGATGCCGAGCATTTATAATGTGTAACTGAGATAAAGGCTTTAGTTGAGGAAAGAGCCAGACTAATAGCTGAAGAAGAGGATGCGACATCCGAATAAGAGACTGAAATGGCTGCGAATGGAGATCAGGGGGATAAAGACGATGATGCGACAACTTAGTCTTCTTTCTTTCAATTCTGAACATTGGGCTGCGTCCCTCTTTGATCTTATTTTAACTTGTAATTTTTTTGCTGACATATACGAGGTTACGGCCTTTTGAAACTTTGTGAACTTCTAATCAAGGTTGCGTCCTCTTTTGGGAATCAATGATGTCCAAACTTTATTTGCATATTTATTCCTTTAATGCTTCAATACTTCAATAGATATATTTTTCCTTCACTAAGTAATAGGTTGCGGCATTACTTCACATTATCCTAAGCTGCGGTGCCAAAGAAAAATGGCTTTGGTCTGCAGCTTAACATCCTCACTCATTATTTTTTCGTCTTGGTTGCAATTTAGTGGCAGCGGATGGTATGCAACCCAGTCGCGGCCTTTAGCAATTCTATAATGTCCACTTTTCTTTGATGCATCCTCTAAATGGATGAATGGACTCTTTGATGGCGGCGTCCATATTAATCAAGCCCTTGACAAGAAATTGATGACAGCATGCTGGGCTGAGGCCATCCTCTTTATGTAGCTTTGGCATGCTTCACGATGATAGTGTCACATCATCTTTTATTCTCTTTAACTGCCTTTTATGGCTTCCCTTTAGTCATTATGGTTGGGCTCCATAGCTTCCTCTAGTCGCTTTGATTGGGCTCCATAGCTTCCTTTAGTCACTTCGATTGGGTTATTATCAGCCCCCCGGGCTAGGTATTATGAAGCTTCCCCAAGCTATGTTTGGATATATATAAAGCCTTCCTAGGCTAGGTATTATGAAGCTTACACAAGCTAATGTGCGGGACACTTTTAAGTTTTCCCAGGATGGGTTATGATATTAAGCCACCCATAACTAGGTAATGCATGCTGACAGTTGAGAACGGGCATTGGCTGCCCCCGTGGCTAATGTAACGGGCATTATAAGCCCCCATGGTTAATGTAACGGGCATTGTAAGCCCCCACAGATAATGATGCTAATAATGTAATGGGTATTATGAGCCCCTGTGGCTAATGTAACGGGCATTATAAGCCTCTGTGGGTAATGATGCGGATAGAAGTATACTAAGAGATAATCAGCCTTGTGAATATAAGAGTATTCACAAGTGCCATGTCCTCAACCATGAGTGGCATTGTAATCCCATTAAGGTTGTAAACCAAATAAGGATCATTCTCGGAATAAATAATCTTCGGAGATAACTGGTCATCTTTCCCTTGAAATCTGTTTAAGACGAAGGTCATTCATAAGATTTTTATAAATGGGAACTCAAAAGATAAAGCATGACTAAATATGTTCTTCATATATAGATACGATTTTGTTAGGACAATACTGAAATTGCCTTTCTTGATTGTCTCGATTTTGAGACTAAGTTTTATTAATTTTACAATATTTTCTTTATGCCCTTATGGTATTTTATTCTTAAATATTTTTTGATATGTATTTAGAAATATTTTATATATTTTTGTGTCTTAACCTTATTCCTTGTATTTATCTCATTTTTATTATTTTAAAATTATTTTTTTTCGTTATTCTTTAAAGTGTTTAAGCATATATTCCTTTAAACAAAAAAATCAATTTTGTTTAAAATTAATGCTTGAACAAAAATTTAAATTGCTAAGTTTTTGGTTTAAAATGTGACTGTTTGGTTACTCAAGTTGGCGGTATGGCTTGCTAACTTTGGGGAGATCAAGGTCTGATTTTTCTTTCTTTAGACACTTATTTGTCTCCTTGGTTTTGTCCATTTTACCCCTTTTCCCCTTGGTGAACTTACGCATGTGCCCTTGGATTTTTTGGTTTGGCATTTATATCCACATTCGCCTATGGGAATAGTCCTGAGTACCCTTGTGTGGCTTGTTTATTATTTACGGACCTTGCTACTTTTTTGGGGGTATTTAATTCATGCGATGGGGATTTTTCATTTTTCAGGGTTTGGGCATTTTACAAAATCACAGCCAACATATTTTCTCTCTCTCTCTCTCTCTCTAAACATTCACACAAATTGTTTGATAGTTTCTCCTCATTTTCAACTCATACACATATCTGTTTGAAAGGTTTGTGGGTTTGCTCCTAGTTTAAACTGAGATCGTTTGGCATTGTTCAAGGTTGAGGGTTTATTGTGTTGATTTTTTCTTTCGATCTGTTGTTGGGCGTTGTAGCTGTATCATTTTTTTTTGTTGGTGGTTATACTTTTTCTGGTGTTGGTGGTTCTTCTCTTTTCGACGTTGGTGGTACTAGGGGTGGCCATAGGCCCGAGACCCGCCAAGCCCGCGAAGCTCGCCCAATAAAAAAATAGGGCTTGGGTAAGGTAAATAGGCCCGCAAAGCGGGCTTGGCAAAATTTTATAGGGCCGATTTTTTTTCGGGCGGGCTTGGGCATGAGTTCTTAAGCCCGATGAGGCCCGACCAGGCCCGAGGCCCGAAATATATATATATATATATATATATATATATATATATATATATATATATATATATATATATATATATATATATATATATATATATATATGTGTGTGTGGGGGGGGGGGGACTTCTATAAATATAAAAACGTATACCAAGTCTTTTCATGTAAAGTGAGAAACTTTATATATGGACTTTGTAATATATGGAGTTTAAAATAGATTTTTAATTAAAAAAATTGGTCTTTAAATAAAAAATAGGTATTTGAATTTTTTAAAAAAAAATCTTTTAATTAACATAATAGGGCCCGATCGGGCGGGCCTGGGTAAAGAGCTTTCAAATCTGGACGGGCTTGGGATTAAATAATAAGGCCCGATCTAGGCCTGAGCGGGCTTGGGATAACACTTAATTTTTCAAGCCCGGCCCGAGCCCGACCGGGCCTGCCCAGGCCCGGCCCACGGCCACCCCTAGGTGGTACTACACTATTCAGCATTCTTGGCCTTTTTGTTGCTTTGTTTTTTACCGGCGATCATTCCAGATTTGCACCGGTGGTTGTCTTTTGATTTGGAGAATTTCTTTCCTGTTCTGCGTTTTCTTGAGGTAATATATATATATATATATATATATATATAGGCAGGCTCCTGTGCACACTAAGTTTGCACACTAAGTTTGCACATTACCTTTTAAAAGTGGTAAAAAAAATATTTTTGAGTTGATTTTTTTTGTGTGATATTTAAACATTTCAAGGAACCCATATAAAAAAAATCAGCTCAAAAAAACTTTTTTTGCTATTTCTAAAAAATCGGTCAAACTTTCGAAGTTTTAAAGCCCTTTAAAAACTGCGAATGTTTGACCGATTTTTTAAAAATAGCAAAAAAAGTTTTTTTAGCTAATTTTTTTTATGTGAGTCCGTTGAAATGTTAAAATATCACATAAAAAAATTGGTGTGCGCCAGCACTAAGTTTGCACACTTTTAAAAGGTAATGTGCAAACTTAGTGTGCACATGAGTCTGCCTCTCTCTCTCTCTCTCTCTCTCTCTCTCTCTCTCTCTCTCTCTCTCTCTCTCTCTATATATATATATATATATATATATATATATATATATATATATATATATATATATATATATATTGTTGTGGTTTAGTAGTATTTGGGAGTAGATCTATTGTTGTATGGTTTTCTGACTCAAACTCATTGTAACTCAGACTTTAGCTCAATAGGCTAACTTGAACTTTAACTCACTGGTTTAACTCGGACTTTAACTCACTGTTTTGACTCGGACCAAAGACTTAGTGTTGTTATTTGTTTTGTTTTTGGACTTAATTTACCCCCACTTTAAACTAGTTTAACTCAGTATAAACTTGTGTTTAACTCAACTTAAACACTTTTTAATCTTGTTGTTTTTACTTAGTTTAGTCTCACTTGTGTACCTTTCTAATTTGTGTATCTTAGTGTGTGTAGATCACGTGTGAGTAACTTGACTTTGTTTTAAACTAATTAAAACATTTTTTTAAATCAGAATTAATTTAGTGTTTGGTTTGGCTTGTGCAAAAACTCATTTGTTAGTGTGTGTTTGAATCTAAAACCTTCCTTGATTGGTAAATTTTTTGTGTTAATAAAAATAGGCATAAACTCTTATGTGTTTGGTCTTCTTTTATAAACAAAATATTTTTTTATGATTTGACTAAATCAAACTTTATTATTTAAAATTTATGTGTCGCACAACTTCACGGGGTCTCGGGTTAGAGTGTATTGTTGTGTGTGTTGTAGTCACTATTACCTAGGCATTATTACTATTACCTAGGCATTATTACGTTGACTGATTTTCAGTCAAGTTGGGTTATTATAAACTATGTTGGTTTATATGGGTGTGTATTTGCTTAGTTTAATTCGTGATAGACTTGGAGGACTTTAATCTTTAACTTGTAATTGGTAATAGTGGACTTGGGTGCGTGTGTTGTTCTGGGACTAGGGACACGGGGTTTACCATTATGGTGGGTTCCTCGAGAACAACTACTGCGTTAGTATCTACCTTTCCTCATCCCATTCTGACTATATTTATTTCAGCAGCATCACTATAAATCTATTTTGTGTACGTGCATACAATGGTTCACTCAAGTTTTTTTTTAAATAAAAAAGAGTTGGAGTTTTACTTATTAACTAAAACACGTTAGGGTGTTTAGGTTATTTCAAGTGGTATCGGAGCTTCAGTAGTCACTTTTTAAAAGTTTTATTCCATAAAGATCCTGAACTCTTTTTTGTTTTCAATAAATTATTATTTTTATAATGGTTGACCATAATGGGTTTTCCGTACGTCCTCTCATGTTTGATGGTGACAACTTCGCTTATTGGCAAGTAAGAATGGTTGCACACCTCTAACATTTAGAGATGAGGTATTGGCAATGGTTGAAAATGCTTTTTCTGCACCTACTAAACCTAGTGATGATGATGCTGAAATATTTGTTAGAAAATCTTTTTCTAAATGGACTAATGATGAAAAGCCTAGTTCAGAGTATAACAACAAAGGCCAAAATGCCATCTTTCAATCGATGGGTGCAACTGAATTTTTAAGAATTTCAGCCTGGACTACATCTAAAGAGGCTTGGACCATTTTAATGACAACCCATGAAGGAGACTCAAGAGTTAAAAGTTTTAAGTCCCAAATGCTAGCTAGGCTTTATGATTCTCTATACATGAAATATAATGAGAAGTTTGATGATTTTTATTTGAAATTGCAAGATGCTGTAAATCAATCACATGCTAATGCTGTTATTTATGGTGATTTTGAAATTTGTGATAAAATTCTTAGATCTCTACCTAAGAGTTTTGATTTAATCGCTCACACTATTGCTGATAATTTGGATAGTTACACACCTCGTCTCTTGTGTATTAAACTTAAGACTTTCGAGTATCAAAATACATTAAGAGATGAGCAAAGAGGTAAAGCACCTATCCACCTTGAAACTCAACATGTGTTTAATTTTAGAACTAGTAGTGAAAGTAGTTTGGTTTTTGTATCCTCTTTGTCCAATTTAACAGAATCTGAATTTTTTTTGGAATCTTTGGATAATGAACTTTCACTCTTGTCTAAGCACTATATGAAATTTGTGAAGTATAAGAATAAATATGCTTCGAAATAAGGTCATCCTAGTTATTCCGATAGACACCATGAAAAATATTTTGAGAAGAAAAGCTTTGAAAAATCTGGGCCTAAGAAGGATTTGAGCCACATTCAATGCTGTAAGTGCAATGAATATGGTCATTATGCCGATAGGTGTTTTTCTAAATCTAAATGGGAACCTTCAAATAAGGCACATTTGACTAAAACATGGGATGATATCTCCTATAGTGATAATGAAGAAACTTTTGAAAACCTTATGGCCTACACTACTACTTGTACTATGATATCGGAGGACATATTACATAGCATAACTAGTTTATCCGATAGTTTTGATTTGTGTGATGATACTTGTGACTTAGACTTTGTAAATTTTTCTCGACAATGAGACCAATGAGCTTCAATTGGCATCTCGCCAATTAGGGAGGGAGAACCAGGCGAAAAAGTTGGATGTGTACTACTCCAAGCGGACGTCTTACGCCGAGGTGGAGCACAGGATGGAAAGTTTTAATTTTCTTTAATTTTAGTTATTATAATTTAGCATTTATTTGCATTACTTACTAATTCTGTATTATTTTATTTTAGGAGACGGGGAGTAGCCCTGGGGGTAGGCCACATAGGCTCGATGCCTATGTGGCAATTCAGACGAAAAAGGGGAAGGACAAGGAGGTGGCCCCGAGCGTCGTAACCACAATTATAAGTTATAAATGTTTATTTTTTTCAATTATGTTATTATTATTTTTATTTATTTAATTGACTAATATTGTACTTTTTGTTTTTTCAGGCAAAGCTTAAGGAAGTGCATGGGTCGCTCTATGATGCCGACAAAGAATCTTTGGTTACGAACTCACTCAACCAAGTGCTCGATTCGAATCGCAAAGGGGGGACTAGGGGGTCAGCTCGCGGGTGGGGAAGTCCAAGATCATCGACATAGAGACGAGAAAGAATGGGTTGGCCTATAAGGTGAAATCGCATGACGATAAACTATCAAGGTTAGAGACAACAGTCCTACCTAGATATGTACGCCTTCATGAAGTGTTAGTTGCGCAAGGGCAAGGGAAAAGGCAAGGGGAAGGAGAAGGTGGTGGTGGAAGAGGAGGACGAGCACGAGGACGAGGACAAGGAAGTTGAAGACATTGCTTCATCACCGATACGCACGGACTCGGTGCAATATGATGGTCCATTTCCCATCGTGATCCCCATCGAGCGGCCTATGTCAACACCCGGTTGGTCGAGCGTGCATCTACTCAACATCTATTATGTCCTGCCGATAGCGAGGAGGTTTAGGGATCCGAACTTTTTCCGGAGTATGCCAATTCATGGACGTCCCCTCACTACACCAAAATGGTCAAATTGGCACCCTTCAACCGGTCAGCCTTGTCACGGTCATTCACCGTGACAAAAAAAACATGTTTTTTGTCACGATCATTAACCGTGATAAGGCCGTGACAAGTTCGTGACAAATACTGTTGTCATGGACTTATCACGGTCATTGACCGTGACAATCCTATGAAGTTGTCACGGTCAAGGACCGTGACATGTCCTTGACAATTCTGTCACCAAAAAAACCCTCCCTCTTCTTTTTTCTCACCAATTCTAATTCCCTCCATTTCTCTCTCTCTTTCTCTAGCGGCTGCACACTCTCTCTCTCTCTATAATGTTGGTACACTTTCTCTCTCTATTTCTCCTCCATTTATGTATATGTGTATGTATATGTGTGTGTAAATATGCGTGTGTATGTGTGTGGGGTGTATATATGTGTGGGGGGAGGGGGTGTAGATGTGTGTGTGTGTGTGTGTGTGTGTGTGTGTGTGTGTGTGTATATATGTGTGTGTCTATGTGTGTGTGTGTGTGTGTGGTGGGCAGCGGCAGTGGGGGGAGGGGGGCTGTGTGTGTGTGTGTGTGTGTTTATTAAATTCTTATTGGTTTATTAGATATTTCCCCTCATATTGTAGTTCCCCTTGTAAAAGAATTGATTGATTTAATATTGATTGGTTGTTAATTTTTTTTGTAAATTAATAATTAGTGCCCCTTTCATATGCAAGTATGATTGCCCCTCATTGTAAATTAGTAAATTAATAATTGTATACTTTAATTATTAGTTTAATTGATAAAAAGAATTAATTGAGTCGATGAATTAGAAGGAGTACGGGATACACATTTGTTGTTGCCATTGCGGTTGGATTATTATGGATCGATGTTGGGTTGATTAATTTTAAAAGTGGCATGACCACTGGATTATTGTCCATATGGGGGTGAGATTTTTCAACTTTTTTTTGAAAATTATTTTGTATAATGAATAATATATATATAGTATGATAATTAAATGAAACAGACTTGAACTTACATATAGTGCACATAGATACTAGCCTTCTAGTTCTTATGTGTATGCATTCAATAGCCCTTAGACCCATTCGAGAGTCATTACCTCTGTAATGAGATCTCTCGAATGGTCCTATTTGGACGAGACTTCATTATTTCTGTATAATAATATTCTTAGTGGCTTAAAGTTGTTACTTTTGGAGGAAGTTCTGCAGTCGTATCCTAATATTCTCTGGTACATACTAGATTGACAAGTGTGACTGTTATTTCAATTGATCAATTTAAATAACACTCACACTTGCCAACCTACGTCATGTACTTGGAGAACTACGGGGATATGCTGTCGAATTTTTCTCAAATCGTAACAATGTGCATGAGCTGTTAAGTATATTACTGAAATATGCGGTCTTGAATGGGATAGGACCACTCACCCTTTAGAGGAGATAGAGGAAATAGGAATTTCTATTATAAATTGAATTTGAATTTGAAATTTAAAAATCGAAGATAAATAAGACATAATTAAATGAAACATACTATAAATCTAAGTTTTGTTTATACTAATCCATGAATATATGCTTCTTACCTTTAATAGGTGATTAGTTGTGGTAGTTGTGGTAGTTGTGATGGGATATCCGAAATACAAAGAGTGGATGAGTGAGACAAATAGAATGGGGATGTGTTTCGTATAGGTGCTAATGAATTTTTGAAATACGCAAAGACATGTCATAATGATGAAGAGTTTTCGTGTCCGTGTACTAGGTGTAAGAATGGTAAGGTGTTTGAGTGGAAAATAGTTGAACTAGATTTCTTAAGATGGGGTATGCAAGATATATATCCATTTTGGAGTTTTCACGGTGAATTGAAAGTTCCTTTTGTCCCCGAACAACCTTCACAACAACCTTCAACAAGTAGGATAGATGTAGAAGGGGACAACGTAGATTATAATATGTTAGAGAATTTAGTTGATGATGCATAAAGAGTTTATAAAGAAGAGGAGAATGAGGTTACTGATGATGTACAAGGTTCAAGTGCTCGTGATAATATCACAATATACCTTTACGATGACTACCAAAGTTTAAAATTTAAGGCGACCCTACCATTATACTCTGGCTGTGAGAAAGATCAAACAACTTTACATGCAATGGTTGGTTTGCACAGTTTGAAGATGCAGTACGGTTTGTCTGGCAATAGCGTGATGGGAATTCTGAAATGGGTGAAGGGCTTACTACCCAAGGAGAATATGCTTCCAAATAGTTATCCTGTTATGAAGAACAGTTTGAAAGGTTTGGGAATGAAGTATAAATCGATTGATGTTTGTGTGTATGACTGCATACTATACCGAAAGGACTATGAAAATCTCGATCGTTGTCCGGTATGAGATGAACCTAAATATGTCCAATCTACTGGTAAGGAAGGCACAAGCTCAAAAGTGCCTCAAAAATTGTTGAAATATTTTCCCGTTGGGCCTAGATTAAAGCGATTTTTCACAGTACCATGGATAGAGGAGGCAATGACTTGGCATGCTAGGGCCAAAGTAGGGGGTAATCTCATTCGTCATCTTATTGATTCTACAACGTGGAGGAGGATGAATTATGAGTATCCCGATTTTAATCGAGAACAACGCAGCATTCGTTTGGTTATATCAACAGATGGTTTCATTCCATTTGGAAATCTAAGCACTAATCAGAATGTATGGCCAGTGATCCACCCCCCCCCCCCCCCCACTCAACCTCCCTCCTTCACGGTGTATGAGACCTGAATTTTTGTTGATGTCTTTATTGATACCTGGGCCAAAGGCACCAAGTGATGACATCGACGTCTACCTGGCTCCTTTGGTAGAAGAATTAATTTAGTTGTGGAAAGAGGGTGTGCAATCATTTAAGCATTATTTCTCCAAGCACAAGGACTTGCGAAGGGATTTTATGCAAATTAGTATTACCTTCCCACTCTTGTGTGAGAAGGTAGTCAATCGAGAACACATAGTGGCCGCAAAATTGGCGGTGATCGAAGCAATTTGTGTGTTGGAGAAGTACTTTCCCCCAGCATTCATTGAAATAAGTGTTCACATTTTGGTACACCTATGCGATGAGGCCCTTCTTTGTGGTCCAGTTAGACATCGGTGTATGTATCCGTTTGAAAGATTAATCAAAGTTTTTAAAGATTACGTCAAGAATATGTGATACATTGCAGGATCAATTGCAGAGGAATACATCATCGTGGATTCATCAATATATACTCGGTAATATATGCCTGACTCGACCAGCGTTGATGACACTGATGAGTTCGTCGATGATGGTGGTCATGTGATGGGAAAATGAGTGAAATTAACGAGTTTGCAACATGAACAAGTGGCTCGTTATCTATTTGACACGCATGAAGATCTCGAAGAATGGAAAAAGTCATTTTAAATTATTTTAATGTTTAACATTATTTTCAAATATTTTAGATTATTTTATACATGATTAATTTTGTAATATGCAGAAAATATGAAGCCTGTTAAAACAATAAAAGACGAAAAATAATGGTACAATCAGACATTGAATTTAGGTTGTGGTTGTCACAAGAGGTAATTATAATGAAAATGGTCGTTATATAACGTTGCATTACACTCAAAATTTACAACTAATCTAATTATTTTATCTATATTCTCAGCTCTTAAGGACGGGTGATGCGACATCAAGGCTTGCTCCTCTAGCCATTGGACCCTTGTTCGTGGCATAAGAGTACAAAAAGTATCAATTGAACAGTTACGTATTCGGCGCAAAAGTGTACGAGGAAAGTAGAAATGTACAGAACTCAAGCATTTCATACAAGGCTCTTACTTTCTTTCGAGTGAGCGCAAAAGATAAAAACCTCGTTGAAGCAGAAATGACTTGTTATGGTGTAATTCAAAATATATTTGAATTGGATTATATAAGCTTCAAAGAGGTTGTATTTTGCTGTGACTAGGCAAGAGTTGAGGATAAAAATGCTTGTAAAGTTAATCATGTCACGAATTTGATCATAGTTTACTTGTCCAAGTTAAAGAGCAACGACTACATGAGCGATGAGCCGTTTGTTTGTGCATTTCAAAAGTTTAACTAAGTGTTTTACTCGGAGTATATCAACAATGAGCTATGGTCAATTGTCTTTTTTTTTATGAATAGAGATTTATTTATAAATAGGGGTGAGAATAGCCATCACCGTGGCTTACAAGCTAGAACCACTTTAAGAAACATATCTAATGAAAGGAATAAGCATCTTATCTAATCTTAAGATACCTTTAAAATACTTAGGAAGTAGATCTATCCTATAATACATAAAAGACTTTTTTTGAGAACTACCCATCTTGGATAAGAAATCTACTGCAAAGTTTGCCTCTCTGTGAATATGAAAGAATTTGCACTGGATATAAGAGGCTAGATATAAAATTTGCCTCACTTGGCTTTTTATTTTCCATGGACATGAGGACTTGGTGTGAAGAGCTTCTATTAACACGTTTGAATCAGATTCAATAATGAGCTCATAATCTTTAAGATCTTGATAGAAGGTAAGGCCTTGGAGAAGGGCAGCAACCTCCACTTCTAAACTGGAAGAGATACCTAAGTATCTGTAGAAAAGCCATTTAACTTCACCTCTGTGATTTTTGAGAATACCACCCACACCACTTTTGCCAGGATTTCCCAGAGAACTACCATCTACAAAACTCCTTTAGGACGAAGATTCCAGTTTACCAATATGAATTTCTTTTTAGGAATTTTTAGACCTTTAAAACAAATTTTAGAAGTAACCTGAATGCTGTGGATGATAGTATTGATGAACATAGAAGAATTATCAAATCTGGCTCTATTTCTCTGAATCCATATAAACCAGCATATCAAAACTGGAATTAATTTAAAAATTGACTTTGAAGAAGAGTTTGAATACAACCACCAAGCAATTAATCTCTGTCTTATGGAACCCTACTGACCAATTATCCCATAGTTAGAGTTAAAGATATTCCATACCTTTATAGCCGTTTGACTCGAAGAAAATAGGTGTCCAATTGATTCTTCCTGATGAACTGAGCAGCAAGAGCATTTAGAAGGGCATCTAATTCCAACCTTTTTAACATTTTCATCTGTTGGCAAAATACCTTTGAGAATTTTCCAAACTAGCACCGACATTTTTGGTGGGATACAAGAATCCCAAATGAATTTGGAAGACAACATTTGAGAACTAGGCATTCTAACCAATCCTACACGCGCCAAAGCATCTAAATAGTAGTGTGGGTGACTTGGTTGCTCCTACCGAATATCAATCCATTTTTTATAATAACCCGAATTTGAAACAATTTTTTAATTTGTAATAAATATTCCAATTTGTACTTTATCAATCCATTTTTAATTTTTTAATTTGTAATAAATATTCCAAGTTGTTGTTTTGGAATTCAGAATTGAGGTGTTAAATAGTAATAATTCATTTGGATTTGTAGTATTTGTACATATTTGCATGTCTTCTTCTAATTTATTTTGATTCATACTAATAACAACATTTTTTTTACAGAAAATGTCTCCTTCAGATATTAAGGCGAGGATGATGATGCTGATTATGATGATGTCGTCTGGGCTCGGTGGTAGCGGAGACGAGAGGGCTCCTCCGCCCCTAGGCTCCTCAAATATGGCGAATTGGGGATGACCATCGAGAATAAGACAGGGCTATTACCGATATCCCTTGAGATGGTAAAGACGATCATCGGCCCGGGATTCACTAGTTGGAGGGAGGCGCCAGAGCTCAAGTCAGCTATTTGTGTGGCACTATAGGTAATGTATTTATATTTATATGAATATTTCAATTTTGATTTTAATTTCGATTTCGATTTCAATTTCATTTTATATTTATATTTATTCGCAACTAACATTGTATTTATTGGACAGGAACAGTTCAGCCTGGATCCAAAGCTATGTGATTCCTTCTTAGAGCAGTTGAGAGAGCAACACAAGACGTGGAAGAAAAATATACGGACTCAGTACTTTGAAAAGACCCGAGAGTCCGTTATCCGAATGTGTGAATCCGTACCGATGAAGGAGACGATCTCATCGGCACAATGGCAAAAGTTCATTGATAATGAGATCGGGGAGCGATAATTAGCATCTTGCCAATCCGAAAAGGAAAATCGGGCAAAAAAGACGGATGTACACTACTCCGGCCAGACGTCTTACGCCGAGGTGGAGTATAGGATGATGCTAAGATTTAATTTTTCTATAACTACATAAATATATTATTCTGCATTATTTTACTTTGAGGGGCCGATACTAATTTTGCATTATTTTATTTCAGGGGATAGGGAGTGGCCCTGGGGGTAGGCCACATAGGATCGATACTTATGTGGCTATTCGGATGAAGAAGGGGAACGATAAGGAGTTGTCACCGAGCGTTGCGGCCACGATTGTAAGTAATCCGACAGTTTACTTTTTGTCAATTACGTTATAATTTTTTTATTTACTTATTTTACTAATTATGTACTTTTTGTTGTTTCAGGCAAAGCTTAAGGAAGTGCATGAGTCACAGTCTGATGCCGACAAGGCATCTTTATCCACTGACGCTCAGCCAAGTTCTTGGCACTAATCTCAAGGGGAGAATAAGGGGGTGAGCTCGCGGGTGGCCAAATCTAGGATCATCGGATTAGAGACGAGCGACATCAGGTTGGCTCGAATGGTGGACCCCCATGACGCAAAGCTATCCTGTTTGGAGGCAACGGTCCAAGATATGTTCTCATTCATGAAGAGTTCGTTGGGAGGAAACCTTAAGGGGAAAGGGAAGGAGAAGGTGGAGGAGGAGGAGTACGTGGTGGAGGAGGAGGTGCAGGAGGATGAGGATGTGGACCTCGCTGCTTCATCTTCGACACATGCGGAGTTTGATGATCCAGTCCCCTATTTAGCTCCCTTCGACCAACCGATGTCGAAACTTGGTTGGTCAAGCATGTTTATACAGGACATATTTGATGGCAAGCGGATAGTACGGGGGTTGAGGGACCCAAATACCGTCCAGGGTATGCCAGTTCATGAACGATTGCTTTAAGACATCGAGTCCAAGGTGATCGTCACGCAAGTGATACCCGGGAAGGAGAATTCCCCATTGCGGTTTGTGAACAATGCCGCACGATGTATATTGCTGAGTGTATCAATTCGTATATCGTGTGGCCTACTCACCTCCTCAGAGCTACCCCTACACAAGACATGTAGTGACATTATTATTTGAATTGAATTGTTATAAGTTGTTATATTTGAATTATATTTGGATTATATCGTGATGCATATTGCTTTGAATGTATATTTGAATTATCTCTATTTTATTTGGATATATGATGATTGAACAGATATAACGTTGCTATAATAGGTACAAATATACTGTTGGGCAGTGGCATATTGCCGAGCAGATTTTTTTTCAATTCTGCTCAGAATTATCACGGTTAATGACCGTGATAATTTTTTTATTAAATGTCACGGGTTTGTCACGGTCCTTAAACATGACAAAAATTGTCAAGGTTAAGGATCGTCACATGACCGTGACAAGTCCATGACAACAAATATTTTCACCCCCAGAATTGTCACGGTCATTGACCTTGACAAGTCTAACTTGTCAACGTCAATGACTGTGACAATCCGACAGATTGAGTGTAGTGCCTCCAAAGCATTAAGTTAAGAGTGAGAGTCCCGCATGTGGTGGAGGGAAAGGATAACTCACCTGTGTGGTTGCGCGAACAATGCGGCGTTCATCATATTGGGTGTGTGTGCATTCTTATGTTGTGTGGATTTCCTTCCTCCTCCGACCTGTTGAAGATTGACATTATTTCGATATATTTTAATTTTGAAAATTGGATTGTATTTATTTTCTTTTGATTTTGGTACAATTTGGTTTGGATATGAAGGATATTTGCATTTCTATTTTATTTTGATATGGATTATAAATGCCTTGATTTGGTATATGATTTGTATTTTATTTGGATATATATGTTGTTTGAAGATGTACAATTTTGTTATAACATGTACAAATATATTCTTGGGCAGTGGCAGTGACCATACTTCCCAACAACATTTTTTAAGATTCTGCCCACAATTGTCACGGTAAAAAAATGTGACAAGTTCATGACAAAGAAACTTATCACGGACTTGTCACGGTCTTTGACCCTGATAATTTTTTTTGACTTGTCACGATCAAAGACCGTGACAAGACCGTAACAACAGAAGTTATTAGCCCCAGACTTGTCATAGTCATTGAACTTGACAAGTTGGACTTGTTACGATCAATGACCATGACAAGTCGATAATTTTGGGGTAGTTTCATGAAAAATCATTACATAATTTTAGACGTAATTACTGTGAAAATCATGTCTGACTTTGATTTGTCGATTAGATTAAGATGATGTCATCTAAATTCACATTTTTTCGACACCTAAGGATGATTTTGAGATTCAGTCATTAGGAGTACACATATTAATCATGCACATATGTTATGTTTGATTGCATTGATTTTCCTATCGAATATGTTCACACCCATTCATTCCGTTTCCATGATTTGGTTGTCTTAGTGTAAATTCATGGTGTGATTTTTCTAAAATTATTTTTGTATTTTTGTGTGAAAAATGAAAAATTAAAAATAGTTTGTGGACATCTTTCAGTATATCCAGATGATCGTAGTTGTTTGCCTTATTTACCATGGCCTCTCCATTATTTGTTTTGCTTATTTGTTTCCTTGTCTATTTCGGACAAATAAAAAGGGGGAGAAAGAATTATAGGGGAGTTTAAAATTATGGGGGAGATTTGATATTTTTGATATTTGTTTCTGTTTATCTCATTTCAAACTCGATATGTCACAAAGGTATTTACTTTATCTCATGTTTGTAGGTACAAAGATTGATCATCATATTTTTCACACCCTCGTGAGAAAAGCTTAAAGATTTGAACGGTTGAAGTTGAAGATTTTAGAAGAAAAGTTTGAGACTTACATGTTTAGTACCTTTTCAATTTTGGGTTCATGAGAGGGTATTATATTTATATAGGCATTTTGATTTGATAATTCGGATGTTTTTATTTTGTACCGTCATAGACATTGGGGAGATTTATAAGGACATTTTTTTCGGCTTACATTTGAGTATGTCGTATACCGCTGCAACCACCGAAAACTTATTTAAGATCAATCATGCATCAAGACGGATCCGAATATAAAAGTTCTTCAACATTCAAGCCTCCGCGAGATTAATTTTGGTAAGGTTGTGATCAAAGTATCTTAGTATTTCACTTAGAGAGTTGGGATAATTTATCTGAAATTTTTTCTAAGTGTTGGAGTGGATTGTTTTGTCAAAAATATTTTTCTAAGTGTTGAGGTGGACAGGAATAAAAAAAAAAAAATTCACTCGTCTCGTTCGAGAGAGGTAAGCCAGTCGTTCGAGCGGCATGACATCTCGCGCGAAGTGACACGTGTCAATGTTCGAGCGACTGGGAGTTCTCGGTTGAGTGACGCACCGCCTTAACGTTTTTATAAATAGCGTGTTAAATATCTTTGTTTTTCTTTAGAAGACCTGAGAATTTTATTCAACGAAAAATGCTTTGGCATAAACGTTTGTCTTCTTACTTTTGAGAGTTTTAGTTTTGTTTTTAATTCACAATACATCCCAATGTTTATGTGAATTGTTTTGGAACCCAAGATACAAGTTTGGTGAAGTTATTTCTCTTGTAGATAGGGTAAATCTGTAGCGGACGATTGCATGTTGATTGGGAGTGCTCGAGGATGTTCCTGGCTGATTTGGACTACATGTTCGTGTGTACTGTTGTGGTTGTTCCGTTGTTGACTCTAGGTTGCATGCCTGTACGATTGTTTCGAGGAGTGATCATTGCAGATTTTATTATAATTTTTGTAAGTTGCGATTTACTATTTTATAGTGAAATAAAGGTTTTTCCCGAAAGGGATTTTTCCTGAAATCTGTGAGTTAGCAATTTTATTTGTAATGGTTTGACACACACACACACACATATACACATACGTAGTTGCATATTTAGGGATTGAATTAATTTGGTTTCAAAATTGACACCGATTAAATAAGGTTAACTTGAAAATTTACGAATTCGATTTAATGAGTATCGTGCAATCATTTTACATTTATCATTAACGTGACTTGAATTCTGAATTGGGTGAGAATTTTCTCCCCAAACAGAATAGGCGTACAAATAACTCTTTGAGTATAAAGAACATTTTGAAAGATTTTGTAATAAAGTATAAATCAATCCATGCTTGCAAGTATGATTGCATATTATACCTAAAGGAGTAAAAAAAATATTGATCATTGTCCAGTATGCAAGGAAGGCAGATATGTGTGAGAGCATGGTTCCAATGATAATAGAGGCGCACTTTCAAAAGTGCATCAATAAGTATTGAAATATTTCCCTGTTAGTCGGAGGATACATATATTTTTCACAATACCATGGATAAAGGAGGAAATGACTTTCCATTCTAAGGTAGAAGTAATGGATAATCTCATGTGTCTTCCGGTTGACTCAATCGTTTGGAAAAACATAAACTTTAATTAACTAAGCTCTCCAATAAATAATGTAATATTCATTTATTAATATCGACATATGGGATCATTCCATTTGGTTATCTAAGAACTAATAAAAGTGTATGGTCGGTGATATTAGCACCCCTAAATCCCTCTCCTTCATTATGAATGAGACCATAATTTTCGATGTTGATACCTCGGCCAAAGGTACCAAGTGATGACATTGATGTCTACTTATCACTGTTCATATAAGAATTGAATGAGTTATGGGTAGCGAGTGTGAAAGCATTTGAGTCTAGCAACACACGAAAAGTTCACGTTAAAAGATATGTTGGTCTGGGCAAATCATGATTTCCCATATTATGGGACTTTATCTGGCTGTAATGTTCATGGTAACTTTGAGTGTACCATTTTTTGAGAGGAAAATGGATCTCAACATATCAAGGATTGTGGAAAAATTATATATCATTCTCATAGAATATTCTTGCCTATCTATTATAGGTTTAGATTTGATAAAGGTTCTAATTTCTTACTCAGGTGGGTCGAATATAGGCTACCTTTGAAAAAGCTTTCAGGTTCAAAAACTGAAAGGAAAACTTCCACATGTGGAGATAATGTATCGGGGAAGAATCCTAAATTTGGTGATGTCAGTAATAAAGAGACCCCTACTAAGAATGAAGTCGAAAAAAGGAAGGCGTGGTCTAAGAGGTCAATATTATTTGATTTTCCGTATTGGAAAGATAAACCTGTGCGCCATGTATTATATATCATGTATGTCGAGAAGAACATCATAAAACATCATGTGAGAACATATACCTAAGTGGAAGTCATTTGAAGGATAGAGAAAGAGCAGGGCTTAATATTAATGTGTTGAAAATTAAGCGACAGTTATGGTTGAAAGAAGATAGTAGCGGGAGGAATAAAATTCCTCATAGGGAATACACTTTAACGAGCTAAGAAAGAAAGGTTCTTTTAGACAAACTGCATAATTCAAAGGTTACCTATAAATTTTCATCAAATTTGCAGAGGATTTTAAGCTATGTTACACATAATCTACAAAAGTACAAGTCTCACAATTGGCATGTGATCATGCAACTGGTCCCTTTGTTATTTAAGCACTATTTCTCTAAGAAAAGGATTTGTGGAGGGATATTAAGTGGATTAGCATTTGATTCACAATTTTGAGTGAAAAAGTAATCAATTTAAATCACATCGTGACTATAAATGAAACTATAGATGAAGCAACTGGTGTTTTGGATAAGTACTTCCCCTGGGCATTCTTTAACATAACTATTCACTTGTTGGTGCACTTATGCGACGAGGTACTTCTTTACGACCCAGTAAGATATCGATGGATGTACCCATTTGAAAGGTATACATGATAATTTAATTTACCGATGATGATAGCTTAATTTACTTAAATAAATTTAATATATGGGTTTTTAGTTTTAATAACATTAATATATAGGTTGATGAAAGTTTTAAAAGAGTATGTTAGGATTACGAGGTACATTAAAGGATCCATCGCGGAGGAATACATTATTGTGGATCTATCCATGTATGCTAGGGAATATTTTCCTAACCATAACATTATAGATAATCGAGATGAGTTTGTTGATGAGGGTATTGAAGCCATGGGCAAACAAGTAAAATAAGTAAGTTTACAATATGATAAATGACTCGTTATATATTTGAAACCCGTGAAGATGTTGACAAATGGAGAGAGTAAGTTTGTGTTGTAATTTTACTTTATGTTTTTATCTTATTTACTTTATAACCTTTTTAATAAATTTTATCATTCAATGTAAAAAATATAATGCGTCCAATCACAATAAAAAACAAAGGGTGGTTTCACATTCAGAAAGGGAATTTAGACTTTGGGTTTCACATGAGATAATTATTAAGCCAAGCATGCCTTATTAAATGATAAATAATTGCAGACTTTAAAACGTATCTAATTAACTTATGTAATCCATAATTTTTGTTGTTGAAAATATGTGATGACATATAAAGTCTTGCTCATCTCGCTAGTGGATCCAATTTCATAGGACATGAGTTTATGAAGTATCGGTTGAACGGTTATGCTAATTCGTAGGTCGTCGAAATGTTATTAAGTTATAATTAAAATTATATTTTTAATTCCATACTATTTGTTAATATTATTTTTCATGTAACATGTTTTTATGCTATTTCAGGGGAGGCAAAAGGTGGTTCACAACACCCAGAATGATGCTGACAAGGCATCTCTCAGTACAGATGCAATAAGCCAAGTGCTGGGCCAAAATAAAAAATGCCGTACTCGAGGTGTCAGCTCTCGGATAGAAAGGTCAAAGTTGTTGGGAATTTATTGTAGTAACAGTGGGTGTCCTTTAAATTCGACATGTATAAAGTAGACACGAACTCAAAATTGGAAAATATCCAACAAACGATACGTGTTCAAATGGGTCAAATGCATAGTCACGGATATAGGGAAGGGAAAGGCAAAGGTTAAGGTTAAAGGGAAGGGTAATACGAAAGATGGTGAGGGGATCACTACTCAATCCCCCTCATTGATGCCTACCGACTCATCATCCCATACTACATTTACTCTACCCCCAGCCCCACTATCGCCACTCCATTTCATCCAGTTGGGGAGAGATTATATATCCATGACACGCGTGGAGGTGATTAAATTCCCTAGGGGAAGAAGGATATGAGCGCCACTCCAGGTACCATCATGCACAATCGTCCACTGCAACTATTTGAGTCCAAGGTCATGGTTACTGCGATTTTGATGGGAAAAAAGGATGAGGCATTGTGGTTGAGAAAGAAAGACATTGTTCATCATATCAACGACATGTTAGGGTCATACATCGTTTGGATGACTTTTCTCATCGACCCTTGTTAAGCTTTTTTAGGATTGTACATTTGACAAAATTTGAGTTGATGTAATTAAACTTTTGATGTTTTGGTTTTGTTATAACTAACTTGAAACATATTTAATTTAGTTTGATATATGTAATTATTGTACTTTGTTTTGATTTCATTGTTATGTCTTTTATATTATGGATTATTTATTATAAATTGAGTTGTTGTTGGTTTGAACAAAAATAAAGCCTTTTTAAGAAATTTTTTTGTTATGCAATAGCTATTACCTAACAATTATTTTTGTCTTATCTATGATTTTGTCATGATCCTAGACCGTGATAATAGTTAGAGATTTTCACAGTTAAGGATTGTGACAAAACTATGATAAGTTTTGTATTTTCATGGTCCTTCACTGTAAAAAGACTATGACAAAAAAATTCTTATCATGATTGAGGACCATGATAATTCTATTGTGGTCATGATCCTTAACCTTGACAAGGCTTGGTCAGCCTAGTTGTGTTTGATATTCTTGGTGTGAAAAAGACCATGACAAAGGGGCGTTGTCATGATCCTTAACATGACACATAGAGTTATCACACCCAGACTTGGCACGATCTTTGATCGTGATAAATCACTTTTGCCATTATTAAAGATCATAACAATCTGGCTCAAATGGTGTTATGACATATTTCTAACATGAAATCTTAGGATTCAAGTCGGTGGACAACATGGATTCTTCCTAAAGCATGATCATTTTATAATAAGGGCTCTGATAACAATTATTGGGAATCTATATACGCGGAAGAAATTTTTTAGCCCGAGAATCTTCGAATGATTATTCAATATAAAGAACAAAAAAAAAACTAGGCCCAAAAAATGATCCTAGGTTTTCGAGTACAATACCTTTTTGGATCCAACTGCAATCCGACGGGAATAATAGGATTTGGTGATGATTCAGGGATGCCTACTCTTGGTCCTCAAAAATATTACTAAAATACTCCTAAATTATTGAATCTTCTAGTATAGGCTCCACCCAAATCTAGGTAGGTGTGTGGGCATCTTTGAAGAAGAAAACTCTTGCTTTTGAGTGAGATATGACCCTCTTTCTCTAGTCTCCTTCATAAAAATATTAATAGAGTTTTCTCTCACCCCTATCAAACCCTAATAACGAATTATGCTACTTATAAGCCTAAATTAAACTAATATATACTACTTTAATAGGGGGCTTGGGCTAAACTGGGTTTCTTGAGATTTTGGGCCTAACTACTTGGGTATGTGGAATATACCAGGTACCTTAGATAAATAATTAAATTGGCTTCAAAATAAATACTCGAAAATGCCAAACTATAAATTCAGTAATTTATTTCATTTTTTTATTTAGTCATAATTAATTCCATAAAATAATTCTGATTGCACTCCAATCTAATTATCTCATAAATAACTCGGATATAATGAGTTCTTGTTTACAAAGTTAATAATGGTGCACAATGTGTTTCCCTGCATTAAGCTTCCAATACCTGCCTGGTCAAATCAATTTTCTGTCAATTAAGCTTCCAATATCCGCTTAGTCAGAATTTTTTTTTAATTGACTTTAATCTGTACCTAATCAATTCCTTGATTCTATACTTAAACTTATTTTGCTACTCCACCAAATTATAAAATAATCCACTGATCAGGTTTAACTGGTGGAAAAAAAATCTTATAATTCTATCAAGGGGTTTTTCAATCCAAGGTATCCACGGATTCAAATTTCTCTAAATTATGATCTTGGACCTACTCACACAACTATCACCCAATATGCGGGGATCATTTGATTCAATTAAAGATCTAATGCACTCACAATAATAAAAGAAATAATCATGCAAGAATTCTAATCCTCATAATTCTCGGGATTAAGAATCCATGAACTCTTTTCAAATGGTATGAGAATAAACAAGTCTAATCAAGAAAACCCTTATATTTAAATTTCACGGGTGGTTTTGTTAAATACATTCTTGGATTTATCAATCACAATCCTCTTTTGAACTATCATACAAGTTCTTGAACCATCAGATATGTTTATGTAGTTTAAGATAAACTATTTGGATTGTATCACAACCGTTTCGATAGGATGTCAACCCCTTATCAAGGTTGTGAACTATTCAACAGTACTAAAATCGTAATTCAGATCTTTTATGATCAATTTGAACACAACTCATTGGAATTCCAATTAAGTGCTTTTAACCGACATACATATTAAATAGTATATTAAAAATATAAATATAAATCATTCTCACATACATGATTCTAATTTCAAAAGGAATACGACGATCCTTTATTAATAAAAGCAAATATATTTAGATGATTTTAATAATAAAACCCCGACATTACCAAGCCATTGAAATATTATGATAGTGTAGTTGCAGTCTTCTTTATGAAGAAGTGTTCAGTATTCTAAAAGAAAGCAAGCACATTTAATCTAAATATTCATTAGTTGAAAAAGGAATTCAAAAGCAATGAGTGTCATTTGAACACATTCGTACATGTGTTAACATGGTAAATCCACTCATAAATGAGTTACCACCCAAGATATTAATGAAACATGCTTAAGATATCGGTTTTAAGCGTAACTAATAAAATATTGAAGTTGTAGATTGCTAGGGCTAATTCTTTTTATACTATAATATGATATCAATAAAGTGTTTCTGAAATGGATATTTTTGTCTTTATTGTATGCATTCATGTTGATGAATAAATGTGATACAAATACTCATATTTACAAAGACGTGATGGGATTATTATAAACAACCCATATTTTAGGGCTATGGCATTAGTTTCATAGTACATAGAATGTACCATGCTATTGAATTAGTGTGGAACCATCACGAATCGCATGAGTAAATTATTTTAAGTGTAGTAAATAATTTATGAAGGCTATTATAAAATTATTGTGCGCCTTATGTTCCTCCAATCAAATCGTAAAGTGAAATTATTATATAGATCAAGTGGGAGACTATAGGATTTATTGATTAAATTAATTTTTAAATTAAGATATATTCAGAAATATATTATTTAATTAAATATTAGTATGTAAGAGTAAACGTATACTCGCAGTTCCCCATAAGATTAGGCTATCTTATCCCGTTGACCAAAACCCACTATGTGTCTCTAGTCAAAGAGATCATTTTAGCAAAGCTTCATGATAAGACTTATTCACCGGACTTCATCCTGACATCACTCACTTCCAGGTAAAAGAAGTCAGATGACATAGTACACCTATGGTTTAACATAACGAAAATTGGAAAAAAAAAAATTAAAGTGTAAAATGCATTAAACTTGTATGTGTGTGTGTGTGTGTTTTGGAAATTTGCTCTATACATATGATATATACTTTTCTTATGTAAATATATTTTAAATATGATTATTTGTTTTTAGGAGACTTCGTTTTAGTTCCAAAATAACTCTTGTTATGTTTTGAACCATTGATAAAATGAGCAAATTTTATATTTCTCTTAGTGAATTCTTTGTTGTTTAGCTTTGATGGTACTTTGAGGCATCATGGACTTTTATTTGTTGCACCGATTATTTCTTCGCTGTAGCGAAGGATGCTATCAAAACACCAAAATTCCTTAGAACACTCTGCGACTTGGCTTCGTCGCGGGTTTGCATCAACGATGATTTTCTTCGCATCAGTGAAGTTTCAACGAAGTTACCAGATCTGGTGTGAAAAATGATCTTTTCAAAAGATTGAATTGTAAAATATGTAGACTCTCTTTTATTGTTATATATTTTGGTATGATTGGAAAGCAACTTATTTTGTGGACAAGAATCGTTAAGTACCTCTAAGAGCTTGCGACAACAAGTTTGAAATGGCTATTCAGGTATTCTTCTTCCCACAAATAAACTGAGGTTTTTAAAAGATTTTTTGCCTTAATATTTCAACATAATATTTTTTAGAGAGCAAAACCTTATTTGTATTTTTGAGATATTGAAGTTTTTAAACTTTGATATAAATTTTTTTTATGTTTCATTTCTTCATCATTAAACCTTGAGCAAATTAATTTAATTTTTCTTATGTAATTTTAAATTTTGGACTATCAAAAATACTTTGTGATATTATTTTGATTAGCCTAAAAAATTCAAATATTTTATAAACCTTCAGAATTCTCACACCTAGGAGGCAGACATATATATTTATGATTTCTCAGCCTTGTTCCAAAAATTAAGAACACGACATTTTTTCTTCCACTTCAAAAGGATGATTATTAATTATGTCTTGAAGAATACATTGGATGTGATCGAAATCAGTGGCGGTTGTATAGCGGTCTTCAGATGTTGGCGCTCTCCTCGGAAGATATGGTGGGAAAGAGTTTCTAGCCACTCATAGCATTGTGTCATTATAAGTAATTGTCTTTTAGGTGATACTTTACAATAGTACAATTGTCGTTATATCAGCCCGAGGTTTTTTCACTATGTGCAGTTTTTTCTCATACGCATTGGTGTGTGAAAAAACCAGACAGTTATAGGTTTTTTCACTTTTTAACAACTATCTTTACATATAAAAAAAATATAGTAGACTATATTACATTAGTAATCTACATCTAATGTAACACACTAATATTATAGTGCAAGAGGGAGAAATCATAATATTCGAATATTGCTATTTTTCTGTCAAAATGATGAAGGTTATGCTGGGTAATTATTAAGATGATTTAAAGTGGATTTTTACAGCAAATTAGATCATGTGATTCCTTTTATTTTATTGTTTAGGCATATTTTATGAAAAACATGAAGATTCAATTTTTTTTTGTTAAGAATAATCACATACTAAAATTTAATCAAAGTAATGAATTATGTATTAATATTATGTTATTCTTAATCATGATTTTACATGAATTTGTTAGGCAAGTGTTTACCCTTTTAACGCTTAAACCAAAACAACCTTAATCTCTACTACCTAAAAAGAGGGAACTTTCTCTTCAATGGTTAGAAGACTAAACTAACCTCATTAAATTTAAAATTCCTATTATACCCTTAATAATAGTCAACATATCTTTCCCCAATTCATTAGCTCCCATGAAATACCCAGGTTCATTGCATCTCATCTTTCTCATATTCATTCACACATACCAAGTAACCAAATACATTCATGTTCCAACCCTAAAAATTCAGATTCGGTTGCCTCAAATTTCATTCTCCAATTCACTCACATTCATTCATCATATCTATCTCTTATTCATTCACGCATATCAACCATCAAAATACATTCATCTTCCAACTCTAGAAATTCATCTTTACAAATGGAAGCTCAAACAACTATTTAATTGAAAGTCCATCATTTCTTTGCTTCGTTGCTGTCATTTCTTCTGCCAAAATCAAGGTCAATACTCCTAATTCCGTCTATAATTTTTTATTATGTCAGCAAAGTATGCATTTATTAATTTGAAAATGAAGACAATTACATAAATTTTATAATTATATATATCTCATTAAAGAATTTTGCCTCTCATTTGAAGATGAAGACAATTACATAAATTTTATAATTATAATTATATAGATTAGGAAGAATTTTGTCTCCCATTTTCATTCTTTTCATGTTTTTAGAGATGTGTACTTATTACATACTCTAAATTAAATGTTAATTTGAAAACAATTATATACATTCACATATGCCTACTGTTTTAAATGTTAATGATTTGAAAATTATGCATTCTGATATAAACTTTTTCAGTACTAAAGATTGTGCTTATTTTTCATGATTTTCTTCTAATTACGGAAATTTCACTCATGATAAAAAAAATTATTAGCCTCGTAAGGTGGAAGTTCAGTACAACAATAGTTGATGGCACTAAGATAAGTAACTAATTTATGGTTTATTGTCATTCTTATATAATTTCTAATTACGGAAATTTCACTCATGGTAATAAATTTTTTTATTATTTTCACAATGTGGAAGTTCAATATTACGGTACTTTAGATAAGACAAGTACTTAAATTTATGGTATATTGTCAGTCTTATATAATTTTTAATTACGGAAATTTCACTCATGATAACAATTTATTTTTTTTCGTAAGGTGAAAGTTCACTACTGCATACATTAGTTGATGGCACTAAGACAACTATTTACTTTTTGCGTTTATTGTCATTATTATATAATACGATATTTTTACTCTTTACAAGTATGTTAACAGTAGTAGGAATGTAATTTGATAGTTATAAGAAACTGTTATCATCTCACTCTTTCATAAGTAATTGTTAATTGAAATCTTGTAGGATATTTCAACAATGGTGGTACACGCTCGAATTGTGAATCTGAGAGTGAAGGAATTTCACTTTTGTTTACGTAGTATGTGAAGTACTTAATACCATATTGAAACTGTTTCGTATAATTTATATTCGAGATGGTAATATATTTCGTTTGAATTTTTGTAGGATATTGTCAATATTTCTTGTAGAAGCTTGGACTTTCAATCTCAGAGTGAAGGAATCTCAATTTTATTTATGAGGTAATTGCAATTGATTAATGTATGATTGTAAATTTACTTATCATTTTTTATTTAATTTACTAGCCATTATGAAAACAATTGAAGAAATATGTAGATGAGCTAAAAAATTTGCATACGTTTTACAATTTCTAATTTGTAGCTTTTTTTTTCTTTGTCATGAAAAAGAAAAAAAATTAAAGAGTTAGGAAACAAATTACATCATATCAATTGAATTATATGAAACACAAACTATGCATGTATAACAAATTATAGAGTAGAACCAAGTATATACCCAAATCTTTATAAACTAACGAATAACATAATTGTTTGGATAAATAAAATTAAGTCATTGCAATATACATATTTAACTTTTTGATACCATGATGAATGAAATAACCTATGAACCAAAAGAATCAAAGACTCTGATGATTCATTATTTGGTGGGCTTTTTTGGAGCAATTGGTTCTCAGTGAGTGGAATTTTTGGACCACTAATTTTAAAATGACTTTGATGCAAGAATTTACATATTCATTCATAATTTGTTTTTATATTAGCTGAATGTATGTTTTTTAACCTACATTTTTCAAAATATTTTCATTATATTTTTTTAACCTAAACATACGTATTCATGTCTTTAATGCCATTCATTTGACATGTCATCAAGCTATAATTAGTTTTTATTATTGTTATTGTATTGACTTTGAAATATGTATAGGTTGATAGGAAAAATAATAAAGATATTAAACTACTTGAAAATTTCAGAATAAAATTATAGACCTTCCCTAAATTAAATTCATTCTTCTTGGAGTCCTAATTTAAGATGGATCTCCGGCCTATAGGTGAACTATCAATATAGTAGTTGACTCCAAGGATATGTTACTGGTATTAGGGGACTGAAACGAAGCACAAATTTCTTGCATTCCCTATCCAATGGTATTTAGGACCAATTGGAAACCAATTGACGAAAAACTGATCTATATAAGATTGTCTTATGTTCCCACAAACGAAAAGGAAAGGTCTACCACTATTGTTTTATGGTCTAGAATAGGCATTCACCTTCTTGTTCTAAGCCAAATAATTGAGAGAGTTTTTCTTATATAGGATTCGGTAAAAATATGTGTCATTGACTAGATGATAGTAGACAAAATCCACCATAGGTCATAAACAACTATCGTAACGTAAATGTGACGAATCATATTCATTAAAATTTTGTACTTTATCCGAAATATTTAATGAGGTGAGCCGAAGCCATGCTTCAGCCTGTCGCCTACGCCCGTAAGGCATAGTCCTTAATGAAGGAGCCTTGCCCGATTTGAGGTGAATCGCAACATATGAAGATTTGTTAGACCTGGGTCTACGCATACCTTGGACAAATTCAATACTGCATCAGTTTTTCCCTGATTTGAGATCACTCTGTAATCTTATATACTCCACGTTTTATTTATTGTATGGACAAATGAAGAAAGAAATGAAAGCTTAATCTTCTTCACCTTATTTTAAAAAAATCCTTGAATGAAGAAATAAATTCCAACCAACATTCCATGAAGTCTAGCTTGATTAGTATAAATTCAGTCTACAATTTCTGGCTGCAATTAATAATAACTTTACTAAATTAACTTAAGAAATATGCTATTGTAGTTTTATATAAATCAATGTAACATGTAGTTTCCCATTGGTCATATCTGTACGTATTGTGTTGGAATACTCAACTGGTTTATGAGTGTTCAAAGTTGGGTTTATAGGGTCAATGTCGACTGCTTTATTCCCATTGGTTTCTTCTTCTTCTTTTTTGTTGTATTCGATCAGATTTCGGTTCTATAACATTAGCCTCCAACTGTTTGAGGATGACAATGCTCAATATAAGTGAAATTTCTCCTTCTTCTATTAAAATGGAGATGTAGTGGCTCCATTATGTCAATCAGTAGCTGTAAATGTTACTACTTGGTTTATGGATGTCACTACTACATTTAGTAACAATTATAGTAACAAATATTCGCCACTTATCATATAACGGACATTTGGGACTACGTTCACTGCCCATGCCTTTATTCTTTTATAATTTTATCCTCTCTGAAGCTAATATTTAGAACTTGAAACAAATGAATCAAAATACTTTGAACAGTAGGGTATGCTAATAGTAGTATAAAAGAAAACAAAACAATTAAGAATATTGAAGAAACATAAGTTGTCCACTAGAGTTCCATTGACCACTTCATTGGGGACTCAATTTCATTATTAAGATTTGGTGAAATAGTATTTGCTGAAGTGTTTGAGGGGAACTCCCAAACACATCTGATAAATATACATACTGCTAAGCATGATGAGATTCTTGGTAGCGATTTGCCTAATCAATCCGCCTACAATAAAGATTTTAAGTCTTATATTTATAGAGTAACTACATTTGTTTACTTTAATATGTAGAATGAATATTAAATTGTAATTTCAGTTCCATATATTTTTGTTAATGACAGTATATGTACATACAAGATAATCATAATTTTATTTATGATCTTTCTTGCAATACACCAATTGTCACACAGATAATTTTTTTTTTTGAAATTCTCCGGTGAGGCACCAAGTTTTTCCCACAAAACTTGATCAGCCAACCAATACACGAGATTCACTTTTTTCTGACTTTCTCTAGACCCTTTATGCTGGCCGTATTATCCTCATTGAATGGAAGAGCTTTTAAGGTGTTAACGGTTTGTCATTTCTCTTTGAGTTCCATGTACATGAATTTTCTCTTTCGTTGACTCCACTGGCTCAACTTATTTCAACACTGCTTTAATTTATCTTCGATTGCCCTGGAATTTACCCCTCCCCCCCTCCCCCCCCCCCCCCCCCCCCACACACAAAAAAATATATATATTATTTCTACTATATTTTGATATTTTTCCTCTTTGGCCTACCATGCTTCATATCTAATAGGCTTGTGTCTCCTATTCATTATATTTGGCTCTTCATTCTACTCTCAGAATGAACTGCAATAGGAATATGGTTTGAATCGTTTTTATTTATACGATACACAACAACATTCGAGGACATCAAACTCCATTCTTGATTTGCAAACATTCTATCAAGTCTTTCCTCCACCCAATCTCCACTTTTCATCCCTCTGTACCATGTAAATTCATAGCCTTAAAATTGAGATCAATTAGTTTACATATGTCAATCACCTATTTAAAATTGCGAACCTGTCAATTTGGTAGAATGGTTGTTCCTGTTTTTTCTGCGTTTGACAGAATTTCATTGACACCCCCACTTACCCCCACCTCCACATACACACACACCACAATTAAGAAATGACCTCGGACTATCATGACTTAAATTACTCAACAATTTTTTATTCCTCCTTGCGTCGCTGAATCTCGAGTACCTCTTAAAATCTTGTGATTCTCCATGACTGCCATTACAGAGAACATTTTCAATACATATGTTTTGCTCGAACATTTATAAAACTCATTATTTTATCTTATTTCTAATTATCACCCATACAGATGTGTTAGCATAAATGTAAAATCAATAAGTACATCATTATCGCTTAATTGTTTCACACGAATTGTTTACTTAACTTTGTTACCTATGCATAGATTGTTGTAGGATTTATGCTCTACATAAAAAATTTGAAAATTGCCAGATTCATATTCATTTATTCAAAACCTCAAATAAAATATCTGGAATTAGCCATACGTGCAACGTACGTGGACACAACTAATAATATATAAACGCAGAACATTATTCGAATAAATAAATTAATAACTACGTACGTTAATGGTAACCTCATAGGACTATAATAAAATTGGACCTTAGTCTTGGTCATACCCTTCTCAACATGAAGCAGCATATGTGTAGGACTAAACTTTGTCTTGATTACCAATAAGTGATAACGATATTATAGCTGACATTTACCGGGGGGTCGCTTTAATGCTAAATATGCACAAACAACGTGGCCTTCAATTCACCAGGCTTTGAAAATAAAACCTAGTTGAACATTAACATATGTGTTGTTTATGTGTAGGTACACTTCATTTTATTACTGGACATCAAGGTACTTGTTTTATGGAAATAGATCTAGGCCCCTCTAGTAAGCCAAAAACATAAGGCTACAACCATCTGATTCTTTTTCCTCTAATCCGAAGTCTCTCCCTCTCCCCCCTTTTCAAATTCACGAGACCCACGGCCCCTTCTGTGCTTTCATTTCACACACACACACACAGAGAAAGAGAAGGAGGTGGGGTGGCAGAAAAGGCTGCCAGAGAACTTTCAAGCTCCTTTCCTCACCGTATATTACTCAACTAACCTCTACATTTCAGTCTCAAACTGAAGTTTTCTAATTTTCTGAGCTCGAGTTATCTTCTATCTGGAGATTGTTTAGCTCATATTATCCGTTGGTACCATGTAGGTCTCAACTTTAAGAATTTACACCAGCTTCTTGTCTCTTGTTTGCTAATTCTCTTCGTCCATCTCTCTCACTTGTAACTTTTTTCAGGAGACCAGAAAGAAACCCACTAGATCTCAACAACTTACCCGAAGATAACCCTAGAGATGGTAAACAGATCATTGAATACACTTCTTCATCTGCTGGTACATTTACCAAATCACACTATATCTACTGTACAAATTTTTTAATGGTATAATAGTAAGAAGAAAATTACAAAAAAAAGGAACGAAAAAATGAAAAACAAAGGGATTTAAATTTTGAATTTTGTTTTTGGTGAAAGAAAGTAATCATCTCTTTGATACCCGTGGGGAAGGTTTATCATTATGCCACGAGCAAGTGATATCTCCATTATTTATTAGTTTGTTTATCATTTTCTGTGTTAAAGCTAGAGTGAAAAGCCTAGAAAGTGAAAGGCAGTAGAGTAAAGAGACATTCAGGGCATTTAGGGTTCGGCTTTTGGTGTAGGATTAGTCTCATCAGAGCTACTTAATATGTCATTTTGTGTGCAGGTCTAGGCTATAGGAAGAACAAAAGCGGCGCAAAGGGAAGAAAAGGGGAGTGTGACAAGGTCTATGAATGCAGGTTTTGCTCCCTCAAGTTCTCCAAATCCCAAGCCCTTGGTGGACACATGAACCGCCACCGCCGAGGCATGTCCTGTCATCTCTCTCTCTCTCTCTCTCTCTCTCTCTCTCATTAAAACCGTATAAAAAATAAACATGGTGCATTCCTGCATAATATAAGAAATTAAAAACATATATAATATACAAACAAACATTTTACACAATTATATTCTCAAAGTGACACGGATATTCACACACTAATAACCATATTCGGATACAACAGACAAATGTTTAGAGATTTATTGTACGGTTCTCCAACTGGATATAAGACGTCGTTCAAAATGTTTTTCCTGTAACGAGCTATCATTGATCCTTCATTATATTACTCTTTAGTCTAGGGATTGTGATAATTACTTGTGGTCCAAGGTAAGAACTATAGATAAGGTCTGCTCAAGCGACAAACAAGACATCTACAGTAAAAAAATAAAAAATAAAAACTAATTATTTCTGTACTATCATTATCTTAATATTTCAAGAACGGATTAGGTGTGGACGCAAATGATGTGTTTTCTAAGGCCCTGTTTGGTTGTTCCAAAATTATAAATTGGATAATTAATAAATTGATCTATTTATAAATTAATCCATTAATTGTGTTTGGTTTCATTAATGAAATGATTCATTAACTGTCCCATTTTAACTCATGTGCAAAATCTGAAATTGAATCATTTCACAAAAAACGTGAAATGAATCCATTTGAAATAGGAGTCACATAAAGTGAATGTTTCCTCTCCCCCTCCCCCTCCCCCTCTCTCTCTTGATTTGTTTTTATCCTTTTTTCATAGAACCTTAACATCAATTTCAAATTACCAAATATTATGTAAAATTGGATTTAACTCATTTCAAATTCACTAATTTACAATTCACTAATTCACAATGAACCAATTTACATAATCAAACAATTTGCGCAACCAAACTGGGCCTAACGAATTACATGAAAACGACACCATTTTTGGGTGAAAATGATAATAAAATTGTAACAAAATCCCACATTTGACCTCAAAAAGATGTCATTTTGATGTAATACCTTAGTAAACCCGATTATAGGGTCCGCACGGCTCTGCTTAGATCACAAATAAATTGAAAATCACGGAGAACATTTTATTCATTTAATGGGAGTCGAAACTTAATTACCACTAGAATATATTATTATTTTATTTGAATTTTGGTGTCTTTGTTCTTTTTTTAATTTATAAATAAATGTATTATAAAAACCATCCGCTAAGGGGCAGAACCCGTATACACAGAGAATATGAATTACATCCTAAAGATAGGAATCCAAAAAGGGCCTCCTCCAGAAAAAGTACTAGAACTACATTAGTTTATACAAACTCTCCACAAAGTCTAGAAAAGTAGAAAGAGAAGTTGGGTGTTTCTCATTATACCAACTCAGCAATGTATTCAGAAATAAGAAACAAAGTCTAGATTGCGCAATCTCCATTCCTTCAAAACATCTCAAATTTCTCTCGTGCCAAAATCGTCCCAAGGATACAATGTGGACCAAGACTTTAATTACGCCTTTACCAACACGGGCATGACTCACTGAATCATGCTTAGGGATAGGAAGACATACCAAAGGCCTCTCTTCACCCAGCAATGCAAAAGTAAATGATTAGTCGTCTCTTCCTCCTCATTCCACAACAAACATCGACTAACTATTGGACATTTTCTCTTGTGCAAGCCCTCAGTCATCATTATAGTCTGTCTCGACGCGGTCCAAATAAAGAACATAATTTTCAGGGCCGCCTTTGATTTCCAAATTTGTTTTCATGTGAAATAAGTGCAAGTGTTTCCAATTAATTACTTGGGCGTTTCTTTATTCCGTGGGTGAAAACACAAAGACTTCTTCAATCCTTTAGCTTGTAAAGCGTGGGTCAAAATCTCCAAATGGAATAGCTGACTTCTATCACATGTTGGGCATTCCGTCCTTAAAAAATCAGTGTTACAAACAATAGGGCTGCATATTTTTTCTTCCCTCAATCCGATAGTGGAATTCATATGAGATTTAGACAAAATCAGCGCAAATTACTTTTGGGGACAACAAGATGAATCCAAAATACACCACTGGATCTCCTGGAAAAATATTTGTTTGCCTAAGGAAGAGGGAGGTTTGTCCTTTAGAGATACTTTTGATGTTTGCAATGTTTTCACCTGTAAGCTTTGGGTAAATTTTTTGCAAAATAAATCTCTTTGGGCTGAATTTATGAACAAGAAGTATAAAAAATTAGCCAATAATAATTTTAGAGGTACTATCTCCTCTTCAAGCTCTACTTGGAAAAGGATGCAAGAGATTTGGTTGTTTCCTAACTCTATCTATTCACTTATGGGTTGATAAAGGTTTTATTTTTAAAGTTGCTTGGGATCTTTTGCGAAAAAGGGACTGCACTCAATTTTCTTATACCATGAATTGGGATTGTCATATAATTCTAAAACTCTCTATTTTTATGTGGCGTCTTCTTCAGGATGGTCTCCCTTTAGATCAAAATTTGAAAGGTATCAAAATCCCTCTCGTTTCTAAATGTCGATGTTGCTTTCGAGGTTTTGAAGAAAACAGGGATCATTTATTCAATGATGGTGATATTGCCTCTCAAGTATGGAAACATTTCGAAGGCTTAATGGGACTTAAAGTTGCTAAGTCTAGCCGAAGATCTCGGCTTGTTTTTTTATTTCTCTCTACCCGAGGAAACAACATTAAATCATTACTATGTAAGATTATTCCTAGCCTAGTTTGTTGGAAAATATGGTGTGCTAGAAATATTTGTGTTTGAAGGAAAAAAGATGAATTATTTTATTGTCATTAGAGAGGTGCATGATGATATAAGGCTCATTTTCAAAGCTAAACCATACAAAGTCCCATTCTCTAGATACTTTAGATCATTCATTGATGATTTTTCTATAGCTTGTTCCTAGTTTGTATGCCCCCGAATAAGGGCTATTCTTCTTCATTATCAATAAAGATTTAGAATTCTGTAAAAAAAAAAAGTTCCCATCACCTCTCAAAATGGAATAATAATCTCTGGCTATGAATGCCCCCGCTACCCCTCGGCCATCTCAAAACAATACCTCACTCAGTAGGCGAGAAATCGATCCCCACCAGTTAAAAAATGACTCAGCCTCTTTTAGCTCTCAGTCCCATAACCGCCTTCTAAACTTTGGATTCTAAACCATTTGATCCCCAATAATCATCATGTGATCTTCTATCAAACCGTCTATATCCCCTCCCACACTGAAGATACTGGAAAAATGATCCCGCGGAGTGTTATTCTTACCCCATCTATCCGTATAGAAACTAGTCTTATAGCCTTTCCCCAATTGAAACTCCACTCCTTCGAAGTATGCCTCCAAGTCCCCACCCCATGGGTCAACCGTCCCATTTTTGGTCCCCACCCGAGTTGCATACACCCCCTAGCTCCCACTACTCTCCTACATAACCGGTTCTCCTCGTGGGAAAATCTCCACGGTCATTTCCCTAACAACACTTGGTTAAATCACTCTAGGCTCTTCACTCATGATCCACTCCCTCTTTAATCGACTGGAAAACTTCCTCCCACCCCACCAGACGATACCTAGGATTATCCTCATTACCGTTTTATATAAAATCTCTCTCCGTCTTTGTTGTCTTTATGCGCACAGAACATAATAACAACACGATAAACAAGAAGTTAGTGGGAAAACTAGACAACGAACTTAATATCAAAGTCAACTCCCACCTTTCGATAGGAAACAATACTTTCACCCTGCTAGCCTCCTTCTCATTCTTTCCAAAAGCGGGTCCCATTTAGCTTTAGACTTAAACTTCGCCCCTAACGGCAATACGAGATATGTTGAGGGAAGTGAGGCACTCCTACACACCAACGTCTCGGCCAGACCCTCCACATTCCTTTCTCCAAGGATTTAAATAATTTCACATTTTCTCGCATGAATACTAAGGTCCGACACCCATCAAAGTATAAAAGGAGTAATCTTAATGCTCGCGCCTAGCCATCTTCTGCGTTACAAAAGACAATCATATCATCGGTAAATGAAAGATAGGATATCTTAATTAGATTTGCGTTTGGGGGACGAATCATGAAATTGTTAATCAACCCTGCCTTAGCCACACGACCCACCATCCCACTGAATGCCTCCATCACGAAAATGAAAAGAAACGGAGACAACGGGTCTCTTTCCAAAGCCCATGCGAGATGGGAAAGAATCCCTCTAGAACCCTGTTTATCAGAATAGAGAACCCGACTGTAGAGATACATCTCCTGATCCAACGATACCATCTCTCTCCGAACCCCATCCCACTCACCAAGTACATAAGAAAGCCCCAGGTGACATGATCATAGACCTTCTGAATGTCTAGTTTTCCCGCAATACCCGGCTCACCACTTCTTAGTATAGAATCCATGCAATCGTTAGCCACCAAATTTGCATAGAGGATTTTTCTACCACTGACGAAAGCATTTTAGGATTCATATATTATAGGGTATATGACTTTCCAGAGTCTAACTGATAATACCTTGGCAAGAAGCTTATAAACACTCCCAATCAAACTTATTAGTCTTAATTTATGAACATCTATCGACCTTCCCCTCCTTGGGATCAAACTTATGAAAGTCGCATTCAGACTCCTTAAGAAGTAACCTTCGTCACGAAACTCCCGAAAAAACATTATCACATCCCCTCTGACAACATACCAACAATGCTGAAAGAAAACCATCGTGAATTTATCTGGACCGGGAGCCTTATCTCCACTCATTGTACTTAACAGATGTATAATTTCCTCCTCTGTGAACTACCACTTTAACATCTCAGCGTCAACCACTTTAACATCTCAGCCTCGTCTAGGAAAGGCCAACTTTTCTCCTCTCCACACAGATTCTCATAAAACAAAGATATTATCCCCTCATCTAACTAATATCTTCAAACTCTATGCCACCCAATACAATTTTCTCGATATGATTAAATCACCGATGTGAGTTAGCCACTTTCTGGAAAAAAATTAGTGTTCTTATCTCCCTTCCTTAACTACAATGCTCACGATTTCTTCCTCCAACTGATTTTTTTCTGAATAAGTCTTATCCTAATTTCCCCCTTCCTCTTATCCCTCAACCTCTTCTCCTTCCCTGAAAGTCCACATCTCCCTTCCTTTTTATCTAGGAGCCTAACTTCCTCCATATACCTCGTGGTGGTCTCATTCGCATTCCTAAATACATCTCGATTCCCCCATTTAATATCTTCCTTCAGAAGTCTCAATTTCATCGCTAATGTGAAACTACCATTTTCCTCCACCACATAACTGAGCCATCACTCCTCAACCATATCCACGAAATCCACCTCTTTGAGTTAAATATTCTCAAATATGAATGGAGTCCTTCTTCCTCTCCATCCCCCACACTCTAATAGAATCGAACTATGATCAGACGTTACCCTAGGTAAACAGGACTATGTCACCCTTGAAAAATGATCCTCCCACCTCCGAGAGATTAGAAAACGGTCTAAGCGAGTCAAGGAAGGGATTCGATCTATAATCTTCATATTATAACAATGGGATCGATGTCTCATTGACCAACAAGCTAATTTTTTTACCACACGAACTAACATTTCTACCATGTAGATAAGAAAGAACAGATGGACCCCACACTACAAGTTTCTAATTATATAAAATATGTTTAGTTTTTTTTTTTTTTTTGGCTTTGTCCCGTTTCCATTTTTTGTACCTTCCATCCCATGTGTTTTTTAAATTGTAGTAAGCCACATAACTACTAAAATTAAGCCATAACCGCTCTATAAGCGCCTTTAACCACTCTTCTTCCTTTTTCTTAGGAAATGACACTTGCCACATAATTGTGACAGTAGGACTGACAACTATAAAAACACATACATGGGAGTGGCTACAAATGAGTTTTTAAAAATGGGACTAAACACTTAAGATTTTAAATATATTTTAAAAAGGGACTAAATACTTATTTTATATGTAAATTGCATTGTATTCTAATGGTCTTCCTATTCTTAGGAGGAAAGACGTGGAAAGTAAAATATTATCGCAAAATATTTTACTCGCAAATGGGGATATTATGTCGGGATAGGGAGACTAGTATATATATGTGTTATAACTATAAAATAAACATGTCGAAGTAAACTTATACTGTAATAACAAAAAATATTTGAATGTTTAAATTATCCCATTCTTGAATTTCATTTAATCTTCTAGTTTCTTTACTTAAAAATATATACATTTATTTGAGAAAAGCATTAAATTAATTAATATAGTTTATTACCAATTTTAAAACGGTTTGAAAATTATAATTGTAAGAAAGCCTTGATCCTATCAAAAAGACAAATCACAACGTTTTGGTGAATGGTTTACGAACTTTTTCCTTTTTTTTCTGTTCTATAAAACTTAGGGGTCTCATGCTTGTTGCTACGTGTTTGATGTGATCTAAATTAAAATAGAAATGTGATAAATGCTTGAAATATTAAATCCATGGGTCTCAGGCTTGATACTATTACTACATTGTGGGTTCAAGAGTTCTTAAATGATATTCATATATGCTACTCATTGATTGAGTTTATTGAAAATATAGTGTCATATTTATATTCCAACATCAATTAAAGAGAAAAATAGATATGAAAATACAAATAACCCTATATTATTGAGTCTAAATTGCAATATTTGATATCATCAGGTAAAAAATAGGTAAAGCATATGTTAAGAAATGTTAGTTAAAGTATTATGTTAAGAGATTGGACAGTTCTTGTTAATGATTTGCCATGAAGCGTAGTCATGTCAATTTTGTATTTCAGCTAAAACAGAAGGCTTGGATTCTTTTTCCTTACTTTTTTGGAGGGACTTCATTGTTCTTCTTTTCATTTGACCTGATTTGATATGTGCTGTTTGTGGTTTGCTGCGGTCAGAGAGGGAGACAGAAACACTGAACCGGGCTCGCCAGCTGGTCTTTAGTAACAATAACCTAATACACCAAGGGCATCGCCTAGGGTATGATCCTACACCCTCCTCTTTCTTTGTTTTTTTCGATTTCTGCTCGTCTTTTACTCCATTTAAAGACACTTTCTCCTACAATCTTATTAACTTAGAAGGAATATATATCAAATTCAAGCTAAAATAATTAATTGTCTTTCCTAAAACAATTGCAATCGGGTTCCGAATTTAGGGTGTCAATGGAGTCAGGCCATTGTTTCACGGGGGAAAACCTACTGCAGTTATTGAACATTTAAGTTGTAATTATAAATAGAAAAATGTTAGACTACCCGGGTGTCAACCCCGAGTACGAGTACAGGGAGGAGAACATTATCATTTTTTTCATTGGTTTTTCGTGTGAAATAAGTTAAAAATAGGGATATATACCAAATAGTCACTCGAACTTTTTTTAATACACGTTTACTCCAATCATTTTTATTTTGCACCAAAAAGTACTTTACTATGCCAAAAATGTTTTACCATACCACTGAATCGAACCTTTAAAGATAAGAGAATAAGGAACTTTTTGGAACAAAATAAAAAGATTGGACTAAGTGTGTATTAAAAAATATTTGAGGAACTTTTTGGTATTTGACCTTAAAAATCATTTCTTATTAAAATAATTTGTTTTGTTTTTTTAATTATTTTTAACTCATTTAGTCCCTCAAACACCCATTTACCCAATATTATAGTATCATTTTTGAAGGTCCACGCCAACGGCACCCCTTATTTTTAAACTTAATTTTTTAAAATTTTACAACATTTAAAACAATTGTTGTAGTTCTTAAAACTATTTAAAGGTCCGCGTTAAAAAACTTTTCTAATAAGAAATTGTTTTTTTTAATTATTTTTAATGCACTTAGTCCTTCAAACACCCATTTATAAAAAATTATCTTATTTTTAAAGGTTCGCGCCAGCGGCACCCCTTATTTTTAAACTTTTGTTTTTAATTTTACAACATTTAAAGCAATTTTTGTATTTCTTAAAACCGTTTAAAAATGTAAAAAAAAAATGTTATTTTAATATATATTAAACTGACTTTTATTTTTCCAAAACAGTTTTTTTCGAAAAAAAATATCTTCTCTATATTAAAATAGCGTTTTTTAATAATACATTTTTCTAATTTATAAAAAATATTCTTTTCTAATAAAACCCTTTTTTTAAATTAAAAAAAAAAGTCAAATAACCCTATTAAAAACTATACAATATTTTCTCAAAAAAAGAAGAAAGAACACCTAATGAGAGAGTGTCAACTAAGCATCTGGTAGTAGCTTAGTACTAGTACCATGTAAGAATGTCACTACTCTTATAAATAACATGTTCTTGAGCAGGGTAGCCAATAGCTAGTCTAAGAATTACTCTCCAACCTCATATGTATTATTATTTAAATATAATGGACGATCTATTTTCAATATAGTGTCACGTGTAATTTTTGTGGTGCACTTAATAATCATATTTGAGTATCCTTTTTGCACGTAAATATTAAGTATATTATTCTATTTGATATTTATTAACTTAACCAAAGGGATAAATGTATATAACTTTCTCCCTATCTTGAAAAATATAAATCATATAATAAATCGATATTATTAACTCATAACAACATAGTGACGTGTCATAGGAGTTATTAACCTATTGGCCTTCAACCTTTTTCCTTTATACTAACATACAATCCCCGCGATGCGCGAACGCATATAATCGTTCACCATAATTTTGATACATATAACTCACAATGTTGTTATCATGAGTATATACCCTTTGAATGTGGATTTTAAAATCAGTAATTACTTAGAAGGCAAAACTTTTAAGAAAGATTAATGAAATCATTAATAGAAGTAAATAGATTAAATCTTGAAATATAAATTTGAAGTTGGGAATCGTCAAATAATGCAGTAGTAAATATCTCCAATTAAATAAGTTTTTTGGTATGATTAGAAGAAAATATGAAAATTACTCACATTTGCCAATTATGTCACAAAATTACATCAGTACAAATTCCATGTGGATAGGAAGATATTAAAGTTATCCACCCTGGCTTGGTCCAATGGTAAGGAGGGTTTCACTCTAGACCATAGGTCGTAAGTTCGATCCCTCCCCACGGAGACCTGCCCTGAGGGTAAGGGCGGGCTCTGAGCTGTGAGGGTATGCCATAAGGTGTCTGGGTCCGATTCCCCCTTGGGTGCCAGATTTAAATTGGGGCATGTGTTAGGGTGGCTCTGACACTTGCACCCCCCCTGTTTAGCAAACACGAGGGAGTCCAAATGGCTCGTTCGTGTGGAGGTTCAGCGCTTAAAAAAAAATTAATTGTTTTTTTTCCTCAAAAGAGTTGTAGAAGCTCTTGTATAAGAAATCATGATCATTTCAGTGTTCATCCAACATTTAAACTTATCCATGTATTGAAAATATGCAGTAAATGTCTATAACAAATAGATTAATATTTATATTTGCACTACGTCATACTAATGCAATTGCTATTAATTTTTTCAACTGAATGAATGTGGGAACAACTTTATGTTTTGTAATTGCAAATCCAAAGATGTCCTATCATGTGGCAAAGATGAAAATATTTTTATAAAGTCTTTCCTATAAAATAAAATGAATGGAGAGTTTAAAAAATATTCTGATTTGAAATTTTTTGAGAAACTCCACAATGGTAAATCTAATCTGAAAATTTAAAGTATATAAACCAAAAGAGATGAATAAAGAAATAAAAATTCAATGATCATGATCGTTCAAGGGATAATTACCAAAAACATAGGTTGTTTTCTGTTTAGTTGATAATATCTCAATCTCACTTTTACTAAAAATTGCGTCTGAATTAACAACCTAAGTAAACTTTCAATTGCAGAAATTCCATTTTACCCACATAAGGGGCTTTAAACTTTAAAAGAAAATAAAAGCAACATAAGGATAAATTTAAAAGTAAAGAGAATAAAGAGCAACAAAAAGTGAGACTAAATTACCTTTTTCTCGTTCAAAATGATCCAAAACTATAACTTGCTCATTCTAAAACTGAGAAAAAAATAAATTAAAAAAACAAAAAAATAATATGCATGAAGATAATGAAGCCCTAAAACTAAGATGATCAAGCTCGAAAGAACTTTCGACCAATGTACCTGGAAAAAAAACTGTGATGGGGAGAGGGAGAGAATGAGAATATAAATGGAGAACACAATGAATTCACACATCAAATAAAAATTAAATGAAAGCAACTATGAATACATACATATGCAAGAAAATGTGAAATTATTATTGGGATCACAAACAAATGCCATTTCCCCACTAATCTTCATATATCAAACCAAAGCAAGTATAGATACAAAAATATAATTATGGGAATGGGAGAAATAAGTACGGGGGGAACTTTTATGAGTTCCTTAAACAATTTAAATGCAATCTTCAAATTGCCAACTTTACAATAGCAATCTATTAAAGAAACAAAAGAAATCAACTTCAGAAATATCTAATATCTTCTCAGACAAACACCAATCTAACTCGTTAATAAATTATCAATTGTATAATATCTATCAATAAAAAAATTTGAAGAAAACACCTTCAGGCATATTCTCTCTTTTCGGATAGGTAAACACCATGAAAATATCCCATATTTTCATTTTAATAACACATCAATGCTAGTACTCTAAATAACTACCTATAAAAAATAGTACTCTAAATAACCATATAAGGAAACAAAATTTTCACTTTAAACCCATAGTTGAACAATCTTCTTTTCCCATCCCCGTCCTTGTACAGCCAATTAAAGAACAAATTAAATGTAACCAAATCAGAGTTAATTCTCCTATTATCCAAACCAATTCATTTCATTCTCAAACATGTTCCCCTAAATGGCAAGGGTGAGTAGGGTGTGGGGTGCCCTTTGTTGCATGGGAGGGGATTACAATGTGGTTAGATTTGGAGCTGAGAAAAGTAGCGGAGGTAGAGTAAGTAGATACATGAGCGAGTTCTCCGATTTCATTGATGAATTGGAGATGATCGATTTGCCTCTTGAAGGGGGTTTGTTTACTTGGTCTAGCCTTAGGGATAGGCCCTCGATGTCTCAATTGGATCACTTTCTTATTTCGCAGAGGTGGGAGGAGCACTTTCCTGGGTGATACAATCAACCTTACCTAGGGTGACATCCGGTCATTGTCCGATTCTATTAGAGTGCGGAGGGTGGAGGGAGGGAAGGATTCCGTTAAGATTTGAGAATATGTGGCTCAAGGAGCAGGATTTTGCGGAGAGGGTGAATATTTGGTGGTCTAGGTATGAGGTGGAGGGAACGCTAGTTATAGATTAGCAACAAAATTGGGTTTGCTAAAAGAAGATATAAATAAGTGGAATAGAGAGGTATTCGGTCAGGTGCGCCAGGTAACAGCGACTCTAATGGAAGAGGTTAGGAGGTTAGACGAGAAAGAAGGGAGAGAAGGGCTCTTTGAAGAGGAAAGGAGAGGGAGAGAGGCTAAGAAAGAAGAGGTAGGGAATAGGTTGATCCAAGAAGAACTTAGCTGGAGACAGAAATCGAGGGTTTTGTGGTTGAGGGAAGGGGATTCGAATACCAAATTTTTTCACTCGATGGCTAACTCGTACAGGAGGAGTAATCACATAGGGAAAATTTCCGTGGGGGTTGAGGAATTTGAAGAAGAGAGAGGGGTGAGGGGGGCTATTGTGCAGTATTATAAAGATTTGTTCAGGGAAGAAGAGGAGTGGCGTCCTTCTCTTGATGGGGATGAGTTGGGGAGTATTCCGGCTAACGAAACTGAAGCTATGGAGGCCATCTTCTCGGAAGAGGAAGTTCTACAGGTGCTTAAGTCTATGGGCAGGGATAAGGCGCCAGGTCCAGATGGTTTTACGATGGCTTTCTTCCAGCATTTGTGGTCGGTTGTCAGGACTGATGTGATGGCCTTTCTTGATGAGTTCCATGATCGGGGCTACTTTTTTCCAAGGTTACATGCATATTTTATCACCCTCATTTCTAAGATGGGGGACTCGATTGATATTAGGGATTTCAGGCCAATTAGTTTGATTGGGAGCATTTATAATCTCCTAGCCAAAGTTCTGTCTGTTCGGCTCAGGAAGGTTATTGATTCGTTGATTTCGGAGACCCAAAATGCTTTCATTGGGGGGAGGCAGATTCTCGACACCGTCTTAGTGGCCAACGAATGTGTGGAGGCTAGGTCTAAAAGTGGGAATCCTGGCATTGCTTGTAAGCTTGACATTGTGAAGGCGTACGATCATGTGAATTGGAAGTTCCTTCTCTACTTATTAAGAAGGATGGGTTTTGGAAATCGGTGGTGCAGATGGATTAAGAGGTGTATCTCTACGACAAGATTCTCGGTGCTGATTAACGGGATTACTGAGGGTTTTTACCCTAGTTTGCGTGGGCTTCGTCAAGGTGATCCATTATCCCCCTTCTTAAGTATCCTGGTCATGGTGGTGTTTAGTAGGGTGATGGGTCGGGTGGTCGCATCGGGATGGATTAGGGGCTTCAGATTTGGGTCTACGAGCACGGGTTGGATTACGGTTTCTTATCTCTTTTTTGCTGATAATGCGATTATTTTTTGCGATGCTGATCGAAGATAAGTTTATGCTTTGAGGATGCTTCTGATTTATTTTGAGGCGGTATCGGGGCTTAGGATCAATGCGAGAAAGTGTGAGTTGATCCCGATTGGGGAAGAGGGTAATAGGAACGAGCTAGTCGGTATTCTAGGCGGCAGGAGAGGGTCCTTTCCAAATACCTATCTGGGGTTGCCTCTTGGTGCCAGGCATAAATCCAAGGCCATTTGGGACCCGATTTTGGAAAGAATAAGAAAGAGGCTGGCAGGATAGAAGAATGGGTTTTTATCGAAGGGGGTAGGCTAACTCTTATCAAGAGTTGCTTGTCTAGTTTGTCTACTTATTTCATGTCCATCTTTCCCCTTCCTATGGGTGTGCGTAATAAAATGGAGAAGCTTATGAGAGATTTCTTGTGGAGAGGCACGAAAAATGGTTTTAAGCATAGTTTGGTTGGATGGGAGGAGGTTTGCAGGCCCATTAAAGAGGGAGGGGCAGGGGTGAGGAACGTGAGATTGTTTAGTAGAGCATTACTTGGGAAGTGGCTGTGGCGTTTTACTCAGGAGGAAAATAGAATGTGGATAATGGTAGTGGGAGCGAGGTGGGGTTCGTCGCAGATGGGGTGGAGGCCGGTGGTGGGGCCTATGGCCCATGGAGTGGGTTTGTGGAAGCATATTGCGAGCGAGTTGGAAGATTATTCTAGATATACTGAGTTCAATCTAGGGAAAGGGGATAAGATTAGGTTCTGGATGGATAAATGGGGCGAGAACGACTCGATTAAAACGGTTGAATAAAGAGGGTATAATAGTAGATCATGTGCTTGTCAGCGGTGAGGATGTCACATCGAGACCCCAGCTTAGGAGAAGGCTTTGGGACTGGGAACTCCATGAGGCATATGCGTTCTTTGAATGGTTGAGATCGGTTCCACAACCGACGACAAGGGAAGAGTCGTTGAGGTGGGAGGGGGGTGGAGATGGAGCGTTCACGATTAGGGGGATCTATGCTATATTAAGTGACAGGGGTATTCCCGGGGCCCCTCTCCCCTGGAAGATGATTTAGAAGGATAAGGCGCCGCCTAAGGTTAGATTCTTTATTTGGATAGTGGTTAGACATGCCATATTGACGATGGAAGGTTTTCAGAAGAGGAGATATCGTCTCGCCAGTCGGTATTGGTTATGCAAGGAGGAAGAGGAGAAGACCAACCACCTTCTTCTGCACTACAGGGTGATGAGAGGCCTGTGGGATATTTTCCTGGACATATTTAAGACCGTATGAGTCATGACGGCGTTAGTGAGGGCTCTTTTAGAAGTGTGGAAGCCTCCTTGGGGGTGGGTGGGAGACAAAAGGGTTTGGCGCTTAGTTCCTCACTACATTATGTGGACGATATGGAAGGAGAGGAATGCTCGTTGTTTCGATGAAATCGAGATGGCGCCATCGAGACTTCGTTATCTTTTTTTAAGCACCCTACTTAGCTGGTCCAAGGGGAAGATCTCTGTCACGACTCAGGATTTTGTTGAGTTTTTGAAGGAGATCCAATCGGTGACGTAATTTGGGAGTCTGTGTATATGTGTCTGTCAGTTTTTTAACTTTTTCCGGTTTCCCTTGTATTGATTTTGAATTGTATACTCCCGGTATACGGGTTCGCTCCCTCAACGTTTGGTTTTAATGGAATCATTTAATTATAAAAAAAAATATATACCCTCGGGAGATGAAGCAATAAAGGAAGTTGGAATAAAATAAGGTGGTTGAATGTGTACAGTTTGGGAACACTAAACACAGATGGAGATGGAAGGGGCGAAAAGTTAATGTGGGAGGGGAATAGAGGGACATAAACCGTAGGGATTCTGTGTTTAATTGGATGGGGATAGAGCATAGGGTGAAAAATAATGGAATGAGGTTTTTTTGTTGTTTGATGAGAGAGAATATTAAGAGGTTCTCAGGCTATCAATTTATAGGAGGAATTTTAAAATATATGAGGGTAATTCGGATATATTGTCATATGAGTTTTGGGATATGAAAAGTCTTAAATAGTTAATTTATTTTAATAAGTGGTCAACTTAATTTGTTAATTAATAATATTAATTAAAAATATACACGTGGCACTGCAAAGAAGCGACAAATGTCGACACTCGATTTCACTGTCAATTTTAGTTATATACTATAATTAATACAAATTTAAGTTTATCTCTCTCCTTTTTAAACACACACACACACACACTATTTGTCTAATACAACCATTTGGCTTTATATTTTGATCTTGTTCTGATGTTTTGAAAATGGAGATAAAGCGTACTTTTTCTTGCGCTTGGTAGTTTAATTAAGAGAGAGAGATTTTTCTTTTCTTTTCTTTTCACTTTCATGAAAACTCTTTTTCAAAAACTTCTCTCCGACTGGGATGGAACAGGAATAAAAAAAGACGGCCATTTTTTGTTCTCTTCGGTTCTCTTTATTCCTATTAAAACTTTCTATTTTCTTCTCCTCTCAAAAACTCGTATTTATTTTAGATAGATACATATTTCCATTCAACCATTTTTTAAAATAGTAAACAGTGGAATTTTTTAATTTTTCTTAAATGAACTTCTCACTATGTATAACGTCGACAAAAGAATCCTCAAAAATTTAATTATTTACCAATTTTTTCAAAAAAAAAGTGTGATGGAAAAAAGATGAATATGTGCCCTTTTGGCTATTAACACTTTTGATAATTATCTCACCCGCTTTTAGATTAATATTTTGATAAAACCTTTCGTAGATAATCTTTTTACTATTGAGATCATAAAAAAAATCCTCAATTTTTTTATTTTAAAAAATGGTTCGCATCAACACTCGCGACAAAAAAGTCATCAGGTGACACATGTCTGGTCTGCACTCTTACAATGTGGACTAGTTCGCACAAGAGCAGTACTATATATATATATATATATATATATATATATATATATATATATATATATTATTTTCTCTCCTTTTTAATTTTGTAATTTTTATTATAATATTGATTGTTGAACTTTTGTTACTTTCATTAATTTTTTGTTCGCCACAAAGAATTATTGCTTCATTTTCTTTGGCATATTATGGGTGTAATCAATATTTTAAGTGTATATTATTATATACGATATATATGAAAAATTTGCAAGCATCACTTGGTTATTGAATGGCTTACCTACAATTTCCTGGTACACTGTACACACAAGTAAGGTGGTGCTTTCATTCTTCTATTCAGACTTTCTTTAGTTATAGTTCAGAGTGTTGATATAGAAATTTAGCTTTAGATATTAAATCATGTACACAATAAATAGAAACACCGGTTCCTATTTTATGTTAGGTGACATATTGTATTTAGTATATATTCTATATCGATACCTTACCGTGACATTATTAAATTGGGATGATGGCAGGTAATGGAGGAGGATTTCTTTACTATTTTTTTTTTGTACATCCTTAATAGTTTTCTTCTTTATTTTCAATTTATAATGCTTTAAAACTTAAGACAAAGAAACGATGTGCCAAACCTAAAGAGGTCGTAGTGATGGACAGTGTGAACCATCCTTCTCCTGCCTTAACCCTCCTCCATCAACTCCCTCCTTCCAAACCTCCAAACCTTAGCCCCTATCTCCGTCTCATAAGGATACCACCATGAGGTTTCACGACTAACGTGAATCACATCCACCATCACGGCACCAATTTCTTATAAGGAAAAGTTGCTGAACACACCAACAGACTCAATTTCAACCAATATTCTCCCAGGCTCCATTGAACGACCCATTTTGAAAACAACATCAAAACATCTGGTTTTTCAATCCTGGGATAAGGAGCTTAACCAGGATGAATATTACTCTGAAGATGAAGCAGAAGATGCGGGCCAACAATCAGATAACATGTTGACCATTGACGTTGGTGACAATAATTATTCCAAGCCCGTAAAAAATGGAAGCACTCACTTATAATCAAACTTTTAGGATTTTTTTTGTCATTTCAATGCCTCGAACTTTGGCTCACAAGGCTTTAGAACTTAACGTCTAGCATTTTTATCATCGATCTAGGTAATAATTTTTATCTAGTACAAATTGCTTCCTTTGATGAATTTGTTAAGGTTCTTGTGGGAGGCCCCTGATTCCTCGAAGACCTCTACTTATTCGTGCAAAGGTGGAAAAAAAATTTATGCCCATCCACTGCCAGAATAAAAAACATGAGCTTCTGGATTCAGATTCATGAATTACCTATTGAATACTACAATCATGAGATCCTTCGTTGCATTGCGTCTACACTGGGAAATCCTTTCTAATCGACATGCATACGGAACCATTAGGACGGGCCAGGTATGCTCGTCTCTGTATTGAGTTTAATGTAGACAAGCCTCTACCCTAAAAACTAAAAATTGGTCATATTTTACGTACCAATGTCTACGAACTCAAAAATGATATTTGTTTCCAATATAGCATTATTGGACATACCAAGGACATCTGCAAAAAACAACCTCCAATAATTTCAGACAACACTCTACATGGCAATGAAAAAAACAAAAATCTTAAAGCATGGAAAGTAATTAGACGTCTTCCACAACTCGATGGAAAAAATGGAGGTCCCCATTTAACACGCAATATCTGGCCAGAACCATCCATGGCAGTTCATACTGCATTAAGGTTTCACCACAAAATAGTAGCAAGAGACGAGCCAACAATACGGGACGAAGGGTATTCTGGGAACTACATTGTGGGACCCGTCCCATCCTCAGTCAGTTGATGGTCTATCAAGAAAGTGGATCTCACTGCTATCGACATCTCTCAGCCAAAGGTTGTAAACTAACCTGTTAAATCTCCCACTGCTCATTCGTCCAATCCCATCCAATTGAGTCAACATGAGATATATGTTATTGACGGTAAAAATCCTACCCTTAGTGATACCATGCCACCTATGCCTTTACGTGGCAAAACCCACGACACCTTAGCATTAGACGTGCATCACTTCACCCCATACACGTTGGTTACTACACACGAAAATTTCTCCCCTTTTACGCCTATATTATCCAACCTCCAACCCACTATTCAAACTCCCACTCCCAGATCCACTATCCCTCCTCCACACACTGCTAAAAATGGCTGACCCCAACTCCAGTCCGGAGCATTCACAACCTTCATTGACACCCCTTGACCTATAATACCACCCCTAACATACTTGAACCCGCCATACTACCCGGGTTTGAATTTACAACATGGCAACTTGCCACCGAGACTCCTCCCACTGAGCTCCACACATATAAACATAGAAAAGCTTCATCACCCAGACCTCGCCCTATATTTAGAGGGATACCAAGTAATACAGTGCGACCCCAACAATCTCATCATCCAAGACAGCTGCAAAAATCCCTACCTATTCCACTACCAACTCTAATGCCACGACGTTCATATGGAAATTGGACAACACCGCGACATAATTCGCACAGTTCCAACATCGATTTTTACCTTTCACGCGCATCTGGTGCCAAACGAGGCATAACTCTTGATCAATCATCTCCTCCCAAACAAGTATGTCTATATACTCCCGGAGAGCGGCGCAATGCCATCCCATGCTCCCCTAGACTTAATGAGAATCTTGTTGTGGAATGCTAGGGGCGTGGGATGGCCCAGCTTTCTTCCCGAGCTTACAAATTATGTCATCCGTCATAGTCCTCACATACTCTTTATACTGGATACTCATCTTGATGTTAGACGGTCTGTTCGGGAAATTTTTCGCCTTTCATTTCTCAATTATATTGTCTCCCCAACACTCAGTCAATCTGATGGCATTTGGATTTTATGGATGGATGGTCAAATCATAGTTAATGAAGTGGCAGTCTCTCCTAGATTCGTTCATGTCATGGTTCATCGTGACCTAGATGCCGACCTAATGGAGTTCACAGCCATATGCATGCCTCCTCAGCCCCCTGCACAATCACAAACATAGAAAGACTTACATCAACTTTCCACTACTTACTAAACCCTGGGTGCTCCTCGGGGACTTTTATATAATTTTAGGACCGCATGAAAAGTAAGTAGGTAAACCTTTTCAACCAACACGCGCCAAATCCATTAAGAATTTCAAGATGACACATAATATTATGACCATGTTTTACCATGACACTGGGTGGCATAAAACTCCTTCATTTCAAACTATTTTTTATACCACCCTTTTCTAGACCACTGATCCTCCCACGCCTACTGACCATTACCCATTTACTCGCTTAACGACAATGGATAAACTCTATTTATCAGCTCCTGTTACAGAGCCAGAAATTTTATCTACCCTCAAGATAATGGGGAAGAACAAATCTCCCAGGATTGATGGCCTCACAGTTAAATTTTATCTCAACTATTGGCATGAGATCAAAATCATTATATGTTCTCTTATTTTTTTAATTCATTGCATTTGGAGTAATGCCTCAACAACTTAACCATACGCTTCTTATTTTCATGCCCAAACGTGCCAACCCAACGCAAATCTCTCACTTCCATACCATTAGTCTTTGTAATGTTATCTAAAAACTTATTTCCTCCATCCCAGTGGCCCGAATGAGACCTCTCCTGAAGTCCCTTATCTCTCCCTATCAAGCAACTTTTGTAGCTCGCTGCCACATCCACGATGATATCCTCATAGCGCATAAAATACTACACTCAATGCGCAAATCTAAATCCCACAAGGGACGTTACACTATTAAAATCGACTTAACCAAAGCGTTCGACCAAATGGAATGGTCCTTTATTAGTTGGGTTCTTCAGCAACATGACTTCCCGCTATCTTGGATTAACTACATTTCGGCCTGCATTTCCACCCCGTCATTTAAAACTTTGATTAATGGTAACCTAGGCCTTAGATTTCGCTCTTCACGAGGTCTCCGCCAGGGAGATCCTTTGTCCTCGCTTCTTTTCATCTTAGAGATTGGCATTCTTCTCTAAAAAATTGACCTCGATTGTTGTCATAAACAAATGACGACCCTTCGACCTTCAAAAATTGGACCTTAAATTACAGGCCTCGCATTCGCGGATAATTGTATCTTCTTCCTTCAGCCTAGCCATCCTACTAGAATCCCTTTTAGGGACATTCTTAAAGAACTTTTCCTCATCTTAGGACAAGAGGTTAATTGGGATAAATCTATGATCACATTTGGGCACTCAATCCCGCCCCAGGTTATGCGTACAACACAGGACTTTTGGGTTTTCGCCGCAACCCTAGATAAGATAAATATCTCGGTCTCCTTCTAATCACAAGATACGTTACACGCGATTTATTTATCAACCTCATTATGGACCTCGACGCTCACTTACAGATATGGTACACCCATTTTCTCTCCTATGTTAGTCGTGCTACTCTTATTAATACTGTCTGTACGTCTCTCCCATCCTATAGTATTTCAGCATTTCCTTTGCCCAAGGGTATCGTTGCCACTCTCACTGCGAAAATCAAGGCTTTCTTCTGGAATGCCTCCACGTCTTCACACAAGACGCATAGTATTCCATGGTTTACTCTTACCCTTCCTAAGCTATATGGCGCTCTAGGCATTAAAAAGCTTTATGATGTTTCATGAACTTTATGCTTAAGCTCCTCTAGAAGTTGTTCACTGAGCCAAACAATCTCTGGTTCCACGTCCTCAAGCATAAATATTACCCGCATTCCACAGTTCTTGAGACTCATCGCTCTTCCAATGTATCTTGGTTTTGGAATCACGTCGTATTGCTCCTTCCCACACCCCACCAAGAAATAAAATGGAGCATCGGACCTGCTACCATCACTGGACAATCATATTTGGGTCCTTTAAGAGCCTCTCAAAGCCCGCTTTCCCTACATATCCCCTTCCGATCATGATTTCCCGTTATCCCAGTTGAGGACTAGTCATCACTGGAATTTGACGGTGCTAGCTCGCTATGTACCACCTGAGTTCTTGCTGTACATTCAGGCTATTCCTATCCCCCTTATATGGATCAGGATCTCCTTACTGGTGGCCCAGCAACTCCCGAAATTTTACGATCAAAGAGACGTGTCTCTGAATGAGCCATGACACTATCTGCCAACACACCCCATCTCTTCCATGGAACTGGCTTTAGCACGACAATCTCCCGCCTAAGCTGAAAAACTTTTTGCGGTTCTTAATCCACCAAGGGTTTCCCACTGCTAATCGGCTTCACTACTTTCACAAAATCCCATCGGTTGACTGTTCTCTATGTGGGTTGACGAATTCCAACACTCACATCTTCACGAACTGTCCAGCCTTTTATCAGCTCCATCTCCCTCTTAACGCCATGAATGTCACCAATTTAGCTATTCTTCGAGGTCTCGCCTCATACAACAGGGCATCCCAACAATCAACTGAGGATGTCCGACCGTTTTTCGGCTCCGAAAAGTATGACTTGCTCACAACTAAGGACTATTCTAGCACAAGCCGATAATCAAATCTCTAATCCATCATACGGTATCGGATCAGATTGTCCGATTTCTTCGTACATGCGATAGAGTTGGCAATTTTTGACTCGATAACCCGTTTATGGTAATAACCCGAAATGACTCGAACATGACCCGATTAGCTTCTATAGATTTAAGAGTACCCAAAACTTATACTAAAATAAAAATCAACGCGACCTGAAAATGACACGACTAAACCGAATTGCCACCCCTGTGCGATACTCTTCGTCCTCCTTTGGAGACTTAACTTAGCCAATTCCTTATCGCCTCGACTCCGCCTATTCAGCCATTCTTCAAATGTAATAATGATGGAGCCAAATCCCATATCACCGGCCTCGCGTCTATTGGTGGGCTCATCAGTAATTCTCAGGGCCTGTTGTTATCATAATATTAGGTATGTGTCATCATTGACGACTGAACTATGGGTAATTATAATAGGGCTCGGCCTAGATTTTCATACGAGACTAAAATGTATTGAAATAGAAACAAATTGCCAACTGCATTCTACATGCTTACCAGGAACTCAACCCGGGCCCAAGCCCACGAGGATTTGACCCGCACTATCCATGAAGGCGTCCGCCAGTTCCACCGTATCATTCTCAGCCTAAGTTTTCGAGAAGCAAACTCACGTGTCGACGTCTTGGTTGCAATGTGTGTGCATTGTCCGTTTTGTTTTCATGTATTTTCGTCTAACCCTCAGTTTTTACTTTCTAGTTCACATTTTGATCAGTCATGTTGTTTCAGTTTGGTCTGCAGCTCAGAACATCACATGTAAACTACCGTTGTTTGAATTTAAGTTCTGTTTTAGCAAAAAAAAAATTGTTTTAAAACTTGGTATATACAATAACCAGTGACAATTACCTTTGATTAGGGTTGTGTTCCGGCCGAATCGGATCGAAAAATGACCATTCGGAAAAAAATTCCGATTTTTTCGGAAATAAAATATTTGTTCCAATTTTTTCGAAAATTAAAAAAGTTTCCAAATTCGGAAAAATCAGAAAATCGGGAAAAAATCGAAAATTCAAAACATATACTAAAGAAATTTTGGAAATTCCAAAATTTCAAAAAAATTAGTATAAGATTTTCGATTACTCGAAATTCTCATTTTGAAGAAACCGAAAAAAAGATTTAACCCAACATGTAAATATATACGGATTTAACCATTTTTTTCATTTCTGTAGAGGATAGAGAGATATTCTCCTTTTATAGAGAACTTTTTTGGGGTCTCTTCCTCTCCTATCCGATGTGGGACACATGAGAATGTCTAAAAATATTGAAAATCGAAAACTATTTTGGAAAAAATCGGAAATAATTCGGAAAAATCGAATCGGCATAGTTTCCGAAAAATCGGATCGGAAAAATCGAAAAATCGGAAATTCAGAATAATTTCCAATTTTGGATCCGATTTTTTTCAGAAAAATCGAAAATCGAAAACCTTATATACGTTCCAAAATCGGAAAATATCGAATCGGATATCGGAAAAATCGAAATGTTCGGAAAAAAAACACAGCCCTACCTTTGATAGATTCTTATTGGATTTAAGCAAAATGAATGCAAATTAGTGCGAAATACCAAAATCTAATAATAGAAATTAATGAGTTAAATGTTTAAAAAAAATGATGAGACTCTTCGATTTTCGCATGGAACTTATTGGAGCCTACTTTATACAGTTATAGTAGCTATAGAATGACCTTGATACTGAATTAGGGATGTGAAAATTGATTTTGGCAGTGGACATCCAATCCAACACGAAAGGTACCATCAAACCGGCAACATAGTTGATCCAATACTAGAACTCAGATCACTTTACCCAGCAGCATTATTTTCAGGTTGTACAACCACCGCCATCTTATCACCACCGCCACCTTCAAAGCCTTATATGTACCCATTTCATTCATCACAATTCATGTCCTACCCTACACAATACCCTCACAGGCCAATAAATCATGACTACTTCCTCTCTGGCGGAAACCCTCAATATGGGGCCCAGAATCCAAACTACACATGCATAGGTGTACCAGTGGTAGACGGGTTCGGGTTCACTAACAGTGGCAGTAAAAAAAGATCGGATTTGGCGCTATCAGGAGGAGGCATTCACTCGGGTAAAGACCTAAGCAAAGGCGCAGCATCTCTTGGATCCTTCATTCATATCAATTAAGATTGGGTTCCTATTTCATTTGTGGGATATTTTAACTTTGGCCCCGTTATTTTCTTAAATCTAGTTCAAGTTTTCATTTACTGACCTTTTACATCAGAAGACTTTTCAAACCACTTTGTGGAACTGCACGAATTCCGAGAACTAAGAAAATATGGGACCAAACTAGATTTCTTAAGATAAATGATGGTTACAGTTTAAATTACCCTGAATTTATTCAGTTAATAGTACGAGTTTCAGAGGTAGAGAGGAAGAGAGAGAGAGACCCAACAAGCTGACAAACTTTGCTTGCTAATATAAGAACGAATGAGAGAAAGACTGAGAATTTGTTGGGGTTCTATTTTATCTGAAAGTTCCCTGACAAGAACCGTAAAAATTTGTCAAGCATAGACTGTACGTGCTTTAAGTCAAACTCCTCCCTTCAAACCTCTCCGCTTTTCTTCTTTCTTTTTGTTTATTTTCTTTTTAAAAACCTAATGATATTATTAATAAGGAATGCTATTTACATTAAAATTGTATCCAATTTGTGCACTAAGTGCACAAAATGATTGTACATTTAAAAAAAAAAATACATATACATTTGAGTAAAAAAAATATATATTTTATTTTTTTAGTTAAATGTACAATCATTTTATACATCCCTTACATAATTTCGATTCAACTCTCATTTTTCTATTATTAAAAAAATGCAACAATAATACATTAATCACGCTACTTTATATATATATATATATATATATATATATATATATATTATTTAAGTTAGATTAGAATATGCAATTTTCGAGCTTAGAATAATGTTGGCTAACTTTATTTTTGTAAATAAAAATTTCTTTTTTTTAAATACTAGTTTTACCCTTAAATGAAAACAGAGAAGTTGGTTTATAACTCTCGTTAAGGTTTTAAGGCAGTCAACATTTCTTTTATAAGACCGAACCCTATTTTTTGTCCTCGATAAAAAAAATGTTATTTTTGAAATATCATATATATCAGTTGTTTTTCTTTACAAATCTAGTTCATTTATTTATTTCTGCATAAATAACGTCTTTTATAGATAAAAGATACTAATGTTGTTATATTTTCAAAAATTGGATCATAAATGTCGTCGAACTTCTGATCATTAGACTTTGGTCACCAATATTCATTCATCAAAGTGTAAAATTAAATTTACAATTTTATGTCATTTGTAAAAAAATATAATTATGTTGCTACAAAAATGAGTTTGTTGTATTAATGCTGCAAATTTAATTTTGCAGTGAAAATATGGCAAATATAATTTTATAGTCTAACAACGGAGCTGCAATAATAAATTGATATACAGTGGTGCAATGGTATTATGTCTAAAATATCGATAAACCAAGTAGAAAATACAAACAATGATGTAACACTAATTTTGCATTTTGGAGAAAGAATACTTATGGCAGGATAACATGAGGTTCAGTGACATCCTTTGTTCAATATTTGAAAAAAAAATATTGCTACTTTTAAGTAAAATAATGCATCTAAGAAAAAACAGATATAATAGGGGCTAGATATATAAAGGAAAACAAAGGATAAATTTGAATTGTTTTAAAAAGTAGACAAGTTTAATGATGGACAAATAAAATTGGGACTATATTTATAAAATAAAAGTTGATTGTGATTTTCATGGAGTAGACCGTTTGTCCAAAAAAATGAGATTCAAAAAGAGTTGTATATTAAGCAAGGTTCTAAAAAACGCGGGGCGTGATCGAGGCGTGGAGGCCAAGCCTTAAGCCTTAGAAGCCTAGGCAGGCCTTAGGCGTAAAAAGACGTGAAAAGGCGTTTAGACCTTCTTAATATATTTTAATATTTTTTAATATTTTTTAACCATAACAAGGCTAATAAAATACTAAAATTGTACATATCATAAAAATATGTCTGAATATATGCAAATTAAAATACTATTTGATTATTTTGTATGAGATAATGGTCCGGTTTGTAAAAAAGTTCTTTAAAAGGCGATATCGTTTCACTAAAGCATTGTTGTTTTTAGAAAAAAAAGTACGCCTGCAAAGTTTTACCAAGAATAAGGCGTAAAAAGCGTAAGGCGGAGCGTTTCTCCCAAGCCTCAAGCCTAGGCGGATTTTTTAGAACAGTGATATTAAGATAGTAAAAAGACATTTTTAATATTGAAAATTTGAGGGAGTAATTTATATAAAAATTATTAACGATGCAAAATTAATTTTGTATTCTGGCGACAAGATGAGACGAGGTTCAGTGACATCCTTGGTCCAATGTTTGAAAAGAAAGAAATATCAATATTTTTTAAATAAAACACATCATTCTAAGATTTTTTAATATAATAGGGGGCTATATTTATGAAGGAGAACAAAAAATAAAATTGATATTTAAAAGGGGTAAACAAATTTATTGATGGACAAATAAAATAGGGTTTATTCTTATAAAAGAACAGTTGACTGTTATCTTCATGGAGTAGACCTTGGGTCCAAAAAAATAAAGGACTTATAAAAAAAATTATATCTTAATACGATAAAATGACATTTTTGGTAACGAAAATATTTAAAGACTAATTTTATATCAAAATTGTTGTGTGTCCTAAAAAAATTGTGTCATTTTTCTATAATGTCCCAATTATAATTTGCAATATTGATGGTAAATTATTGTTCACAAACCCAAATAAAGGAGGAGGGTTGTGTTAGATACCTAACAAATAACGTAAAATTTTGTCGGATCCTTAAGAACATGAATCATATGAATATACATGCTAACATTAGGGCATTTTCCTTAAGCGATACATTGCACCTGCCACCAAGTATCTCGAAAATAGGCAAGGGGTGATACATCTGCACCCTAACATAATGACAAATGAGCAAGGGTTCTTGTATCAAGCTTGACTTATACAAGTAAAAAACTCTAGTCTATGATAATAAACTTAGGTGAGCGACTTGTAATATAGGGATTTTGACAGAGAAATGGATAGAGCTAATGCATACCATGATAAGAATACAATTTAAAATAGCTTCTTTATATAAACAAAATTTAGATCAGTGAGAGATATAGAATATACAATGTTTATAGTATATAATAAAAGTAAATATAAATATATTAACAGAGTCGGGATAATAGTAAATAAGAAACTTAAGGATGATATCGAACTGTTATTAAAAGAAGCCTTAGACTTATACTTGTAAAACTGATATTCGGTGAAAATATAATTAATATTGTTAGTGCTTATGCATCCCATGCATAATTAGATAAACATACTAAAATATAATTTTGGAAACAAATGGATGACCTAATTCAAGAAACAACCATTGGTGAGAAAATTTATATATGGGAAAATTTTAATGGTCCTGTAGGAGAAGATCATGTAGAATATGACATGGTGCATGTAGGATGTGGTTTTGGATATAGGAACGACGGTAGAGACTATATCTTAAATTTTATACTGACTTATGATCTTGTACTAGTAAATACATGTTTTAAAAAAAGACTTAAACACTTCATAACTTAAAAGTTGAATAATAAGAACCAAGTAAACTTTTTCATTACTACGATAGGAGATTGATTAACATTTAAAAATTATAAGGTTGTCCCGGGAGATCTTTTTGTGATACTCTATAAATTCCATGTTTGAGTTGATCACTCCTAAATGTATAATTTATGAGAATGAAACAATTAATAACATTCTCAACCTGATGAATAACATAAAGAGTACAAATGAATATAATAAAAAAAAAATCCATAAGATCGACAAGTCTCAACATATCAACATAATAAAAGAAATAGACATAACCCAAATATAATGATAAACCTATTCATGCACAAATGATCAACTAGAATAAAATAAAAGGTCTCTAAGATATGAAATTTATAACTAATAAAAACATACACTATGAATCCACAACATTAAGACAATGCACAGAAATAAAGATGCAATTTTACAAATCATTCATTATGTTGCAACCAACATGGAAATGTTCACCAACCATAGGCGGGTAAAAAACTACTACAAGAAATCCTCTAAATAAACCCAAATAAAGATAAGAATAGAATATATGAAATGGTATGTGATCCTTAATATGAAGAATGATAGAATTTTCTAACAAAAATATAACCACTTTCTATTGATAATATCCCATCTTACTAGTAGAAACCAACCCGTGTTCACTTGCATGTTTTCTCGCTAAATATGGTAACTCTACCCTTAAAAATTCTTAATCAAATACCATACCCTTAATCTAAACTACGAAGAGTATCACATCCTAGCCTGTATTATAATCCCTAATCACACAACGATCAACTCACTACTATATAATTATGCCTCTACATGGGCTACTCAGTTTTGCCCCTAACCCCGCAATGTAACAAGACAATACTATCCCCTAAATCCCGACATAACTAGACTCCATGCATGGGACGTAATATCCAAATAAGATATTCTCATATATAATACTATCTAGATCAACTACTCTATAAGGTCTAACAAGTAAGGACAATAAATAATATCCAACAATTATATAAGTCCATCATATAAATTGCCCCTATCTATGAGGTTAAATCCCAACTCATGAATGAGAGAACTCTCTCTCTCTCTCTCTCTCTCTCTCTCTCTCTCTAAATATATAAATATACGTCATTTATCAAAAGTTCATCTGCATCCCCTACGTAACATATCTAACCCATAGGTTATAAGCATACTCTTGGTGTACTAAAAATAAATATTTAAGAAGTGGAGCCTCAAGTTGCTCGCCTCAAACATATTAGTCCTAACGTGTCTTATCACAGTACAGTGGGTGCTCATACCACCCATGACAGCATAGTAGGCTTCAATACAACCCTTTATACCAAATTAGTCCCAAGGAGGTCCACCTACCCCTGAGAATCCATAACAACGATGTCAATCTTTGATAATGATATTCCGCTCACTAGATGTAACAACCCTCGCTTTCCACCTAAAGGTTGGCAAGCATAGATTATTAGTATCAAACCCTAAAAATGAAGTTTTAATTTAAAACTTACATGCATAATAAATTGATATGAAGTAATAAGTGACAATAAGTAATTCTCAACTCCCATAAGTCATAAAACATCCATCCCATATAACTATAAAATAAATGGATAGAATAAATAAATCTCGGGCTTACGCCCATACAATATCTAAAATAATAAAAACCCGACTTAATTAGAGATTAGAAACCTATACTAAAATCAATGAACGGGATCTGCTACTAAGAAAAGCAACTGCAAGTGTGATCCTCTATCAGCCCTGCTATCCTTGTCTAGGAAAACCTGGTGAAAAAATATTTTTGTAATCTGGTCTAGTGCCCTAAAGTTGCAAGAATTAACTTATAAAATCAATATAATTCAAGTAACATGTAATTTAATTATTTACCAATATACACATTCAACATAGTAAAATCACATAATCATGTATATCATATTCTAGCAATTTATTCATGCAGTTTATTTATTTAAAATTTACTAGTTTAAATATTATACAAATATGGGGTGTTACATTCTCCCCTACTAATAATAGAATTTCGTCATTGGAATTCAAAACGTACATGTCTCGAAGAGTTCCGTATACTTCTCTCGCATGTTATCCTCTATCTCCCACGCAGACCCATCCTCGTCATGGTGTCTACACTGCACGCGTACTAAAGGGAGAACCTAGGAATGAAGTCTACACTCCCTACGATCCAGAATAACTAAAGGTCTCTCCTTGTAACTCACGCCGGGCTAGAGATCTATCTCATCAAGACCTATGTACTGGTAAGCTACCTCACCTCTAAGAAATCTCCGCAATGCAAAAATATGAAAAACATCATAGATCCTCTACAAATGATCCAGTAAAGCTAATCGATATGCTAATGGTCCAATCTTCTCAATAATAGAGAATGATACCAAAAATTGGGGATCTAACTTCCCTTTTTTCCCAAATCCCATCACTCCCTTCATGGGAAACACCCTGAGTAGCACCTGATTAACAACCTCAAAATTTATGTGCGTCCTCTATCCATCAGCATAACTCATCTTTCTCTCTTGGACAATTCGAATCCTATCCCGGATCATCTCCACCTTCTCCAAAGTGTACTGGATGAACTCCAGTTCGAGAAGCTTGTTCTCTTCCACTTCTAACCAACAAGACGGTGAATAATAAGGCCTCCCGTACAATGCCTCAAAATGTTCCATTCGATAGTAAACTGGTAATTGTTGTTGTAAGAAAACTCCACTAGTGGTAAGTAATGTTCCGAACTTCCTTTGCAGTCCAAAATACACATTCACAACCTGTCCTCCAACATCAAATTTACCCTCTCTGTCTAACCTGTCTGTGGGTGGTATAAGGCCCGCAATGCATGTTGGAAACTCCACTAAAAGTGGGGGTACAAATGTCTTGTCCCTATCCGATACAATATTGAGTGCTACATCATGTAACCTCACAATCTTAGCAAGAAAAATATTGGGATACAACACCGAAGTATAGTCTATACGAACAGTGAAAAAGTGAGCTGCCTTTACCAAAACGATCAATGATCACCCAGATGGCATCGTGCCCTCACTGTGACGTAGGTAATGCTGTAATAAATTCCATGGAAATGCTCTCCCATTTCCATATTGAAATCTCAAAAGGCTGTGAAATACCTATTGGTCATTGATGGTCCACCTTCACCATTTGGCATGTTTCACACTTGGTCACAAAAATGGCTATGTCCTTCTTTATGCCTGCCCACCAATACTAGCACCTTATGTCGTGGTACATCTTATCTCCACCGATATGTATCGAAAAATGTGATCCATGCACCTTCGCAATAACATCTCATCGTAACGTCTCATCTTCTGGGACAACTAACCTCCCGTGGAATATCAATCCCCAATCTAAACTAATTGAATAATGTTGTTCCCTCTCTACCAATAACTTCCTGACCTTATCTTGTACAAAATGATCTCCTTATTATGACTTCACATCTCGAATGATGATCTCAGATGTGATGGGAAGAACTGCTATAAAATCATGTTCCATCTCAGCATGAATATGAAACGAACCCCACTTTGCCTTCCATAATGCTGCTAACTCGAGTGTCAGCTTAAGGCTCAAGGAATCTTCCACTATATTTTTCTTATCTGGATTATACTGGATATCAAACTGGTAGTCTTTTATATACTCGATCCATCTCTACTGCCTCATGTTCAACTCCCTCTATGTGAACAAATACTATCAACTTTTGTGGTCTGTGAACAACTAAAATTTCTCCCCCAAGAGATAATGCCTCCAAATGCATAATGCAAAGATTACGGCTGCTAACTCCAAATGGTGTGTTTAGACACCATATTCTAGGACCCCCTAAGTCTCTCCTTAGTTTCTTATCACCTCTTTATTTGACTATAAACCCTAGGTCGCACTCCGAGTACCGATCTAAAGGCAACCGAGCGTTTCGGGTCCTAATTTTCCCCTAATCAACCTCATCGTCAGAGCGGAAGATCTTTAAATCTTTAAAGGGTACTGAAACCCCTTTCCAACGGTCCACCTCGTATGTGAAACAGCATAACCGTTCGGATGAACAATTAGTTTTCCCCTCAAAAATTGATCCGAAGGCCATCAGGTGCTCCCGGGCTCCGTTTGACTATGGTCAACTCTTCAGCTCTAATGATACTGAATGATTCTATGAAGGGAACTAAATAACCTTTCTAACGGTCCACCTCGTGCACAATTCTAACCTACGATATGGATGAATGATCCGTTTTACTCTGAGAGGTCATCGGGTGCTTTCGAGCCCCAGTTGACCAAGGTCAACTTTTTAAACCAAGAGAAACTTTTGGAATTTGAAGTACATCTCCTAACCTTTACAATGGTCTTCCCCGTGAACGATTCTGACTTACCATGTGGACGAACGATCTGTTTGCGTCTGGGGATCTCCCGTTCAAAGGACTGACATGTGATTTCGAGCCACATTTAACCCAAAGTCAACTCCCGTACCTGGGAGCGGCCCAAAGGGATATTAAAGGTCTCTGAAGTATCTTTCTAACGGTATGCCCCGTGCACAATTCGGATCAATGATTTTCATTCTACGATCATTTTTCTAGGAAAATCTGCACGAGACTGCCAATTCGCAGGTCTAGATCCCTGACTATTGGTTGTATGTCTAGGATCACCTGCCAATAGGCAGGATAAGGGAAGTGCCGATCGTCAAACACTGACCCTATAAAAGGAATGGGGAACTTCAGCGAAGTTCCCCATGTGAAGTTCCATTCAAGCTTACATCCCCATCTTTTTCATACCCGATTTGGGAAAATCATATTTTCTTTCATCCAACACTCATCTCATATTCAAGGGAGTTCATCCAAGATGAAAGATCAAGCTTAAAAAAAGGTCCAATTTCTCCCCTCTCTGTTTAAATTCCTTATTTTTGTATAAATTTCATTAGATTCATAATCTAGTTCCTACTTTAGTTCATACACATTTATATCTACATTTTTATTAGTATATTGCACATATTTTATTTTATATAAAAAATACCAAAACAAAAAATAGGGTTACGCCCATAAATTCCGAACGGAATTATCCATCACACTTTTTCAAAAACCAAAAACACATTTTGTACACACACACATCTATAATAAAATTTTGTTCGGATTTATGGGATAAACCCCACCCCCATGACGCATTTGAACTACATGGACTTTGATGCCTTTATAGGCTACGTAGGCATTTCGAATTAAAACCCGAGGCTCGAGTCCAATTTTCTAATTTTCTAATTTTCTCAATTTCACAAATTCCCTATTTTCCCTAAAATCTCCCATTTCCATGTTTATCATATGCTTATATTACATAGTATATTTTTTTGCATTTCATCCAACATGTATTATCGTTTCATAATAACTATTAATATCACGATAAACGTACAAATCACACTTTGTATATATATATATATTATTTTGGAAACATTCCTATGGATGACATCACTCGACCTTTCCCATGGTATTAGTTGAACGATTCCGATCTCTATTGTATATACGCATGCACACACTTCATGGAGAAATAAAGGAAAATAATAACACTAGCCCATGAGAAGCTGAAAGGGACGAATGGGTTCCTAACACCTTTCCATTTCGTAACTTAGCCCCCGAACCTTTAATTTATTAGTTTCGTATGCATCAGTTTGTCCTTGATGTCACTCTCCCGAAGTGGCAACCTGTTCTTTTGCCTATTTTGTACAAAATGGGTTGGCGACTCCATCTCTTTACATTTAGCCCACACCAAAGACGAACGAAGCTCCCCGAAAAAAGGCGCTAGACCACAATTTTTTGAGGGATCCTCCACCCCCTCCCCCTCGAAGATTTTCCCGGGATGGCCACAGTGGTGACTCTGCTGGGGACTATTTTACATAAGAGGGCTAGACTCTGTTTACATGGGTGTTTTTGTTTTCTTGTGTGCGTATACCCCCATTTTTATGTTCCCCTTTTCTCTCCTTATTTCTTGTACATACACCCCTCATGCTTATGCCACTACTCACACACTTGTAGAAATTCTCCATGTACACTTCACACCATGTGCACCTAGGTCACATACACCACTTAGAAATCCATGCTTAGGTTCCACTAACACACACCTCCACTTGTATATATCCATGCTCACTTAAACTTATCACAGACCACTCACTCTCACATATCCATGCTTAGTATTGATTTATTTCTTATACATGATCCCCCTCCTTGGCGTGATGCTCATCAATAAAGATACTTTCTCCATATGATACTAATCGAGAATCATCCATAATACACACAACATCACCAAAGGGCATTGTTATTGACCAAATTTGTCCCATAACTGGGGGGTCACTTCGTGACGGGCGTTAGTCTGGTAGGTCACAGTTAGCCTAAGAGATATGACTCTTACCTTCCATTGGCGAAGTACCTTCGATGTATATCGAACGATTCCCCCGTATCGTACCACTTGACCGAAGTTATGACGAGAGGTATATCGCAGGGAACCTGTTCACGTACGTCGAGTGTATCGAATTCGCTCTCACGCGTATTATCCCCACGAGGTATATAGTGAGGCAATTCACATATACTCAGGTATATCAAATGACTTGTCCACACGTACCGATTGCCCTTAAACACAAGACGTATATAGTGGACGTCATACCAAAGGGGGGAACCCTTCCAATTAACCCAACAACTGCATATCCACATATAGGTGTCAAACCTAGGACACGCATATTTAGTTTGCCGATTTCAACCCGAAACTCTACCGAAATTTCGGGTCGGCATGCCGCCCAAATTTTTGTGCATTTTTAAAATAGGTCCTTGCCCACGAGCCTGGTAACAAGTCCAGCCATAGGTTTTACATGTTATTCAAACCCAATTTTTTCTATTCTCGGGTCCCGTCCGACATTTTTCTTTTTGCATTTAGGTAAACCTAAGAAGTGAGAACCTAATAAAACTAATAATGATCATGCTGAGACCCGTTTATCTCCTTTCGTTCTTTCTTTTTCCAAAAAGTGTCCAAAAACATTTATATACTTTCACCAAAAATACCCAAAATATTTTCTCCCCTTTTACAAAAAAAAAAATGTGTCAAAAATATGCCTTTCCACTTTTCCAAAAATAAAATTCCAAATGTTTCTCCTTCTCAGGTCGATCCCATACCCTTGTCCTAGGTCCCTATTAGCTTCGATCTTTAGTCGAACCGCCCCGAAGCTCCATCAGTCCCCTTACTTCCTCCGAGTTCGAGATTCATCCATTTTTTATGGAGAACACCGATCAAGTACCGAATGTGCATCCAAATTTGCTAAAAGTTCTATCTCAAATGACTGCCAAGATTTATAACCTTCAAACTAAAGTTCATGAGATGCAACAAAATTGGGTCCCTGTTCTCGAAGAGCCCAAGGTCCCGTTCCCTCGTGCTATGGGTCCTCCTGCACCCAAGCTTATTTGGGTTCTCGAGGAATACCAGCATGATCCACGTGCTCCTTCTGTTAACGGGTTGCCACCAGCCCAGCTTCCTATGATAAATCTTACCCATCCAGGGGCTAAATTATCCCTGACCATTGATCCAAAGGAGGAACAATTGAACAAAGTCAAGGAAGACCTCAAGATGTTGATCAAGAAATTCAACCAAGTTAGACTCTCTAGGAATTACATGGACTACACCCAAATATCTCTATATCCTAAATCCAGGTTACTAGAATAGTTCAAGATGCCGAACATCGAGAAATTCGGGGGTAGTGGACCTCCAATTGTTCATCTCCGTAGTTATCACCAAGCCATGACTCTTTTAGGTGATTTTAAAGAAATTATGGCCCAAATGTTATAACAGACTTTGAAGGATAGCGTTCTCCATTGGTTTTTATCTCTCAAGGAGTCCAGAATCCACATTTGGGAAGATGTTTCCCGCGAGTTCATGTCACGATACAAGTACAATGAGGAGTTTGAGGTTACCCGCCATAACTTAGAGTTGCTCAAGTAGAATCCTGGGGAGTCAGTCAGTAACTTTTTAGCAAGGTGGAGAGAGAAAGAAGCCACCATGACCGATCGACCTTTCGACCTTTCGAAGAGGAACATGTCAATATCGTGAAAAAGAACTTCTTGCCCCATGTACGAGCAATGATGGGAGGAGAATATTACCCTCATTTTATAGCCCTTTGAGAAGTAGGATTGGGGATCGAAGAAGGTTTGTCCAAGATAGAGGTTGAACTAAAGAAAACATCTACAGTTCACTCTTAGAAAGTTTGGAAAACCCACCAATACCGTAGTTTCTACCATCAATAACATCTCTCAGCCTGCCACTTCATGGGCACCAGAAAGCTGATCTAACCCAGTTCGAAAGGAATACACCGAGCTTCACACTCCCCTCTCTAAAGTTTACCAGGACCTCTTGAGCCAAAATATTATTAAGACCTTGGACCCTTGTCCATTACCAAACCTACTTCCCAAAAATTTCAAGCCAGATGCCCATTGTGACTTACATCAAACCACCGACTATACCCCCGACCAATGTTTTCACCTTCGAAATGTGATCCAAGGCTTGATTGACCTAGGTATCATCACTCCACTTGCCAATCCTAAACCAAACACTACCCATAATCCACTCCCGAATCATGCAAATTCCATCTTCATAGAAGAAAACCCAAAATTTGACCCATCTTCCCAGATCATACCAAGAAAATCACCAATCATACCCACATACTCTCCTAGACCTCTCCAAAAGTGTCCATAATTTCTCTTACACCTTACTAGATTTGCTGATCAGGCCTTATCACTCCTCACCAGAGTATGCATCGATATCCTCACCCATTCTGGAGGTAAAGACATGGAACTGTCAGAAGTGATAAACCAACTACTAGAGTTTGGGCTGAAATTCCCCCCCCCCCAGATGAACATCGCCTGTCAAAGATTAAATATGGTATTCTTAGAAGCTCGAAAATGGGCCCAAGAGTCCGACAATTGGGTGGTACCGACCGATGGAGTCAGTTTAGATGATATGGTCCAGATCATGGTGGATTTATTCTGATAGACTGGTGATATTCATAGTATGTCCAAGATACTTGATGCTTTAAAACTACAAGGGAGTCTAGTCCTTTCACTTTCACATCTCCCCACCGAATGGGAGGACTTATATGAAGAGGTCGTTGAAGTCGTGGAATGCATCAATGTTTCATGGAAAAATAACATCGTTTCCGTCGGGGGGTGGGGGTGAATTTGATGATTCAGACCAAGAGCAGAGTTCGGAAAAGACTAGTCTGATAGTCAGAATGTGTGGGATAATATCATTTGAGGAGTTACTAGGAGAGATCAACAGAGCGAATGAACAACCCGATATCGATGAAGAAACATGATTTCTGTTTTTCCCTCCTTCTGTAAACCACATGACCAGGTCAGGAAGACATTACCAAATCTCAAGTCTACAACCATCAGCAAACGATAAAGGAAAGGGTGCCGAGAATCTTCCTATGCCAGAAATGACCCTCGAGGAAAGCAAGATCCTCGATAAATTGAAGAAAAATCAAGCCAATATCACTCTATGGGGACTTTTTATGTCTTCCAGGCTACACAGAAATGCCCTGATCAAGCTACTCACGAGACGCACAGTTACTCCCTTAACCATGCCAAAAGAAGCAGTGAATCTAGTTGGATCCTTGATTTCTACTAGAATGCTCTACTTCTCCGAAGAAGAAATCCCCAAGATTGGTCCAGACCATAATTATGACCTCAACATCTTTGTCAAAGCAATGGGGAAAACAGTCCTACTCTCTCTTGTCGATAATTGATCAACTCTTAATATTTGCCCATTAAGGACCCTCAATTATTTGGGACTGAAAGTGAGAGACCTTGCTATTACCTCTGTCGTCTTACGTGCCTATGATAATACCTTCCAAGAGGTAATGGGATCTACAAAGATTGCAATAGGGGCTGGACTTATAAATCCTGTTGTTGAATTCCAAGTCATCGATATCCCAACCCATTTTAATCTGCTGCTCGGACGACCGTGGATCCATAGCATCAAGGGGGTATCTTTTTCCCTTTATCAGAAACTAAAATTCTTTGCCAATGGGCCAGTCATCACTATCTTGGGCGATGATGATAACACCGAGAATGCAAGCACCAGTAATCCAGTACTTGAAATACAACACGGGATAAATGACATTCTTCTGTCACGTTTTCGGGTTGAACCACTTCTACTCCCAGCAGGGGATGATTTCAAAGATAAGGTTCATCCAGAATATGACCCTAATAGAAATGTTAATGTATTCTAGATGTTCAAGAACATGCACTTATGCCCGGACTGGGGCTAGGGAAAAGACGACATTGGATACTTGAACCTATTGTGTTAAAGAAGGCCTTTACTCCCTGTGGCTTGGGCTATCAGTCGTATGAAGAAGAACTCAGAATGATCCGTCAACCTCAATTGAAGAGGAGGTTAGAATGCACCAAAACTATCCCGAGAGATTCCCTAAACGGAAGATTCATCAGAGGGGGTGAATATTTCCCCTTCTGCGGCTTCCCCGAACCATGGTATGACCATTCAGATAAAAAGATAAAAATGGAGATCTTCTTTCAAGACAACTACCCATGGGTCGAGAGTTCCCAGTACCGTGTACAACCGCTCATTAAAGAAATCGAAGATTCTCAGGAAAGGGACTCTGAGGATTCTTTTGATTTACAGACACTGGGCTAACATTCTACATGGTCCACTCAGGGGCTACCTCATTGGATCCATTCCGTCTAATCAAAGTTATTGATACACCTCTCTTCAACTAGCATGCTATACCAGTGCCACCTGCTGATATTCAACCTAACCCTGATGTTTATCCCCTTTCTTATTCCGTAGTTATTTCCCTTCACTCTGATTTAATCGATACCTCATTTGATGAGGTTTTCAATGTTGTTTTTCCTATCAATGAAATAAACAAAGATTTTGAGTATCTTGTTGTGCCTTACATTAATTGTCTTGATTCTAATCAAACTTTTGATGATGATGATTTTACAAATGAATAATTCTTAACTGATCTAAATAAGGTTAATAACAAAAAACATAATCGTGATCAAGTTAATGAAGATGAAACTGTTGTTATTAACCTCGGTTCTAGTAGCCAACTGCGCTACATTAGGATTGGGGCCATCCTTGATGAACATGAGCGGGCATAACTCGATGAATTACTAAAGGAATTTGTGGATGTCTTTGCGTGGTCCTACTCTGACATTCTCGACATTGACCCTGAGATAGCTCAGCATGAGATCCCCACTCTCCCCGAATGCAAACCGATCAAATATAAACTATGAAAGATCCACATTGAATGGTGACTCAAAGTTAAAGAAGGAGTCAAACAACTAAACGCGGGCTTCATTCGTGTGATCGAATATCCTACATGGCTAGCCAATATCATACCTGTGATGAAGTCAGGAGGGAAGGTTCACATGTGTGTCGACTACCAAGACTTGAACAATGCCTCTCCAAAGGGCGATTACCCTCTACCCAATATCAACATTATTGTGGACAATACGACCAGTCACGCTCTCAAGTCATTCGTCGATGGGTTTCCTGGATATAACCAGATCAAGATGCACCCCGATCACCAAGAGAAAACCGCATTAATCACCCCTTGGGGAACCTTCTGCTATACTGTCATGTCATTTGGTCTAAAAAATGCAGGGGCTACCTACCAAAGGGCTACCACAGCCATTTTGCATGATCTGATACACAAGGAAGTCGAGGTCTACGTAGACGACATGATTATCAAGTACAAGACTAGGGAGGGTCATGCTCCCGCTATCCAAAAGTTCTTCGAATGACTACAACAGTACCAGATGTGACTTAACCCACAGAAATGTGTCTTCGACATTACCAAAGGAAAACTCTTGGGATTCATGGTTAGTAAGAAAGGGATAGAATCAGATCCTTCCAAGCTGAAAGCCATACTCGAGATGCCACCACCCCGAACTGATAAGGAAGTCCAGGGATTCCTCGAGAAATTACAATACATCAGTCGGTTCATCAGCTAGTTGACTTTCATCTGTGAACCCATCTTCAAACTCCTCCGAAAGGATTCAACCAAGGTCTCAAACAAAGATTTCCAAGAAGACTTTGACCGAATCAATCAATACCTAACCCAACCTCCATTACTCATGCCACCTCAGCCTAGTCTTCCCGTACTCCTATACCTAACCATAATCGATACTGCAGCTGGGGCTTTATGTAATACCCTATATTTTTATATTTTTTTATTTAAATAATTTGAGAAATTAATTAGGAAAAATACGTTTTAATTAAATTGTGCGAGTGAAGTAATTTAATACGATTAGATAATAATTGCGACTATTAAATATTACTCGAGAGATAGACACTGATTAATATTGCATTATGATATTTACTAAGTGCGAATAATAAATAATTGATAATTATGGTTATACGACATAGTGAATGATATGTGCGTAATTTATTTTATCTCACCAGGAGTCTCGTCTAGACTATTTTGAGGTGAAAAATGAGAAATGTATTTCAAGTGACTCAGATGATAATTTAGAGGTCACGAATGATTCCGAATGGGTTAAAATAGTGTACGCGAGAGTATAGTTTGGGTCCTGGGTCAATTTTGGACCAAGCAGGCACTTATTAAGGGTGTTTTGATCATTTTTCAAAAAGGGGTTAAGGGACCTACGAAATTTAGAGTAATATATCTGATATTTAGAGATTGGGTTTAGGTCTCATAACACAAATAGATTACATAGGCCATTAGAGAGAAGATACAATAATTTTCCAAAGCCAAAGTAGAGATTTGTGTAGGTGATGAAGGGTTTCTTCACCTCAAGGTAATTAGAAAGGAAGATTTGAGAACAATCAATCAACCATCAACCAAGAACCATGCAATCAAATCAATCAATCAAAGGAAAGTGTTTATTTCAAATCAAATTGATGTTATAATACCCATGTGTAGGGATTTATTGAATAGATTGATTTGATTAAAAAATCCTTGAGGAAAAGTACCAATTGATTACATGTTTGAGTAAAATTGAATGTAATTAGTGTTTATATCTGTAGAGAATTATAAATTAGATGAGTTTTGATATTACTACGTAGTTAAATCTGGGTTTTGAATTGAATGATACAGATGAACGCAAAACTAGATCTATGAAAGAATTTTGAGGGTTTGATTCATTCTTGATTGATTTCAGTGAAGTTTTAAGGTGATAGAAACATTAAAAGTCATCTTAACTAATGTAGGAATAGTTAGGAATAATCGATTGTGAAATTGGTAAAGAATTATGGGGTTTGAGTATATTAGAAAGGCTAAAAAATCCAAGAAGACGAAGCTTCACCTGTTCGATCGATCGATCGACCAAATCCTTCGATCAATCTACCTAGGCAGAATTTAGGTTCTTTTATTGGTTGAGTTTTCTTCGAATTCCAACATTGGAGTGGAACCTTAGGAGTGATAATATACCTATGTAGAGACTTGATAAAGAGCAGTAGGGTATATTTAAGGTCCATTAAGGTCATTGGGTGTAGGACTTAGAGAATGAACCGGAAGGGATAACCGATTGAGAGATAGATCGGAAAATTTGGGAATTGAGCTACGGAGAGAGAGTAAACATCAATTCAACATGTATATCAGTAGGTTAAAGATGGTAACTATTGAATTTATATAACAAGGGGGTAACTAGGACCCTAGAGTGGTGTGAACACTCTTTTGTATACGATAGTAAGATAATTCGTAAAGTAAATAGTACGATGAGTATGCGAGAGATATATACAACTACTAACATATAGTATCGGGTTGTGTGAATACCTAAAGTATACTATATATATGTTAGTGGTCTAGGTGTGATTCCAAGACAATATAATCTATGACTCTTGGTGACCGAGGTATGATTCCAAACCAAGAGATATAAATCACTATTAGTAATCGAGGTAGGATTTCGAGCCAATAACCCCTAAAATGTGATTCAGGGAGGTGATTATATAGTATGTGTTTATAGTATATATTGTGTGCAAAATATATATACATAAAGTGTGCTTAATTCTGTATTGGGGTCGATGATCATCCGGACTAATACATGAAAGCTCGATCTGGGGTCGATGATTATCCGGACCAAACCGAAGATGAATAATATTTGGGTCGATGAGTTTTCGGACAAATATACATATGCATAACATTTACATTGGGTTGGAGGGATATCCGGACCAATAATCCTATAGTATATATTATGCGTGAAATATATACTTCATGATATTCTACTTTTGTTCGAAAGTAGACATGTAGATGATATATATATATATATATATATATATATACACACACACACACACACACACACACATTTAAATGGTAACTTAAGTAGAGAAAAACTTAATTAAAAGATATAAAAAATAGATTGCTATTATCTATAGTAAATTAAGTAGTGAAACTTAATTATGAAAGTTGAATGATGAAAGATATGAAATGCTATATGAATTAAGTAGTGAGACTTGATTATAATGATTAAACATAATATATGTGAATGCTATATGAAAGCTGAAAAATGTGAGAAATGTTAAGAATGAAGCGTGCTATATGGGCGGTACGGGAGAGTATACCATTGATAAGATCGATTATATACTTTAGTCGAGATAGCTTGGGTATGATAGCTAGGTGGGATAAGTATAGAATGCTAGGCGTGCATATTAGATGAGAGGTGAGGAAACTCAAGGTAGTGTGCGTAAACCCAACATGTGTAATCAATAACCGATTTTAATTGCGATAAATTGCTTGTTTAATGTTTTCAAAATGTTTTGAGTACTAACTCTTGCTATAAAAAAATATTTTCAAAACCTTTTAAGTGTCTAGCCACAAGGGCGCCATACTTGATGGTTAGGATGCTGACAGGATTTTCAGTAGCTGATTATTTCATTCAGATCTAACATAGGATCTCACTCTTGTACCTCATATATGGACCTGTTGCTAGTATTATAGTTTCAGTTCTGTATCAGTTTTACTTAGCAGTTTGGACTTGGATTATTACTTAGTTTTGATATTTTTAGCCGATTATTTATTCGACATGACTTTTATTCATTTACATATTATAATGGCTTGGATTATAGTATATTGTGAATGTTGTTTTAGTTTTCGAACTATTTATTTATCCTGTTTAATTGAAAGATAAAATTTGGCACCGATTTAATTAACTATTAAGTGGTTAGTGATAAATTTTGGTTTTCGACAGTGATGCTAAGAATGAATCATATGAGAAACCTGTTTTAATTTGATAAAGACCTGATCACCCGATATTTGATTAGATGGGGTGTCACACTTTACTAGCCCAATACCTTGAAGAAACCTGCAAAGAGAGGTCAATTTATTATGCCAGTCGCAACTTATCCAATTACGAAGTTAACTGCACCGCCTTAGGGAAAGCATGTGTCACTCTTGTCTGGGTTACCCAAAAGTTATGGCACTACATGCTCGCCTTTCCCATTAAACTTATATCCCACATGGATCATATCAAGTAATTGCTAGAGAAACCTTCCCTGTCCAGACGAATGGCCCATTGGTTAATGCACCTAGCTGAATTTGATATTACCTTTGTCACGCATAAAGCCATGAAAGAAAGAGCCATATTTAACTACCTTGCGGACTACCCATGGAAGAGGCCGATGTCTGGATCTATGAGTTCCTATATGAGAATATCCTTTGTACCTACCAAGAAGACCTTTGATAGAAAATGTTCTTCCATGGCGCTACTAACAAGAAAGGTTATGGCATTGGGATACTCCTAATTTCGCTTGATGACTCTCACACTCCCATTTCCCTCAAGTTGGATTTTCCTTGCACCAGCAACATGAATGAATATGAGGCATGCACGATAGGCCTCAAAGTTTCCCTCAAGAAAGGAATTTGATACCTCGATGTGTATAGGGATTCAACCCTAATCATCGTTCAAGTACTCAGAAAGATAAAATTTGGCACCGATTTAATTAACTATTAAGTGGTTAGTGATAAATTTTGGTTTTCGACAGTGATGCTAAGAATGAACCATATGAGAAACCTGTTTTAATTTGATAAAGACCTGATCACCCGATATTTGATTAGACGGGGTGTCACGCTTTACTAGACCAATACCTTGAAGAAACCTGCAAAGAGAGGTCAATATATTATGCCAGTCGCAACTTATCCAATTACGAAGTTAACTGCACCGCCTTAGGGAAAGCATGTGTCACTCTTGTCTGGGTTACCCAAAAGTTATGGCACTACATGCTCGCCTTTCCCATTAAACTTGTATCCCACATGGATCATATCAAGTAATTTCTAAAGAAACCTTCCCTGTCCAGACGAATGGCCCGTTGGTTAATTCACCTAGCTGAATTTGATATTACCTTTGTCACGCATAAAGCCATAAAAGAAAGAGCCATCTCTAACTACCTTGCGGACTACCCATGGAAGAGGTCGATGTCTGGATCTATGAGTTCCTAGATGAGAATATCCTTTGTACCTCCCAAGAAGACCTTCGATAGAAAATGTTCTTCCATGGCGCTGCTAACAAGAAAGGTTATGGCATTGGGATACTCCTAATTTCCCTTGATGACTCTCACACTCCCATTTCCCTCAAGTTGGATTTTCCTTGCACCAGCAACATGAATGAATATGAGGCATGCACGGTAGGCCTCAAAGTTTCCCTCAAGAAAGGAATTCGATACCTCGATGTGTATAGGGATTCAACCCTAATCATCGGTCAAGTACTCAGAAAATGGAAAGTCAAGGACGAAAAACTCTTACCCTTCTATGCCCACTTCGAAGAGTTAACTTCCCAATTTCAAGAAATCACCTTCCACTACCTACTTTGAGCAAAGAATAACCTAGCCGATGACCTTGTGACCTTAGACTCCATAATTGACATGCCCGAAGGAATAACCATGGCCTATTTCCTTATCCAAAACCAATATAAACGAACCCATTGCTACACATTGAGCTCATCACAGTGGAAGATCCCGAGATAACCAATTGCTGGTATTATGATATTTGGTGCATCCTCAAACATGGTAGATATCCCTAAGATTATGATAAGAAAGAGCAGGAAGACCTTCGCAGACTTGATGCCCAGTGCATTATCTGTAATAAAGCACTCTTCAAGAGAAACTTTGATTGAACCTATTTGCACTGCATCACAGGAGCTAACGTTGAAGAAATGATGCCAAAAATCCATAGCAGGGAGTGCGAATCCCACATGAATGGACATATTCTTTCTAAGAAGATCATCCGACAAGGATACTATTAGACTACAATGGTTTAGGATTGCACAACCTAAGTTCGAAGATGCCTTAAATGCCATTAATTTTCTAACCTACACCTCTTGCCCCTGCGGGAATTGTACAACATGACCTCTCCTTGGCCGTTCTCCATATGGGGCATCGACATCATAGGGAAAGTTACCCCCAAAGCGTCCAATGGGCATGAGTTCATCCTCGTCTCCATTGACTACTTCACTAAATGGGTCGAATCCAAGTCATACGCAATCCTGAATGCCAAGAAAGTGGCTAAATTCATCAAGAATAACATCATTTGCTGATGTGGGGTCCCACACGAGCTGGTATTAGACAACGGGTTACACTTTGAGGCATAAGTTACAGAAGTGGTCGAAGAATATGGAATTAAGAGACAAATATTCTCCATACCGACCTCAAACTAATAGAGCCATCGAAGAAACCAATAAGAACATTAAATCCATTATCAGGGAGATGAATTAGAGTTGTCGAGATTGCACCGACAAGATCCCTTATGTCCTCTAGGGCTACCGTAATTCAGTTCGAACCTCTAATGGGGATACCCCTTACTCTGTAGTCTATGGCCTGGAAGCAGTCCTACTAGTGGATCTAGAAATCCCTTCGCTATATGTCGTGCTAGAAAGCAAAGTCATCGAGGAAGACTGTCACCAAAGCCGTCCCAATGAGCTATCCCTCTTGGACGAAAGGAGGCTGAAAGCTCTATATCATATACAAGGGTACCATGTCCGTATAGCGCAATCATTCAACAAGAGAGTCAAGGACCGCAACTTCCGAGAAGGAGACTTAGCCCTCAAAAGAAATATTAGAGCCCATCTAGGACCCCAGAGGGAAATTCAATCCCAATTGGAGCGGCCCCTGCATTATGAAGAATATCCTTTTCGGCGGCACCGCTATGCTCACCGACCTTGATGGAGAAGAAATTATTTGTCCAGTCAACCTGGACCGTCTCAAGAAATTCTCCCCTTAGTCCGTAATCTTGACTCGCTATGACTCTTCTCACCTCTCTTCTATTCTAAAAAAAAGTCTTCATTACCCTCCACTTAAAACTACGTGGGGCCTGATCCTCTAAAACCTTTTTTCTCTAAAAAATGAATTTCAGAAAATTTTCAAAACCCTCAGAGGTACGTAGGCAGCTCATCCTCTTTACATGAGCACGACCCCCTTCTTTTTTTAGAAAATGCTATTCTTTTCTTACCCCCGAGAACGGTAGTTAATTTTTACATATACATGAACAAAAGGATTATGTATTCCTTAGCGATCGATATAAAAAATTCAAAATGAAAAACTCATAAAGAGGCACAACTAGATGATCGAAAACTCCTTTATTTTATTATTCAAAATTTCAGTACGATTACATTGGCATAGGGAGTCAAATGACTTCCCTTATCAGCCCACTCCTACCTTCCTAAAAAAATAATAATAAAAACAAGCCCCAATACTCCTAAAAATCACCCTCCAATTATTCCCACATTATAACCCTCAAATTATTTCCAAACACAAAACCACACCTATTACAAAATCTTCACAAAATTCTACCCACACCTATTACAAAATCATCACCCACATCCTGGGATCCCTAAACATCCCCTCCCTGAATGGAGTGTTATAGATGCTTCATAGAGCGATAAGCCCGAACTAGCTTGGGATAAATCACAACGCTATCCCCCATGGTGCCAGATATGGAAAACCACATTTGCCCAGTGTCCACAGCCAACATCTTGGCCACTACCTTCTTCCACAACCACTTCATGTACTCCTGGAGACGTGCCAGAATCTACCCACAGATTGGGAGGGACAGGTCGACAAACTATGATTCTCCCATAGAGAACTAAGCCGCATGCGCATACGCTCTGTCAGGTCCTCCACAAGAAAGAATTTCAGTGTCCTCGGTGGAATATTTTATTCCCAATCAAATTGGCGTAGCAGCCACCAGGAAAAGTAAAAAGAGGTCTACCCGAGGCCTACTAATCGGACATATTGGTACTCCTCGAGTTCCAGAATGGGCAACAACTCCTCCCACCAAGGCACTGACCAGTGCAAGCCTTGTGCACCATGCTCAACGAACCAGTTCTCCCAGCTCTCAATGTCTAGGACTACGCTGATGGAACAGCGTGAAAAGAAGTTTGGCACCGCCGACAAAGGATACTCAGGTGGGAGCGCCATACGGAACCTCTCTAATATCCACATGAACGGCATTACAGGCCTATGCCTCAGAAAGTCATAACGACCCTCCCGCCAAGCATCCAAACCATTCAAAGTCTCCATCAGTATCACCGTCGCAGGATTACGATGGTACGACATCCAAGAAATAATAGCTACAAGTTAGAGGGTCCACCGATACTTCCCCAGTTACCAATAGCAGTTTTGAAACCAAGCCTCGAATGACTTCCCCAACGTGACCAGCATCACCGACATCCCATAAATGCACAGAATGCAACATCGCAGGAAGAGAAATCATTCCTCCTGTGACCAACGACCTGGATGCCGAAGGTGGAATATGGAGAAGTCTAACCAATAGCTCCCTAGGGGACTGGGAAAATTCAGGCATAGCCGTTGCAACACTGGGATTTATCCCCAACATAGCAAAAAACTCTTCATAGGTCGGACAAATTTATTCCAATCCGAAGCAAAAGATATGGTCTTCGAGGTTCCAGAATCCCATGGCTGCCATCGGCATATTCCACTCTATGGGCCAGTTGTGCCACAAAGAGACTTGCCGCATGTTAAAGGCGTCATAGTCAATATTATAGGAACACGTTGCTTCCAAGGTTTCACGGTAGTTAAAAAACTCAACACTACCAGGGAGAGCCATATCACAAAAGAAGAATAAAGAGAGCAAAGAAGGATGTAAAGGAAAAATGACGCGGAGGTGTGAAGAAAAGCTCCATCCACACTCCTATTTATATTTGAAAACTCTCAAGCAAAGACAAGAAACCCGCCAAAAATCGTAGGAAAACTTACCCCACTAAGTACCAAGAAATGGAAGAAAGTTCAATCCAAGTTTTGGGTTGATTGGACTGGACTGATATGTCGATAGGCAAGACAGGGATCATGCCGATCGACAATCCCCTATTTTGGGGAAATCCCCTTTTTCCTCTTTTGTCAAAGTCGAAAACCTAATAAAAATAATTCTTATCTTAAGGGTATTCCGAATTTCCTTATCGTTATGTTTTTAATTATCCTATTTTATAATGAAATCCATCATTTTTAATTCTTTTTACGATCTCAACAAAAAAGTAAAAAGAGCATGCACATTAATCACTAAAAACAAAAATTTACAAAAAAGTTCACTTCATTTGCATATACTCTTATTGTATTACATTGGTTTTTGCTGGAAAAACAAAATAAGAAATACAACGAGACTTAGACCGAACCCAATTTTATTTCCTTCTCTCTCTCTCTCTCTCTCTCTCTATTCTCCCTCTCTAAGAGTCTTCCTCCCTTCAGCGCGCCCTCTTCCCTCTACGCCGAGATAATATGCCACCACTCTCGAAGCTTGACCCTTCCTCAAACAAGGCAGACGACACCAGACAAGAAGGAACTCGAATCACATCCTTAATGTGGGTAATATCATAAGACATCCAATCCCTAATATCCCTCAACCATGTGGCGGAGACCAGAATGTGCTACAACAGAAAATAAAAAAGAGCAAATCAGTCAATCTAAGGCAAAGGAAGAAATCAGGAAATAAAAAAAAAAGAGGCATCGAAAGACCTCATCTATCAAGCCCAACTCCTTAGGTTCCATCACATTAGGACGGTATAGTATGCGCATTGACCCTCTATCTACCCACCAAATGTTGTAACCTAGCAAGAACAACCGTACAAAGGGAGCCTCGAAGACGTCATCGCCGCTGATGTCGTCGCATCGCCTGCGCTGTGGGAGGACCCCATCTGTCGACTCGATCCCACCCGAGGAAGAGGGATCACATCATATATGATGGGTGGCATCAAATAGTTCAACACAAAGTCCATATAATCATACATCATCATCGTGTCGATATATGATGAGTAAGGCTCACCCATCATTACCGCCACTCGGGCATTGTCCGACATCTCCTGCACCCGCCTCATGAACCTTGGGGGTTTTGTCGGTGGGATCAAGACCTCATCATCCATAATCTATCTAACTAATCTCTCCCTAAAGTACCAAGAATAGCCAAACTCATGCGCCAATAGACGTCGCATCTGCGCATGTCCCACAATCGCCCCCATATGCTGGATAGTCGTCCCCCATGGATAAAAGGTCACTTGAAAATTCCCCAGCAAGAGGAAAAAAGGATCAATATAAATAAAAGATCATTAAGGTAAGTACAGTCTCAAGGAAAAGGTGGACTTACTCACTTACTCTTCAGGCCATTTAAGACCTGACGCACCGTCTCTAGAGATAGGGATTTCTTCGATTGCCGATTGGACTTCCACCACCGATACATTTGGTAGAAGTCCCCAAGAGACTCATCCTTCAAAGTTATCAATTGGGTGTTAAAACCAATTACCACATCGAACCACGTCTTCAAAGGACAGAAGGTCAGCAATTAAAAAATCAAGAATAAAATGCATGAAGGAAAATGCGAATACATAAAGGAAAATACGATAAATGAAGAATACCTCAAGAAGCTACGTGGCTCCGTTAAAAGTTTACTGGAAGAACCAGATGAATTCATTAAGATAATAATAAAGGGTCACTAGTGTCAGGCTCCCCCAGTTATAACGACGGGTGTCCCAAAATACCTTTAAGAATGGATAAAACCACAAGTGCACGACGTCACCACTCATCGCCACCAGAAAACCTCCCAGCATCAGCAAAATGGACAGACGAGCCATCTAACATACCTGTCATCCATCGCTCTAATCAATCCTCCTCCTCAGTAATAACTCCCTCAAAAGAGACAAACAAAGAGATTCCCCAGTAACCACCCTCTCCATATCACCCAACGTCGCCATCACCGCCTCCGGCATCACCCTTACTGTCCCTCCACCTGCTCGAGGTCCCCTAAAAGATCATTACACTACCGTTTGGCAACCCTCTATCTATGCCAGTCGGCACCCCCTTTTAAATTTGGTACAAAAATCCCGAAAAAGGCCGAAAAATACCAAAAAAATTCCAAAATCCCAAATGGATTTGAGAACCTTGTCCACTAAGAAAAACATTTTTTTTACCACACTCATTTCCCCCGCAGAACTCTTATCTCCCCCAACGGAATTCCCAAAATCAATTTCATGTCTCCCCAGTAATGTTTCCAAAGAACACCACAAAATTCAAAAATTCCCCAGATGAGAAACATCCAACCCTCAGATCATTCCCACTTCGCGAGAGGAACCTAGAATCAAATTATTCCCCAAATCCCTAGCAAAACTACAAGATATGTATCCCCAGTGGAGTTTTCAAATTTCCCCAAGAAATTTAATCCCGCAGAATTGGTTTCGACTTGCAAAATTAGTCGCTCCTATTTAAGGCCACAAAATTGTCTTCGACTCATAAAGTTGGCGCTTCTACTTAAGACCTCAGAATTGGCTTCCACCCACAGAATTGGTCGCTCCTATTTAAGTCCATAGAATTGGCTTCAACCCATAGAATTGGTCGCTTATACTTAAGCCCTCAGAATTGGCTTCGACTCGCAAAATTGGTCGCTTCTACTTAAGCTTTGAGAATTGGCTTGGACCCGCCGAATTGGTCGCTTTTACTTAATCCCTCAGAATTGGCTTTGACTCGCAGAATTGGTCACCCCTATTTTAAGCCCGCATAATTGGATTTGACCAGCAAAATTGGTCACTTTTACTTAAGCCCTGAAAATTGGCTTTGACCCGTAGAATTGGTCACCCCACTTAAGCCCGCAAAATTGGCTTTAACCCACAGACTTGGTCGCTTCTACTTATGCCCCCATAATTGGTTTTGACCCACAAAATTGGTCACCCCTACTTAAGCCCTCAGAATTGTCTTCGACCTGCAGAATTAGTCACCCCTACTTAAGCTCTTACAATTGGCTTTGGCCCGCAGAATTGGTCACCCCACTTAAGTCCACAGAATTGGGTTTGACCCTCAAAATTGGTCACCCCTACTTAAGCTCGCAGAATTTGTCACCCCTATATTAATCTCGCAGAATTGGCTTCCATCCACATAATCGGTCTCCACCTCGGTCACGCCATACCTTTGACCTCAGTCATCACCTCCTCTTAGGTACTCATAATCGGCCATCCCCATCATCCCATCATCCCCTAAGTTTTTCAGAATCGACCTCGACCCTCAGAAACAGTTATCCTCATTCCTTAGGTCCACAGAACCGACCTCTATTATGTGGTGTCTGTTCAATGGCTTTCACTTGTTCCAAGCTCACCCATCGAGGGGATCTGTAGACACCACATTTTAGGATCCCCTAAGTCTCTCCTTAGGTCCCTAGAACCTATTCATTTAACAATAAACCTTAGGCCGAACACCGAGTAACGATCTAAAGTTCACCGGGTGCTCCTGGGCCCTGATTTTCCCCCCAATCAACCTCACCATCAGAGAGAAAGATCTTTGAATCTTCAAATGGAATGAAAACCCCTTTCCAACGGTCCACGCTCGTGTGTAAAATGGCATAATCGTTTAGATGAACGATAAGTTTTCCCCCCTAAAATTTATTCGGAGAACCCGAGCTTCGTTTGACCAAGCTCAACTCTTCATCTCGAATGAGACTAAATGAATCTCCTAAGGGAACTGAATGCCCTTTTTAACATTCTACCCCGTGCGCGATTTTGACCTAGGACGAACGATTCATTTTACTCCGAGAGGTCACCAGGGATTTTCGAGCCCCAGTTGACCAATGTCTACTTTTTGAACCAAGAAAAACTCTTTGGAATGTCTAAGTACATATTAAAACCTTTCCAACAGTCCACCCCGTGTGCGATTCTGACTTACCATGCGGACCAATGATCCGTTTCCATCCAATAATATCTTGTCCAAAGGACCGACGTGCGCTTTCGCTCCATATTTGACCCAAAGAAAACTCTTATATCTGGGAGCGGCCCAAGGATTCTTAAAGGTATCTAAATGAACTTTCTAACGGTATAACCCATGTATGATTTGGATCAACGAATTACGTTCTACGACCATTTTTCCTAAAAAATCTGCACGAGACTGTCAATTGGCCTGTCCAGATCCTTGCGTATCGACGGTGTGTCTAGGATCACCCGTCGATAGGCAGGATAAGAGAAGTGTTGATTAGCAAACCCCTGACCCTATAAAAGGAGGGCATGACCTCACTACCAAGGAAACCAATACCTGAGATTCATCAACATCAGTGATATGAACAACATTCTCTCGAAATCAACGAAGTTCCCCATGTGAAGTTCCGTTCAAGCTTACATCCCCATACTTTTCATACCCGATTTGGAAAATTCATATTCTCTATCATCCAACACTCATCTCACATTCAAGGGAGTTCATCCAAGATCAAAGATCGAGCTTCAAAGAAGGTATAATTTATTCGCCCTCTATTTAAATTCCTTATTTTTGTATAAGTTTCATTAGATTAATAATCTAGTTCCTAATTTAGTTCATACACATTAATATCTACATTTTTTTAGTACATTGCAAAAATTTTATTTCTATACAAAATCCCAAAACAAAAAAAGAGGGCTATGCCCATAAATTCCGAACGGAATTATCCATCACACTTTTTCAAAAACCAAAAACACATTTTCTACACACACACATTTATAATAAAATTTTGTTCGGATTTATGAGATAAACCCCACCTGCATGCTGCATTCGAACTACATGGACTTTGATGCTTTTATAGGTTACGTAGGCATTTTGGATTAAAACCCGAGACTCAAGCCCAAATTTTTAATTTTCTCAATTTCACAAATTCTCCAATTTTCCTAAAATCTCCCAATTCCATGTTTATCATATGCTTATATTACATAGTATGTTTGTTTGAATTTCATCCAACATGTATTATCATTTCATAATAACGATTAATATCGTGATAAACGCACAAATCATACTTTATATATATATATATATATATATATATATATATATATATATATATATATTATTTTAGAAACATTCCTATGGATGACTTCACTCTACCTTTCCCACGGTATGAGTTAAACGATTCCGATCTACATTATATATACACACGCACACACCTCATGGAAAAATAAGGGAAAATAATAACCCCATCCCATGAGAGACTGAAAGGGAAGGATGGGTCGCTAACACTTTCCTATTTCGTAACTTAGCAACCTTCGACCTATTGGTTTCGTATGCATCAGTTTGTCCCTAAGGTCGCTCTCTCGAAGTGGCAACCTTTTTTTTACCTATTTTGTGCAAAATAGGCTGGTGACTCCATTTCTTTACATTCATCCCACACTGACGATGGCCTAAGTTCCCTAAAAAGGTCGTGAGACTGCAATCTTTTGAGGGATCCTCCAACTCCTTCCCTTTGAAGATATTCCCGGGATGGCCATAGTGGGTGGGGTAATTCCCCTCATGAGGCTTAATCTTTCAGGAAGCATAAGCTATCGGCCTCATAAGTATACATCAGTAAAGACCTTATAGTCTATCCCTCCATGAGGCAAATCTAGTAACAGTGCTGAAGTCAACCAAACCTTCAGTTCATCAAAAGTCTGTTGACATGCATCGTTCTAATCAAATGGTACATCCTTTCACATTAAATTCATTAGAGGGTTGTCTATCTTTGAGAACCTATAAATGAATCGATAGTAGTACCCTACCAAATAAAAAAACTGTGCACCTTTATAGGTGTAATGGGTTGTCCCCACTCCATCACTGCTGAAACCTTTCCCAGATCCACTGATATCCCCCTCCCATATAAAACTTGGCCCTATAACTGAATCTTCCTCAACCAAAATCTGTATTTCTTGAACTTGGCATAGAGTTGATGGTCTTATAGTGTCTCCAAGACTATCCATAAATGTTGTGTGTACTCATCCGTAGTCTGAGAATAAATTAATATGTCATCTATAAACGTGATAACAAACTAATCTAAAAAATTCTTGAACAACTTATTCATCTGGTCCATAAATAGGTGCATTGGTTAGGCCAAAAGGCACGACCAAGAACTCACATGATACATAACTCGTCAAGAATGCTATCTTCGAAACATTCTTCTCCCAAATCCTCAACTAATGGTACTCTGACCTCAAATCAATCTTAGAAAAATGCGATTCACCCCTCAACTGGTCCAATAGATCATCAATATGGGGCAACATATAATTATTTCGTATAGTGACCTTGTATAACTCCCTATAATCAATGCAAAGACTTAATTATCTGTTCTTCTTCTTCACGATTAGAACAAGAGCACCCCAAGGTGAATTACGCCTCTAAATAAATACATGTCCTAGTAACTGGTGAATTTGATCCTTAATCTCTCTCATCTTCAAAGGATCCATGCTATACGGTGCGCGTGCAATGGGTCTCTTGCCCAGAATTAAGTCCATCATAAAATTAATCTCCCTACTCGATGGTAACCCTAAAATCTTTCCAACACATCTAAATAATCGCTAACAATCGGGATGGACTCTTTCGAAATAATGACCTCATTAAAAGTCTCATCATCATTATAATACAAATACATGCTTGACCTTCCCTCCGGGTGCAGCATCGCAACCATGTACATCTCCTATCCTGGAATAGAAAAGATGATGGACCACCTATAATAATCAACACAAGCCCTATGAGTATCTAGCCAATCCATCCCTAGGATAAGGTCATACTCTAACATAACTAACACAAGTAATTCTTCCACGAATCTCGTCCCCCTAATATCAATCCCTATACCTCTGTACAAAAAATGTATAGGTGTCCCTCTATCGGGGGCGAATCAATGTAAATCACTATATCAAATGTTAAGCCTACCATCCCCGATGTAAGACCAAAGCTAGTACTAAAAAATGAGTATAATGTACGACTATCAAATAAACTATTCCCTACATGCCAAAAAATACAGAATATACCCTCCACTGCCTGTGCTGGTGCTGGTCCCTCTCCAGGTGCGATGTGGTACACATGCCCATACTATAACTGCAGTTGTTGCCCCTGAAATGGGGCAGGTGAAGCTAAAAGTGTTGGCACTGTAGCCATTATCGGGGTTGGAAACTGCTAACACTGCCCCTGCGGTGCCTAATAACCACACTCTCCTCTCTACTCATGTGCCCCCGATTGCCCTGAGGGCACTTCATTGCTTCATCTCCCTTCTATCCATAGACATAGTAGTTTTTTTAGATTTGATGCTTATCCTGTTATTGCCCATGATAGCCCTGCTGGCTTTGTCCCTCCTGTCACTCTCCTTGGTGGCCTCTCTACTTCTAGCCCTAGCCGTGCTTGCCATACTTGTCCCGATCATTGAAACCCATATGCCTCTTATACTGATCTCCTATCCGGGATGCCTTAAAATTCTAGGACCCCTGATTACAATTTCCACCACTACACCATATATGACCAATGGTCATGGGTTTTACCCATAACCACAACTTTAGGCCACGATCTTCACCCGTGATAATATTAAGTGTGACAAATTTCTGGGTCACGGGTGACCACCATGACCCATTTGGGAGAACTCATGTCACAACCTTCGCCCGCGACCAGTCATCACGCTGGATCACAGTCAAGACCTATGACCCTATGGGGATATTTTTGGTTATGCTACCCACTCTTGGAAGCTATCACGAGGATGGTCACGGTCAGTAACTGTGAATCCTTTTTATTTTTTATTTCAAAAATTTTGTCACAGTCTGGTCATGGTTATAGGATGTGACCTCTTTTTTATGTAAAAATATCTCTTGGTCACGGTCTAGAAACGTATCACCTCTATATTTTATTTTAAAAAAATCTTTTGGTCACAGTCCAGAACCGTGACCCAATAAAAAAATTAAAAATTAATTTTATTTTTCTATAGTCCAAAAAAACCTATACATTTTTCAAACTTGTTTACAATTATAAACATAAATATTTAGTCAATATATAAAGTTAACTAATGCATGCTTGCATTAATATGTACTAATACAACATAAGTTAACTAATGCATGCTTGCTTGAATATGTATTAATAAACAAAATTTAACTAATGCATGCTTGCGAGAATATGTACAACACAAAATAAAATAGAAAGAATTTTTCATGAATATCTACAATTTAAGAAAATACAATGAATGCTTGCATGAATATGTTCTAAATGTTCCTCCTCCATTGAGGCTTGCAAAGAAAACCTTAAAAATGTCACAAGTCATAAGTAATAATGGACTTGAAAAAAATCACAAGTAGTAAGTAATAAGTGGTAAGTAACAATGGACTTAAAAATGTCACGAGTGGTAAGTAACAAAACTTTAAGCCCGAGTCTAGCTATTTGTAATTTTTGGTCATGTTCTCAAACTGATCGTTTTGTGACTATGTGATCAGATGCTACGTGTTACGTTGGTCCCGTGGGAGGTGTTTATGCCTCTTGTGGGGGCATTTGGGGTCATTTTATGTTTTTACCCTTCAACGACATGTTTTAAAGCCTAAGTCTAGTTATTTGCACCTTTTAGTCATGTTCTCAAATCGATCATCCTGTGACTACGTGGTCAATTCCTACGCGTTACGTTGGTCCCATGAGAGGTGTTTGTGCCTCTTGTGAGGGCATTTGGGGGCCATTCTGCATTTTCACCCTTCAACGGTATGTTTTCAAGACTAAGTCTAGCTATTAGTAATTTTTGGTCATGTTCTCAAAAAGGGTATTTCATGACTACGCGATTAGTTTCTACATTTTACATTGGTCCCATGGGGTGTGTGTGCCTCTTACGAAGGTGTTTGGGGGCTATTTATCATTTTCACCCTTCAACGACATATTTTCAACCCTAAGTCCAGTTATTTGCAATATTTGGTCATGTTCCTGAAGACTACGCGGTCAGTTGCTACGTGTTACATTGGTACCGCGGGAGGTGTTTGTGCCTCTTGCGGGGGCATTTGGGGGTTGTTTTGTGTTTTTACCCTTCAACGGTTTGTTTTAAAGCCTAAGTCTAGCTATTTGTAATTTTTGGTCATGTTCTGAAATTGGGTGTCCCATGAGTAAACGATCAATTACTACGTGTTACGTTGGTCCAATAAGAGGTGTTTGTGCCTCTTGCAAGGACATTTCAGGGTTGTTTTTCATTTTCACCCTTCAACGGCATGTTTTCAAGCCTAAGTCTAAATATTTGTCATTTTTGGTCCTGTTCTCAAACCGAACGTCCCATGACAACACGATTAGTTACTACCTACTATGTTGATCCCGTGGGAGGTATTTGTACCTCTTGTGGGGGGTGCTTGGGGACTGTTTTGCATTTTTACCCTTCAACAATATGTTTTCAACCCTTCAATAACATGAGTCAAAATATGACATTTTTAAGTTGCTTAAAAACTGTCATATTTTGACACTTTTTTTAATATATTTTTTTCTTAAAAGTTAGGTTCACAAAAATGTCTAAACACACCAACCCCTTAAAAATTAACTGCATTGTTTTACTATATTAAAAAATAGGTCTATAAATATTCCTTAAGTAGTGGTCCTTACTGGGCCCTCTCTCTCTCTGTGTGTATGTGTGTGTGTGTGTGTGTGTGTGTATATGTATGTATGTACACATATGTGTGTGTGTGAGTGTGCACGTGCGCGTGCGCGTATGCGTGTATATGTATATGTACTTGTTTTCAATCCACTAGATATGTAAACGATTAAAATTGTGTGTTGTAATTATCGTATAAGTTTCACCAATTTTAGAATAAATATTATGGCATGACAAAAACACATTTTAATTTTATTTAAGGAGAAACATATTAGCAAATAACTATTGAATCAATATTAGGATAATCATCTTCCATTAACCCACATTTTCTAATTTTCTTGTTTATCTCCATTAATATATGATTTTCATGTTAGGATGCTCGACAAGATTAATTCTAATTGGTTTAAGAGAAAAAACCAAATTAAAATGTAATCAAAAGTTAATTCTCACATATTTAATTGAAAATTAATTTTTCAATGATGATTCTCAAGTTTTAAAAATGGAATCAACATTCGACCCATTTGCTTCAATATTAAAGAGAAATAAATTAATTAGAATGAATTTTATTTACTGGAATAAAAACTTACCGGGGATTATAAATTTGTTTTAACTGAACAATGCCATATCAAGCCTAGTGAGGAGGCATTTGAGTCGGATGTCCAGGATTACCAGTAGTGGTGGAAAGTGGCTAAAATGGATTGTTTCTGTATTGGCCTCTATGACCAATGTATTAAAACACGAACATCAAAATATGTCAAGTACTTATGACATGTTTATGAACCTCAGGGACATATTTTAGTATCAAAATTGTTCCCTATCATTGGATGTTATCGAAAGGTTGGTAAACACAAATATAGTTGATGTTACTCCCATTCGAGAATGTGGTCTCAAGATGATGCCCATATTAGCGGAACTGGAGGTCCTTAGATTGAAAATCGATTTAGAAACCCATATGTATATATATATATATATATATATATATATATATATATATATATATATATATATATATATATATATATATATATATATATATATTTATTCTCCAATTATTCTATAAGTCTTTAAGCAGTTTTTCCCTAAATATTTTATGAATAATTTTGACTACTCCTTGGTGCAACTACTTAATGATCTCTAAGTTTCCTAGAATCTCATCCAGAAAAAGGGTATTATACAAGTTGTTGAGAGACTCCCATCTTCTTTTGTCCCAAAAGGTATTAATGATGATGATGATAATAGTAGTAATAATAATAATAATAATAATAATAATAATAATAATAATAATAATAATAATAATAACAATAATAATAATAATAATAATAATAATAATAATAATAATAATAATAATAATAATAATAATAATAATAATAATAATAATAATAATAATAATAATAATAATAAGAAGAAGAAGAAGAAGAAGAAGAAGAAGAAGAAGAAGAAGATGGAAAAGTCTCATGTCCAAGATGTGGTGGCTAAAGAAGTAGTTAAGCCTTACGTATAAGAGAAATATTCGAAAGTAAAGTGTTACATCTCCAAACGACCAGGACATTAGAAGAAGAAGTGTCCAGTATACTTAGCTAAATAGCATAATGGAAATAATAATTTGTCCTTTGTCATTGAGACGTGTTTTGTAGTCGAATGTATAAGGAATTGGTGTGTAGATTTTGGAGACACTAATCATGTTTGTAATTATTTCCATGGGCTCTAGGCAATCAAGATTCTTAATGATTGGAAAACGTTTGTATCCATGGTTGACAAAATATGACAACAGTATTATCAGTAGGAGATATATCTTTACACTTTTATGGAGAAAAAAATTATAAGATTATTTTTATGCACCCACTATTAGAAGGGATTTAATTTTAGTTTCTAGATTAGTAATGAATGGATAATTGGTTTATTTTAATAAGGATGTTTTATTCAAAACGGGAAAGATTTAATATATTCTGGTATACTGGAAAATGATATGTATATTATAAATCATGCCTCACCATTACTGCTAAATACTGAAAAGAATAACTCAAATGGAAATGACTTAAAGAGAAAGAAACCTTCTAAGGTGGACCAAAAATATATTTGGAACTTAAGCTTAAGTTATATTAATATAAAAGTTTTCAAAGATTGGTTTCAAATGGACAATTAAGTTTATTGAAAGCGCATGAACTTACAGTCTCTGAATCATGTTTCTAAGATAAAATGACCGAAAGGCCTTTCATGTCTAAAGGCTATAGTTCTCAAGATGTGTTAGAATTGGTTCATTCTGGTTCATGTGCTTGTGTGACTATAATGCCCATGCCTAATATTTAATTATTTTTCCCACATGAATTGAAATACTATGAAAGTCTTCGGAGTTGGGTCATTATACATGGGCTTTTATCTTTATACCCAATTACTTTTTTAGCCGTGATGTTAATTGTTGGAAGTTATTGGGTGAAACTGGAGATTTAATGTATCTGGGTAGATTAAACAAACTTGATGGTCATTCGAACGAGGTTCCTATATCTTTTGAATAAGAATACTAGTGGCTCGAACGAAAATCCATCCTCGTTCAAAGTGGGCATCTAACGATGATCCAACGGCTCTCATTTGTATAGGTGCACAACCTCATTAGAAGGTCATTCCAAAGGATGATTGAACGAGAATATAGTCTCGTTAAAATGAGGGCCCATTCTCGTTCGAACGACCTGGGAAAATATCGGTCATTTCGACTTAGCTGGTGTGTTGTCACATTTTTAGCTGTTGGATTAGATGACGTGTTGACTTCTCAGAGGCCCAGATCAAATTTGTGGAAAAAGACTAGTTTACCCCTGGCCTACAGGTTTAAGTGTGAGGCCATTTGGGGAATTTAACGACTTAAGGTTTTTGGAAGTATTTTTGTGTGTGTTTGGTTGATTTGAGAGACCCAAATAAGATTTTTTTTCTCTGTCTCTAGCTCTTGAGAGCTCCACCACCCTCTCCCACAACTACAAACCACCCTCCACCACCATATCTCCACCTCGTGCCACGACATTTTACACGTATTCCACCATATATTAGCCTTATAAACCCATTTCCTCAATGGTTGATCAAAGTTACGAATTTTTGGAGATGTTGCTGAGGGTTCTTTAAGATGACGAAGTAGAAATTAAGGGAGTTTGAAGGGGTTTTTTGATTGGAACTTTTATGGAAGCAAGCTTTGTGAAGGCAACCTCCTAGAGGCCACCTTACGAAGTGGGGGGATTCCACCACCTTCTTCTTTATCCAACAATTTTTTGGACCTCCATTTGAGGTGGGAAACTCAACTCTTTATTTAAAAACTCTATTTTCCATGTATTATTTATGTAGTTAGATCTTGTAAGATCATGATGCATTTATGGTATAAGAATGATATTTCTTAGGATTTGTAAAATGGGTTTACAAAGGGTTTCAATGGTTTTGAGTAAAATGATATATTTCAAGAAAATAGGGAATTAAACATTTTTATGAAAAAAAAGTGTTGGAAGAATGCAATTTTACTGGGAGTAAATTATGGATAAATGTTTCAAAGTTTCTTATGAAAAATTGGGATCTCTTATGTAGATGGACATTTATTCAAGTTTTGAAGAATAAAAATGTCTTTTTTCTTGAAAAATATGTTTATGCAAACATCATGAAATTTCTAGAATAAATTTTATGTTAGACCCTTTTAATATGAGTTTTGGACTTAAAATCCATCTTCTCATACATAGAAACTATAGTATTTTTATGATGAGCATATAAACAAGTTTCATGAAGATTTATTGAGTTTAAACATGAATAAAGAAAATATAAATTTCATCCCATAAAGTTTGTGAAAATGTGTTGAAAATGTGAGAAATGTAAACTTTCAAGACTACATGTATTAATAAAGGAAAAGACATTTTCTTATAAAGTAGTCTTTAAATGTTCAATGATTTCTTGGAGAAATAAAGAAATGAAATAAATAGATTTCCAACTTGAGAATTATGATGCTCCAAAGTTTTTAAAAAGTGTTAATGAATTAAAAGCAGATAAAAAGTTAGCGTGGAAAAATTAATAGTGTTTGGAAAATAACACTTGTGAAAATGGCGAAAAAGACAAGTTTGAAAACAAGTGGGTAAAATGGTAATTTTACATAAAGTGGAAATTTTTTATGAAATAAAAATGTTGAAAAAGGTTACACAAAATGGTTATAAGTGAACATGATTTTTGGAATAAAAATTAATGTAAGGGTATAAAGGACAAGAAACAATTATTTTAGAGCGTAATAGAAGTTGGTGTGAAACTCTGAGTTTTGACTTTTGCTAGTAAAGGAAAGAGGAATAATGTAGAAATTTGTAAAATCTTAAAATGCATTAATATGTACTCGTATGATTCCAGGATAATTAAAGAAGGCTCAGAGCCCTAAGGTTAAAGACCCAAAATCATTGTCCATAGCATATGGTAGCATAACCGGCGGTGTGGAGCCCGTTAAAATATGCGGATATTAAAAGATTCCGAGAAAAAGATAATGAAAACTGTAACATGTCAAGAAATGGGTTGAGTGGTGAATATGAGAAAAGACAACCTAACTTGAGTTAATTAATAAATGTATCGATAAAGGAAACATGGGCAAGTAAATGTGAAAATTGATTAATATCCATAAGGTAAAGGAATGGTAAAGTGAAGTGATTAAATGGGGAGTTAAGCAATCTAAAGAGGTATAACCCATAACTAAAACAAGATAGTATTATGAAAGGTTTTTAAAAGTAAAATAGTAGTTTCTAACACGGTGCTTGCGTGTATTGAAAGGTGATTTTCAACGAAAATACTAATGTGAATTGCTATGAATAAAAGGGATAATTTCGGTGATAGATATATTTTTCCTTAATCAAAGGGTATTTGTTTAAAGTATTTAACCGGGTGTGTTAAATTAAGAAATAAATGTCGATTCAAGTACAAGGGGATTTCTTTTATAGGATTAAGGCTAATTAATCGGGGTAAGAAACCTTTGGAATAAAAACGGTTTCATGCATTTAAGTGTATATATATATATATATATATATATATATATATATATATATATATATACATATATATATAAGGTAGTTGCATATGCATGTTGATATGACGTGTTAGAGTCTCGTTTATGCCGTTTAATTAAGTATTCTTTTTAATTTACGTTAGTGGCTCTATATGCTTGGATTCTTGGGACGCTTCCCATGGGTTACTCATGTAGCTTGATTTAAATAGAAATCGCATGTTAAACAAGAGAAATATTAATTAAATAAAACTACATTAGAACCATTATGTAGGTTGTTTCATTGCATCTCACAACTAACGCTCGGTTTGACCATGGGTAACCCATAAGTTTGGGCTGGGGCATTACAAATGGTATTAGATCTCTAAGTTCAAGGTTCATTTTTGGAATGACGTGGTGATCTCAGTAGTGGATCTTTCGATGTCAGTGTTCATTTTGGAATGGTCACACTAGATTGGTGACGGTTTCAATTCGTATTCTTGATGGTGGAGTCAAAGAGATTAGTAAGCTGGGTAATTCATTGCCAAGTGGCATGAGACTAAGTTAATTTTCATTAATCACTTCCGTGCTTCTGATTTAGATATGTTAGTAATTTGTGAGTATTTATGCGATCCAATAGTGGTGACATTATAGTTTTTAGTGTGAGGTGTTATTGTCTTAAACCTTGATGATATGAGAGGTCTATTGAGATGTTGTTAGAGCTTAATGACATCCATTGAATTAGATACATGAATTTTATAATGTCATCCATTGAGATTAGGTGACTATATCAAAATGAATATGCAATATTGATTTTTGATTAGGATGTATTAAGTTTAGAGGTAGGGTACTTTTGAATAGTTAATAATGATGATGTAATTGGGCAGATTCGATCCTTGGGGTAGTATCATGTCGTAAGACAAGTGATGATCAAATAAACATGAGGAATCATGCTGGTTGACACTTGGGTATGTGTACTCAATTTGAGTTGGTAAGATACTATTGTTGTAAGAAAGTATCTTGGTGGATATTGATTGAAAGTTGTATCTCGCAAGGTATGATGAGAGCTATTGCAAAATTGCGATAAATATGTTACGTATGCAATAACGATGGTTAAGGAGACTTAGGAGTGAACTATAAATAGTCTTCCACGTTAGGGTTTTAGGAGATATGATGCAATTTTGATGAATAGGATCCCTAGTGATGTTAGTGATGTAAACCTAGAGGCTTATAGGTTTTATGATATGTCCCATATCCTGCAGGAATCCTAGTAGTGTTAATCTGTGATTCGGTACGTGGCTTATGGCCACAACCATTTAAAAGGGAGTAAATATTATTATCTGAGAGTTAGAGCCCATTTTAGCAGCCTAAGTAATGGATAGATACTAGGAAATTCCAATGTGAGTATGGTTTGAGGGCGCCTTGGAGTGTTTGTAGGACTAATTATGTGTGGCATTATGAGGAATAGAAATTGACTTGTTGTGACATCTTAAGGTGTTCAATGGTTAAGGTGCTCTATATGTAGAGGCTCATAGACTAGTATATTTATGATCACCTAGTGATCATAATTTGGGTATTGGGAAATTTATAGAGTGCACTTACTATGGGAGGTCATATAAGTGAAGAAACCTTGTTGGTCTTTGATGACTAATGGATTATTAGTGTTCCAATGATAGTGATATTATGATTCATATGATGAATTTAGGATATTGGTCAAGTTTAAAGGAGCTAAATAATGCACGATCTGACTATTGTCATTCGAATTGGCACAAATGCATGATGTAACCTTATAATTGAGATTGGGAGATCGTGTATTGAATGGGAGCGATGCTCGGGTGTCATGAGATAACTAGTGTAGGAAGGTAATACTTGATTTTGAGGAGTACAATGAAATGCTTTTGGGAATTAGGTTTATGATGTCATGTTAGAGACTTGAAATTGACACCCTAAAGAGGATATCGAAGCATGATTAGAATAATGGCGTGTGCCGAAAGCATAAGTTAGGATAGCCCTAACAAGGTAGGGACTCGTCCATGGTACATCTTTCCAAATCGATACGGATTAGAAGATGTAGACATGTGTTATGCTTACTACCATTAAAACACTAATGGGGACCAGTGTGTTCGTTATGTAAATTCAGTATGGGTATAACTCGAAGATAATCTTAGTGAATACCTCGTATAGTTGGAGGTTATAATAAGGTGAATATTTTTCTTAATGGGGAACGGTCTAAACAGATGTTTGGGATACGATTGTTAAGTCGAAAATGACCTAGGTGTATTAAGTTGGTCACAACGTCACGTTGACTAGAGATGCGGGAAAGGTCGACTTGACAAAGGCATGAGGCACTTGCCGAGCAAAATGTTCACGTATATCAAGGATGTAAGGACGAAGCCTTACCCCTAAGGAGGTAAGTCCAGTGCTGATTTTTCGAAGGAAAATAGGTTTATATGTTAGTTTTGTCTCCCGGGGACAGATGGTTTGTGATATGATTCATTACGATTGGTGACTTTCTCCTGGGCATGTGACTAGGCTAATAACCAGTGAGGAAGTCTAGGAGGAGTCTAAGACTTTAAAAAATGAGCGGTGTAGGTCCACTTTTTGTAAAACATATCTCGTTGCCTATGGATGGGGTTATCCCTGGATGGTTATTCATTCTTTCTGGATCTTTATGTCACTTCAATTTCGGTGATCAATGATTGCATTCCCACAGTTGTGGTAGCTCGAATTTGTACCATGTTATGGTGCGGTGGGGTTTGGACTAGTAGAGTGCGATTGGACCTGGCATGGTCAATGTAATTAGTAATTGGGTTCTCTCTTATGTAAGGTATCATAGATATTGCACATAGTTCAATGTATAGTTGGTTGTGCTTTCAATCGCACATTTTTCTTATGGTATCCATTCTTCTTCAAATTAACGACCTTATGATTGGTCGACTTGGCTGTTAGTGGCTCCAGTTAAGAAAAGTAAGGTGATGACTTGAGGACGTCGCATAATGTTAAAACTCGAGGAAATATTGAACTAAGTGTTATTCGCTACGATTGGTGGATTGGTTTAGCCCTAGGTGAATTTTCCCTAATAGTACACCTAGGGTGACCCAGGTTCATAAAAGGGCCCATGGTAGGGTATTGGTTGAATTCATGATTTGGAACTTAGTAGCATATCTCCCGATATTAGGAACTTGCGAAACGAGGTTATAATCGAGTTTTAGTGAATTTGTTTCGTCAGGAAGACCCAAGAATTTAAGAGGAATGAGGATACATAGTTCTAAGGATTGAAACAATTTATGATGATGGACTAGTGTTAGTTGTATGTCATTCTTCTCTTGGGTGAGTATCGATCATTAGGGATTGTGGCCCAGTAGAGGCCTCGACGTGCTTTGAGTATTGGAAAAGGAGACTTAAGACTTGATAGAGCGTGGTAACGGAGTAACTGGAGACTCGAGGGTTATTAGGTGACTTTAATGGTTAGCCTCATAGTGAGCATAAGAACATGTTACATGATGAAATTTTTGGTGACAACTCATGTGAAAGAGGATATGAGGTAATATTATCTATTCAAGTCTTTAGTGATTTAATCTTGAAGGATTTCTATGGCTTAGAACAAGAGTTGATAAACCCCTGAACTTGAGGAATTGGTGGATTCATAATTTTGGGGACTAAATTTCCTAAGGAGGGAAGAATGTACTACTCGCGCCCAATATTTTATTTTTTTCCCATGTGAATTGTAATAATATTAAAGTCTTAGGATTTGGATCATTATACGTGGGATTTTATCTCTATATCCAATTACTCTTTTGGCCTTAATGTTAATTGCTGGAGGTTATTGGGTGAAATTGGAGATTTAATGAATCTGGGTAGATCGAACGAACTTGAAGGTCATTCGAATGAGGTTCTTGTCTTATTCGAACGATAATACTTGTGGTTTTAATGAAACGCCCTCCTCGTTTAAAGTGGACATCTAACAATGATCACATGATCCTTATCTGAATAGGTGCACGAGCTCATTAGAAGGTCATTCAAAAGGCTGATCGAACGAGAATCTTGTCTCGTTTGAACAAGGTCCCATTCTCATTCTAATGACCTGGGAAGATTTCGATCATTTCGACTTAGGTTGTATGATTTATCATTTTTAGCCATCAAATTTGATGACGTGTCGACTTCTCAGTGGGTCGGATCAAATTTGAGGCAAAAGACTATTATACCCTTGGACTAAAGGGTTAAGTGTGAGGTGATTGAGGAGTTTAACCACGTACGTTTTTTTGAAGTATTTATGTGTGTGATTGGTAGATTTGGGAGACCCAAATCAGATCTATTCCCTCTCTCTTAAGATCTTGAAAGCTCCACCACCCTCTCCCACCACCACAAATCACCCTACACCACCATGTCTCCACCTTGTGCCACCACATTTTACAAGCGTTGCACCATATATGAGCCTTATAAACCCATTTCCTCCATGGTTGATCAAAGTTACGAAGTTTTGGATATGTTGTTGGGGGTTTTTCGAGATCAAGAAGTAGAAATTAAGGGAGTTTGAAGGGGGTTATTGATTGGAACTTTTATGGAGCCGATCTTTGTGAAGCTAGGCAACCTCCTTAAGGCCACTTAGGAGGTGGGGGGTTGCCATCACATTCTTCTTCATCCAGCCATTTTTGGACCTCCATTTGAGGTGGAAAACTCAACTCTTTAGTTAAAAACTCTATTTTCCATTAGTCGGTCATGAAGTTAGATTTTGTAAGTGCAGGATGCATTTATGATATAAGAATGATATTTCTTATGATTTGTAAACTGGGTTTACAAAGAGTTTCAATGATTTTGAGTAAAATAATATATTTCAAGAAAACATGATATTAAACATTTTTATGAAATAAAAGTGTTGGAAGAATGTTATTTTATTGGGAGTAAACTATAGATAAATGTTTCAAAGTTTTCTTGTGAAAAATTGAGATATTTTTTTATATAGATGGACATTTATTCAAGTTTTGAAGAAATAAAAATGTCTTTTTCCTTGAAAAGTATGTTTGTGCAAACATCATGAAATTTCTAGAATAAATTATATGATAGACCCTTTTAATAGGAGTTTTGGACATAAAATACATCTTCTCATGTATATAAACTATAGTATTTTGATGATGAGAATATAAAAAGGATAGATGAAGATTTATTGGGTTTAAACATGAAATAAAGAAAATAAAAATTTCATCCCTTAAAGTTTGTGAAAAATATGTTGAAAATGTGATAAATGTAAGTTTCAAGAGTACATTTATTAATAAAGGAAATGCCATTTTCTTATAAAGTAGTCTTTAAATGTTGAATGATTTCTTGGAGAAAGAAGGCAATGAAATAAAGGGATTTCCAACTTGAGAATTATGATGCTCCAAAGTGTTAATGAATTACAAGCACTTATGAAGTTAGTGTGGAAAACTTAATAGTTGTTGGGAAATATCACTTGTGAAAATGGAGGAAAAGATAAGTTTGGAAACAAATGGGTAAAATGGTAATTTTATGTAAAGTGGAACATCTTTCTGAAATAAAAATGTTTGACAAGTTTACACAAAATTGTCATAAGTGAAAATGATTTTTGGAATAACAATCAATGTAAGGGTATAAAGGACAATAAACAATTATTTCAAAGCGTAACACAAGTTGGTGTGAAACCCCGAGTTTTGGCTTCGGTCGATAAAGGTAAGGGGAATAATGTGTACATTTATAAAATCTTAAAACGCACTAACATGGACTCGGGTGATACCGGGATAATTAAGGAGGGATCGGATCCCTTGGTTTAAAGATCCAAAATCACTGGCCAAATCATATGGTAGCATAACCAGTAGTGTGAAGCCCGTTAAAATATGCAGATATTGGAAGATTTCAAGAAAAACATAATGAAAAGTGGAACATGTCAAGAAATGGATTGTGTGGTGAATATGAGAAAAGACAACCTAACTTGAATTAATTAATAAATGTACTGGTAAAGGATAACATGGTTAAGTAAATATGAAAATTTATTAATATCCATAAGGTAAAGGAATGGTAAAGTGAAGTGATTAAATGGGTAATTAAGCAACCTAAAGAGGTTTAACCCATAATTAACACAAGAGCGTGATGTGAAAGGTTTTTAAAAGAAAAATAAGTATTTTCTAACACGATGCTTGCGTGTGTTGAAAGGTGATTTTCATTGAAAATACTAACGTTAATTTGTATGAATAAATGGGATAATTTCGGTGACAAAAATGTTTTTTTCTTAAACAAATTGTTTTTGTTTAAAGTATTTAGACGGGTGTGTTAAATTAAGAAATAAGTGTGAAGTCAAGTAAAAGGGGAATTCTTTTACATGATTAAGGCGAATTAGTCAGGGTAAGAAATGTTTGGAATAAAAACGATTTCACTCATTGAAGTGTGTGTGTGTGTGTGTGTGTGTGTGTGTGTGTGTGTGTCTATATATATATAAGGTAGTTGCATCTACACGTAGATGTGACGTGTTACAGTCTCCTTTATGTCATTCGATTATATATTGCATTGTTAGAATTTCCCACTAGGCATTTAGCTCATTCCCTTGTCTTTATTACGGCAAGTTGGGAGCGTTTTCTTCTTTTGAGACCGTTGCACAAGTTAGTATTCTTTTTATCTTACGTTAGGGGCTTTGTATGCTTGGGTTCCGGGGATGCTTCCCACGGGTCCCTCACGTTGCTTGATATAAATTGAAATCTCTTGCTAAACACGTGGAATGTTAATTAAATAATGCTTCACTAATAACATTATGTAGGTTATTTCATTGCACTTCACACCTAATGCTCGGGTCAAATCGCGTTCATCACGGGTAACCCATAAGTCTGGGCCGGGGAGTTATAGTGACTATCCAGGTAAAAGGTGGCTATGAGTACTTTATTTCTTGTATTGATGATTACTCAATGTATGGATATTTTTACCTTATGGACCAAAAGTCTGGAGCCTTTTTTTTAAGTTCAAAATGATCAAGGATGAGGTGGAGCGTAGGCATGGAAAACTAATACAAAATTAATTTGTGGATACCCCTTGGAAGAGTCAAGGAATCATTTATCAGAGGTGGGTATTACATCCAAATTGTCTACGTCAAGCAATCCATGGATAAATGGTGCAGCGAAAAGAAGGATCCATACTTTTTTGGACTTGGTTAGATCTATGACGTGCTATTTGGATTTGACGAATTTGGGGGGGGGGGGGGGGTTATGCGTTAAAGATAGATGCTTTATTATTGAACTTATTTCCTTTTCAATTGGTCTCAATGACTCCCATGGAGCAGTGGAATGGGTGCAACCCTAGTCTAAGCCATGCTCGAATCTAGGGTTACACATCACATGTGTTGAGAAATGATGTATGGAAGTTAGAATAAAAGACAAAAGTATGTTTTTGTAGGTTACCCAAAAATAACAAGAGATGGATAATTTTACGATCTTATGGATTAGAGGGTGATTGTAAGTTCAAATGCCTAGTTCTTAAAGGAAGCTTATATACTGGACAACAAACCTAGTAGTATATTGTTCTAATAAGAGCTAATAGTTCAAGAATAAGTAATAACTTCTAAACAACCAATATAGGATAAAATATAACCAAATGTCGACAATAAACTTCTTATTAGTAGTGGAAGTATTAAGAATGACTAGGATACATGTGTCTCTTATACTAGACGATAAGTGGAGCCATGTAATAATAGTAGGGTAAGGTGTCAACCTAATAGGATATGATATTGGATTTAAGACTTCACTGGGATCCTATAGGAACACAAACTAGATTCTAAGAACAAAAATTATGCACTCTAAGACAATGACTTTGATCTTTGGATAAAGCTATGAATATCGAGATGTCTTCGATGTATTCAAATCAGGTTTGGGAACTGATAGAATTTTCAGATGGGGTAAAACCCATTAGATGCAAGTGGATCTATAAGAATAAATAAGGGGTAGATGGGAAGATGGTAATCGTTATGGCATGACTTTTTACAGAAGGATTTACTCATAAATATGGGGTTAACTATGAAGAAACCTTCTCTCCAATATCCATGCTAAAGTATATCCAAATTCTTTTATTCATTGTGACTCATCTAGATGATGAGATTTGGAAAATGGATGCGAAGACTAGATTCTTGATCATCGATCTTGACAAGTGCATATATATGATACAATCTAAGGGATTCAAAGAAAGTAACTAGGAAATTAAAACGTGAAAGATTAAGAGATCCATTTACGGACTTAATTAAGCACAAAGGTCTTGGAACATCTGGTTTGATCATGTAATCAAATATTTCCATTTTGTTCAATGCCAAGATGAAACTTGTGTGCATAAGAAACATTAAAAAATGTATTGGTATTTATGGTACTTTAAGTCAATGATATTCTCCTAATCAGGAATGATGAGGATGTATTATCTAATATAATAGTTTAGTTGTCTAGTCAGTTTGATACGAAGTACTTTAGAGAATCCAATCACAACCTCAAGATCAAATTTTACGTGATCTAGAAAATAGGATGTTGGGATTATCCCAAGACACTTATATCGATGATGTGCTTAAAAATATAGCATGAAGTATTGGAAGAAAGTATTGCTTCCTTTAAGGCATGGAATCACTCTATCCAAGGATCAGTGCCATAAGAAGCCTTATCAAATGGAGATGATAAGGATTATAACTTATGGTTAGGTAATGGGTAGACTCGTGTATGCTATATTATGTACAATATCAAATATCTTCTTTGTACTTAGTATGGTCAACATATTCCAGTCTAACCCCGGTGAGGAACACTAAATTATTGTAAATCACATTCTCAATTACTTGAAAAGGATTAAATATTAGGTGTTAGTTTACTTAACGAACAATCTTGTACCTTTAGGATAAACAAACTCACATTTCCAGTTGGATAAGGATTATAGGAAATCAACATCTGGATATGTGTTTACACTAGGATGTGAGAAATCATGTATTTCTGATTCAACCATGAAGTAAAATTTGTTGTCACTTTGGAGGCAACAAAGGAAGTTGTTTGTCTAGTAAACTTCCTAAGTGATTTGGGTGTGGTTCCTTTTATTGATCACAGGGGGGTTTGTTTTATAATTCTAACATAAATTAAAGTTTTATGTGATATTTAATAAAAGGATTTCCTGTATAATCATTGTGTATGAGAGAATTCGATTATAGGTGAAGTTGAAAAAGAAAAATTTTAAAATATTAAAAAAATATGAGAAAACAAGTGTAAGGAGTATAACTTGAGGATATGGGATTCTACCTTAGAAAAAATAGAAATAGTTCCTCGCATTTGTTAAAGAGTGAAGTCGGAACTTGAAAATCATTTGAAAGAGTTGTATCAAAGATTTTTTTATCTAAAATTGCGTAACTCCAATGATATGAGAATTTAAAGATTTTGATAATAAATCACTTAACTAGGAATAAAATTATTGTAAGGAAAATTATGGAAACAAATGAAACTTTTTTGAAGTAGCATAGACCTAATATTTTCATAGGTGAGTTCAAACATTAATCGTCATTCTTGATTTTGTTGGTTAGTGATCATTTGATTCACTGTTATCACGAGTTATGTCTTAGAATCAATATTCTTAAAAAATGTCTTTACTTTGACTTTTAGGCATTCAAATTCTAGATGATTATCTTTGTAGAGTATTTGAGATTACCATAAATCTTGATTATGATTTTTTATATGTGTATTTTGTCATATTAAAGTTTATTTTTTAAAAGGAATACAGTGTACTTGATTAAAACTAAGAATATTATACTGTATTCATCTTTTTTTTCGTAATCCTCCACATTTGGAACTCCCTCCATGTGTTAGCTATTTTTTTTTGCTTAAAACCATGTATTGATATTTATTTATTACTAATAAGGATTGTCTAAATCACTTGAAATGAGAATGATATTTGTGAGAATTATTTATATATATTTTTTAAATATATTATTTCTAATGTTGGCCAATTGTACTTCGTGGGAATTTTTATCTTGATCACAATTCATAAGAATTTTGGTTTTGGTACAATTGAATTGTTCATAGCCTGGTAGGGAGTTGGCATCCTATTGGTATGGTTGAATGTACAATCCTAGTTATTTATCTCAAACTATGGGAACCTATTTGATGGCTTGATAACTTGTACGACAGTTCAAACCAGGAATGTGACAAGTAAATTTATGAATGTATTAAACAAGACCACTCATAAGAGTTAAGCATATGGTTCTCTTGATTTGACTTAGGTAATCTTATAACATTTGGATAGGATTCGTAAATTCTTGTTCTCAGAGTTATGAGGATTGTAAAGATTCCATAATTATTTCTTTGAATGTTATGGGTGTGATTCGATTTTATATTAGGTTAATAAATCTCCGTAAGTTGGGTAATAGTTATGTCAGTAGGTATGAGATCATTATTCGTAGGAATACACGTCCAAAAAAATATTGGATTGTAATAACCCCTCAATAGACTTATAAGATTTATCTATCCCTGTAAACCTTATCGGTGGATCTTTTTATAATTCGGTGGAGTAGCAAAAAGTGAAGTCTCAAAATTAAGGAATTGATTAGATGTTGATCAAAATTAATTAGCGAAAAATTTATTTGACGGTGTGGGTATTGGAAACATAAGGCGGGGTTTGACATTATGTACCATAATCAACTTTGTAAATAAGACCTCATTATTCAAAGTGATTTTTGATATAGTTATATTGGAGTACATTCATAATTATAAAGTGGGATTAACAAAGATTTAATAAATAAATGAAATAATTTGGGATTTTGGAGTATTTATTTGGAAGCTAATTTAATTATTTGTCTTGGATCTCTAGTATAGTCCATATGTCTAAGTAGTTAGGCCTATACTCTACATAAACCCAGTTTAGCCCAGGACCATAACTTATACTAATAATTTGTCTAAGTTAGGGTTTTAAGATACATATTAAACATCATTCACATTTTTTTGAAGAGGTATAGAGAGAAATATAGAGGTCCATATTTCACTGAAAATCAAAGCATTTCATCTCAAAAGTTGCACACATGCCTGTCTAGATTTTGGAGGATCATATATTTGAAGATCCAAACGTTACAGTGGACACAAAAAATATTTTAGAGAATGAAAATACGTCATCCCTTTATCCTTAACAAATACCTTTTTTCCATATTCAGATTGCAACTGCATCTACAAAGGTATTGTATTCGAAACTCTAAGTCTAATCTATTAAACCTATTTTTTGTTTTGTTCCTTATATTACATTACCATTCGAAGTTCCGGGGCATAATGTTTTCTACACACATCAATCCCTAATAATTGGTATTAGAGCCCAAGTTGTATAATGATCATGTTTTAGAAATATCTATGTTGTCTACCATGAAATCCTACGTTGCATGAAGAACATATGTGCATGGGTGTATATATTTGTGTACTAAAATGGTTTTTTAGGATTTATATGATTATATTCATTTCATCATGGTCACATTATTGTGTGTTGTGTGAATAAATCCTTTGGTGATTTATCAGTAATTATTTTTTCCTCTATATTTTGATTTGGTTGTAAAAATTAGGATTATATAATTATTGCTTTTAATCAATGGACTGTAGGAGAATGTGAGGATATGTAATTTTATTTTTCCTATTATGTGTTAGGTTTGGTTGTGTAAGTTTGACATGGGGTTCTACTTAAGTTTGGCGGCCTTTAAAAGAGGTTTAAAAGAAGTTGTAAAAGGTAAAAATGAGGAAAGAAGAAAGAAAGAAGAAGAAAAGAAAAAGGAACAACAACACATGATGAAAGGACCTAGCCACTATAGTGGGATCATGATAGCTATAACAACCGGACTCCACTCTTATAGTTGTGGGAGGACAAAAGTAGTTGACGAATTTTTTGAAACTTCTCGGTTGTCTGCCATTATGGAACTCTTATTAAATGATAGTTGCTAGAATTAAAATATAAGTGAGTTCGATCCCCCAATGGGGAAGTCCTTCATGAGCAGGTTCTAATTCAAGGAATGAACCAATGGTATACACTTAAATATTATAATGATATTTTTCCCCAACGGAGTGACTTTCATTAACTGTGGGACCAAAAGATGTTAAATATTCAATTACGTTGGACATAAGTTTCCTGAACTACCCGGAGTACATAATTAAAAGATGAAAATTTGTCTAGTTTAAGGTGGAGTGATTTAACCTCCCAACAAGAAATCTCACTTCATAAGGGAACTATGACGCTCAATGAGATTTATTTATTATTGGAGATGGAGGGATGTCAAATTAAAATTACATGGAAGTTAATTCTCACACGTTTATTTTGAAATTAATTTCTTTTTCAACATTTATGATTCTCATATTTCAAAATGGGCTCAACATTCAACCCACTTTCATAAATCTTAAAGGAAAACAAGTTAACTACAATGAACTATAGAAAATGGAAAGAAAACCTAGACATTATCGTAAGTGCTAAGCACTATAAGTTTATTTTGACTGAAACCTACCCTATCAAGTCTAATGAGGGTGAACCCAATATGGATGTCAAAGAATATCAGAGATGGAAAAAGGTTGATCAGATAACTCGTTGCTACATATTATCCTCTATAACCAATGTGTTACAATACCAACATCATCACATGTCAAGCGCTTGCAGTATGATTCTTAACCTTAAGGTCATGTGTGAGGATCAAAATTATGACACAAAGCAGGATGATATGGAAAGGCTGGCTAGAACTAAGATGTTTGAAGGTACTCATGTACGTGACCATGTTCTTAAAATGATGTCCATATGGGGAGAAGTAGAGGCAATTGGATATGAAATCGATGGGGAAACCCATGTTAAGTTTTCACTCCAATCACTATCGGAGTCATTTAAAAATGTTTCACATAAACTATTCTATAAATAAACTTTATTACTCTTTAGTGCAACTAGTTAAATAACTCCAAGTTGTAGAGAATATCACCAAGCATAAGAGTATGGTGTAGGTAGCTAAGAAAGGCCCATCTTCTTTTGTTCTGAAAGGTACGAAATAGAAGAAAAGAATGTATCAATAACTATTTATGGCCATAAAAACATCTTATACACCTCAGATGGAGAGTAGGAATCCAAAAATTAGTTGATGTATCTTGAAACGGTCAGGACATTAGAAGAAGTAGTGCCCGGTCTTCTTAGCAAGGAACAATGAAAACAAAATTTTCTCCTTAGTCATTGAGAAATATTTTTTTGGGCAATCTAATGTTACCTGGTGTGTAGATACGGGTTCCACTAATCATATCTATAATTATTTGCAAAAGTTCTAGGTAACTAGAGAGCTCAGTGATAGAGAAGTGTTTCTGTTCATGGGCAGTATAGCAAGGCTGCAGTAGTAGCATTAGGATATTTAGTTTTAAATTTTGGTAAAGCCATTAAGTTAATATTAGTAGATTGTTTTTATGTTCCTATCCTTAGAAGAAATTTGAATTATGTTTGAAACCAGTTTTGAATGGATATTTGGTTTCTTTAATGATTGTGTTTTTATTGAAAAAAAGGAAAATCTTCTATTTATTTAGATACATTGAAAAATGATCTTTACATTACAAGACTTGTCTCACCACTACTGTTTAATACTAAAATGAGTAAATTAAATGGAATAACCTAAAAAGAAATGAACTTTTAAGTCAAACAAATGAATCCTTGGAACTTTTGCTTAGGTCATATTAATCTAAAAAGAATTTAATGATTAGTTTAAAATAGACAGTTGAGTTTATTGGAAGTGGAGGCACTTCTAGTCTGTGAAATATTAAATAGAGAGTTAAATAACTAAGAGTCCTTCCACGGATAAGTGCTATAGTGGCAAAGATGTATTGGAACTGACCCATTAAAATTTGTGTGTTCTATGACTATCTTAGAAAGGGGTGGCTTGAGTAATTCATCACATTCATTTATGACTACTCAAGGTTTGGGTATATTTACCTTATGCATCACAAGTATAAAGCCTTTGATAAGTCGAAAGTTTAAAAGGCTAAGGTAGAGTGCAGGAATGGTCAACTAATCTATACTCTAAGATTTGATCATGGAGGAGAGTACCTCTTGGGAGAGTTTATGAATAACCTATCAGATATTGAGATTACATCCCAATTTTCTGCACCCGAACTTCACAAAAAAATACATGGTAGAAAGGAGGAACCTGACTCTTTTAGACATGGTCCATGATGAGTTGTTGGGATCTTTCAGATTCCTTTTAGGGTTTAACATTAGAGACTGACACATACTTATTGAACTCAGATTATTATAAATTGGTCTTATTAACTACCACAAAACTATTAAATGTGTGAAATAAAAGTCTAGGACATGTTTAGATCCGGGGTTTCAGAACACAGGCACTGAGGAAGCACACCGGGAAGTTAGAATCAAGGACAAATCTGTGTCACTTTGTGGGTTATCCAAAAGGAGCTAACGGTGGTCAATTTTATGATCCAAAAGACCCGAGAGTGTTTATTAGCAAAAATTCTCAGTACGTAGATGAAGTTTTTATGATAAACCATAAGACTAAGATTAATACATTCTTGTAAGAGCTAAGAGGAAAAGGCCAAGTAATTTCTTCTGAACCACCCGTACAAGATGAAATACGATCTGATATCAATAGTACACTGCCTAACTATAGTATAAGTATTATCACCGATCAATATACATGTGCCATTTATAATGGACCATTATTAGATCCACGTCGTAGTGAGAGAGTCATGTGTCAGTATGATATATTACTGTATTTGGGTGAACACTTTGATGGGAACCCAGGTGAACGCGAACATAATCCCAAGAATTAGAATGAGGCACTCCAAGAGAAGGACTGTGAGCTTTAACTAAAGGATATGAATATAGAGATGGATTAGGTGTATTATAATTATGTTTTGGATCTTGTCAATTTTACGAATGGGATACAACCCATCGAATGTGAGTGGATCGACAAGAAGAAATTTTTCAAAAAAAAAATCGTGAGAAATGGATACTAATTTCTTAGAATTTTAGGTAAGGCCAAATAATACTCCACCTGGGCCACCCTATCCAAGATCATGAATGGGCCTAGATATCGAGACACCAACTTCCCATTGGATACATATCTCAAAACACCCTTCATCTACTCTTCTTCCGACTCTGGGAATCATTCATACACTCCCTTATGAGAGTCACCTTCTTTGAGGTGTCATAAATATAATCTGACCAAAACAGCCTACAATCCCTTGTCTCCAGCTAATATGGCATGGTCATCCATACAATGCCTCATAGGGTGCAATAACAATAGTATGTTGGTGACTATTATTATAAAGGAACTCCACAAGCGGCAAGTGTCGATCCCATCTTCCTTGAAAATCTAACACATAAGATTGTAGCATGTGCTCTACGATCTAGTTTGCCCGTCTAGTCTGACCATCTGTTTGAATGTGAAACCCGGTACTCATATTTAGTTGTACCTCCATCGTCTCTTAAAAACTTCCCCACAACAAAAAAATAAAAAAAGTTTTTCCACTCAAACAAAATATTGAGTGATACCCTATGAATATGTACAATCTATGTAATGAACAGTCGGGCATATTGCTTTGTGGTGTAGTGTGTTCCTACTAGAAGGAAATGAAACACCTTATTCAATATGTCGATGATGTCCCAAATAAAATCATGTCCGCTTTGAGACCACAAAAAACCAACGTTAAAATCGACGGAGATACTCTCCCACTTACACTCGGGAATCTATAATGATTATAACTCCCCTGATGATCTCTGGTGCTCCACCTTTACTAACTAGCAGGTGGAAAACATAGACATAGACTCAGTTATATCCCTTTTTTTATTTTGGACCACCAATATTGCCTCCTCATGTCATAGTATATCTTGTCATCCCCAAAATGCACAATGAATTTAGAACCCTGTGTATTGGCCAAAATTATTCTGCATAGTTAGATGTACAGTGATCTCAGAACTGTGTGCATCGGCCAAAATTGTTCTTCATAGTTAGGACTCTCCATCATAACAAAACACCCCAAAAATCTCAAACCTCCATTTATCTGATTGAATATAAGAGAACTCCCCCGGATAGGAACTCTCGTACCTTCTGTTGGAAAAAGGAGTCCAAGTTTGGGCCTAAATTACTCGTGACAAAATATCAGGTGTAATTACCATAGCTATGAAATAATCATCTGGTATGTCCAATGTGCATAAAGTACCCCATTTCCCTGCCTACAAAGTAGATATGCCATCTCTTCTCTTCCCACAAAGCCTTCAGACTCACTGTCCATCTACGTCTCAAAGATTACGCTACAATATTCACCGTACACGGGTGATACTAAATCGAGAAGTGGTAGTCCTTTAAAAACTCTAACCATCTCCTTTAACACATGTTCAACTCCCGATGAGTAAATAAGTAATGGATAATATTATGATTGAAAAATAGCTCAAACCTTTCACCCAAAAAATAGTCTCTCTAGATTTGCAGAGCAAAGACTATCACTTCGAAATCCAAATAATAAGTGAGGTACTTGATCTACTTGAGCTCCTCGATGCTCTCTAACGACCGATGTTCCAAAAAAATAGTACTCCCTTCCGAGTGAGGCAAGTTAGTTTCTAGTTAATCTTTGAGAACCCCTAAATAAACCTCCTATAGTACTCAATCAATACTAATAAACTCATAAGTTTTGTAGGAATCATAGGTTATCCCCTTCCATAATAGCCACCACCTTGCTTGGATTCACGAAAATCCCAGCCTTTGCAATAATTTTTCCTAAAAATTTCATATCTCTCAATCAAAATCCACACTTAGAGAACTTAGCATAAAACTTATGCTCAAGAAATGTTTGAAAAATAGTCTTCAAATGATGTGTGTGCTCCTCTTTAGACCGAGAATACACCAATATGTTATCAGTGAACCCAATGATGATCTTGTCCCAAAATTTATGGAACACCCTATTTATTAATTCAATAAACATCATTATCTCATTGGTCAACCCAAATGTCATGGGTCGTAACTCATACGATCCATAACATGGTAGAAAATTTATCTTCGGAATATAGTTCTTTCGAATCCGTAACTAATGATACCCCGAGAACAAGTCGATCATAGATAAAAATGATACTCCTCTTAAGTGATCAAACGAGCCTTCGATGCATAGCAATTGATACTTTATTCATATCGTAACCTGATTCAACTCTCGAAAGTCCACATAGAGTATTAAATAACCATACTTCTTCTTCACACTCCCCATAGATATGTGCTCCTCCGTATGAATTCCTGACTCAAGAGCTACCAACTCTTCTCTTGCAATTCCCTCTTCTCCAATGAAGTAATTTAGTACGGTTCCCATGCTAAATCTATAAAAAAATATATATCTCATGTTGGTGATAACATCGGTGCCTCATAAAAAACGTAAGTGACCTCATGGACAATCTGTATCAACTCTAATGATACGATGACCTCCTTCAATGTAGTACCATATATGTATGATATGCGAGTGATATACCTCCCTCCGTCCTAGGCATCTCCTTCCTGAAAATGGAAAATTTAATCGCCTTATTGTTATAGTTGATCTACGCATGACATGATGGTACCCAATATAACATCATAAGTTGACATGTCTAAAATCAATAAATCATCTAAAAATCACAAAATTTTAATCTATACTACTATGTCCCTACAAACGTAACAAAAGGCGGAACCCCTACCCACTGGGTTATCCACATTCATAGAAATATAGGTATCATTCTCTAATATCCCTAGATTCGTAGAAAAATCAGAGCTAACAAATGAATGTGATGCTCCCTTATAAAGCAAAAAACATGCATAACAACTATAACCATAAAAATACCACAGTGGCTTGTGAAGGGACTTGCCAGTCCTACTGGTAGACATTAAACACACATCCATAATGAATCTAGGGGTGACCAAGCATTAGGTTTCTAGTTGGTGGCGGTGGTAATGCTTAATACTGTAGCAGTGGTGGTAATGCCTGATATTGAGGTGGGCTTGCATAACCTATTGCTTCCATTATGTAAACTGGCTCTGATCATCCTAATTTCCTTAGGGTAGCTCCTGAATAAATGCCCTTATCACCATAAGTAAAACGTGATCCCCTGAAATAAAGTCCCTCTTGACCCTCGACCTACTATCCTTATCTTCTCTATCCATAGCCCTATTAGGCCTGATGTTGTTGACCATATTGTCCTTGGCCTGGGTGACCTTGTCTTTATCCTCCCTAACGACATCGATCATCCAACCCTATAAATATCTTAAGGGGTTTCTCCCCTAATGTTGAACCTCCTTATGCTTGGGACGAATCACTAGTCTATCTTATCTTAATCCCTTGGTCGGTCCAACCTTCTCCTTTTAGGTCCTATTTCCATCTGAAAAATCATGGTGGTTGTTGTAATAAAGCTGAGAGACATCCACTACCTATGTATAAGTAGTGACGGTCAATTTTCCTAGCAACACAGGCCTAATCCTCCATATGAAGCCCCGAATGAACCGATTTATCCACTTTGCCTCCATATTAACCTCGTTTGTGAAAAAGAAAGTAAGGCGGGAAAACTCCCATTCATACTCACAACAGTACACTCATCCTACCATAACCTCATAAAATCTTATCTCAAGTTCACCTATTGAGATGGTAAATTTCCCTCAAACTTTACCTAAAATGTTTTATAGTCACTCTCGACCTATCCTCTTATGTGGTGACAGATTCCCACAACCGTAATTCATCCCCCATAAGCGTAAAACTAGTCAACATCTATTTTTAACCTACAAGAACTATATTAGGCGTATGTGTCTCTCAATTTCTCACCTACACCATAAGAAATGATCAGATCCATAGATCCAGCAAATCCTGATGAATTTCCTTTATCGAATGCACTTCGAGCTTTATCCCATGTTGATGTAGTGTGGGCGGCAGGGATCGCCAAAAATGGTAAATCATCCTATGCGTGGCTGCCATGGTAATGACTATTATATGCTCTATGATAGCTGCCAAGTCTGTTAGCTCACGTGTTGGTGCCTCCCCTTATGGTTGCTGTGATTGAGGTTATGCTTCCTATTACCCGACACTCACTTCCTACCTATATGTGCGTGTCTCCTTCGTGTGTTCACCATCTGAAACATAAAAAAAATCATATCAGTAAATGTACAATATAAGAGTACAAAAGCATAATCTTATAACTCGATTCACGTCTATAATCGCAGTAAATGAAGTATAACCACATATATCGAATATACAAGTGATCATGTCTCCAATTACAACCAAATAAATGGATTATGCACAAGATCTCACATAAAGGTACGAAGGACTTTTCTTATTACCTATGAGGATCACTCTTGCATAGTGATAATGACTATTCATTCCCATCTATCGTGAGGCCTCCATACACAAGGATATACAATAGAAATCCCCTATTTATCCCCACTATGTATACGAGTACACCAGTCATAAGGATGGGGTAAAAGGACTAGCGCAGTCAACATTATATTTGCCCCGTGAAAATCCCTCCTGGTACGCCCCCCACAAGAACTCACACACCTTGGTATTTGTAAGAACAATTTTTCTAATATTGTTCATAACATAGTTTTAGGCTGGTTTGGCGTATCTCATTATACATAGTTACGCACCGTCACGACGAACCTAAGTTGAGCATATCCAAGTTTGAAGACTTCTCGACATCCTGTAAGGTATAAAGAAGTTTAGAGTTTAAATTAATTTATAAAATTTATTTTTGGGATGTTTATTTTTTATCAAAAACGAGCAAGAGTTATTTATTTAAAAAATAAAAATATTTCTGATTTTAAATCTCATTCAAACGAGATGGACATCTCGTTCAAACGAGATTGCCAATTTGTTAGAAGGGTCGTTAAAAATATTTTTCAAATGATCTTTGATCGATGGATTATTGTTTCAGGTTTTTTGGGTTATTAGAAACGAGACCTGTCTCATTCGAACGAGATGATGATCTCATTAGAATGACAGGGAAATTTTGTTTGAATAATACCACTGCCTCAAAATTTTTGAACGTACCATAAATACTTATTGCGTGTTTAGTTTTTCTTAGACTTTTGCCAGATCTGTTTCGACGTAACGTTTGCAAAAGTTGTTCATTGTTTTGTGTTCCAAAACATTTTTGATTCAGAACATACATCTAAAAAATTATTTTTATGAATCGGTTTAAACCCTAAAGAGTTTTATATCCTTTTATACACCTTTGTGGATAAGGCATCTCCATGGATAATTTATGACACATGAGGGAATTCATTGCTAAAAATAAAGGTTGATCAGTGGATACCGAGCGTGGAAGGTCGCGTGTGGAATGGTCTGGACTTAGTAGTTTTCTTGAGAGATTTATGAAGATTAACGCATTATACTTGTGTCAGTTATCAAGTAGTATTATAATCCGACTGTCTTGTAATATTTCTAAAGTGTTGAATGGAAAAAGGTTTTACCAGAAAGTGTTTTTTCCTTAAATTGCCTTGTTGTGTTTGTATGCTTAGTTTTATCTACCTTGTCACCTAGATGATTGTTTAGGGTAAGAAGATAAAATTTGGATTTGTCTATATAGGACACTTAATTGTAGATATTATCCATTAAGATCAATATAGGGCTCTCTTAAATTGGTATTAGAGCAGATTGCACTAAGTTATTGTGTTAGATCTGTGATTAGTGTTACTTTAGGGTGGTTGCCTATTTACCTCTCTTGATTTCATTTTCTCTCGATGGATTCCCATAGTTTTGGTGACTTAAATCGTTTGAATTAGAAGTTTGCTAATAGAATTGAAATTATTGAAAAAGAAAATTCTCGTTTTAAATCCGCTATGGATCTCTTAAAAACTGTACAAAGTCAAAGAGATTTCTTTCATGAGAAACTTGTGGACATGGATCATGATTTCAAAAATTTAGGATTTTCCAAGAAAGAGAGTGATGATAGAGTTCGATTTTTAGAGAAAGAATTAGAGGAATTTAAAAATGCTAGGGTTAATGTATGTGCCATCGAGGATAGTGTTTTGATTAATGATTTTAAGGCACGAGATAAGGCTCTTAGGAATAAGTTCATTATCTTTGAGGGGGAGCGAGATAACCTTCTGGGAATGATTGAACATATGAATAAGGAGTCACTAAAATTAGAAGAATATAATTCTTTGCTTAAGTATAAAATTTTGAAGTTAAAAGATGATTTAAAAGACTCGATTATTGTTGGTAGTGATGGTAATGGCTCATATGTTTCTAATGATTCAAGTGTTAAAGCCAATATCATTGTTTGTTTTAGAGGGTGAACCGCATCCAAGGACATTAAAAAAGGTCAACCCATAGGTAACATTCCTCGTATTTACACATGTTCGCATTGTGGTAGGAAATGTTACGTTAGGGCATTTAGTTATGATCTTGGAAGAGGTCCTAGGAAGTTGAAGTCTAGTGTTTTCTTGGTTCCAAAAGCTTGATGCATTAAGTATATACCTATTTGGGTTAGGAAATATCTTTTAAAGGCACTAGATGTTAAACTAGTTGATTCTCACATGCTTGCACATTATTCTTCTCTTGCTATATCTTGTAGATCATTGCTTGCATGATTTTATTTGTCATACTATAGTTGTGCTTTATGATAAATATTTTTCTACTGTAATGACATGTGTACTTTTTGTATTATATTTTTTTTATTGACTCATATTTAAAAAATACAGAATGATTTTATCTTGAATTTTTTTTGGAAAAATAGAAAAAGATTTTTGGTTTTGTGTATTTTAGTTTTATACATATGGTATGGCATATTGGTGTGTTTGAATCCAATTTGCGTCGTAATTTCCATGTGACTATGACATTTGGTTATAACTTTAAACACTTATATTGATCTTAACCATGTTTACGTAGTTGTTTCGAACTTGATTTGCTTTCTGGATTCGACTTTATATATGCCTCCACACACACATGCATGAGCTTTTTGAATGTTTACTTCACTATGTACATTTCAGCTTGGCAAGATGTTCTCCCATCACTTTTGTCATCTACATGTTTATGTGACTAAGGGCGATTTGTGCATGTAAAAATCGTTACCTATGAGATTTTATTTATTATTGAAAAAAATATGAGTGTACACAAGAATTGGCTGCGAAAGACAGGCTGACTTTGAATGAAAGCCACCGTTTGAAAAGTGCCCAAGAAAAAATTAAGGCAATAAAAGATCAAATATATGTCAAAAGGGGACAACATAGTTTAGTTTGTTTGACATTTCAAAAGATATCACTTCAAAAGAAAAGAAAAGAAAAGAAAAGAAAAGAAAAGATTGAAATATGTTTATCTTTTGAGGGAGTTTAGTTGAAGATCAATCAGCTTGCACAATAAATCCTAGTATGATTATTTTTTCATGAAATTATTAATTTGTAGAATCATCAATATTCTAGTCTTGTGTGCATTGTGATTGTTTTGTTCATTAAGTTCAACTTTATTTGTCGCTTGAGGCTAAATCTTAGTTTGATAAACTTTTGTGGTCAATTATAACTTCTTGAACACATTTGAGAGTTTGGGTTATAATTCATTTCTATATACTTCACACCCCTTCATTCCATCCCACATATTTAGACACATTGATACTATGATAGTGTGTAAAGCTTATGTATTTTGTGTCATGTTTTGTGGTCGTTTATACCTATATATGTGTGTCGAATTTTCTTTGATATATTTTTCATATATTATATGTTGTATTTGTGAATTTTTTTTGGAAAAAAATGAAAATTTTCAAAAGTAGTTTGTTGTGTTTCCCTTTAAGATTATTATTACACATGCTTGATTTATATCTTTTTTTTATGATATCGTATCTTCTACGTGATGCTTTGCTTTCATACCTATTGTTCTACTTCTTTGACTATTTCAGATAAAAATTAAAGGGGAGAGAGAAATAAAATTTCATGAGTTTAATTTATAGGGAAGAATTTATTTATGAGTTTTACTTTATTTCAAACTCGATGCGTCATGAGGTATATGTTTTTGTCTCATGTGTGTTGGTACTTAAAGAGGAATTCAATACACACCGGATGAAGACAAAGTTTGCCAAATGGAAGAAAAAGAATTTTGAACACAAAGAGACTTATGTCATTTCGTTCTAGGGTTAGGAAGGGTGTTAGAATTTTTGTCACGGTAGATTTTTTATTTTAATTTGGTGTTCAGTTATGTTTGTTTGTTTTGTACTGGAATAGCCAAAGGGGGAGATTTGTAAGACCAATTTTTCTAGCATTGTTCATAGTATAGTTTTAGGATAGTTTGTCGTATCCATTACAAATCATCACGCACCATCTTGATCAACCTAACTTGAGCACCTCTAAGTTTAAAGTCTTCCCGACATCACATAAAGGAATAAAGAAATTTAGAGTTTAAATTAATATACATAATTTATTTTTGAGATGTTTATTTTTTGTAAAAAACGAATATGACTCTTTTATTTCGAAAAAAATATATTTTTGACTTTAAATCTCATTCAAGTGAGATTGCCACTTCATTAGAAGGGTCGTTTAAAATGTTTTTCAAATGAGCTTTGATCGAGGGATTATTGTCTCGATTTTTTTGGGTCGATGGAAACGAGACCTGTCTCGTTCAAAAGGGATGATGATCTCACTAGAACGAAAAGACATTTTATTTAAACGATGTCACAACCTCAAAATTTTTGAACGTCCTATAAATACTTGTTGCATGTTCAGTTTTTCTTAAACTTTTGCCAGATCCATTTCTGCATAACTTTTGCGAAAGTTCTTCATTGTTTTGTGTTCCAAAACATTTTTCATTCATAACATACATCCTGAATATAGTTTTTGTGAATTAGTTTAAATCCTAAAAAGTTTTGTATTCTTTCATGCACCTTTCTGGAGAAGGCATCTCCATGTACGACTTGTGATACTAGAGGAAATTCACTACTGAAGGTAAAGGCTAATTAGTGGATACTAAGCATGGAAGGTCGGGTGTGGACTGCTCTAGACTGAGTAGTTTTCTTTATAGATTTACAAAGATTAGCACCTTATACTTATGTCCGTTATCAATTAGTATTGTAAGTCGATTATTTTGTTTTATTTCTAAAGTGCTAAATGAAAAAAGGTATTACCCGAAAGTTTTTGTTTCCTTAAATTGCCTTGTCATGTTTGCATGCTTAATTTTATCTTCCTTGTCACCTAGATGATTATTTAGGGTAATATGATAGAATCTGGACTTTTGTGTGTTGGACGCTTAATTATAGAAATTATCCATTAAGATCGAGATAGAGATCTCTCAGTATTCTTGCACATACACAAGCACATAAAAATCCAGTCTACTCACGGATTATTAAAAGTATCGTATGTCTCAAATGAATTATCTCAAATTAATATAGAATTTATAGAAAAACTCTCTCAAAGTCAGGCGAACGAGATCCCAACTCGCTCAAACTAAAACAAAATGGCTCTAACGAAACTATCCAAGTCGTTCGAACTGGTTACCATATCGTTCGAATGATATTCATTTCTCGTTCGAATGAAAGTGATGCGGTGTTCATTTGTTCCAAGTTCTAAAATTGGCCATTAATAACCCAAACCCTAAATCGAAATCCTCTAATCAAAACATATCCCATTCTCTTTCAAGTATAAGATGTTTATCAACATTACTAACCTATGATATCAATTTTTTGGCAATTATAACAAGGTTTTATGTGTCAAATTCAAATTAGGTGTCTTAGAACCATCAATTAATAATTGTTACCAATTCATCTCTGATTTAATTCACTTACATATTAAACATGAGGGCTTTTATAAGAATCATTACGATGATTATAGAATATACCAAATTCACTCAAATTACAAGATTGATTCATAGGATTTATCATCAAATTATCCTAATTAATAAGCATGAGATTAAAGCTTAATTTAATAATTAATTTAATCATGAAAATTAGGTTTTAGATAATTAAAAGGACATTTTAAGAGCTTCAATTTCATATCCCAATGACTATTACTATTATAACACAATCTCAATTAAATTCTTAAAGGATGTACACTCTTTAGACTGATCTACGAATCAACGTCCCAAAAAACCTCCAAAGTCTCTTCAATCCTTCATTCTTCCTCTCCCAAATGCTCTAAGGTTTTCTCAAAATGACTAATGAGTGTTGTAGTTTTCTCTAATTAAGCTCATAAGATTTCTTCTCACGAAGTTAAGCTTGGTCCCAATATAATCCTTAATCAAATGATCCTAATACATACGCTAAACAGCTTGAAACTTGGCCCAAGTCATACACTAACCCAACAGACTTAAATCCCGCTAATTTTAGTCAAAAATGGACTTTGTAAGTGGCCCTTAAGTCAAGCTAAAATTGAACAACTTCTAATAAATTAACCATCTCATTATCATAGTTTATAAGCCCGTATAAGTCCATTAAGTTAAAAATTAATTATAAAAATGTTATATATATCTTGGTATTATAAGAAACAACTTCACGATTAGTGGGACCAGATACTAAAGGAATAAGCTGAATAAGAAAACCCATGATGCCTAATCCCTTATCATTCCATATCGCCCATAATGCTAAGTCATTTAAAATATTTGATTAATGTATTATCGTGTATTAAGAAGATTTTAAAAAGTCAGAATTTATGAAACACATAAATGAATCACATAACAACATATTAAAGAACAATTGCATTAGATGTCTTAGTAGGAAATTAAATAAATAAATAAATAAATACTTGATTAAAGTGACGGTTACATTGTATTCGTAACCCTAGGTTTGGGGTTTAAACATAGTTTTATCATTTTATTCTTCCTATTATATAATCATTCGAAGGTTCATGGGTTGAATTTTTTTTATTCCGCGTATATCAATCCCCATTAAATGGTATCAGAGCCCACATTGTAGACTGATCATGTTTTAGGAAGAACCCATGTGTTCCATATTAAAACCCTAGCTTGCATGTTAGAAATATGTGCAAGGATTTTTGTATTTGTATACTAACATGGTTTCATAGGATGTCAATGTGTTAATCCATTCCATCATGATTACATGAATATATTTTATGTGAATGGATCCTATGGTGGTTTGTTCGTAGTTATTTTCACTCGAGATTTAATTTGGTTGTAATAATTAAGGTTTTATAATTATTATTTATAGTCGATGTGTTGGAAGAGAAAGCGAGGGTATGTAATTTATATTTTCATATTCTTCATTAGGTTTAAGTGTGGAAGGTTTTTCATGGGGTTCTGAAAGTTTTGGAAGTCAACCATGGAGGATATAGAAGGTTTGAATGTGGTTTTGTAGAAGAAAGAAAAGAAAGAAGAAGAAATGACGAATAAAAGAAAGAATAGAAAAAAGTAGTGCTGGACTGCTATAGCGGAGGTCTGCACCACTATAGCTGTGGGAAAGTCGCCATAGTGCTAGGAGGAGCCCGTGATCGTGTGGGTCAATGTTGCGATCGCGGGAGTGCACAAATGGTTACTAAATCCTTTTTCTAGGACTATCGACATATTTTTATGGGAATCTTCTTCAACCGATTTTTTTTTCTAACTGGGATTCCTTTATAAAGAGTCCAAATTCTTCTACTCAAGGATGAATTTTAAGCCATGTTAGAAAGGGACAATTCCATTCATTTATTTATTTTTTAATTATTTATTTATTTATTTCCATGTCTCTTTATTATTATTTTGTCGCATTACTTTGTGTTTTAATTAATTGGATCAATAGGAATAACCATTTTGTGGACAATGTGGTTTATTTTTTAAAGAGTAGCCTAGATCAGGATTTTCATAGATAGATCATTTTAATTTATTCTTTTTTAAATTGAATTTTATTAGGGAATTTATTTTTAGGTGTAAATTGAATTGATATCTCCCGATTTTGTTTTAATTCTAAAATAATTTACTTTAAAATTTTTAAAATTATGAGAATGGGAAATTTAATTCATAAAAGTTAGTTAAAAAATTATCAAGGATTTAATTTGAGATTTTAGAATTGAATAAATTATTTTAAAACCCCTTAAGTTTTTAAATACTAAGTGGGAGAGGGGTTTCAACATAAACCTCGTGGTCTTCATTGGTGTTTTATGAATGTGATGTGATTATTCCTTGTGTCAGCTAATCTGGGCCCCAATAGATGGAATTAATCAAGGCATTTGGTTTTCTCAAAACTCTTAAGTGATAATTCCTAGAATTTGAATGTGAGTGAGTTTGATCCCCCCAACGGGAAGGCTCTTCACAAATGATTCTTAATTTAAGGAATGAAACAATGGTATACACTTAGATATAAGTAATGAGAATCTCTCCAATGGAGTCACTACTATTAGTTATGGGACCAAAAGATGTTGAGAATCATAGATTTTGGGTTATTAAACAATCTGGAGTACATAATTGAAAGACGAAAGTCTCACTAGTTTAAAGTTTATTTATTTAAGCTCCCAATGAGAAATCTCACTTCATTAGGTTCGAAATTAATTCCATTCCCAAAACCTATGATTCTCATATTTGAAAATGGGATCTTTGTTCAACCCACTTGCTTCAATCTTACGAAAAACAACCTTACTTGCATGAACTATATAGACTTCAAAAATAAACCTATAAAATCTCCTAATTGTTGAGGACTATAAGTTTATTTTGACTAGAACCTACCCTACCAAGCCTAAGAATGGGGCACCCAAAATGGATGTCCAGGCCTACTAGATATGGAAATGGACTGATAAGATGGCTCATTGCTATATATTGGCCTCAATGACATATATGTTATAACACCATCATCATCGCATGACAAGAACTTACAATATGATTATGTCCCTCAGGGACATGTTTTAGGATTAGAATTGCATTGCAAGGCTGAATGTTATGGCAAGGGTGCTTCATAAAAAGATAATAGATGGTACTCTTATATGCAATCATGTTATTAAGATGATGTCCATGGTAATAGAATTATAGTTTCCTGAATCTAAAATCGATGGGGTAAAACTAGGTTGATTGAGTGCTCCAATCACTACTGGAGTCCTTTAAATATTTTTACCCGAACTATTTTACAAATAATTTTGATTACACTCTAGCACGACTACATAAAGAACTCTAAGATGTGGATATTATCACCATCATAAGAGTATGCTTTAGGTTCTTGAGTAAGTCTCATCTTCTTATGTCCTGTAAGAAAAAGAGGAAGAATGAGGAGGAGGAGGAGGAGGAGGAGGAGGAGGAGGAGGAGGAAAAATCTTAGGCACAACCTGTGAATGGCAAAAATGGCTTTAAGCCTTAGGGAATGGTTAAAAAGACAATTGACAACTCTTATGTCTGAAAATGTTTAGGTCATTAGAAGAAGAAGAAGTGCCCGATCTTCTTATCATTGAAGAATATAAACGATAATTTCTCCTTATTCATTGAGATATATTTTTTTGTTCAATATATCAGTACCTCGTATGTAGATTTGATAGCTACTAATCATGTTTGTAATTATTTGCATGGGTTCTAAGTAGCCAGGGAGCTCGGTGATGGAGAAATATTTTTATTCATGGGCGATCAAAACAAGACAGCATTAGTAGCAGTAGGAAATTTGATTTAAATTCCGGTGAAGACAGTGAGTTAATATTGTAGATTATTTTCATGTTTCTATCATTAAAAGAAATTTGTTTTCGATTCCTAAACGGGTTTTAAATGGATAATTGGTTTATTTAAATAATTGTGTTTTTATCAAAATGGAAAATATTTTATTTGTTTTGGTACAATGGAAAATGATCTTTATATTATAAGACATGTCTCACCGCTACTATTTAATAATTGATTGAATAACTTAAATGGAAATAATGTAAAGAGAAAAAAAAACATCTAAGTTGAACCAAATTTTAATTTAAAAAGACTTCAAAGACTGGTTTTAAATGGACAATTAATTTAATAGGAAGTGTAAGCACTTCTAATCTGCGAATCCCACTTAGAGTGTAAAATGACCAAGAGGTCTATTATAGCCAAGGGCTGCTGAGCCAAAGATATTGTTAAAGAGGTTCATTTTAATTTGTGTGTCCATATGACTATTCGGGAAAGAGGTAATTACAAGTTCTTCATCACTCTCATTGATGATGACTCATGTTTTGGGTATGCTTACTTTATCCATCACAAGTCTAAAGTCTTTTGTAAGTTCAAACTGTATAAGGCTACTGTGGAGTGTAGTTACAGTAAACTAATCCAAACTCTACGTTCTAATCATGGATGAGAGTATTTATTGGAAGAGTTCAGGAATCACTTATCGTATATTGGTATTACATCATAATTGTATGGTCTGGGAACCCTATGGTAAAATGGTGCAGCAAAAGGGACAAAAATAACTCTTTTGGACATGGTTAGATCCATGACGATGTATTTGCATCTATAGAATTCATTCTAGGGTTTTGCATTAGAGATGACTATGTATTGATTGAACTTAGTTCCTTCTAAATTAGTCTAAATTACTCCTGTAAAACTATGTATTGGGTAGTTCCTTTTAAATTAGTCTAAATTCCTCCTACAAAACTATGTATTGGGCACAAACATAGTCTTAAAATATTCAAATCTGGGCTTGCCTAGCACATGTGTTGAGGAAAGAGCCAAGGAAGTTAGAATCGAGGATAAAGTATCACTTTGTGATTATATAAAAGGAATAAAATGTGGTTAATTTAATGATCTTAAGGAAAATAGAGTATTTGTTAGCATTAATGATCGGTACTTAGAGGGTGATTATATCATAGACCATAAGCCCAATAGCATGCTCATCGTGCAAAAGCTAAGAGGGAAAGACTAAATAACTACTTATGAATCACTCGTACATGATTACATACAACTTAATATCAATAATGCACTACCTAGTGATAGTGGGATTACAATCGATGATTAGGATACACGTGTCACTTATGTCGGACCATAAGTGGAGCCACGTCGTAGTGGGAGAGTCATGTGTCAACCTGATAGGTTAGTGCATTTTAGAGAACACTTCGGTGACATCCAATAGGAACATGTACTGAATCTAGACAATTACAACAAGGCACTTCAAGATAAGTACTTTGAGATTTTTCTAAAGGCTATAAACACTGAGATGGATTCAGAGTATTTAAATCAAGTTTGGGAACTTGTCGAATTATTAGATGATATAAAACCCATAGTATTCAAGTGGATCTAAAACAAAAGGAGAGGGATAGATTGGAAAGTGGAAACCTTTAAGGAATGATTTGATTCAAAAGGGTTTAATGTGACACCCCGACTAATTAAATACGGGGTAGCTACTCCTTTATTAAATCAATACAAAATGTCAAGTTGGTTTAGTTAATAGCATCACTGTCGAAAACATTTTAATGATTACTAACCACCTAGTATTTAAAAAGTAAGTTGTCAAATTTTAGATTAAATCTGATTAACATACAGTAAAATGATAATGAAAGGATAACAACCATCCACCATAACGAAGCAATAGAATAACCAACAAAATAATAAAGTCCGAAGGAAAACTCCTCACAACAATCTCACAACTGAAATAAGTAAAACAATATATCCTGAATTAATTACATGCCAAAAGTCTGAAAATCTGAAATAGGAAATGTTTCTAATAGAAATGGGCGACATGCCCTACAACTGATGAAAGCTGAATATAGAGTCAAGATAGATGAAGCGTCTACTAGCAAAGTCCTGTAACTTCCACAAACAGCTACAGCTCGTCACCTGAATGAGGATCCTAAGCATGGTGTCCTTGTGGATAGGCACCTAAAATGGTTTTTACAAAAATAGATTTGAAAGCAAACGGGTCAGAGCCCGAAAGTGGGGATTAATTTAAAAACAGCAAGTGTTTCAATAACATTAAAACAATGAATGAAAAATACATGTTAGGACGTGCACTCACATGAAGTACTCACCTCTCGACTAATTGTGCACTCCTAACGTACCGTACCCATCTAATTGACATACATATCTAACCAAACCGTAATAAGTTCTACCCCATACTACTCAATTCCCATTATACATTCTAGCGTTATCAATTAAATAGAGGGCTTTACTTAAACTCGGATTTTCAATTATTAGGAATACAATTCACTACCGGTTATCCCGTTATATTTTCTCAAAACATTACCATAATTATATTCACAATACCAACATGAAAGTTCTCATTATTTAAGTTTATATTATTCACGTCATAAATATACAATACAAGCACCCCAAGACTAAGCTGCGATGCACACATACTCTGCTATCCATCCCGGTACATCACGTACATAAGGATCACGCATTCCGAATCTCTCAGGAATCATACTCAAAATAATAGCAAATCATAAAACAATGGAGGCGAACACAGTCACATCACATGGGTCACGCACATACCTACGCTCCCACGATCAGCAGACTTATTAACTTCCCAATAAGTCCTTCTCTGACCTATGTCCTCGAGTTACCAATCCAAATCCGGGCAACACAAGGATTAGAAGGCCCTAAGCGAATGTAAACCTCCCGTGATAGCAAGTATGGTAGGTATATCATACACATCAAATCATATACATATACTAAGTATGCACACCTCTTAGTAATCACCATAATTTATTTGTGGTACACTAATCATTCTCGTACCGACTTATAATGTTACACAATTCACATGTTCCCGGTTAATTCAATTATTTAAGCCGTCAATAATTCTCGTATCGTAATAGTCACTCACGTCCTATTCCTCAATTTCCATTCAATTCAAGTCGCACTTCTACGCTTTACTCCTCAATATATCCCAAATATCCCAACTATATCAATTTATCATCAAGGGAATGTTATCTCTACAATTAAAGAAGGTTACGGGACACGCGAAATCAAAATAGGCCAAAAAGCCTAAACTGTCAGCTCGTTAGAAGTCTCGTTCGAACGAGGCTGTTCGAACGAGAGTTCGTTCGAACGAAGTGGGCAGCGAACGAGAGTTCGTTCGAACGAAATGCATCGAACGAACTTCCCCCTCGTTAGAAGGCAAACTGTCACCTCGTTAGAAGCTCGTTCGAACGACCTGGGTAGGTCCTCTAACGAGAGGCCAGTTTCGAGTCCAGAATTTCATTTTTTCGTTTTTCCAACTTTCTTCACCTCTAATCCCATATACAATTCGTCCCAATAGCATTTTAAGGTTTCTAATACATGCTAAACATTCGTAGGTCATAATTAAATATTTAAATAGGGCCAAATCTTCCTAAACATCATCAAATCATCAAATCCCCTCAGTTTTCCCCAAATCCCATGAACATGAACCCTAGGAAATTAAATTCATCCATAGACATAACTAAATCCGTTTTTATGATATAAAAGATGTATTTTTATCTGAATAATCACCCTAACATTGTTCTACATGCAATCTCCTCATAAAATTTTAAATCTCTAAATCCAATTCAATGGGTTTTTATCATTCTCCAAGAACAATACAATTTCATAAATTTCCTACGCATGGAAGAAGCATTCTTTGCAAAATATGTAATTAAACCACTTACCTTATGTCTTTCTCTGATTTTGGTGTTGAATCTTGAAGGTTGAATTGTCCTCTCTCTCTCTCTCTCTGCAGAATTCTCTTCTCTTTCTCTCTCTACAAATTTCTTCTCTAAGGATGACAATGGAGGTGGAGGTTGGTTTTTGGCAAGTTTAAGGTTTCTAAACTTCTCCCGTAGCCCACTACCTAGATTGGGGTTGGAAATGGCTTAGTGGGTTAAGACTAAGTCAGATTTTTAACTCTAATTTTCGTGGGTTTTAATTCCCAAAATTCCAAAATTACCAAAATACCCTTCTAAGTTGCCGGTATGGCCTAAAAATGCCCCGGGACCCAAACTAAACTCCCGGCTAGTATTTTTTGACTATCTCAACCCTTTCGAACGCGTTGGCGCACTCAAAATGACCATACGGTTAATAGTAAATAAAATTCACTTTTTAATTTAAATAATTACTTTCCTGACGCGACTGTCACACGCGTCTCAACAAAATTTCCCAAATTGCCGTATTTCAATTTCTCGACAAATTCAATATATTCAATATTCATATAACGTCATATGTACACATTATATTCAAATACCAACTCACATCTCGCTAGTATTTTATCCGGATTAATTCCCAATAAATTCACATTTAATTTAATTAATCCCATAAATAAATATCACAAAAATACGGGGTATTACATACTTCCCCCCTAATAACAGAATTTCGTCCCGAAATTCGGAACTAGAAAGTACCTGGTAAGAACAACTCTGGATAACGTTCGCGCATCTCATCCTCACGCTCCCATGTGGACTCCTCGACATTATGATGTCGCCACTGAACACGCACTAACAGAACTATCTTTGACCGCAGTTTCCACTCACTTCGGTCCAAAATAGCAATCGGCCCCTCCTCGTAGGAGCTATCAGGCTGGATATTGATGTCCTCCAAATCAATGTGAGAATGAGACAAATCGTCTCTAAGATATTTCCTTAGCGAGGAAATATGAAACACATTATGAATCCGATGCAAATTCTCCGGTAACCCAAGTCTATATGCAACAGACCCAATCCGCTCGATGATAGGGAATGGCCCCACGTATCTTGGTGCCAACTTCCCCTTCTTCCCAAATCGCATAATCCCCTTCATAGGAGATACTCTGAGTAAAACCTGGTCCCCCACTTGGAACTCCCTGAAGAACCTCTTCGCATCAGCATAGCTCTTCTGCCGATGCTGAGCTACCCGAATGCGACTCCGAATCAATTCTATCCTCGCCGAAGTATCCTGAATCACTTCCGGCCCAAGTAGTTTGTTGTCCCCCACCTCCAACCAACATGCTTGGGAACGACAAGGTCTACCGTACAATGCCTCAAATGGATCCATGCCAATGGTGAACTGGTAGGAGTTGTTGTAAGCAAACTCCACCAGTGGAAGATACTGCTCCCATCCACCCCCGAAATCAATGATGAACATACGCAACATGTACTCCAACATCTGGTTTGTACGCAAAGTTTGCCCATCGGTCTGCGGGTGATATGCCGTACTCAACCACAATTCCGTGCCCATGGCCTCCTGAAAACTCTCCCAAAATCGTGAAACAAATATCTTGTCTCTGTCAGACACGATATTTAGGGGCACACCGTGAAGTCTCACTATTTCTACAATAAAGAGCTGGGCATACTGTCCCGTAGTGTAGTTTGTCCTTACTGGTAGAAAATGAGCAACTTTGGTCAACCTGTCCACAATTACCCAAATGGAGTCGTGACCCCTCTGTGACGTAGGTAACCCCGTGATAAAGTCCATGGAGATGCGCTCCCACATCCACATCGGGACCTCTAATGGCTGTAGCAACCCTGTCGATCTCTGTTGGTCTGCTTTTATCAGCTGATAAGTGGCGCATTTAGAAACAAACACGGCAATATCTCTCTTCATCCCGCTCCACCAATACTGTCGTCTCATGTTTTGGTACATTTTGTCCCCACCGGGATGTACCGCGAACTATGAGCCGTGCGACTCTGCCATCACCTCGCGTTGCAATTCCTCCCCTTCTGGAACTACCAGTCGCCCATTGAAGCGTAAGCCCCCGTCTGAACTAACGGTATAGGACTCGGCTCCCTCTGCTAGTAATCGAACTATCTGCTCTTGACAGAACGAGTCATTTGCCTGGGCCTTTACCACCTTCGTGACAATTTGCGGCGTAACAGTCATCACAGACATGAATGATTGGGCCACTGCATCCTGGTGTCCCAACTCCTTCCACTTGGCCTTCCACACCCCTGCCACCTCATCTACTAGCCTACGGCTCAACACGTCTGCTACCACGTTAGCCTTCCCCGGGTGATATTGGATATCAAACTAATAATCCTTCACAAACTCAAGCCACCTTCGCTGCCGCATATTCAACTCTTTCTGCGTGAATAGGTACTGTAGGGACTTGTGGTCCATGAACAATCAAAACTTCTCCCCCAAAAGGTAATGTCTCCAAATTCGAAGGGCAAATACCACTGCCGCTAACTCCAAGTCATGAGTGGGGTAATTCTTCTCGTGAGGCTTTAGCTTACGGGAAGCATAAGCTATGGCCTGACTCTCCTGCTGCAATACACCTCCAAGTCCTTGCAAGGACGCATCGGTGTAGACTAGATACTCAACTCCCGGTCTCGGCAATGCTAACACAGGTGCTGAGGTCAACTTATCCTTCAACTCATCAAATGCCAACTGACAGGCATCACTCCAGATGAATGGCACACCCTTACGAGTCAGACGTGTCAAAGGACCCACTATCTTCGAAAATCCCCGAATGAACCTCATGTAATATCCTGCTAGGCCCAAGAAACTACGGATCTCAGTCGGTGTCGTGGGCTGTCCCCACTCCCTCACCACAGATACCTTCCCCGGATCAACAGATATCCCCCAATCGGAAATAATATGCCCCAAAAACTGAACCTCCTTCAGCCAAAACCCGCACTTCTCATATTTTGCATACAGCTCGTTCTGACGTAGCGTCTGCAAAACCTGCCTCAAATGCTCTGCGTGCTCCTCCTCTATCTGGGAGTAAACCAGAATATCATCAATGAAGACAATGACGAACTGATCAAGGAACTCTCTGAACACCCTATTCATCAAGTCCATAAACACGGCTGGAGCATTGGTCAAGCCAAAAGGCATAACCCGAAACTCGTAGGAATCATATCTCATTAAGAACACAGTCTTCGAGACGTTCTCCTCCCTGATATGCAACTGATGGTATCCCAATCGCAAATCAATCTTTGAGAAGAAAGAAGCTCCCCTCAACTGGTCGAATAAGTCATCGATTCGGGGTAACGGATACTTATTCCGTATCGTGACTTTATTCAACTCTCGGTAATCCACACACAACCTCAACGATCCATCCCTCTTCTTAACGAACAACACAGGGGCACCCCACGGCGAAGTACTCCTCCGTATAAACCCCTGACCCAACAACTGCTCAATCTGATCCCGTAACTCTCTCATCTTTGCTGGAGCCATACGATATGGTACGCGGGCAATAGGCCGAGTGCCCGGCATCAAGTCGATCATAAAGTCTATCTCTCTACTCGGAGGTAATCCAGGCATATCCTAAAATACGTCGGCAAACTCTCGAACAACAGGAATCGAATCAAGTGGTATCACCACTTCCTTAGAGGTCTCCTCCTCTATATAGTACAAATGGGTGGATGATCCTCCCTCAGGACAAGGCATCGCCACTAAAAACATCTCCTGCCCGGGAATGGCAAAGATAATACTCCTACTGAAACAGTCAATCATGGCTCGGTACGCAACTAGCCAATCCATGCCGATAATGGCATCATACTCGCTCATATCTAATACTAACATATCCGCGGGTAAAGTAAACCTCCCGATCTCTATACCCACGCTTCTACATACACGTGAAATCACGGAACCCCTACTCAACGGCGAATTAACATAAGTAACCGTACTCTCGGTGGTGTCTAATAACCCAATGGTGCGTGCAAATCTCATAGCAATAAAACAGTGTGTAGCCCCCGTGTCAAATAAAATACGCCCCATAGTCCCTTGAAAAGAGAACATACCCTCAATGGCTGGTGGATCCTGTGGGGCTGCGGCCTGCTGAAGCTGATATACTCTACCATACTGCAACTGCCCCTGCTGAACTGGGATCGCTGGAATGGGTGGTAATGATGCCATCTGTGGTGGCGCCGGGAGGGCGGCGGGAAACATATGTCTCTGCGGCTCCTGTCGAGCACCCTGCTGCTGCTGCGGGGCCCTACCCCTATCAGGACAGTCCTGGAGTTTATGGAAAGTCTTGCCACAAATGTAACACTTCCCCGGGAAGTTCCCCCCTCTCTGTCCCTGCTGCCCCCGGCCCTGGTGGCCGTTACTGTTCCTCCCCTGGCCCTGCTGGCCCTGCTGAAACTGTTGATGGCCATTCGGACCCTGCTGGCCCTGATGGCCGTTCGGAGCCTGCTGGCCCTGCCTAAAACCTCCCTGTCCGTACCTGAAATTCTCCTATCTGAACCTCTTATGATCCCCCTGCTGGGAACCCTGATCACCCTGCCTCTGTCCCTGAACAGAATGTGCCCCACTAGCACCATTTCCCCCAGTCCTGCCCTGATGGCTGGACTCTCCTGACCTCTTGCCTTCATCCATGTGAAAGCGATGATCCTGGCAGTGTAACAGTGCAGCGTTAACCACATCAGAGTAAGTGGCCAACGATAGGTTCCCCAACAAATGCTGACGGATTCTCCAAGTCAACCCGTCCGTAAACTTCTAGATCTTCTTCTCCTCTGTCGGTATTTCATCCGGAACAATATTCAACAGATTAGTAAATTCGGCCTCATACTCGGCCACAGTCTTACCCTCCTGTCTAAGGCTCATCAACTTCCTCCTCATTTCCGTGTGAACAGCTGACGGATAATATTTGCGGTCGAACCGCACCCAAAACTCCTGTATAGTGAGAGTATCTCTCTCCTCCACGCTTGTAATAGACTCCCACCACTACAATGCAGATCCCACTAGCTTAAAGGTAGCTAGTATCTGCTTCTGGACATCGGTGCACTCATATATCCTCAAGTGCCGCTGAATGTCTTTCCTCCACTGACTCGAAACCACAACATCAGAGCTACCTGCGAACTCCGGTGGGTGTGCTTTCTGAAAAGCATCACGTACGCGTTCCCAAGTAGACGGGAATGCATGTGCCTGAACTGGCGAGGCTACTGGCGCCTGAGGTTGTGCCTGCTGCACTACGGCTAGTGCGGCATTTACCGGCTGGGCCACAATGGCTACAACCTCGGCGGCATTCATCGTGCCCTGAACTGGTGCGGGCTGTGGTTCTGGCGTTGCATCCTTGGGAACCCGTTGTGCACGTCGTGGAGGCATCTAAAACAAGAATAAAGTCTATAAGTTCGCAGTTATAAACTCAAAATAGCTGAAGAACGTAGCATATACAAAAGAATACAACAGTCCTAAAATATGGGGCTCTAAATCAAAGAAAGCTCAGCGGAAACATAATAAGCCGTACAGATCCTAAAGGACACTAGAACCTGATGCTCTGATACCACCTGTGACACCCCGAATAATTAAATATCGGGTAGCTACTCCTTTATTAAATCAATACAAAATGCCAAGTTGGTTCAGTTAATAGCATCACTGTCGAAAACATTTTAATGATTACTAACCACCTAGTATTTAAAAAGTAAGTTGTCAAATTTTATATTAAATCTGATTAACATATAGTAAAATGATAATGAAAGGATAACAACCATCCACCATAACGAACCAATAGAATAACCAACAAAATAATAAAATCCGGAGGAAAACTCCTCACAACAATCTCACAACTGAAATAAGTAAAACAATGTATCCTGAATTAATTACATGCCAAAAGTCTGAAAATCTGAAATAGGAAATGTTTCTAATAGAAATGGGCGACATGCCCTACAACTGATGAAAGCTGAATATAGAGTCAAGATAGATGAAGCGTCTACTAGCAAAGTCCTGTAACTTCCACAAACAGCTACAGCTCGTCACCTGAATGAGGATCCTAAGCATGGTGTCCTTGTGGCTAGGCACCTAAAATGGTTTTTACAAAAATAGATTTGAAAGCAAACGGGTCAGAGCCCGAAAGTGGGGATTATTTTAAAAACAGTAAGTGTTTCAATAACATTAAAACAATGAATGCAAAATACATGTTAGGACGTGCACTCACATGAAGTACTCACCTCTCGACTAATTGTGCACTCCTAACGTACCGTACCCATCTAATTGACATACATATCTAACCAAACCGTAATAAGTTCTACCCCCTACTACTCAATTCCCATTATACATTCTAGCGTTATCAATTAAATAGAGGGCTTTACTTAAACTCGGATTTTCAATTATTAGCAATACAATTCACTACCGGTTATCCAGTTATATTTTCTCAAAACATTACCATAATTATACTCACAATACCAACATGAAAGTTCTCATTATTTAAGTTTATATTATTCACGTCATAAATATACCATACAAGCACCCCAAGACTAAGCTCTGGTGCACACATACTCTGCTATCCATCCCGGTACATCACGTACATAAGGATCACGCATTCCGAATCTCTCAGGAATCGTACTCAAAATAATAGCAAATCACAAAACAATGGAGGCGAACACAGTCACATCACATGGGTCACGCACATACCTACGCTCCCACGATCAGGAGACTTATTAACTTCCCAATAAGTCCTTCTCTGACCTATGTCCTCGAGGTACCAATCTAAATTCGGGCAACACAAGGATTAGATGGCCCTAAGCGAACGTAAACCTCCCGTGATAGCAAGTATGGTATGTATGTCATACACATCAAATCATATACATATACTAAGTATGCACACCTCTTAGTAATCACCATAATTTATTTGTGGTACACTTATCATTCTCGTACCGACTTATAATGTTACACAATTCACATGTTCCCGGTTAATTCAATTATTTAAGCCGTCAATAATTCTCGCATCGTAATAGTCACTCACGTCCTATTCCTCAATTTCCATTCAATTCAAGTCGCACTTCTATGCTTTACTCCTCAATATATCCAAAATATCCCCACTATATCAATTTATCATCTAGGGAATGTTATCGCAATAATTAAACAAGGTTACGGGACACGCGAAATCAAAATAGGCCAAAAAGCCTAAACTGTCAGCTCGTTAGAAGTCTCGTTCGAACGAGGCTGTTCGAACGAAAGTTCGTTCGAACGAAGTGGGCATCGAACGAGGGTTCGTTCGAATGAAAGGCATCGAATGAACTTTCCCGTCATTAGAAGGCAAACTGTCACCTCGTTAGAAGCTCGTTCGAACGACCTGGGCCGGTCTTCTAACGAGAGGCCAGTTTCGAGCCCAGAATTTCCTTTTTTCGTTTTTCCAACTTTCTTCACCTCTAATCCCATATACAAATCGTCTCAACAGCATTTTAAGGTTTCTAATACACACTAAACATTTGTAGGTCATAATTAAACATTTAAATATGGCCAAATCTTCCTAAACATCATCAAATCATCAAATCCCCTCAGTTTTCCCTAAATCCCATGAACATGAACCCTAGGAAATTAAATTCATCTATAGACATAACTAAATCCATTTTTATGATATAAAAGATGTATTTTTATCTGAATAATCACCCTAACATTGTTCGACATGCAATCTCCTCATAAAATTTTAAATCTCTAAATCCAATTCAATGGGTTTTTATCATTCTCCAAGAACAATAAAATTTCATAAATTTCCTACGCATGGAAGAAGCATTCTTTGCAAAATATGTAATTAAACCACTTGCCTTATGTCTTTCTCTAATTTTGGTGTTGAATCTTGAAGGTTGAATTGTCCTCTCTCTCACTCTGCAGAATTCTCTTCTCTTTCTCTCTCTACAAATTTCTTCTCTAAGGATGACAATGGAGGTGGAGGTTGGTTTTTGGCAAGTTTAAGGTTTCTAAACTTCTCCCGTAGCCCACTACCTAGATTGGGGATGGAAATGTCTTAGTGGGTTAAGACTAAGTCAGATTTTTAACTCTAATTTTCATGGGTTTTAATTCCCAAAATTCCAAAATTACCAAAATACCCTTCTAAGTTGCCAGTATGGCCTAAAAATGCCCCGGGACCCAAACTAAACTCCCGGCTAGTGTTTTCTGACTATCTCGACCCTTCCGAACGCGTTGGGGCACTCAAAATGACGATACGGTTAATAGTAAATAAAATTCACTTTTTAATTTAAATAATTACTTTCCTGACGCGACTGTCACACGCGTCTCAACAAAATTTCCCAAATTGCCGTATTTCAATTTCATGACAAATTCAATATATTCAATATTCATATAACGTCATATGTACACATTATATTCAAATACCAACTCACATCTCGCTAGTATTTTATCCGGATTAATTCCCAATAAATTCACATTTAATTTAATTAATCCCATAAATAAATATCACAAAAATACGGGGTATTACGTTTAATTAAAAAGTTGGCATTGATTATTAGGAAAACTTCTCTCTAGTATCCATACTAAAGTCCATCCGGATTCTCTTATCCATTGGAACTCATCTCGATATTGAGATTTGGCAAAAATGTATGTTAAGACTGTGTTCTTGAATGATAGTCTTGTCGAGTGCATCTATATAATTAAACCCTAGGGATCTATAGAAAATGGTCAAGAAAGCAAGGTGTTCAATATTACGAGATCCATTAATGGATTTAAGTAAGAGTTAAGGTATTGGAACATTCGTTTTGATTAGCCAATCAAATCATTTGATTTTGATCAATGTTAGGATGAAACATATGTGTATAAGAAGCATGATAAAAACTTGGATGTATTTCTAGTACTTTACATGGATGATATTCTCCTAATCGACGATGATTTGGGTGTATTATCTAGTATTATAGTGTGATTATCTAATCAGTTTGATATGAACAAATTATGAGAATCCAATCACATCCTTCGGATCAAGCATATGTGTGATCGGAAAATCTAATGTTGGGAGTATCCCAAGCCACCTATGTCGATAATGTGATCCCAAGGTTTGTCATGAAAGATTAAAAGAAAAAGTTTATCCCTTTCATGTATGGAATTTCTTTATCTAGGGATTAGTGTCCTAAGACACCTGATAAGATAGATAGGTTGGGAAATATACTTAATGATTCGTTAATGGTCAGCTTCATGTATGATATGTTGTGTACAAGACTAGATATATATTTTGTTATAGGCGTGGTTAGTAGATTCCATTATAACCCAGGTGAGGAGCACTAGATCACTGTTAAGCACATTTTCAAGTACCTTAAAAGGACTAGAGATTATGTGATGGTTTAATCAACAGATAGCCTAGTACCCATCGAGTACACAAACTCAAATTTTTAGTCGGATAGGGTCCAGGAGATTGACCTCAGGATATGTGTTTAACCAACAAGGTGGAGACATATTTTGAGGAGTATCAATCAATCACATATTACTGATCTGATTTCGTTAGTGAATTCGTCCATTACACTGTGTTGTGATAGTAGCAGGTTAGTTGCAAATTCAAAAGAACTAATCACTCAAAAAAGGGTGAAGTGCAATGAGAGAAAATATCACCTAATTCTGGAGATCATATAGAGGAGAAAAGTTATAATGACCAAGATTGCATCTCAATACAACCTAACAGATCCTTCTACAAAGAGCTTACGAGATAAGACTTTTTATAGTCATGTAGAGGTAAAGGGATCCAAATGCATAGGCACATAGATTGAAGACTAAATGAGAAATTTTTGGAGTTTTATTCTTAAAACCAGATAATGAAATTTTATTTATTAATAAAAGACTTTTCTTGTTCATTTTGAAATGAGAATCATGTTTGTGAGAATATATATATATATATATATATATATATATATATCAGCCAATTTTACTTAGTAGGAATTTCGGTGAGTCGGGTTTGTCTTGACATAGGAGATCAAAATTCTGATTATACTAAAATTCACAACGTAGATAGGGAGTTAACATCCTATTGAAATGATTAAGGTACAATTCTAGTGGTTTATCTCAAAATATGGAAGCTTATCTGATGGTTTAAAAACTTATTTAATAGTTAAAAGGAGGATTGTGAATAGTGCATTAAATAGGACCACCCATGAGATTTTAAGCCTAAGGGTTGTCTTGATTAAACTCAAATAATATCACACCATTTTTCAAAGGGTACATAGATTCCTAATCGCAAGAATTATGAGGATTGGTATTCTTGCACAATTGGAACTCTGATTGTTATTGGTGTGATTCAATTTTATATCGGGTCAATAGATCCTTTTATTTTGGGTAACAACTATTTAGGTAGGTCTGAGACCATAATTTGGAGGAATCCGTGTCTAGGAGATATCTTAGAATCTGTACCCCCTCGATACACTTATAATATCTATATTAATCTATTAAAATATGATGACAGGATTATTTTATAATCTGGTGGAGAATCAAATAAGTTAAGCCTGTGAATCGAGGAATTGATTAGAAGTTGATTAAAATGGATTTACAATGATATGATTTGACTAATAGATTATCGAAAGTATAACTTTGATAATCACATTATGCACCATAATCAACTCTGCAAATAATACCTCATTATATCCGAATGATTTTTTTAGATGATTACATTGGACTGCAGTCATAATTATTTAATGGAATTAATTATGATTAAATAAAGTAAATAAATTGCAGGGTTGTAATTTGGGGTTTTTTATTATGTAATTGGAATACAATTCAATTATTAGCCTTGGGTCCCTAATATAGTCCATATGACCAAGTAATTAGGAGCATAATCTCATGAACCCTGTCTATCCCAAGACCACAAATTATACTAATATCTATTGATGTAATTTAGGGTTTTAAGTTGCATAATTCAACATTAGGGTTTGAGAGTGGGGAGAGAAAATACAACTCACATTTTTGTGAAGATTCTAAGAGATAGAGGACCATATCTCACACAAAAGTAAGGGTTTTTATATCAAGAGATTTCCGCACACCTACCTATCTTTGGGTGGATCATATATCAGAAGATCCAAGAATTTTGGTGGAAACAAGAAAGCTTTTGGATAACCAAAAAAAGTTATCCCCTAATCATCAATAAATAAATTTATCCATATCTGATTGCAACCGAATTCACAAAGGTATTGTATTTGTGACCCCAATGTTTGGGTTTCAAACCTAGTTTTTGCATTTTATTCATCCTATTGCATATTCATTCAAAGATTCATGGGTTAATTTTTTTTATTCACAATTATCTATCCCCATCAAATGCCATTTTAGGATAAAGTTAAAAGATTTAGATTACTTTTAAGACCCATGTTTTAACACTATTCAAATTCGATTTTCTTGAAAAATGTGTTAAACTAGTGTGTGTGTGTGTGTGTGTGTAAGAGAGAGAGAGAGGGAGAGGTGGTTTTTGAGAATTTTCATATATCTTTCTTATATAAACGTACTTTGAAAAGGGCATATTGCGTATTTAAAAGACTTTTTTACATTTTTAAACTTATAAAAAACTTATCTTGGTTCGCTGCAGTAACGTTTTACTTCTCTAGTCACATTGTGTGTAAATCTCAATCGGTGAAAAATCTGGTCAAGTTGGAAACCTTTTTCGTTGGAGCTTCACAGAAGCAAATGAATTCTTCAGTGCAGTGAATTAACCTTCACTGATAGCCTAACTGATTAGCGTTCAATTTGGATAATTTAATAAAAGAAGTATGATGGCCTTTTTCACCACCTTTTTATCCTCGAACCTAAGTGCAAAGCACCTTTTTAGATATATCTTTTGTGTATATAGGATCTTAACTTTATTTTTATGGACAAGAAGCCTACTTTACTTGTCTCCACAAGTTCATATAGGGATTTTTGGCTACTTAAGGTGGTAGTTTTCTGCAAACAATTAAAGATTATTTTTATGGAAGCTTGCACGTTTTAAAGAGATAAACATATGTTGAAAATCACTATTCACTATAGTTTTATTCAAGCTTCTTTGAGTGTTCTTTAGATATTCATTTATGTTATTAATGTTTAAAGTAATTTGATGTTTCATTATTTCTTCTCAAGAACTGAATAAATGTTTAACAAATTAGTTCTTAAGAGACTTTAAATATTGTTTATATCTCAAAAATACTTGTGATATTGTTTTGATTAGGAAAACTCTTCTAAAAATTTCATCAATATTTAGGAATCTCCCATCTTGGGAAGTAGAAATACATTTGGTAGCTTCTCATAGTTCCATTCCACTGGAACACAAAAGTTTGCATCAACTTTAAAGAAGAATTTATTGGCGTAAAATCCGAATACATTGGTCGTTAAACAAAACCAGTGGCAGTTGTGTAGTGTTATCCAACTGTTAACGCTCTCTTCAGAGGATATGGTGTGAATGAGCTCCCAATATTTAATAGCATTGTCTAATTGTAAGTCTCTATCTTGTAGGCGTAATACTCTGTCATGGTACATTTGCCATTCATTTCACCCCGAGGTTTTTCCCGTTTTGAGTTTTTTCCTCGTATAAATTTTTGTCTCAAGTGAATGATTTAGTATTTTGCAATTTTATTTCTTTATATTATTAATGAACATATGTTACTAAAGAATCATTTTGTAATCACATTTTTGTGACTTAAATTCTAGGATAAGATTTTACCCAAATTTGGAATAAAGAAAAAAATAAACTCAACTTTGGTAATAATCATAATTTGGTTAGTTTTAGTATAACTCCATTTCTCTTACACCCATTCTTAATATTACGTGCTCTTATTGTTTTAAGAAATGTCGTCACAAAGATTTTTGTTTTATGTTGAGAATGGTTCAATTCCAAAACGGTTCATATGCCTTCCTAGATGCCTTCCTAGAATTTGTAAATGTGAGCATTGTCATAGGAAAAGACATTTGAGAAAATTCTTTTATTTTCTCAAAGAGACCTTATATTCTAGTAATGCTAGGAAGAATCAGATCTTTATTAAGATTAATGTGATGGGAAAATCTAATGGACATTTTCATTGTGTTCAAACCAAAAGGGGAAAAAAGATGGTCATCACGCTAAAGATCCAACCTACTCCTGTTTTTCCTCATTTTAATAAAGTGTGGATTAGGAAAGATAGTTTCCATAAGATAGATTAGAAATTAGATACCTACATTAGTTCCCTCTATTTCTACTAGTTATAAAAGTTAGTTGTTGTTGCTAGAAATCTTTAGAACATTTATATTCTTGTGCTGCATTTGATGCATATTTTGCTTCCTGATACATTTTTTTAGTGGTGTGCCTATATGTGACACCCCGTAAAATTCATGAATAGATTCATGAGGTCTAATACAAAAATTACGGGAATAAAAAAACATTTGGTAACATTTTTCACATAAGAAAATAAATAAAATTGAACAAGTAATCTAACGTGAGATAATAAAATAAAGAATAAGTAAAATTTATCTCTGATACCTAAAAACTTCAAATACAAATACATCCTACTCTGGAATAGAAATCTCATCTACACAATATAAAAGTGCCAATTGTACAACATCTGACTCGGGATAAACTAAAATAAATACATGGCTTGCTGAACATAAATTATCAAGAAGTAGATGTGTTATAATAACCAATTTTTACACCCTATGAATGATGAATAGATTTGTAAGGACATATGTTTATAAATGTCCATCATAATTAATTACGTCGTATACCGTTACAATCGTCGAAGAATTAAAGAAGTTTTCATCTACAAAAGACGAATTCGAATTTCAAGTTGTCTTCAACATCCAAGCCCAACAATATGAACTTTGGTAAGATATAATGTTTTAAAGTTTCATATACATTTCATATTAAGAGTGTTGGGATATTTTTAAAAGGAGTTTTAAAAAGATTTTATATAAAAATGTTTTTATAAATATTTTTTATAAAAAGGTTTCTTTACTGTTTTAGAAAACATTGATGTTTGAAAAGATTTGAAAAAATTTCTAAGGCAACAAGCATACCTAGGTTTTGACGCCAAGGTCGTTCAAGCGAGATCACCATCTCGTTCGAATGGCATTGAGATGTCATGCGTGGTCGTTCAAGTGACACGTGGATCTCGTTCGAGCGAGGTTACTTTTCGGCTGACCTCATGCTTATCCTTTAACCGACTCAAAATTTGTATAAAAAGGGGATCTGCTAGCCATGGAAACGTGGAGAACAGTTTTCAACCATAAAGAGTTTTCTCCTTTGAAAACTTTTGTTTTGTTTATCTGCCCAAAATCAATTAGAAAAATATCTTTTGGCAGAATGTTTTTCTCTAACAATTTAAGGGTTAAAATAGTTATTTTGTTTACAATTCACAAAAATCCCAATTATTTTTTGTGAGTTGTTTTGTGGAACCCAAGAACATATTTTTCTTCGGTTTATTCTTTGTGGGGAGAACTCTACAACCGACAGCTGCGTGCTATTGTGGAGGGAGTCCTTATAAAGTTCACAACTTGTGGAGAAGCCGTTTTCTTCTTCATTGCTGACCACCTGGAGTTCTTGCGGGAGATTCCAGCCGACGTTATTTATATCCGTTGCTTTGGAGGTTTGAGGAAGACACCGTGCGTTACACTTGTGGGCGAAAGAAAGATTATATGTAAGTCAATGGTCTTGTAAACTTGTCAGAGTTTCAGAAATAAAAGGTTCTACCCGAAAGGAATTTTTTCCTTAACTTTGTGTCACATGCTTTATCTATTTATAGTTTGATACGCGCACACACATAGATGCATGTTTAGGGGCTGAATTATTTTGGTTCAAATTGTCTCTAATTATATAAGTGTGCCAACATAGAAATTTGTGAATTAATTTAATCAATTATCACACAGTCACGTTTTTTCAAATTGGTATCAGAGCGTGTTACGCTAACTTATCGCGTGATCCTGATTTTTCAAGGATTTATTTTTTTTGATACAATTTGACTTCTCACGTCGTCAAATTGGTATCAGAGCGGGTTGCGCTAATTTATCGCGTATTTTTATTTTTCGCAAAATTTGTGTGATATTGATTTTTTAATAAAAATCAGTTTTGTGAAAAATCGTAATTTTTCCAATGGAGCACTTATCTAATCGGATGCCCCCCTTTGATGACACGAGTAAGAGTTTTAATGATTTAAATAGTTTGAATATGACATTTGCAAAAAGAATTAATTTTTTGGAAAAAGAAAATTCTCGTTTTAAATCCGCGTTTGATCTTTTGCAAACGATTCAAAATCAAAGAGATTTTTATTGTGAAAATTTTGTTTCCTTGGACCGTGACTTTGTTGCTTTAAAATTGTCTAAGAAGGAAAGTGATGATAGGGTCCTATTTTAAGAAAAGAAATTGGAAGACCATAAAAATTCGATGGTTTGTGTTTGTGCCAAAGATGACAAAAATATTTTAATCAATGAGTTTGTGGCACGTGAAGAGACTCTTAGGGAAAAGTTTACCTTAATTGAGGGAGAGAGAGATACCCTTTTAGAAATTGTTGAAAATTTGAAAAAGGCGTCCCTTAATTTGGAAGAGTCTAATTCTTTGCTTGAATCAAATATTTTGAAGTTGAAAAATGATTTAAACGATTCAAGTAGGTTTGATAGTGATGGTAATGGCCTATTGTGTTCTTATGCTTCTAATGCTAAAGACAAAACCATTATTTGTTTTAGAGGGTCAACTAATTCTAAGGATGTTAGAAAAGGTCAACCCATAGGTGTCGTTCCACCCATTTGCACATGTCCATATTGTGGTAGGAAAGGTCACCTTAGGCGTTTTTATTTTGATCTTGGAAAATGTCCTAGGAAGTTTATGTCTTGTGTTCCCGTGGTTCCCAAAACCCCCCCACGTCGTTTCACATCTGTTTGGGTTAGAAAATCACTTTTAGAGGCACTAGATTTTAGACAAGTTGATTTTCGTTTGCTTGCACATGGTTCTTTTCTTGCCATATCATATAGATGACTGTGTTTGCATGTTTGTCATACGTAAGTTATGCTTTTTGATATATTTTTTCTAGCATTGTGGCATGTACTTTTTGTATAGATTGTTGTTTTTGGAAAATTTCTGAAAAATACAAAAAGATTTTAATTTGATAAAATTTTTGAAAAAACCAAAAAAGATTTTTGTATTTTATTTCCACCGTTTATGGATGAACACTTAGGATGACCGAGTCACAATTTCATTCCATTTTTTTTATGTGACTATTTGATAGTCTTTTGAGACAATAGGTCAATTCGTCCACGTGATTTATAATGTTTAGAGTCATTAAGATGTAATTAAGTGTTACTTTCTACATGTTTGACTCATGATTTCCTTTATTGCACACATGCACGAATTTGTTTGATTATTGTTCTTGTCTTGTCATATGTTTGTTGGGTGTTTTCACTTCAATCATGTCTATTAAAACGAACCAAGCGCGATAAAACTTGATAAGAAAGTTGCACATATAAGAACCGTTTTGTGAGTTTGTGTGCTTTGTTTGAAAATGGTGAAGGGCTACGAAAGATTTTTTTTTTATCGTTTGCGATTAAGCCGCCGTTTAAATTGGACCTAAGAAATTGAGGAATTTTATTATCCGGGGTCCAAAGATGTTTAAAAAGAGCCCGAAAAAATTTAAAGGCAATAAAAAGAAATTTATGCCAATTATGGGCCATTTAGGTTTTTTTACCAATTCTTCAAAGTTTGAGAATTTAGTTTATTCACCTCTAAAAGAAAATTGATATGAGGGTGTTTGGTTGGAGATTTTATAACGGGGTTTCACGTCCTTGAAAATCTTGAAAAAGCGCTAAATAGTTTTGGACGTTATTGATGTGGAAATCATTTGACTTTGATTTGTTTATTTTTTTATGCTCATTCGTTAGGAGTATACATATGCATCGCGCACATATGATTAATTGGGTTTATTTACCTATCAAATGTTTTTACACCCATTCATTACGTTTCCATGACTTGGTTGTTTTAGTTTAAATTCATGGTGTGATTTTTTGTATCCTATTTTTGTATAAAAAATTGAAAAATCCAAAAATAGTTTGTGGATGTTTTTGGGACATACCTTTTCATGCGCGTTGTTCAATCCATGTTTGCATTTCACTTTATCGTGACACTCTATGTTTTGATTGTTTCTTCTTATCTGTCTATTTGGGGAAATCATAAAAAGGGGGAGAAAGAATTATCATGTTATGGGGGAGTTTTTGCATTATGGGGGAGATTTGATTTATTAATAATTATTCTTATATCATTTCAAACTTGATGCGTCACGAAGGTATTTTTCTTTATCTCATGTGTGTAGGTACAAAATTAAAGATTGATATGTTGCACACCCTGATGAGAAAAGCTTTGAGTTTTTTGATGTTGAAGAAAAACTTTGAGAACTTGTAAATTTTATCCTTTCAGTTTTGGGATTCATGGGAGGGTAGATTTGTATAGGGATTTTGGTATTTGATAATTCAGATGTTTTTATGTATGTATCGGCATAGACATAGGGGGAGATTTGTAAGGAAATATTTTTATAAATGTCCGTCACAATTAATTATGTCATATACCATTACAATTGTCGAAGAATTGAAGAAGTTTTCATCTACAAAAGAAGAATCCGAATTACAAGTTGTCTTCAACATCCAAGCCTAACAATATGAACTTTGGTAAGATAATGTTTTAAAGTTTCATATACATTTCATATTAAGAGTGTTGGAATATTTTTAAAAGGAGTTTTAAAAACATTTTATATAAAAATGTTTTTATAAATGTTTTTTATAAAAAGGTTTCTTTACTGTTTCAGAAAACATTGATTTTTGAAAAGATTTGTAAAAATTTCTAAGGCAGTAAGCGTACCTGGGTTTCGACACCAAGGTCATTTAAGAGAGAGCATCATCTCGTTCAAACGACATTGAGATGTCGCACGTAGTCGTTCCAGTGACACGTGGATATCGTTCGAGCGATATGGGCTTCTTGTTCGAGCGAGGTTACTTTTTGACTGACCTCATGCTTATCCTTTGACCGACTCAAAATTTGTATAAAAAGGGGTTCTTCCAGCCTTGGAAAATATGGAGAACAGTTTTCAACCTTAAAGAGTTTTATCCTTTGAAAACTTTTGTTTTGTTTATCTGCCCAAAATCAATTAGAAAAATATCTTTTGGTAGAAAGTTTTTCTCCAACAATTTAAGGGTTCAAATAGTTGTTTTGTTTACAATTCACAAAAATCCCAATTATTTTTGTGTGAATTATTTTGTGGAACCCAAGAACATATTTTTCCTTGGTTTATTCTTTGTGGGGAGAACTCTACAGCCGACAGCTGCGTGCTATTGTGGAGGGAGTCCTTATAAAGTTCACAACTTATGGAGAAGTCGTTTTCTTCTTCATTGCTGACCACCTGGAGTTCTTACGGGAGATTCCAGCCGACGTTATTTCTATCCTTTGCTTTGGAGGTTTGACGAAGATACCGTGCGTTACACTTGTGGGTGAAAGCAAGATTGTAATTAAGTCAATGGTCTTGTAAACTTGTCAGAGTTCTCGAAATAAAAGGTTTTACCTGAAAGGGGTTTTTTCCTTAACTTTGTGTCACATGCTTTATCTATTAATGGTTTGACACGCGCACACACATAGATGCATGTTTAAGGTCTGAATTATTTTGGTTCAAATTGACTCTAATTATATAAGTGTGCCAACATAGAAATTTGCGAATTAATTTAATCAATTATCACACAATCACGTTTTTTCAAGAGCGTCACTAGAGATATGCCTCCAACGATCAACCCAAGTCTACGGAAGCAATGAAAGCCTAAGACCTATGAAAAATTGATACAACAATAACGTAACAACAAGTTTACATAAAATAAGAATTTAACTAAAGTTGGGCCACAATAATAACAGTACATCTTCCTCCTATAGTAATTGAATTTTAAGTCATTTAGGTTACCAACCTAAATAACCTATAATAAACATATGTATCTACTCCCAAACCCATATGTGACCTTTGTGTATAAACTTTATCTATTAATCCAATAATATTTACTTTCTCATTCCTAATGTAATCTCTGGTATTAAAAATCATTTATTTTACAGTAATCTTTAATCGTAAATACATCTCGCTAACTAATAAAGTTATCGCTAACAATCTCTAGTTATGATACCAACCACGTGTCTCAAGTACATCAGTCCATAACAATGTTATTCCACTTAGGTAAAAAATATGTCTCTAGCATATGTGATACATAAATCCCGAGTCATGTCTTTATAACTATAAATCTCTAGTAGTAATCAATCACCACTAATATTAGATATAAACTAATACGACCAACTCAAGTGCCGCAACACAGAAGCATATAAATTCGAGGAGGAAATTTTTTGCGTCTATCCTCAATATAAGTACGATCTCTGCCACTTATAATTAATGGTCTACGCTCGAGCCCTCATACAATGAATGTCTATCCCTATCGTCTTCTGGGATCTCTTTCTCGTACTAGCCATAGTTATAAGATGTCCCACACCTATAACCTCAAATAATAACTATAGGATAATCGTTCAAACCAATCATATTTCCTCGTGTCACATGTTATATTAGAGGATCCACTTTTTAATCCCATCAGGTTACAATGAGTACTTTCATCACGTAGTGTTCGGGATAAAATGACCAAGGTAGAGCACGTTTCTATCACCGGGGTGCTAGTGCAGTCGACATCGTACATTCCCCATAAAGGATATACCCTTTAGTACGTATCGCACTAGCACTCACACATACTATGTATCACATAAAGTAAGTATGCCCAAACAACGAAACATAAAACCCTAGAAAATTAGGATACACATAAAGTCTTTTAGTAACACGTTAATATGCATGTTAACTAATAATTTTTTGTGTGTTTGTGCATATATATATATATATATATATATATATATATATATATATATATATACATATATATATAATATCATCCCAATTTCCCAATGTTATCACATTCTAAGTATAGTCTCACCTAGGGGCCATTAGAATAATTCTAAAACAACCTCTAGCCTACTTGATGGGTTTAAACCACATCTTTATGCCCTTAAACTTGGTTTTTACATTCAAACCTAATTATTATAAAATCATATCAATTTATTTTAACCCCAAACCAACTTTAGAATAAAAACCCTAAGTGATCGAACACAAAACAAAGCCTAAACCCAAAATTACCAACCCAGAATTTTAGCCTCGCACACTATTGGTAAAATTTTCATAACAAATTCATAAAAAATCAAAAAAATAAGAAGCCATTGCCCAGGAGTTTATAATTACATCATATACAATTCAATGGGTCGTATGTAGTTCGAACGAAAATATAATTCATTCGAACAAGAGTACCAATCTCGTTCAAACGAGTTCAATGCAGAGTTCATCTTCTCCAACTGATAAAAAAACCATTAGCAACCCAAAACCTAATTTTAATACCTCTGAACAACCCAGATCCCATACTCTTTTAAGTCTAAGATGTTTAACAACAATACTAACCTAATTAACCAACTCTAGGTGAATCCAACCACAAAAATGGGTCAATTTCATATTTATACAACTTAAAACCCTAGGTTCATGTTCTACCCAATATAACTCAGATTTGGATCTAATATCTAATTAAAATAAGGGACTTTTACTTGATTCATTAACATGATTCAAAGAATGCCAATATAAATCAGATTAAAACCTAATTCATAAATTTTCTCCGCAACTAAGCTTAGTTAATTAACAAATGATTAAGGGTTAAAATTAACATTAAATAGATTTCTCAAATTTAATTAAAAATGATTTACATCATATTTGTAAATGTATAATTAGAATCCATTGGACTAATACTATCATAACGCAATCCCAACTAGATTCTTAGATGATGTAAACTTGCATATGGAATGATTGAGGAATCAATCCCCAAAACCTTTCAATTCTTCTTCCAACTCTTGTTTCGAGTTTTCTCAAGCTCTCTAGGATTTCTCCAATTGTTAAACATGTGTTGATGTTATGTCTAATTAACAATAAACATATCTTCCCATAAAATCAACCCTAGGCCCCATATGGTCGTTAACTCAGTGAGCCCAAATACACCTCCAAATGGACCAAAACATTACCCAAGCCATATACTAATCCGATGGAAATAAAGCCCTCTATTTAAAGTCATTAATGGACATTCTAAGTTTCCTTTATGCCATTTTAGAATATGATACTAAAAAACTAATATTTATTATGTACGAGTCCAAGTATCAATTATTTATTCATTTATTGGTTAAGTGCGACACTACGTTATGAGAGATTAATTCACGATCGGTGGAACCTAACACCGATGGGATAATCCAAACAAGGAAACCCTCAGTTCCAGATAATTGACCATCTCATAATCGCCCATAATATTGCGTCCCTTCCAAATATATAATTAATGAATTATTTTATATTAAGTCCGATTTTAAATACGAATCGTACATCTAAATATAAATAGTGAAATCATAGGTTATAACAAGCACACACAATTTTATTCATAATCAAATAATGCACAGAAAAATAGGGTATTACATTCCCCCCATCTCCTTAAATAAGGAATTTTGTCCTCAAAATTTGAATTCTTCATATTCTTACTCGAAAGTCTAAGGATATCTTGCCCATAGAATCCTCACACTATTATTAAGGAATCTACTGCATCTATGACATAATAGACATTAAGGTCTCTCTTGTTGTAATTCTCACTCGGCTATTACTCTACCCCAAACTATTCTAACCAATTACACGCCAACTTTTCCCTTCGAAACCCTTCTATTAGGTACCCATGGTAAACATTGTGCACACACTAAAGGTGATAGGGTGTTAAAACAACACCGGCCTCACCCTCTTTGAGATTACAAAAAATAACTTCACATCAGGTTACCAACTCCCTTTTGGAATCTCAAAATTCATAATTTCCCTCATCGAGAAGATAATTAACAATACTCGATTCTCTTTCTTGGAGCTTCAAACCATGATTCTGCTTAGCTCTGAAAAATACTTTGCCGGCTTTAGGAAAAATTCATACGCTCATAATGAACACTACTTCCTTTGAAATTCCCAAAACACATCCCCTGATGAAGAGTTGGTTAACTCTTACTCTAATCAAATTTTTCAATGTAACACAAATGAACACAGCTAAATTTATGCCCTCATTGGAATCCCCTGAACCCTATAAAAATCAATGGATCTACAATCCCATTTATACATTGGGATTTCGAACACTACAACTCTTGGAATTCCCATGGTGCTCTACCTTCTCTATTAGCAGGAGCACCCCCTCGACACAAACTATACCAATAACTAATTCACCACCCTAACAATACAAACTCTTCAACTTACTGTACACCCCATTGCTTCTAGAATGTAAAGTAGACCACGATGTTTGGGACCCTCAATTACCTTTCGTAGTTTAGGACCCTAGGGAACATATAGTCTCCCTTGTTTTTTAACGAATAAAGGAAACTCCTCCTAATTACGACTTGTATACCATCTACCTCTAGAACATTCAACGTCGGGGCCTAAACCACCCGCTACACAAATGTGGGTGTAACGACCATCACTGCTATGCCACCCGTGTTCTGACAATATGTCATCACTAATCACAATTAACTGATCCTTCGTACTATCAAAATGCATTATAAGATGCAAGCTTCATATTGCATTAGAAAACTACCTTTGAGATATTCTCCTCCCAATTCCACCATTAGTGATAACTCATTCACAATCAAATTTTAAGAACTGTTCCAACAGGTCCTTGATACGCAATAATGATCCCTCGTCTCGTATTTTTACCTTGCCCAGCTTCAGGTGGTCCACATATCAATATTGTGAGCCGTACATTATTTGGTTCTTTCCCGAAGGCAATGTCTTCTTTGATTAACCTATTGCTCAAAAACTCTAGTTCTTGCTCCCACAACACTTTATATCTCCAACGAAGTTAATCTAATGAGAGCCCCTCACATCGTTCTAATACTCATACCAATCAGATCAACTCACATAATTCAAATGCTAGTGCCACTCGGAAACAATAACTAATCCCCTACGTAGTTGATAGCTCAACACCCTTCTAAATATATGCTGGAAGAATTTTAGACTATCTATAATGTCCTTAAAAACTATAATCCCCTCTAATGTTCACACGTGTATTCATAGATAAGTGTGTGTTAGACCCTTTTTTAAGCCTAAGCATAAGTATAAGAATCATCCCCTACCCGAAAATGATAACATAATGACCTACCCTTGGTAGTCGATATAATTATAGTACATAGCTATCCTAAGAAGTCTAATAATAATAAGATGATCTCTCATCTAAAAAGTCAACAAAGCGGTTGAAAACTAAGATGACTAAACAAATTTCTATGTCTCTACTCACACGACTTAAAATATCCCCCACCCACTAGGGTATCCACATATAGATAAGTATAGATAATAGATTCTATATATCTCATAATCGTAGTAAACACAATACTAATATATAATGGAAGCTCTTCGGTCTCTAAGTAAGAATCATGCTTGTGATCCATAAACACAACTGTAACCATACCCTGATAGTATCCTAATAATACAGGTTTCCCTTAGGCAAATGCTAACTAAGTGCTATCACTCACTATAAATGTAATACCTTCCTATAAAAGGACTATAAAAATGAAGGCTATACTGGCATCCCTATTGACCTTACCTCAATGATCAACACTGTAAAAATTAAAATTAAAATTAAAAATTGACCCCATTGGCCTTGTTCTCTTTAGTCATGGATCCACTGGACATTATAAATCATATTATTTACTCATGTAGACCTCCTAGAAGCGTTCCTACCCTATGCAATTCGTTCTGCTGATGAGGTCCTCCCTACTCAAGTCAACGATACACTATCTCTAGTCATTTGTTCCTACCTTGGCCTTATTTTTCAAAATATAAGGAAATATATCCTCCAAATAGTTATGATCATTAAAATGATATAGGAAGGTAACTTCCACCACCTAAGCACAATTAATGAAGAATGGGTTACCAAATAACACTAGACAAACCCTTCATATAAGGTTTATGCCAACTTAAAAAGTCTTTTTACACTGTTACTGAAACTAAAATTATATTTATTCTTCCGTATCAATCCCTCTCATTGTAGAATGAGAAAGATAGTTGAACTCTTCCTCATATTGGCTACCACACAGTCGTCCAGATGAGGTCTTTAAAAACTTACTCCTAAAGTCGTTATGGATAGTGAATGGAAGCCTTTCCCCTCGAATCATATGCTAAGCATATACAAAAGGTCTCACGACCAAAAGCCCCTAACTCCCGACTAATGTCAACCACATGCATGGGATGTCTCACAATGGAAAACCAAAGAAAGGACCCTCCTGATATATTTCAGCCAATCTGAGTCAGTAATCTGCAAGGGCATGAAACCCCCTAAGTCATTGTCATCGTCGAGAATACAAGTCCTAAATGATAAAGCTCTACAGTAGTCAAAGAGTGCACTGAGGAAAAGCGACGAATGCACTCAAGACCCTAGGATACTAAAACATAGCATGATCTAATACCAACTATGACACCTAATAAAATTCATAAATAGGTTGATTAGGTATAAAACAAAAATCACGGGAATAAAAAACATTTAATACATTCTCAGCATTATGAAGGAATAAAATTGAACAAGTAATTTAATGCGAGACAGTAAAAATACAGAATACATAAAATCCATTTATGATGTCATTTAATTGCCAACACAGATACATCCAACTCTCGAATAAAAATCATGTCTACACAATATAAAAGTACCACCTGCACAACATCTGAATCGAGATAAATTTAAATAATTACACGACCTACTGAACATAAATAAATAAAATAAAAATATAAGCTAAACTGTTCGACTTATACACCCTAGGAACGGTGAATAGAAGGTCACTATATATATGCCTGAAACAATCAATCCAAGTCTACGACAATAATGACATCCCGAAAGTAGATTCAACAAAAATGTAAAACGTAATTTTATAGAGAACAAGAAATTAACTGAAGTTGGGACATAATAAAAATAATATATCCTCCAATAATATTAAGTGGATTTTAAGTCATTTATGCAACCCTAACAAAAGAACCTAAAACAAATGTGTGGTCCTACGCCCAAACCCATATGTGAACTTTGGTTGTAAACTTCATCTCATAGTTTAATAATCATTACTTTCTTGTTCTTAATTTAAACTCTGGTACTAAGAATAATTTAATTTACAGTAAACTTTATCGTAAAAGCATCTCTCTAACTAATGAAGGTATCACTAATTTTACAGTAAACTTTATCGTAAATGCATCTCGCTAACTAATGAAGGTATCGCTAAAAGTATTTAGTTATGATACTAAACAGGTGTGTAAAGTCTATCAGTCCATAGTAATATCATTCCACTAAGGTAGTAGATATATCCATAGTTTATGTGATACATAAATCCCAAGGCATGAGTTTATAACTATAGATCTCTCCTAGTAATCATATACACCACTAGTATAAGGTATAAACCGGTACGACCGACTTAACTATCGTAACACAGAAGAATGTAAATCTAAGGAGGAAAATCTCTACACCTATCCATCACATAATCATGGTCTCAACCATATACATAACAAGTGTACTACGCTCGAGACTGCAGACAACATAGGCATATCCCTACCGCCTTCAAGGATCTCTTGCGTGTACTAGGCAAAGTTATATGATGTCCCACACCTACAAACTCAAATTATCAATACGGGATAATCCTTCACACTAATCTTATTTCCCCATAACCCAAGATATATGAGAGGATCCCCCAATTATTCCCTTCAAGATATAAAGGGTACTTTCAGCACATAGTTTTTGGGGTAAAATGACTAAGGTAGAGCTCGTCTCTATCATTGGGATGCTAGAGCGATTGAGATAGTAAGTGAACCCTAAAGGATATCCTATATAGTACATATACTATGAGCACTCACACATGGTGTATAGAACATAAAGAAAGTAAGCCCCCATGTAACCATGCCAAGAAACCAAGTATAAAACCATACTCAATTGGGTTACACATGAAGTCCTTTAGTGACATGTTAATGCGTATGTTAACTTATAATTACATATTTATAATATTAGCTCAAACTTCCAATGGTATCAAAATCTAGGTTTTGTCTCACCTAACGGTCATAAGAATCATTGCAAACTAATCGCTAGCCCATTCAGTAGGTCATAACCCCATCCTCACCTCATATATGACAAACACTATCGTTAAATTTACTTGACTTAACAAACTTGGAATCAAGTATTTATGTAATTAAACTTGTTCCTATACCTAAATATATTGCCTATAAACTCGTCTCATTTAATTTCAACTCCAAAATAACTTCCCAATAAGAACCCTAACCGACCAAACATGACAAAAAGTCCAAACCCAAAATCACCAACTCGGAATTTCATCCTTGCGCATTGTTGGTCAAATATTCATAAGAATTTGAAAGAAAATCCAAAAAATATGAAATTAACGTCAACTCCTTTGTAATTTAATTATATACAATTACATGGGTTAGATATCATTCTAAAGACAATTTAAGTCATTAGACGAGAGTACCAATCTAGTTCAAATGATTTTTGACACATAATTCATCTTCGCGAAGTCCCAAAAAGGCCATTAATAATCTAAAACTTGATTTTAAAGCCTCGAAAGAGCCTAAATGCCATCCTCCTTCAAGTCTAAGGTGTATAACAATAATACTAACTTAAATCAACCAACTATAGGTGAATCAAAGCACATCTAAGGGCTAATTTCATATTTATACAACTTAGAACCCTAGGTTTATGTTCTACCCAAAATAATTAAGATTTGGATCAAATTTTGAATTAAAATAAGGGTATTTTACTTACTTATTTAACATAATTCAAAAAACACCAATATGGATCACATTACAAACTCAATTCATAGGTTCTCTCCCAATTAAGCTTAGTTCGTTAACAAAGGATTAATTTTCAACATCATCATTAAATATATTTCACAAATTAAATTAAAGATCATTAACATCAGATTTGTAAATGTATAACTTAGAACCCAATGGACTACTAGTATCATAATACATTCCTAATTAGATTTTTAGGCGATGAAAAATTGCCTATAGATTGATTTAGGAATCAATCACTGAAATCTCCAAATTCTTCTCACAACTCTTGGTGCCACTTCCCTTAATAACTCTATGGTTTTTGAAATTGTTTATGAAAATGTGGGTTATATGGGTAGTCCGTATAGTAGCTCACACACAAAGAAATTCCTTTTAGATAAATTTTATCTTGGTTAAATTTACGTGAACATGAAAGATAATGTGAAGCCAAAACACAAATAAAAACATAAAGGGAAGAAGATAGAGGAAATATCCTTTTTGAGAAAAAACTATATCTTAGCAGTGTTTTAGACAACAGATTAGTATAAAAATACATACAAGTTAGAATGACACTAAGTTTAATCACCACTCACGTCAAGCAGCTCTTGCCTCGATATCCACTTATCAGCCTCAAGAATCATTATTCCTTTCTTCTTCAGCTATAGATCCTTGACTCCATAAATCAGTAGTAGAAATATGATCTCCATAGGGTTTAAAAATCAGAATATGTTCTTCTTGGTTTGGTAAAGTGCTCCTAAATGATCCAAGTTGTTTAAATGAATATTTTGAAGAGTTTGATCATAAAAAGAACTCTTGAAAGGCTTTTAAAAAAATCATCCTTGCATCGCTGTTTATAGGAAAATGGATCAGCTAAGGATAAACATGAAAGATTGCAATTGAAAATGGTTAAAAAAAAATTGCGTACTTGTTCAAATGAAGTCACATATCGTTTGACTGAAGCACCCGATATCATTCAAACACACTTCCAATAAATGATCAAATGGCATTACAAGGCCTGCCAAAAGTTGGGGCGATCGAACTCATTCGAATGAACCTAAGAAGAGATCCAATGAGTAGTGGGAACTCGTTTGAATGACATATAAAGGGATTTTAATGAACATGCGATTTTTTGAAAAAAAAAATTAAAAGAAATTTTAAAACTTTTTGAAAAATATTCATAAATTCAAACTCTTTGAAAAGATCCCAGAATAAAGTAAGATTAATAAAACCACCTCATAAACCTACTCATGTAAAGTAGCGACGCTTGATCTTTGATTCTTGCATATGGTCGCTAGATCTTCTTCACTTGAAAACTTAAGAACGTTCATGAAGGTGCAGTGAGGTATAACCGGATAAGCCAAATAAAAATTACATAATGAGCAATTATAATTTTTTCTCTTTTAAATCTCTCCCTTTGTCTATATAGGTACAAAACACAAATTGGAATCTAATTACCCCTAAGAAAAATACAACTAATTCCCTCCTAAACCAAGAAATAAAAAATCATGAAAGTCTTTGTCTCCAATTGAAAGTCTTCACGTGTGGTCCATGATATCATAAAGGACGAAAAACCTACACATTTGAAGCAAAAGAAATATCCTGACGCATAGGAGTGTAAAGGAAGTTAAAAACTTGAAACTCCCATTTAATTTATTCTCCCCCTTTTTGTCCATAACAGACAAAGGGTTAGAAACTAATCTTAAATGTTAGCATCACACAAATCCAAATATGAAATATCATCACAAAGATAAACAATTAAACACATTCAATGAAATTCCAAAGAAGTAACTAATTATTTTCAAAAATTTGGAATATAGAGATATACAAAGTCATCAATTGAGGACCCTGAATGAGGTCCAATGTTTTAAAATAGTAAATAAATATTTTGGGGCTGATTTTTTTTATGGTTTTTAAACATTTCAGTAGGACCATAAAAAAATTAATAATCTCAAAATGTTTTTTTTGCTATTTAAAAAAAATCATTCAAACCGTGTCAGTTTTTAAGTTGTTTTTAAGATGTTAAAAACTAACAAACTTTGATCGATTTTTTTAAAATAGTAAAATAAATATTTTGAGCTGATTATTTTTTTATGATCCTACTGAAATGTTTGAAAACCATAGAAAAAAAATCAACTCCAATTTTTTTTACTATTTTAAAAAAATGGACCTCATTCAGTGTCTTCAAACTGGGGGACCTCTCTCTCTCTCTCTCTCTCTCTCTATCTATCTATCTATCTATCTATCTATATATATATATATATATATATAATAAAGCAGGAGGGGCTTTTGCCACATCATACAAGTTCTGCCACGTCATATTGCCACATCATACAAAACATATATAAACAAATTTTGTATCTATATCTATTTAAGGTTTGAATCTAACGGTTCCAAATGCTTCTTCCTTTGAGAAATTGAGATGATTCTTTTGTCAACTACACGCACAAGGCTAGAGGTTATCTTACAAACAGAGCCCAAGGCTCGAGGTTATCTTACTTTCTAAAACTCTCTACCGATATGTGAAAATCACATCACCACGCTAGAGCTTTCCAAGATCATACAATGAAATCTCACCCTTGGATTTCATGCTCACCATTTTGAAAGGCGTTCTTCCGGACACCGCCTCTGCTATTTTGGATGCTTCCCAACTGGTGGAGGCTTTTTAAACTTGAGGTCTGTGTTTCTACGAAGTTTCTTTCTCCTTAAGTTTTTCATTTATGTTGCTACTTTTGTGAGGTTTTTCTTCAACTTAAGTTTGATATTTGGGATTTCTATTCATGTGTTTTAATTTTGGACAGGCACTTTGTTGGGTAGTTTTATATGAAGCAGAGTTTAGTTGGAGCTGAAATGGGTATGGTATAGGGGCTGAAATGTGCGTTAGCCGGGTTATGGTTCGGAGTGGGTTCGGGCTATGGTTGAAAGGATGAGGCGCTGGGTTAGGAGTGGGTTTGGGTTTGGTACCATCAACGAGAGGAGGAGGTTCTCTGTTACTAAGGGAATACAGTGGTTGAATACAACGAGAAGAGGAGGTCCTCTGTTACTAGGGGAATACTATTTACTCAGCATCTTCTCCCCACCAAATTTCACATTTTTATGGGGTCTACTGTTTACTATTTATGTTCAGCATCTTCATATCTTTGTGCAAATCGAGTAATTTTTGTAAAATGGGTGTTTTACACAAAGAAATGAACACAAACACCCATGTTCATCTTCATTTCTTTGTTAATGATCTATTACTGTTCACAAAGAAATTTCTTTGTTAATGACTTAACAGTCAAATACACGAGTGTTTCACACAAATAAATGTCTTATTTCTGTGTTCGTTTATTTTTTAATGTATATTTATGTTCATTTGTGTTCTTTCTTTATAATACCAGTTGTCGGGCGCAATATCACTGATCTCCGGCAACACCCGGGGTTAGAGTTGCCGTGAGAACTTATATATTACAGTTGAAAATAGTTTTTCTTCCATTATGAACTAACACGGTTATTATTTGATTGTAATTGTTTTTGTGTAGTCCTCTCGGCACATATGATGTGCCTGTACACATTTTGTATTATCTAATTAAGTAAGTAGTGGGTTTTTGATAATCTGTCTTTGTGGTTGAAATTTGATACAAGTGTTTATGTCAATAAGTGAACTTTCAAAGTATTAGTTTATTGAACTTGGTTTAATGGATTTACCTAATTTTGAAAAACAAAATATTAATTCTAAAAATCTCAAAAAATTTCGAGATAGGTTCTAAAATTACATGATATTTAGAGGAGTTAAAAAAATTGTTTTAGAAAATTATCAGGGTCTAATTTGTGATTTGTGAAAGATCGAATTAGGTAGTGATGGTTTCAATTCAAAGTTATATCTGGGTATATGTCAAAATCAACTGGTTGGAAGAAAAGGGAATGACCTTTTATTGGCACATGGATCAATGATTTTTAATAACTTCATGCACTAACACGGGGCCCAAGGGAAGAAGTCTTACACTATTTTTTAAATCTTTTTCATATGGGATATAGAAGTACTAATAATTTTGAAGAATGGACATATCATGTGTCATCTCTTTCAATTGGGATACAAGCACACGACTCGAGGTGATTTTGAGGAGGTGAATCATTTTCACTAATATCAATACCAAAATTTCAAACACTTGACTTTAAGCAAGTGTCACCTCTTTTTATAAAAACAGTTATAATAAAATTAATAAGAAGTTATTAAAAATTATTTTATAACAAGGTGATAAAAATCTTTTTTGTAAAAATCTTTTTTGTAAAAATCTTTTTTATATTTAAAAATTATTTATTTATAAAACTAAATTTAAAAAATTATTTTACAAAAAAAATACACAAAAACCATTTTTTTAATGAAAGAAGTTTGTATTTATAAAAAAGTTTTAATTTATCTTTTTAATAATTTTTATTGGTATCAAAATTCACAACCATAAACTTTCTTTTTAAAATTTATAAAAATTGTATTATAAAATAGTTATAAAAAAACGTATTTACATTTAACTCTAATGTTTATAAAGTTACATGGGCGTTTTGGATAGTAAGTGAAAGAAACTAATGGATGAATATAGTTAAATTATTTTTAAGTTTGACTTTTTATTTCACTGTGCCATCGGCACAGGAACATATTTATCACGAGAACAGATATCGTTGTGCCATTGGCATGCGTACAAACCCAGCTAGCATCCGCTGATGTGGAATCGGGGAAGCTTTTAAAATTAGTAAGGTTTGTTGTTACTATTGCACTTATGCTCTGTCTTACACTTTTTTGTTATTGCTGCTCTCTATTACTACCACACACGCCCAAACTCCACTACCAAATGTATAGTAGCTTTCAAACACAGTTCCGAAAGCATATTATTTTAAATTACTTTCAGTAGCTTTCAACCAAATGTATGTAGCTCTGTAGTTTTCCTTTACTTTTCTTTATCCATTATTAATATTAATATTTATTATAGGCAATGACTTAATATTGTTATGCCTAAAATCACTGTTTTATATTACAATTGGTTCAGTAAAGTTTATAAAATTTAGTTCAGTAAAGTTTACAATGTTATAATAAAAAAAATACTAAATGCAAATCTAAACTAGATGTTATTAAGATACAAATGCACCGTATTAAAATCGTAATCATGCCGCAAGTGTACTATGCGATGATCAAAAGTATTTATATTTGCACTATTGGCGACACGGGAATAAATTTAACGTCGTGCCATCGACACGGGTACAAAATATTACGAGAAAATACAAATCCCCTTTTGGTATACCTTAAATTTTTAACTTTTTCCCAAACAAGTATTAGGGACGGATTTTTAAAACTATCCCTTTTGGTATAGCGAATGGGACGGTTTTAAATTCCATCCCTGTTGGTATACCAAAAAGGGACAGTTTTTCTGTCCCTTTTGATATTTTTCCTACACATTTTTCCAACCCTTTCCAAATTGCATGACCTAGCTCTCTCTCTCTCTCTCTCTCTCTCTCTCTCTTGTGCAACCTACCTCTCGATCTCTTGCTTAGCTCTTTCTAGCATCTTTCAATATCTCCACCGCACCACCCCATGCTCTGTCTCCTCTCCTCTATGAACCCACACCCCCTGCACCCACAACGACATCCGTCTCTGTTTCTTTGGAATGCAAAACAGGTATAACTCTATCTCTCTCTCTATGCGTATTAGAACATAAACCGATTCAATCGACACATCTACCCAATGAATCTACATAATTCTGATTTGAATTATGTTATGAACCTACATAGATTGTGTTTGTGTCTGCTTGTATTTGATGATGTTAAAATTGTGAATACTTTCATAAATGAATTAATGTTATATTAATATATTGTTATATCCTTTAAAATATTAATATTGTATTAATATATTTTTTTTGTTTTGAGTCTATGCATATGAACACCATTTTTTCCAAGATATGTCATATAGTATCTTATTGTATCTTGTATAGGCATTTCATATCCATGAAACACAGTCGTTTCCACCCATTACATCATATTCATTTCAAGAGTAGGAAACTAAAAAATAAATTTACTATAGAAAAGAGATATAATAAAAAATTAAGGTTTTGTTAACTATAGGAAAAAATTGTATTTGCCTCATATCAATGAAAATAAAAAATTTGCTAAAAAGAATATTTTTTGCGAGGTTAGGCCCCCAAAGGTTTTTAAAACGATTTAGGTCTTAAGGGAAGGGAGGGTTAAATGGGGTAAAGGTTTGGGAGGGCACATACGAATATACATGGGAAGTGACTTTTAAACATGCCATTAGCATATGTTATACCTAGTCTGTATATATATATATATATATATATATATATATATATATATATATAGAGAGAGAGAGAGAGAGAAATAATATTCAAATGAAATTATGTATATGTTTATATATCTTTTTTTCGATATGTAACATGGGTTCAATAAGATCAATATGGATAAGAGTTGGATCGGAGGAGATAGGACCACAAAAGCGTACGCATATGGAGTTCAAATCTTTATTGAGTTTGCATATAAAAAGAAGGATATTTTTACTTCTATCATCAAATGCCCATGTAGTACTTGTGTAAATCGTGTCTACTATAACTCACAAACTATGAGGAGTCACACAGAGATAAATGGTTTTTAAAAGAGTTATAAGAATTGGATTTATCATGGGAAATCATTTGGTGATTTTGATATCAACGTAAATAGTCGGAGCGATGGTATGGTTGTTGATGATGTATTATTCGATTTGATCTCGGGGGCAAGCATGATTTCAATGGTTCAAAAAGTAAGGGGGATTCCATGTAGAGAGGAAAATATGGTCAATGATTAAGAACCTAACATCGAAGATCATAACGTGCCCGATGCAAACATCCCATAATATTTTAGACTTTTAAAAGAGGCACAAAGTGAGTTGTATGAGAATTATCCTAAGGACATTATTGAGTTGTCATTTATTGTTAAATTATTGCACCTAAAATAACTAAATGAATGGAAAAATGGTTCTTTTAAGATGTTGATGGTATTCTTGCAGAAAGTGCTCCCGAAAGCCAAGATTCCAAAATCCTTTTATCAGCCAATAAATTAATAAAAGATTTAGGATTTAAGTATGAAATGTAGGATTCATGTCCCAATAGTTGTATGTAGTTTCGAAATGAGAACGAGAATCTTGAGAAATGCAAAATTTATGGGGACTCTAGGTTCAAAAATGAATTTGATAGTGGTGAGGATACAAAAGTAGAAGCGAAAAAGGTAAGCTATTTTCCTTTGAAGCCGAGATTACAATGATGGTATTTGTCATCGCATAGTGCTCCACTAATGAAATGGCACGATGATGAACGGATTGATGATGGCATGTTGAGGCATCCTACTAACTCCCTTACATGGAAGGCATTTTATTTGCGAAATCCATCTTTTATAAGTGATTTTCACAATGTTAGACTTGCGCTAGCAACTGATGGATTCAATTTGTTTGGTAATATGAGCATTGCTCATAGTTCTTGGCCTATTGTGCTAATGATATTAAACTTGCCTTCATTGTTGTGTATGAAACAACCCCACTCAATTTTGTCTGTTCTTACTAACGGACCAAAAGAGCTCAATGATAAAATTGATGTATAATTCCAACCACTAATTGATGAGTTGAAAGAGGTATGGGCTAATGGGGAACTTACTTAGGATGAATCAGCAAAATAATTTTTTCAGTTACATGCGATGTTGTTAGGGACAATTAGTGATTTTCCTCCTTATGTCATGTTATGAGGATGGAGCACAAAAGGTGAATTTTCTTGTCCTTATTGCAATATGGTTCATCAAGATATACGATTGAAGAACGGTCGTAAGTACTGTTATAGGGGTCATTGCCGATTCTTACCAATACGATATAAATTTTGGAAAGAAAAAGTGGCATTTATTGGCAAGGTTGATTTGAGGCAACCACCATTGAAACTAAATGGTTCACAAGTTCTGCAAAAATTTAATGAGCTTGACGTTGTAAGTGAATATAAGAAGAAGATGTGTTTAGAAGAAGGATAAGATACCAAAAGAAAATTGAGCTTGCAAAAAAATCTAATGGTAATATTCCGAAAAAATGACTTAATATAACACCCCGAGGAAATCGCGAGACGCTACTACGATTAAAACTAAACTAAATCCTCAATAATTAGTATAGAGCATCTATATTCCAAAAAAATAAATATAGCAAATCCAAAATTTACACTTCCAAAATAATTACAATTAATTCCTCGCAAAAATAAACTAAGCTCTCTGAAAAAATTACACTACCAAGTTACAAAAAAATTTTAAAAAATCCTCAAAACATCATGCTCTAAAATCCTCCAAAAATCTGTAGTGTCCAAATCCACACTAACCTTCCACTAAAAGAAAAATACGGGGAACTACACAATATGATAAGAATAGATGCTCAAAACAATAACGGTGAATAAGTGAAACAATACGAATCTTGATTCAAGTTCAATGCGACATCTAAGAATTATACCAATTTAATTTTTCAATAACACATCAAAAGGTCATCGGGCCTCACCTCACCTAAGCTTCCAAAAGCCTCATCCTGGCTATTGGACTTTGAACTAGTGGCGGGTGACCATTCTCCGTGTCATATAGAAATTTCATGACAGTAGCCCAAATCACGCAATACATAATTGTGGTGACAGTTATTATTCAACACAAAGAGATAAGAGAAGCACAATCACCAAGCAGAATAAGGAATACAAAATGCCAATCACACAACAAGAGATGTACGTGGTTCAGCAAGAATGCCTACATCCATAGTGGTGCAGTCAGTATTATTTCTATATACTCCGGATAGCGATTATAGAGAATACAGTGCGTGTCCCATGCCCCGGACCAAGGGTTTATTATATACATGTCCATTTTCAGGGAGTGGGGGTGTTGGACTCCCCCACGTTTTCCATTTTCTCCTATAACCCCTCTTCATGAGAACATGGGAGAAGACTAAATCTTAACCGATTAAGACATGAAGGGTTTGGACTTTGGGCCGCTTTAATTGGGCTACTCGTCCAGGCCCGTCATTCTAATTTTGGGTACCCACAATTGCCCCTAAGTTTGTTGGGCCAGATTTTGGGCTCAATAAATTTAAATGATTTGTCATAATGGCTCCTTTATAAATCGTGCAACTATTCCCAAAGTTTGAGGACTAATTTAGGCGGCACTTGCTTCGTGGTCTGTGCACTATGATTAGTAACACTCAAAATTTATTCAGAGGAGTCATTTCTCAATCGTCGTTTCAAGCTTCTCAGTACTCTTCCATTTTCTACGAGTTCTAGAGATTCATGTTATCTTCTCCCGGTCTTCGTTCTTATTGCTTTCGATCTTCCTCATCATTTGGGCTTGTGATTCTTCATCGTTCAAGTCGAACTTTCTTCTTGTAAGTCCCCTGTGCCTTCTCTTTGTATTTTCTCTTTGAATTTGTAGTTTTTTAGGGTTTTTCAATGGCAAAGATTGGTAATAGATCAGTGTCCGAGTTTAGGAGGTTTTACAATATCCCAGAGTGGGTAGAGATTGAGTGTGCCTCTCCCCCTAGAAATGTTAGAGAGATAGAGGGTGCCCATTGGATTCATGTCTTGTTGCTTTCCCAAGGGGGGCTTACTTTTCCTCAAAACAATCTATTCTTGCACTTCTTTGGTTATTTCAACATTGTTCCTGCATAGTGTTCACCTAATGTGTGGAAGATAATCAATGACGTCCATAGAATAAATCATCTATGTGGCACCAAATTAGGGCTCGCCGAAGTTTGCTTTTGCTATTCTTTTTCTCGAACTAGTTCTGGTGTTTTCTATCTCAAAGCCAGGAGTCCTGACAGGGTGTTGGTAGTAAACCTACCTGATTCCCACAAGGACTATTGGCAAGATGGCTTTCTTGCAAGAAATTGGCAGTTCTCCCCCTAGACTGAGGGGTCGAGGTCCGATAGGTTTACTGTTCCCTTTTATGGGGAAGAGTATATAGGTAGTCTCTGCTCTATTCTTTCAATTTCTTTATTAATGTGTGATCTTTCTAACTTTTTCCTATTTTTTCTTCAACGTGGTCGAAGAACTTGGAACCTTCTCTCAGCGAGGTTTGTCTCTATGAGTTGGTCAAAGCGTGGAATATCAGGGAGCCCCTAACTGACGTCGAGCATCCCCTGTTTGCTGCTTTCTTGCTTGAGTATAAAAACGTTGGTTCTAGCTTTATAGCAAAGCCGGTAGATAGCATTCCCAAGTTTGATACCTCTAAAGAGACTGCTGTTGATCCTATTCAGTTGGACGAGGAGGAGAGAAGTTCTGAGAGTGATATCGTAGGCAGTGTTGAAGGCAATTTTAGCAAGCGGAGCTCCAGTGTTGATAGTTCTTCTAACTCGGATGAGGTTTCTGAAGTCCGATAATCTTCAAGCACGTCCAGCTGTTCAAGCGAGGAGATGGTTCCTCCATGGAAAAATTTGATTTAGGATGACGATGATGATGATCATGTGCTCCTCGCTCATAGGTCGAAGAATCATAACTCTAGCACTAGGGCTGTTGCTACTGGCTCTCGGTCTACTGCTCAGGAATAGGAGAGGAAGAGGAAAAAAGAAGAACAGATGAGAGAGAGAGAGAGGGAAAAAAGGAAGAGGAAAGAAAGAAGATGGAAAAGAAGAAGAGGAGAAGAGGCAAATGGAGAAAGAGAAAGAGGAAGAGAGGAGAAAGATGGAATCGAGGATGAAGGATGGGAAGGCCTTAGTCCCGGTGTTCGCATTGCCCGAGGGGGCCTTAGTTGCCATTTCTCCTCAATTGGCCCCTGAGCTGCTCGAGAGGGCAGTTCTTCCTGCAGATCGCCAAAGGGCGATGGGGTCTAATTAGTTGACTCTGCAAGCTAGTCAGAGGCTATCCTTGGTAGGATCTTTTCCTTTCTCTAATGCTTTAATAAATTTCACCTATTTCCTTTTCCTGATATCCTCTTTTATCTGCAGTTTGTGACTGACTTCGCCGTTCTCTATCATTCTCGCGATGAGCTGGTGAAGAAAAATGGCGAGCTGTAGCAGCAGAATGCTGCCTTGAAGTTGAAGGGTACAGAGCTCCTGGTTTGGAGGCTGCTGATGATGCTCGGCCTTCTTCCGGCCTGGCTCTTATCGAGGCCAATCGAGAGAGGGAGGCGGCAGTTAAAGAATTGAATGAGCTGCGACAAGCCTATGATCTGGTTTATTTGAGCAAGCTGGCTGTCATGGAAGAGAACAAAGTGCTAACCGAGGAGCTGAAGAAGAAGGAATCTGAGGCAGTCACCGCCAATGAAGACTCATATAACTCCTGGTGGGCTACTTCATACGAGGATGTCGAGGTTCACATAGGCTACATTAGCCGTCTGAATTTCAAAAAGGGCTGGAACAAGGCCCTCTTAGCTGTCAGAGTGGATGTTGCATCTCCTCTATTCGATGAGCATGACTCGGGCCCGAAGCCAATTATGGATGAATCCCCTGACCCAGCCATCGAAGGTGTTGACCCTGCCTCCCAGACAATTCCTGTCGATGTTCTCCCTACTCAGGCGACAGAGGTTATCCCTACTGATGGGGGTGCTTCTACTATTGCTGACAAGGGGAAGTAGCCAGCTACTTCCGGGCAACCTAAGTTTGCTAGTTAATTTACTTCTAGGATTACTTTTGTATCTTTGCTTGTAATTTTCTTTTTTGCTGCTCGATGTACTTTGACCCTTATTAATGAAATGAAAAGGTTTTTTTTCCCCAGTGCACTGATTTATTTTTCTTTTCATTGCCCTTTTATTTCTTGTAGTCGATTAATGTTGATGATTATATACCAGCCACTTCTCAATTGGGAAGAATGCTTGGACCTGATGTAAGCTCTGAAGTTCATCATACTTTTATGAGGATCTGCAAATCATTGCGATTGAGGAACAAGCATTTCATAGAGCATACCGAGCTTGTCGTTAAACTGAAAGACAGGATCTAGGAGATGGAGGAAGTTGGTTCTTTAGTGCAAGAAGAGGTGAATACACTGATAGAAAAACTTCTAGATGCTTCTGAGATCAATCAGGTTGGGGAAGTTCTTCAGTAAGAGAATGAGGCTTTGAGGATAGAGGTCTCGTGACTTAGGGAGCATGCACCGAGCATCACTTACAGTATTACGAGGTTCCTCCTCATCGCGAGCTAGAATTGGCCCGAGCGATGCTCCTTCGGTGCTGCAAGGTTCGATCCTGCCAACTGTTTCGCGATCCAGTAGGAGCGTAAGGAGTTCAGTTAGGGAAATGGAAGAGCTCTGAGGTGATGTCCAACAAGCATACGTGATTGCTGTTGGGCTTTAAAGGGATGTCACTCGGTTGAGGCATTTGTTTAAGAAAGGACCTCGACGAGTATGGGCCGATCGTTACAATCAGGGTTGGCTAGATGCTCCAACGAGGCTGATAGAGTTTGAAGAGCTCGCCTTCATCAGGGGGTGGTTGAGTGCCTTTAGGGAGATGTAAGTCCCGAGGAACTTGATGCTCTGGTACTGACATGAGATTTCTCCTTCCACCCTAATGCCTAACCCCTTTCGGAGAGATGATCAATGGATCCCCATCGATACCATCCCTCGGCAGTTATTGGAGTCGAATGCGAATGAAGTCGAGGAGGAGCTAGTTCCACATCCTGACGACGGTCGAAGAGCCCAAGTGGCTGATTATCTCGCTCAGAGGCCTCACCCTCACTAGGATTCTGTCGGTAGTAACTCTGTGTATTTTGTACTGAAGTTATGTAATGTCGAAGTTTTGGGCGAGCTCGCCGACTAAACATGTATTGTATTTGCTGTAAATGTGATGAATTAATATAAAATTTATGTTTTGGGCGAATTTGCCGACTAAATAAGTGTCTTATATTTTCCACATCTTTGCTCAAAAATCTTGAGCCTATCTTGGCTGACTAGATTTGTATGTTCGCATTATCAAGTAAGTGTCCTTCCAGTCCAGTATGCCAATGAGATACGATTCTACCTCACTTTACCTTTTAGGTTGTGTCGTCACACTCCCTTAGGCCTAAGTGTGGAAATTGGCGAGGACACACCTGGTGTTGGATGCTCTATCCGATCAGGATTTTATTCAACCAAACATTGCTTGGTGACCAATTTTGACTTGTTCATATTGCCTAAGGATCTCCTGTAGGGCTTCATATATTGCCAGGGGCAATGCTAAGAGGTCTTTCATATTTCATAACGAAAACCTTCGGAGGGTCATTTCCCTGCTATAGTGTAATGATTAGTGTGCATGTTACTTGGAAAAGGTTTATGGGTTATAAAGTTTATACATTGACACCTCGTAAAATGCAAATTAGTTAACTGATACTTCGTAGAATGCAGCTTCCAAATAACTTTGTATTAATGATAAGGAAATGAACTTCCAGTTTCATAATTAAAGATCAAAAGAAGAATCTAGAAATATAATTTCTTAAGGTTGGCTGCATTCCACGCTCGAGGTATCTCTCTGCCTTCCATCGTTTCTAAGTGATAGGCTCCCTGCATATCATCTCTAGTTATCTTGAATGGTCCTTCTCAGTTTGGCCCTAGCTTGCCGTCTGATGGTTTTACTGCGTTGCCCAGGACTTTCCTCAGGACATAGTCCCCAACTCGGAATGTCCTTGGATTGACCTTCTTGTTGTAGTGCCTTGCGAGCTGTTGCTGTTGCTGATAGCTCGCTAGTTTTACTGGGGCCAGCTCACGGCGTTCATCGGCTAGGTCGAGCTCGGCGAGCTATGCTGCATCATTATTGCCATGTTCGACAAGGATGGACCTCATTGTTGGCAAGCCTACTTCCATGGGGATGATTGCTTCCATTCCATAAGTCAATGATAATGGGGTTTCCCCTGTCGCTCGTCGTGGAGTAGTACGGTAGGCCCATAAAATATACGGTAGCTCATTTACCCATGCGCCTTTGGCTCGCTCTAATCGTTTCTTTAATCCATCGATCACTGTTTTGTTGGAAGCCTCAGCTTGGCCATTGCTCTGAGGATAGGCCACCGAGTTGAAATGGTGTGTGATTCCATGCTCGTCACAGAAACTCTGAAAGGAGCTGCTCTCGAACTGCGTTCCATTATCAGTGATGATGGTTCTGGGGATGCCAAAATGGGTGATTATATTTCTCCATATGAATCTTATCATATCTGCATCTCGAATGTTCGCTAGGGGTTCTGCCTCAATCCATTTGGTGAAGTAGTCTGTTGCGACCAATAGATACTTGCGATTATTGGTGTCGGTAGGAAGTGGTCCTACGATGTCCATTCCCCATTGGGCGAATGGCCATGGGCTGGAAAGTGATTTTAGGTCACTAGCAGGTTGGTGGACCATAGGAGCGTGAAGTTGGCATTTCACGCACTTGCAAACATACACCACAGAGTCCCTTTGCTTATATGGCCACCAATAGCCTTCCTTCATTGCTAAAAAATCTAGAGACCTTCCTCCAATATGGATTCCACAGATTCCCTCGTGAACCTCATATAGAACTTGTTCGACATCCCTTGGGTGAATGCATTGAATGTAGGGACCGAAAAAGGATCTCTTATATAGCTTGCCCTCTGGAGATAACTGAAAGCGAGCAGTTTTGACTCTTATATGGTGAGTGGTCTTCTTATCATCTGGGAGTGTGCCATCCTTCAATTAGTCCCTTAGAGGGTCCATCCAGCTGGGTGTTGACTCAATTTGGAGCACCTGCTCCGTGCCTGATGGCTCGTTGTTACGGCTAATGCTCGGATGAGTGAGGAAATCGATGGGGATTGTTCTTTTTAAGTCGGAATCGATTGCTAAACTCAGGGCTGCTAGGGGGTGGGCATGGTTGTTCTGTCCTCTGAGAAACTATTGGACATTGACTTCCTCGAAGCTAGCCATTAATCTTTTTGCTAAGGCGAGGTAAGCTGCCATTCTTTCATCTTTTGCATTGTAGTCTCCACTTATCTGATTGGAGACTAATTGAGAATCGCCGAACATCTGTAAATGCTTTGCCCCCAAAGTGTGCGCTTTCTGGAGGCCGGCTATTAAAGCTTCATATTCTTCTTCGTTGTTGGAGGCTGCAAATCCAAGCCTAATTCCTTGCTCGAGGACTGTATCCTCTGGAGTAATAAGGACAATGCCTATTCCTGCCCCCTTTGAGTTGGAGGCTCCGTCAACAAAAAATTACAAACTTCCTCTGTTGCGTGGTTTTCTCCTTGCATCACTGGTTGAGATTGGCCGAGGGGCTGCTCACCTCCGAATTCGGCTATGAAATTAGCAAGGACCTGCCCCCTGATTGCGTTCCTTGGTTGAAATTGGATGTCAAATCGTCCGAGCTCGACTGACCATTTAGACAGTCTGCCCGACAAATCCGCCTTCCTCAGGATTGCTTTAAGGGGGTGAGATGTAAGGACTATAACGGTGTGAGCTTCAAAGTAGTGCTTTAACTTCCTCGAGGCAACTACAAGTGTAAAGGCGATCTTTTCTAGTGGTAGGTACCGCTGGTCGGCCTCTAATAAGGTCTTACTCACGTAATAAACGGGGTGCTGGATTCCTGTAATTTCGCACATCAATGCAGAACTGACAGTGTGGTTGGAAACGGAGAGGTATAAGTACAAGGAATCTGTTTCCTGTGGTATGATGAGAGGTGGTGGGGACCTGAGGTAAGCCTTGAGCTCATCTAATGCCCGTGAGCAATCTTGGTTCCATTCTACGATTTTGTTTCCCTTTAGAATCTAGAAGAAAGGCTTGCACTTCTCGAATGACTTAGAGATAAAGCGGTTTAAGGCAACGAGCATACCGGTGAGCTTTTGTATGTCCCGGATTGTTCGAGGAGGTTGTACCCTGTTTATTTCATCGATCTGGTCTGGGTTAGCCTCGATGCCTCTCTTACTGACCAAGTACCCAAGAAATTTTCCTGACTGGACACTGAAAGAACACTTGCTTGTGTTAAGTTTCATTCGATACTTCCTGAGGATTTTGAAGATTCTTGATAGGTCCGAGAGGTGGTTTTCTTTCTTCCTACTTTTGAAGAGCTTGTCGTCAATATAGACTTCCATCGTGTCTCCTATTTGGTCCTTGAACATCTTGGTGACCAGTCGCTGATAGGTTGCCCCTGCGTTTTTGAGCCCGAAGGGCATGACCTTGTAACAGTACAATACAACGGTGATTATGAATGATGTCTTGTCGTGGTTCAGAGCGTACAAGGGGATCTTATTATACCCTGAGTATGCGTCCAGAAAACTCATTCTCTCGTGAGATGTTATGGCGTCCACTAGTTGATCAATTTTTGGAAGAGGGAAGCTGTCTGTAGGGCACGCCCTGTTAAGGTCAGTGAAGTCGATGCAGACTCTCCACTTCCCATTGCTTTTTGGAACTACTACTGGGTTGGATAACCATTTGGGGAATTGGACCTCCCGTACGGATCCTGCATCCAACAGTTTTTTAACTTCTTTTCCCACGGCTTTTCCTTTCTCGGGAGCAGTTCATCGTGCCTTTTACGCGATTGGTTTGAAAGTGGGATTGACATGCAGCTAATGACAAACCATACTAAGATCAATTCCTGGCAACTCGTATGGTTCCCATTCCAAGACGTCTACATTGGTCCTTAGCATAATCGTTAATTCCTTATTCTCCTGATCTGTGAGAGAAGCTCCGATCAAGAAGATTCTGCTATCACCGCTATAACCAGCTGTGACTTCCTCCAGGTCCTAGATGACCCGTTTGGAGGGGAGGAGCCTAGTCTCCTCTACTCCGGGCCTTCCGTATTTTAATTGCTATTTTAAAGGTATCAGACCTTCATGTTTTTCAACTTTCTCGCTGGACTTGTCGGACTCCTTCTCTAGTCTTAGGAGGATGGCTGCGATGAAGCATCTTCTTACCATTGCTTGATCACCATGGATCTCCATTACTCCTCACTCGGTCACATACTTGAGCTTCTGATGGTAGGTCGAGGAGACTGCCTTCATTGCGTGCAGCCACCCTCTATCGAGGATAGACTGGTATGGCGAGTCAATGTCGACCACCAGAAACTCGATCATTTTAGAAACATTTCCTGCCCTTACTGGCAGCACGATCTTTCCCAAGGGCATAGTCACCTTTCCAGCTGTAGACACCCCATTCTGTTACCCCCTAACTCTCCTTAGGTACCTAGTACCTCCCTTCATCACTGTAAACCTAGGTCATGTCCCGAGTACTGACCTGGAGGCCATCGGGCACTCCCCGACTCAGTTTGACCCAAAAGTGAAGCTCTTCATCTCGACTAAGACTGAATGAATCTTCGATGGTCACTGAATACCTTTTCCAACGGTTCGCCCCGTGCGCGATTCTAACTTACCATGAGGATGAACGATCCATTTGCGTCCGAAACTTGACCTAGAGGCCACCGGGCGCTCCTGGGCTCTGTTTGACCTATGTCAACTCTTCAGCTCGACCAAGGCTGAATGAATCTTCTAAGGTCACCGAATACCCTTTCTAACGGTCCATCCCGTGCGCGATTCCGAATTTCCATTCGGACGAACGATCCGTTTGACTCCGAGAGGTCACCGAATGCTTCTCGGGCTCGGTTAACAAAAGTCAACTCTCCAAACTGGGTCAACCTCTTTGGAATGTCGAAATACATCTCCTAACCTTTCCAACGGCCCACCCCGTGCGCGATTCAGACTTACCATGCGGACGAAGGATCCGTTTGCGTCCGAGCAATTCCCCATCCAATGGACCGACAAATGCTTCCGAGCCATATTTGACCCAAAGTCAACTCCCAAAGCCGGAAGTAGTCTAAAGTACTTTCGAAGGCCTCTAAATTACCTTTCCAATGGTATGCCCCGTGCACGATTCTGACCCACGGTTTGCCCTCGGTGGTCGATTTTCCGAAAAAGCCTGAAGCGCACTGCCAAATGGAAGGTTCCAAACCCTGCCTACCGGCACCTGCCGATAGGCAGGAACATGTTTATGCCGATCAGCACTCACCTGGGGCTATAAAAGGAGACCTTCACCTCATTTGCAAGAAGAGCCCAGATCTGATAAAAATCTCTCTGAACGAATCCCAGAAACCTCTCTTGAAGGCAGTGTGATTTCAACATCCAAATCCCCTTTTTACTTCAACTTTTCATCATCCTTTTCATCAAACTTGGTGAATTAGACACTCTCCATCATTATCCAAGTGCAAGGGCTGCTCTCCAACATTCAAGATCAAGCTCAAAATCTTCAAGAAGGTCCAACTTTCTCAAACTCTCTCTTAAATTCTCTTAAATTCCCAATAACTTGTTTTCTTACTTAGCGATTTTCTTATCTCATCTCACACATCCTAATATACTTTTTTTTATCTATTATTATTGCACATCTCCTATGTTCATATAAATAAAACCCAAAAAACAAGAAAAATAGGGTTTGCTCATAAATTCCAAGTAAGGATTCTCACACTTTTTCCACACTTTTCTCACAATCTAAAACCCTTTTTCACACACACACACACTCACAAATAAGAGATTCCCCATTTGGATTTATGGGATAAACCCCACCCCTCATTTTGTATGCGAACTACGTGGAATTTGATGCCTTTATAGGATATGTAGGCGTCTCGGGGTAAAACCCGAGACTCGAGTCCATTTTCCCACTTTTTCTCTCATTTTCTATCTTCTCTAAATCCATTTTCCTTATATTCTATATACTTGCCCTTAATAACGTATTGCTCCACATGCGTTATCGTTCCATTATAACGGTCAACGTAGGGGTAATCGCGTAAATCTTATTTTTGTAATATTATTCTTATATCTTCCTACGGACGACTCACTTTATCTTTCACATGATACAAGCCGAGGATTCCTACCTCCATTCTATATATATACAGATGCACACATTTCGCGGTGGGAAACAAAAGGAAAATAGAAAATATTCATGAGAGATCGAAAGGGAGGAATGGGTGCCAAACACCTTCCCATTTCGTAACTAAACCTCCGAACCCTTCTCGAATCGTCTTGGTTTTGCACGCACCAGTATGTCTTTGGATGCCATCCTTCGGGGTGGCTACCCCTTTTTCTTTTGTCTGTTTTGAGTAACATAGATTGGCGACTCTGAATCTCTCTACATTTCCACATCTCAAACGATGTCGGCCGAAGCACTCCCGAGAGGGACGCGCGGGACCCAAAATATCTTTTCCTCCACGCTACCCGCCCGCGCGGCGAGGATCGGGGATGGCAGTGGAGACTCTGCTGGGGATGAGAGAGAGAAAAAGAATGCGACACTACATGCTCTCTTTCCCCATCAAACTTGTATCCCAAATGGATCCCATCAAATACCTGCTTGAGAAACCCGTCTTATCCAGTCGAATGGCCCGATGGTTGATGCTCCTAACCGAGTTCGATATCGGGTATGTCACACAGAAAGCTGTTAAAGGAAGAGCCATCTCTGACTACCTCGTCGATTACACCATAGAAGAAGCGGAGGTTCGGATTTCCGAATTCCCAGATGAAATATCCTCTGCACCACTCAAGACTGCCTTCGATGAAAAATGTTCTTTGATGGCGCTGCCAATAAAAAGGGATATGGCATTGGGATACTCCTGATCGCCCGAGATGACTCCCACACTCCCATCCCCATAAAATTGGATTTTCCTTGCACTAACAACATGACGGAATACAAGGCATGCACAATGGGCCTCAAAGTTTCTCTCGAGAAAGGTATTCAATACCTTGATGTCTACGGGGATTCTTTCCTTATCATCGATTAAGTGCTCAGAAAGTGGAAAGTCAAGGACGTAAAGCTCCAATCCTTTCATGCATAATTAGAAGAGTTAGCCTCCCGATTCCGAGATATCACCTTCCATTACCTACCTCGAACAAAGAATAACCTAGACGATGCTCTCGCCACCTTGGCCTCCATGGTCGACATGCCCGAAGGAATAACAATGACCCCCTTCTTGGTTCAAAAGCAAGACAAACCAACCCATTGCTACCATATTGAGCTTGTCTCCACTGAAGATTCCTAACTACCTGATTGCTGGTACTATAATATCTGGTGCATCCTCAAACATGGTAGGTATCCCGAGGGTTCCAACAAGAAAGATCGAACAACCCTTTGAAGATTGGCCGCCTAGTACATCATCAGTCATAAAGCTCTACACAAGAGGAACTTCGATGGAACTCATCTACACTGCATCGCAGGGGCTGAGATTGAGCAAATAATGCAGAAATTCCACAACGGGGAATGCGGACCCCACATGAATGGTCACATACTCGCCAAGAAGATCCTCCGACAGGGCTACTACTAGACCACCATGATCCAGGATTGCACCGCCTATGTCCGGAGGTGCCTCAAATGCCAATAATTCTCCAATCTTCAACACTTGCCTCCACGAGAATTATATAACATGACTTATCCCTAGCCGTTCTCCACCTGGGGTATCGACATCATAGGGAAGGTTACACCAAAGGCTTCAAACGAACATGAGCTCATCCTGGTTGCCATCGATTATTTCACCAAATGGGTCGAGGCTGAGTCATACGCAGTATTGAATGCCAAAAAAGTGGCCAAATTCCTCATAAAAAATATCATCTGTAGATATGGGGTCTCGCACGAGCTGGTATCAGATAACGGGTTGCATATCAAAGCAAAAGTCACAGAAGTAGTCAACGAGTACGAGATTCAGAGACACAAATCTTCTCCCTACCGACCTCAGATTAATGGTGCAGTAGAAGCTGGCAACAAAAACCTCAGTGCCATCATCAGCAAGATGACCGAAAGTTGTAGGGATTGGGCCGACCGGATCCCATACTCCCTCTGGGGCTATCGAACCTCAATCCGAACTTCTACTGGGGCTACCCCTTACTCCCTGTTCTACGACATGGAAGCAGTCCTACCTGTGGAGCTAGAAATACCCTCGCTACGTGTCATGCTCGAAAGCAAAGTTAGTGAAGAAGACTGGTGCCAAAGACGTCTTGATGAGCTAGCCCTCCTAGATGAAAGAGTATTAAATGCTCTTTACCATATACAGGGGTACCATCGCCGAATAGCGCGATCATTCAAGAAGAAAGTCAAGGACCGCGGTGTCCGGGAGGGGGATTTAGCCCTCAAGGAGATTGTAGAACCCATCTGGGAGCCCAGAGGGAAATTCAAGCCTAATTCGAGCGGACCCTATATTGTGAAGAAAATCTTGTCCGGCGGTGCCGCCATGCTCACTGACATAGATGGGGAGGAGATGGATCGTCCAGTCAATCTGGACTGTCTCAAGAAATTCTACCCCTAGTCCGAAATCTCGGCGCGCTAAAACTCTTCTCATCCCCCTTCTATTCTTGAAAAAAAAATATTCATTTCCCTCTACCCAGAACTCCGTGGGCCTGATCCCCTACAAAAACTATTATAAAACATTTTCAAAAAATCCCAGAGGTGCGTAGGCAACTCATGCACCTCACATGAGTACGACCCCTTTCTTTTTCAAGAAATACTATTCTTTTCTTACCTCCGAAAACGGCGGTTCATTCTAAAATTATTTGAACAAAAGGATTTTGTATGCCTTAGCGATCAGTATAGATAATTCAAAATACAAAATTCATCGAAAGGCATAGCTGGATGATCAGAAACTTATTTATTTCATTAATAAGAAAATTTAGCACGGATTACATAAGAAAAAGGAACGGATAACTCCCTTCCCCACTACCATAAAAATCCAAATAAAATCCCCACACCTATCACACAAATAAACTCCCTAGAAGTCTTACCCACAGCTACCAGAGAAGCCTGCACCCTCATCATCTACATCCTGAGGACCCCAAGTTTCCCCTGTCTGAATAGAGTGCCGTAAACATTCCATGAATCGATGAGCCTTAACGATCTTCGAAAAGATCACAACGCCCCCTTCCATGGAGTTAGGTAAAACAAACCATCTTTGTCCAGTCTCCAATGCCAATATCTTGATGACTACTTTCATCCACAACCACTTCATATAATCTTTGGGGACATGGCAAACCTTCCCGACAGACTGAGAGGGACGGGTCGACGGACACCGATTTTCCCACAGAGACCCAAGCAACAGACGTAGGCGCTCAGTCAAATCTTCTACCGGAAAGAAGTTTAAGGTCCGAGGGGGCACGATATGTGCCCAGCCGAATTGGCGCAGAAGCCGCCAAGGGAAATAAAAAGAGGTATGTCTGAGACCAACCATCCACACATGTGAATACTCTCCTAGCTCCAGAACAGGATGGAATTGTCCCCACCAAGGCACTGACCAATACAGACCACGAGCCCCATGCTCCACAAGCCAATTCTCCCAGTTCTCAACATATAGGCCAACGCGAATGAAGTAACGTGAAAAGATGTTAGGTACGGCCGACAAGGGATATTCTGGAGGAGTCGACAAGCGGAATCTTTCAGACAACCACATGAACAAGATCACAGGGCTACCCCTCAAAAAGTCAGAATGGCCTTCTCTCCAAGCATCCAAGCCATTCAGAGTCTCCGCCAATATCAACGCCGCAGGATTGCGACGGTATGACATTCATGAAGTAATGGCTGCAAGTTGTGGGTCCACCTGAAATTCCCCAATCACCAGCAATAATTTGGAAACTAGACCCAGAACAACGGCTCTAACGTAGCTAGCATCACCTACTTCCCGTAAATGCACGGACTGCAGCACCGCTGGGAGGGAGATCATTCCTCCAGCTACCAATGATCTAGCCGTCGAAGGCGAAATATGAAGAAGCCAGACCAACAAATCCCTAGGAGAACGGGAAAATTTAGGTAAAGCCACAGCAACACTGGGATTTACACCCAGTATGGTAGAAAATTCCTCGTAGGTAGGATAAACTTCTTCCAACCCAAAGCGGAATACACGGTCTTTCGGGTACCAGAATTGTACGGTCGTGATTAGCATATTCCACTTAATAGGCTGATTGCACCACAAGGAGACTCGACGCATGTTGAAAGCATCATAATCGACATTATAAGAGCACATAGCTTCCAAGGCTTCGAGGTAGTTGGCAAACTCGGTGCTACCAGGGAGAGCCATCTTGAAAGGCTAAGAGATGGTGGGCAAGTAGGTAATAATGCAAAGGTGTGATGATAACACTCCACCCTTACCCATTTTTATACTTGAACATCCTCACAAGAGACACAATCCCTGCATAAATCGGAGGGAACCCTACCCCACAAGGTACCAAAGGCTGAAAAGGGTACCATTCAAAGTTTTGAATTGATGGGACTGGACTGAACTGCCGATCGACAGGACAGGGTGCTTGCCGATCGGCAACCTCCCATTTTTAGAAATTTCCCTTTTTCCTCTTTTGTCAAATCAGAAAACTCAAATAAAAATAAATTGATATTCTCAACAGAATTTCAAAATCCCTTTAAATTTCCCTTTTTTAATCAAAAACTTTCCTTCAAATTTTTTTTCTTCTCAAATATTCCTTTTTTCGGTCTCAGCAGCAAAATAAAAAAGCGCATGTCCATGCATTCGGTCATCATTAAATAAAAGACAATCAAAAAACTCCATTGTATTGCATATATCTGTTTTCTGTATTACATCATTTTTGCAGGAAATAAAAAGAAAAGGCAAAAACAACAGGACTCAGCCTGAACCCACATTCTTTCTCTCTCTCTCTCTCAAGAGCTTCCACCCCTACGGCGTTCTCTCTTCCCCCTATGGTGAGATGATGCGCCACCACTACCCGAGCTCGAGTCCTCTCCAGACGAAGAAGACGGCACCGAGAAAGAAGGAACGGGAACTGCATCCCGAATATGGGCAGTCACCGAAGATATCCAGTCTCTGATGTCCCTCAGCCAAGTGGTCGACACCTGGACTTGCTGAAAGAATAGGAGAAATCAGTATCAAAGCGGAAATGACCAAAATAGAAAAGAAAGTAAGAGAGGAACAGCAAGGTATACCGTAGCTCAAAGGACCTCCTCTGTCAAGCCCAACTCCTCCGGATCCATCGCATGAGGATGGTGCAACATAGGCACCATCCCTCCATCAGCCCGTCGAATGTTGTATGAAGGGGTATGCAGTCGTATAAAAGGGACCTCCGAGGTTGCCGCCGCCGCAGATGCCGACGGACCACCACCACTGTGGGAAGATCCCACCGCCTGACTTGAACCTGCCGGAGGGAAGGGCAGCGCATCATATATGTTGGGTGCCATCAACCAGCTCATCACAAAATCCATATAGGCATACGTCACAGCGGTATCGGTGTATAGCAAGTAGGGCTCGTTGATCATCGCTGCGATCCTCTCATCCTCCAACATCAGTCGCTCCCGCCTTATAGACATAGGAGGATGCGCGGGTGGTACCACCACCTCCTTCTCAGAAACCTGACGAACTACCCTCTCCCCGAGGTACCAGGAATGGCCGAACTCATGCGCCAGCAAATGCCTCATCCGCGCGTTCGCCCCGATCGTCTCCGCATCCTGAATGGCTGTCCCCCACAGGTAAAAGGTCACCTGAAAATCTCCGAGCAAGCATAAATCAATAAAAGACCAGAAGGAACAAAAAATAATACTGAAAGGGAAAGGGTCTTACCCTACCACTGGTCAGGTCATTCAAGACCTAACGCACTACCTCCATGGAAAGAGATCCCTTCGACTGTCGATTGACCTTATGCCATCGATACAATCGATAGAAGTCCCCAATAGTGTCGTCCTTCAAAGCAATCAGCGGGGTATTGTACCCAATCACCTCATAGAACCACGTCTGAATTCACAAGCAAAAAGAGACGCATAAGGAAATGCGAATGCATGAAAGGAAGATGCGAATGCATGAAAGGAAAATGCAAATGCATGAAAAGAAATGCACAAACTGAAGAATACCTCAAGAAGCATTTAAATCCTTTTTACCAAGAAAATTTTGCTAAGGATCACCTGATCACTTCCCAGAAAACCTCGAAAAATCCCAAAAAATTCCCAAAAATCCCCGAAAGGATTTAAAGCCTTTTTACCATGAAAACTTCATGTTCCCTCGAGTGAAACCCCTCTTTCCCAGCAGAATCCTCAAAAACCAAGTGAAAACTCCTCCCGGCAAAGCTTCGAAAGATCCCTAAGGATCGCCTGATCACTTCCCTATTGGAATTCTCTTACAACACCCAAAATAAGTTATCCCCCCTTGCGAGGTCTCCTAAAAGCTTCCCCAGCTATCAACTCCCCATTTCAGATCAAAATCACAAAGCTCTTTCTCCAGCAGAATCAAAATCTAATCTTTTTCCACTCTTGGGTCGGATTTGGCCCCGGTCTTAGATCGTCACCTTAGTTAGGCCAGAATTGACCTCGGTCCTCGGTCATCACCACTCTTGGGTTAGAATTGGCCCCGATCTTGGATTGTCACCGTAGTTAGGTCAGAATTGACCTGGGTCCTCAGTCTCCACCACTCATGGGTCAGAATTGGCCCCGGTCTTGGATCGTCACCTCAGTTAGGTCAGAATTGACCTCGGTCCTCGGTCGTCATCACTCTTGGGTCAGAATTGGCCCCAGTCTTGGATCATCACCTTAGTTAGGTCATAATTGACCTCGGTCCTCGATCATCACCACTCTCAGGTTAGAATTGGCCCCGGTCTTGGATCGTCACCTGAGTGAGGTCAGAATTGACCTCGGTACTCGGTCGTTACCACTCTTGGGTCAGAATTGGCCCCAGTCTTGGATCGTCACCTGAGTTAGGTCAGAATTGACCTCGGTCCTCGGTCGTCACCACTCTTGGGTCAGAATTGACCTCGATCTTGGATCGTCACCTCAGTTAGGTCAGAATTGACCTCGGTTCTCGATTATCACCACTCTTGGGTCAGAATTGGCCCCGGTCTTGGATCGTCACCTGAGTTAGGTCAGAATTGACCTCGGTCCTCGGTCATCACCACTCTTGGGTCAGAAATTGGCCCCGGTCTTGGATCATCACCTGAGTTAGGTCAAAATTGACCTCGGTCCTCGGTCGTCACCACTCTTGAGTTAGAATTGGCCCCGGTCTTGGATCGTCACCTTAGTTAGGTCAGAATTGACCTCGGTTGTCGATCGTCACCACTCTTGGGTTAGAATTGGCCCCGGTCTTGGATCGTCACCTCAGTTAGGTCGAAATTGACCTCGATCCTCGGTCGTCACCACTCTTGGGTCATAATTGGCCCCGGTCTTGGATCCTCACCTAAGTTAGGATAGAATTGACCTCGATCCTCGGTCGTCACCACTCTTGGGTCAAAATTGGCCCCGATCTTGGATTGTCACCTAAGTTAGGTCAGAATTGACCTCGGTCCTCGGTCGTCACCACTCTTGGGTCAGAATTGGCCTCGGTCTTGGATCGTCACCTGAGTTAGGTCAGAATTGACCTCGATCCTCGGTCGTCACCACTCTTGGGTCAGAATTGGCCCCGATCTTGGATCATCACCTGAGTTCGGTCAGAATTAACCTTGGCCTCGGTCGTGACCACTCTTAGGTCAGAATTAACCTCGGTTATTAAATTTGCACCTTAAGCCCGCAGATTTAGCTTTGACCCGTAGAATTGGTCACCCTCCCCAATACTACTTCAGGTCCTCAAAATCGACCTAAGCCTCCAATCGTCACTCATCCCCAGCACACTCCTTAGGTCCGCAGAATCGGCCTCGACCCTCTGAATTGGTCATACTCCCTCAAAAGCATCATGTGGTGTCTATTCGACGGTCATCAATTGTTCCAAACTCACCCATCGATGGGCTCTGTAGAAACCCCATTCTGTTACCCCTAATTCTCCTCAGGTACCTAGTACCTCCCTTCATCACCATAAACCCAGGTCATGTCCCGAGTACTGACCTGGAGGCCAGTGGGAACTCCCCGGCTCAGTTTGACGCAAAAGTCAAACTCTTTTTATCAACTGAGACTGAATGAATCTTTAAAGGGCACTGAATACCCTTTCCAGCGATTCGTCCCGTGCGCGATTCTGACTTACCATGCGGACGAACGATCCGTTTGCGTCCGAAACTTGACCTAGAGGCCACCGGGCGCTCCCGGGCTCTGTTTGCCCTATATCAACTCTTCATCTTGACCAAGGCTAAATGAATCTTTTAAGGGCACCAAATACCCTTTCCAACGGTTCGTCCCGTGCGCGATTTCGACTTTTCATGCGGACGAATGATCCGTTTAACTCCGAGAGGTCACCGAATGCTTCCCGAGCCCGATTGACCAAAGTCAACTCCCCAAATCATTTCAAACTCTTTGGAATGTCAAAGTACATCTCCTAACCTTTCCAATGATCTACCCCGTGCGCGATTCAGACTTACCATGCGGATGAACGATTCGTTTGGGTCCGAGCAATTCCCCGTCCAATGGACCGATAAATGCTTCCGAGCCATATTTGACCCAAAGTAAACTCCCGAACCCGAGAGAGATCCAAGTACTTTCGAAGGTCTCTAAATTACCTTTCCAACGATATGCCCCATTTGCGATTCTGACCAACGGTTTGCCCTCGGCGGTCGATTTTCCAAAAAATCCTGAAGCGCACTACCAAATGGCAGGTTCTAAACCCTGCCTATCGGCACTGCCGATAGGCAAGAATAGGTCTATGCCGATCGGCACTCACCTTGGCCTATAAAAGGAGGCCTTCACCTCATTTTCAAGAGGATCCCAGATCTGATAAAAATCTCTCTGAACGAATCCCAGAAACTTCTCTCGAAGGCAGCGTGATTGCAACATCCAAATCCCCTTTTTACTTCCACTTTTCATCATCCTTTTCATCAAACTTGGTGAATTATACACTCTCCATCATTATCCAAGTGCAAGGGATGCTCCCCAACATTCAAGATCAAGCTCAAGATCTTCAAGAAGGTCCAACTTTCTCAAGCTCTCTCTTAAATTCTCTTAAATTCCCAATAACTTGTTTTCTTACTTAGCGCTTTTCTTATCTCATCTCACACATCCTAATATTATTTTTTATTTATTATTATTGCACATCTCCTATGTTCATATAAATAAAACCCAAAAAATAAGAAAAAGAGGGTTTGCTCATAAATTCCAAGTAGGGATTCTCACACTTTTTCCACACTTTTCTCACAATCTAAAACCCTTTTTCTACACACACATACACACACACACACACACACTCACACACATTCAAAAATAAGATATTCCCCATTTGGATTTATGGGATAAACCCCACCCCTAATTTTGTATGCGAACTACGTGGACTTTGATGCCTTTATAGGCTACGTAGGCGTCTCGGGGTAAAACTCGAGACTCGAGTCCATTTTCCCACTTTTATTTCATTTTCTATCTTCTCTAAATCCATTTTCCATATATTCTATATACTTGCCCTTAATAACGTATTGCTCCACATGCGTTATCGTTCCATTATAACGGTCAACGTAGGGGTAATCGCGTAAATCTTGTTTTTCTAATATTATTCTTATATCTTTCGATGGACGACTCGCTTTATCTTTCCCATGATACAAGTCGAGGATTCCTACCTCCATTCTATATATATACAGATGCACACATATCACGGGGGGAAACAAAAGGAAAATAGCAAATATTCATGAGAGATCAAAAGGGCGGAATTAGGTGCCTAACACCTTCCCATTTCGTAACTAAGCCTCCTAACCCTTCTCGAATCGTCTTGGTTTTGCACGCACCAGTATGTCTTTGGATGCCATCCTTCGGGGTGGCTTCCCTTTTTTCTTTTGTCTGTTTTGAGTAAAATAGACTGGCGACTCTGAATCTCTCTACATTTCCACATCTCAAACGACGCCAGTCGAAGAGCTCCCGAGAGGGATGTACGGGACCCGAAGGATCCTTTCCTCCACGCTACCCGCTCGCACGGCGAGGATCGGGGATGGCCACAGTGGCGACTCTGCTGGGGACATGTGTTTTCGTTTGTGGGCTTGACTCTATTTACATGAATGCTATATTTGCTTATGTTTTCCCCTATATTTCCATGTTCCCCCTTCTCATATGTATCCCATGCTTATGCTTATGTTTACACACTTGTAGAAAGTTCTCCATGTACACTTCACACCACGTGCAGCTAGGATCACATGTATATCCCCATGTTGCACGCATCACCCATCCATACTTGGTGTACCTTTTGGGGTACTTGTACTTTGCTCCCTGTTTTGCATAATTAAGAAAGGCATTCTCATCATAAGATACCAATAAGAGAATCATGCATGACTCACACGACATCACTAAAGAGCATTGATATTGACTAAATTTTACCCAGTAACTGGAGGGTCACTTCGTGATGGGCTTTGGTCCGACAGTTCGCAGTTAGCCTAAGCGATATGACTCTCACCTTCCATTGGCCAAGTACCTTCGACGTATATCGAATGTTTCGCCGCATCGTACCGCATGACCGAAGTCATGACAGGAGGTATATCGCAGTTAATTCGCTCACGTACGTCGAGTATATCGAATGCTCTCTCACACGTACTGTACCCACGAGGTATATGGTGAGGCAATTCACGTACACTCAGTTATATCAAATGGGTTATCCACACATACCGATTGCCCGCAAGATCAAGACGTATATCGTGAAAGTCACGCTAAAGGGGGGAACCCATGCCGATTCACCCAACCAACTGCATACCCGCATATAGGTGTCAAACCTAGGACACGCACTTTAGATTTACGATTTCAACCCGAAACTCTGCCGAAATTCCAGGTCAATCTGTCGCCCAATTTTCACGCATTTTTAAAACGGGACCCTGTCTGTGAGCCTGGTTACAAGTCCAAACCGTAGCTTTGCATATATTAAGACCCCCACTTTTCCAGGCTCGGGTCCTGTCCGACATTGCATTTAGGAGAATTCAATACAAGTGAAAACATAATAATCATAATAATCATGCTGATTTCCGTCTCCAAAAACATTTCTTCCCTCTTTATCAAAAATCCAAAAACATTTCTTCCCTCTTTGTCAAAAATCCAAAAACATTTTTCCCTTCTTTATCGAAAATCCAAAAATAATTCTTCCTTTTTAAAAAAAAATAAAATCTCATCCTACGCCTTCTCAGGTCGATCACAAGCCCTTGGCCTGGCTCCTTATTGGCTTCGGTCTTCAATCAAATCACCCCGGAGTTTCATCCGTTCTTCTACTACTCCTTACGAGTCCGGAATCCATCCATCTTCCATGGATAATACAGATCAAGCACCAGTCATACAGTCGGATCTGACGACAGTCCTAGCTCAGCTCGTATCCAAGATTGACAACCTCCAAACTGAGGTCCGAAAGATGTTACGAAACCAAGTTCCTATTCCTCAAGAGCCCGAGGCCCTATTCCCTTGTACTATGGGTCCACCCGAGCCTATTTGGGTTCCGAAAGAATATCAGCATACTCCACGTGCCCCTCCTGCTAATGGGCCAACGCCTGCCCAGCTTCCAATGCCAAACATTGCCCAGCCTATGGCTGACCTGCTTGTGGCCGTTGATCCAAAGGAGGAGGAGTTGAAGAAAGTCAAAAATGATCGTAAGATGCTCACTAATAAGTTTGACGAGGCCAGGATCTCTGGGAATTACATGGACTACACCCACATATCTCCTTATCCTGAAGTGAGTTATCCAAGAAGTTTAAGATGCCAAATATCAAGAAGTTCGGAGGGAGTGGACCCCCAATTGTTCATCTGCGCAGTTATCATCGTTCCATGACTCTACTAGGGGCTTCTGAAGAAGTGATGGCCCAATTATTTTAGCAAACTTTGAAGGATAGTGCCCTCCGATGGTTTTTATCTCTTGAGGAATCCAGAATTCGTAGCTGGGAGGATGTAGCCCGAGAATTCATGTCACAGTACAAATACAACGAAGAGCTTGAGGTCACCCATCGTGATTTAGAGCTGCTCAAGCAGAATCCGGTAGAATCAGTCAGTAACTTCATAACTCGGTGGAGAGAGCGAGCAACTATCATTACCAATCGGCCATCTAAAGAAGAACAGGTCAACATAGTGAAGAAAAACTTCTTGCTCCATGTCCGAGCGACGATGGTAGGACAATACTATCCCCACTTTCGAGCTCTCAGAGAAGCTGGAGTGTAAATCGAGGAGAGCCTCGTTAAAATAGAGTTTGAACCAAAGAAGGTGTTCGGACACTTCACCCCTAGAAAGTATGACAAGCCCGCTAGTGCTACCATTTTGACCATCAACAACATCTCTAAACCAACCACATCATGGGCACCAAAAAGCTGCCCTGCCCCCATCTGAAGGGAATATACTGAGCTCCGTGCTCCCCTCTCCAAAGTTTACCAAACCCTGCTAAGCCGAAACCTCATCAAACCCTTGGATCCCCGTCCATTGCCAAATCCACTCCCAAGAAACTTCAAGACCGATGCTCATTGCGCCTTTCACCAAACTGTCGGCCATACTACCAACCAATGCTTTCACCTTCAGAACGTAATCCAAGATCTCATTGATCGAGGTACCATCACCCCGCCAGCCAATCCTAAGCCAAACACTACTCACAATCCACTTTTGAATCACACCAATGCCATTTTCTTGGAAGAAAACCCAGATTTCGATCCCTCAACTCAAATCACACCCATATACTCTCCTAAACCTCTTCAAACTTGCCTATATTTCCTCCTACACCCTACTAGCCTCGCTGATCAGGCACTGTCACTCCTTACCAGAGCATGCATCGTTGTCCGTACCCGTTTTGAAAATGGAAGTATGGAATTGTCAGAGGTGTTAAACCAACTCCTAGAGTTCGGGCTGAAATTTCCCTCACAGATGGTCATCGATTGCCAGAAGTTCAGCACACTGTTCTTGGAGGCACAAAAGTGGGCTCAAGATTCAGACAAGTGGGTGGTACTAACCGACGAAGTCAGCCTAGATGATGTTGTCAAGACTATGGCAGTATTATTCGGGAAAACTAACAGCATTTGCAGTATCACCAGGTTACTTGACACTTTGAAGCTACAAGGGCACTTGGTCCCTTCAATCACACATATCCCCACGGAATGGGAGAACTTGTATAAAGAAACCGTTAAAGTTGTGGAATGCATCGACTTTACATGGAAAGACAGAGTTGCCACCACCGGATGGGGGGAAGAATTCGAAGAATCGAGTGAAGAACAAGCTCCAAAAAGAACTGGACCAGTAGCCGGCATATGTGGGATGATATCATTTGAAGAACTCCTCGAAAAAATAAATAGGGTGGCAGAACCACCTGAGGTTGACGAGGAAACGGGATTCATGTTCTTTCCTTCTTCAGTAAATCACATGACCATATCAGGGAGACATTACCAGGATCCAAGATCACTACCAACAAATGATAAAGGAAAGGGCATTGAAAACCTTCCTATGCCAGAGATGACCATCGAAGAGAGCAAGATCCTCGATCAACTGAAGAAAACCCAAGCTAACATCACTCTATGGGGGCTTTTCATGTCTTCCCAGCTGCACAGAAATGCTTTAATCAAGCTGCTCACTGGACCCGTAGTTCCTCCATCTACCACACCAGAAGAAGCGGTAAATATGGTCGGATCCTTAAGCTCTACCCGAATGCAATCATTTTCTGAAGAAGAAATCCCCAGAATTAGGCCGAATCACAATCATACACTCAATATCTCCGTCAAAGTTATGGGAAAGGCCTTGCCACTCTCCCTTGTCAATAAGGGATCCGCCTTGAACGTTTGCCCTCTGAGAACTTTCTAGTGTTTAGGCCTGAAAGAAAGCGACCTCGCTCCAACCTTCTCCACTGTGCATGCCTATGATAATACCAGTCGTGAGGTGATGGGGTCCATAAAACTTGCAATAGGGATTGGCCCTATAAACCCTGTCGTTAAATTCCAAGTCATAGACATCCCAGCCTATTTTAACATATTGCTCGGACGCCCCTAGCTCCACAGTATCAAGGGTGTGTCTTCCTCACTCCATCAAAAATTGAAGTTCTTTGTCGAAGGGCGAGTCATCATCATTTTGGGCGACAACGAAAATACCGAGGGGGCAAGCACCAGCAGTCTAATTCTTGAGATACAGCATGGGTCAAATGATATGCTCCTATCAGGATTCCGAGTCGAGACACTCCTACTCCCGGCAGGGGACGGTTTCAAAGAAAGAGTTTGTCCAGAATATAACCCTCATTGCAATTTCAATGTGATTCAGATGTTTATTAACATGCACTTCATGCCCGAACTGGGGTTAGGGCAAAGGCAGCAGGGGATACTTGAGCCCATCAAACTGAAGAAAGATTTCCCTCCTTGTGGCTTGGGGTATCAACCATCGGAACAAGAGCTCAGAATGATCCGCCAGTCTCGACCAAAGAGAAGATCAGATTGCAGCCAAACTATCTCAGGAGACTCCTTAAATGGACGATTCATCAAAGAAGGCGAGGACTTCCCCTTTTGCGGTTTTCCAGAACCATGGTATGACCACACAGATAACAAGATGAGGCCGGGAATGGAGATCTTTTTCCAAGATGGCTACCCATGGGCTGAAATTTTCCAACACCGCGTACAACCGCTCATCAAAGATGTCGAAGAAACTGAGGAAGTCGATTCCGAAGATTCCTTCAACTTAGAGATACTGGGGCTGGCACTCTGCATGGTTCATTCAAGCACTACATCAATGGACCCATCCCGTTTGATTAAAGCTGCTGATACACCTCTACTTAACTGGCATGCTGTGCTAGTTCTACCTCGTGAAATCTCCCCTGACCCCAATGTTTACCCTATTTCTTCTTCTGTTGTCAATCCTTTCTCAAATGTAATCGAGACCTCTTTTGATGAGGTTATCAATGCTATTTTTCCTATCAATGAAATAAATGAAGATTTTGAGTATCTTGTTGTGCCTTACATTAACTGCTTGAATTCTAATCAAACTTTTGAAGATGGTGATTTTGCAAATGAACAATTCTTAACTGATCTAAATAAGGTTAATAATAAACAACATAATCGCGTTCAAGTTAATGAAGAAGAGACTGTTGTTATTAATCTCGTTCTAATAGCTAACTACGCAAGGTTAGGATAGGGGCCACCCTTGACGAGCATGAGCGTGCACAACTCGAAGAATTGTTGAAGGAGTTCGTAGATGTCTTCGCATGGTCCTATGATGATATGCCCTACATTGATCCTGAAATAGCTCAACAAGAGATCCCCACTCTTCCAAATTACAAGTCGGTTAAACAAAAATTGAGAAAACTCCGCACCGAATGGTCACTCAAGGTCAAAGAAGAGGTGGTCAAACAGTTAAACGTGAGTTTCATTCGGGTGATCGAATATCCCACATGGCTAGCCAACATTGTACCTGTACCGAAATCCGGAGGGATAGTTTGAATGTGTGTAGATTACCGAGATTTAAACAAAGCTTCTCTAAAGGATGATTATCCGCTACCCAATATCGACATGATCATGGACAACACATCCATTCATGCTCTCAAGTCTTTTGTCGACGGGTTTGCTGGATACAACTAAATCAAGATGTACCCCGACCACCAAGAAAAAACTTCATTCATCACCCCATGGGGAACCTTTTGCTACACCGTTATGCCATTCAGTCTAAAAAATGCTGGGGCTACCTACCAAAGGGCTAACACAACCATCATGCACGATCTGATTCACAAAGAGGTCGAGGTCTATGTGGATGATATGATTATCAAGTCCAAAACAAGAGAAGGTCATGTTCCCGCTCTCCGAAAGTTCTTCAAACGACTGCGACGGTATCAGATGCGACTTAATCCACAAAAGTGTGTCTTCGGCGTTACAAAGGGAAAACTCTTGGGATTCATGGTCAGTGAAAAGGGGATAGAAGCAGATCCTACAAAGCTGAAGGCCATACTTGAGATGCCACCACCCCGAACAGAGAAAGAAGTCCGAGGTTTTCTTGGGAAATTACAATATATCAGCCGGTTCATTAGCCAGCTAACCTCCATCTGTGAACCGATCTTCAAGCTCCTCCGAAAAGATTAAACCAAGGTTTGGAATGAGGCCTATCAAGAAGCTTTTGACTAAATCAAACAATACCTAACCCAACCTCCAGTGCTCATGCCACCACGGTCTGGTCTCCCTTTTCTCCTATACCTAACCATAATTGACACTACAGCTGGGGCTTTGCTAGCCCAATACCTTGAGGACTCTCGTAAAGAAAGAGCCATCTATTACGCTAGTCGCAAATTGGCTGGGTACGAGGTCAACTACACTGCTTTAGAAAAGGCATGTGTCGCACTTATCTGGGTCACCCAAAAGTTGCGACACTACATGCTCGCCTTCCCCATCAAACTTGTATCCCGAATGGATCCCATCAAATACCTGCTTGAGAAACCCGCCTTATCGAGTCGAATGGACCAATGGTTGATGCTCCTAACCGAGTTTGATATCATGTACGTCATACAGAAAGCTGTTAAAGGAAGAGCCATCTCTGACTACCTCGCCGATTACCCCATAGAAGAAGCGGAGGTTCGGATTTCCGAATTCCCAGATAAAAATATCCTCTGCACCACTCAAGACCGCCTTCGATGGAAAAGGTTCTTTGATGGCGCTGCCAACAAAAAGGGATATGGAATTGGGATACTTCTGATCTCCCCAGATGACTCCCACACTCCCATCGCCATTAAATTGGATTTCCCTTGCACCAACAACATGACGGAATGCGAGGCATGCACAGTGGGCCTCAAAGTTTCTCTTGAGAAAGGTATTCAATACCTTGATGTCTACAGGGATTCTTCCCTTATCATCGATTAAGTGCTCAGAAAGTGGAAAGTCAAGGACGTAAAGCTCCAATCCTTTCATGCATAATTAGATGAGTTAGCCTCCTGATTCCGAGATATCACCTTCCATTACCTACCTCGAGCAAAGAATAACCTAGCCGATGCTCTCGCCACCTTGGCCTCCATGGTCGACATGCCCGAAGGAATAACAATGACCCCCTTCCTGGTTCAAAAGCAAGACAAACAGACCCATTGCTACCATATTGAGCTTATCTCCACTGAAGATTCCTAACTACCTGATTGCTGGTACTATAATATCTGGTGCTTCCTCAAACATGGTAGGTATCCCGAGGGTTCCAACAAGAAAGATCGAACAACCCTTCGAAGATTGGCCGCCTAGTACATCATCAGTCATAAAGCTCTACACAAGAGGAACTTCGATGGAACTCATCTACACTGCATCGCAGGGGCTGAGATTGAGAAAATAATGCAGAAATTCCACAACGGGGAATGCGGACCCCACATGAATGGTCACATACTCGCCAAGAAGATCCTCCGACAGGGCTACTACTAGACCACCATGATCCAGGATTGCACCGCCTATGTCCGGAGGTGCCTCAAATGCCAATAATTCTCCAATCTTCAACACTTGCCTCCACGAGAATTATATAACATGACTTATCCCTAGCCGTTATCCACCTGGGGTATCGACATCATAGGGAAGGTTACACCAAAGGCTTCAAACGAACATGAGCTCATCCTGGTTGCCATCGATTATTTCACCAAATGGGTCGAGGCTGAGTCATACGCAGTATTGAATGCCAAAAAAGTGGCCAAATTCCTCATAAAAAATATCATCTGTAGATATGGGGTCCCGCACGAGCTGGTATCAGATAACGGGTTGCATTTCAAAGCAAAAGTCACAGAAGTAGTCAACGAGTACGAGATTTAGAGACACAAATCTTCTCCCTACCGACCTCAGATTAATGGTGCAGTAGAAGCTGGCAACAAAAACCTCAGTGCCATCATCAGCAAGATGACCGAAAGTTATAGGGATTGGGCCGACCGGATCCCATACTCCCTCTGGGGCTATCGAACCTCAATCCGAACTTCTACTGGGGCTACCCCTTACTCCCTGTTCTACGGCATGGAAGCAGTCCTACCTGTGGAGCTAGAAATACCCTCGCTACGCGTCATGCTCGAAAGCAAAGTTAGTGAAGAAGACTGGTTCCAAAGACGTCTTGATGAGCTAGCCCTCCTAGATGAAAGAAGATTAAAAGCTCTTTACCATATACAGGGGTACCATCGTTGAATAGCGCGATCATTCAACAAGAAAGTCAAGGACTGCAATGTTCGGGAGGGGGATTTAGCCCTCAAGGAGATAGTAGAACCCATCTGGGACCCCAGAGGGAAATTCAAGCCCAATTGGAGCGGCCCCTACATTATGAAGAAAATCCTATCCGGCGGTGCCGCCATGCTCACTGACCTTGATGGGGAAGAGATGGCTCGTCCAGTCAATCTGAACCGTCTCAAGAAATTCTACTCGTAGTTCGAATTCTCGGCGCACTACGACTCTTCTCATCCCCCTTATATTCTTAAAAAAAATCTTCATTTCCCTCTACCCAGAACTACGTGGGCCTGATCCTCTACAAAAACTATTTCAAAACATTTTTTAAAAACCACAGAGGTACGTAGGCAACTCATACACCTCACATGAGTGCGGCCCCTTTCTTTTTCACATAATACTATTCTTTTCTTACCTCCGAGAACGGCGGTTCGTTGTAAAATTATTTGAACAAAAGGATTATGTATGCCTTAGCGATCAGTATAGATAATTCAAAATATAAAATTCATCTAAAGGCACAGCTGGATGATCAGAAACTTATTTATTTCATTAATAAGGAACTACAGTACGGATTACATAAGAAAAAGGAACGGATAACTCCCTTCCCCACTACCATAAAAAGCCAAATAAAATCCCCACACCTATCACACAAATAAACTCCCCAGAAGTCCTACCCACAGCTACCAGAGGAGCCTGCACCCTCATCATCTACGTCCTGAGGACCCTAAGTTTCCCCTGCCTGAATAGAGTGACGTAAACATTCCATGGATCGATGAGCCTTAACTATCTTCGAAAAGATCACAATGCCCCCTTCCATGGAGTCAGATAAAACAAACCATCTTTGTCCAGTCTCCACTGCCAACATCTTGCTGACTACTTTCCTCCACAACCAGTTCATATAATCTTGGGGGACATGGAAAACCTTCCCGACAGACTGAGAGGGACAGTTCAATTGACGTCGATTTTCCCACAGAGACCCAAGCAACAGATGCAGGCGCTCAGTCAAATCTTCTACCGGAAAGAAGTTTGAGGTCCGAGGGGGCATGACCTGTGCCCAGCCGAATTGGCGCAGAAGCCGCCAAGGGAAATAAAAAGAGGTATGTCTGAGACCAACCAGCTGCACATATGAATACTCTCCTAGCTCCAGAATAGCCTGCAATTGTCCCCACTAAGGCACTGACCAATACAGACCACGAGCCCCATGCTCTACAAACCAATTCTCCCAGTTCTCAACATACAAGCCAACGTGGATGAAGTAGCGCGAAAAGAAGTTGGGTACGGCCAACAAGGGATATTCTGGAGGAGTCGACAAGCGGAATCTTTCAGATAACCACATGGACAGCATCACAGGGCTACCCCTCAAAAAGTCATAACGGCCTTCTCTCTAAGCATCCAGGCCATTTAGAGTCTCCCCCAATATCACCGCCGCAGGATTGCGACATATGACATCTATGAAGTAATGGCTGCAAGTTGTGGGTCCACCTACAATTCCCCAGTCACCAGCAATAATTTAGAAACCAGACCCAGAACAACGGCTCCAACGTAGCCAGCATCACCTACTTCGCGCAAATGCACGGACTACAGCAGCACCGGGAGGGAGATCATTCCTTCAGCTACCAATGATCTAGCCGCCAAAGGCGAAATATGAAGAAGCTCGACCAACAAATCCCTAGGAGAACGGGAAAATTTAGGGAAAGCCACAGCAACACTGGGATTTACACCCAGTATGGCAGAAAATTCCTCGTAGGTAGGATAAACTTCTTCCAACCCAAAGCGGAATACATGGCCTTCGGGGTACTAGAATTATACCGCCTCCATCAGCATATTCCACTCAATAGGCCGATTGAGCCATAAGGAGACTCGACGCATGTTGAAAGCATCATAGTCTACATTATAAGAGCACATAGCTTCCAAGGCTTCGAGGTAGTTAGCAAACTCGGCGCTACCAGGGAGAGCCATCTTGCAAGGCTAAGAGATGGTGGGCAAGTAGGTAAGAATGCAAAGGTGTGATGACAACACTCCACCCTTACCCCTTTTATACTTGAAGACCCTCACAAGAAACATAATCCCTGCAGAAATCGAAGGGAACCCTACCCCACAAGGTACCAAAGGCTGAAAAGGGTACCATTCAAAGCTTTGAATTGATGGGACTGGAATGAACTGCCGATAGGTAGGACAGGGTGCTTGCCGATTGGCAACCCCCCAATTTTAGAAATTTCCCTTTTTCCTCTTTTGTCAAATTAGAAAACTCAAATTAAAATAAATTGATATTCTCAACAGAATTTCAAAATCCCTTTAAATTTCCCCTTTTTAATCAAAAACTTTCCTTCAAATCTTTTTTCTTCTAAAATATTCCTTTTTTCGGTCTCAGCAGCAAAATAAAAAGCGCATGTCCATGCATTCAGTCATCATTAAATAAAAGACAATAAAAAAACTCCATTGCATTGCATATATCTATTTTCTCTATTACATCATCTTTGCAGGAAATAAAAAGAAAAGGCAAAAACAACGGGACTCAACCCTAACCCACATTATTTTTCTCTCTCTCAAGAGCTTCCACCCCTGTAGCGTGCTCTCTTCCCCCTACGGCGAGACGATGCGCCACCACTACCCGAGCCCGAGTCCTTTCCAGATGATGCAGACGGCACCAAGCAAGAAGGAATGGGAACCGCATCCCGAATATGGTCAGTCGCCAAATATATCCAATCTCGAATGTCCCTCAGCGAAGTGGTCGACACCCGAACTTGCTGAAAGAAAAGGTGAAATCAGTATCAAAGCTGAAATGACCAAAATAGAAAAGAAATTAATAGATGAACAGAAACGTATACCACAGGTTGAAGGACCTCCTCTGTCAAACCCAACTCCTCCGCATCCATCGCATGAGGATGGTGCAACATAGGCACCATCCCTCCATCAGCTCGTCGAATGTTCTATGAAGGGGTATGCAGTCGTACAAAAGGGACCTCCGAGGTCGCCGCCGCCGCAGATGCTGATGGACCGCCACCACTGTGGGAAGATCCCATCGCCCGACTCGAAACCGTCGGAAGGAAGGGCAACGCATCATATATGCTGGGCACCATCAACCAGCTTGTCACAAAATCCATATAGTCATACGACACAGCCGTATCGGTGTATAGCAAGTAGGAATCGCCGATCATCGCCGCGATCCTCTCATCCTCCAACATCAGTCGCTCCCGCCTCATAGATATAGGAGGCTGCGCGGGTGGAACCACCACCTCCTCCTCAGCAACCTGATGAACCACCCTCTCCCCGCGGTACCAGGAATGGCCAAACTCATGCGCCAGCAAATGCCTCATCCGCGCATTCGCCCCGGTCGCCACCACATCCTGAATTGCTATACCCCACTGGTAAAAGGTCACCTAAAAATCTCCGAGCAAGCATAAATCAATACAAAACTAGAAAGAATAAAAACCAAGACTAAAATGGAAACATTCTTACCCTACCACTGGTCAGGTCATTCAAGACCTGACGCACCGCCTCCAGGGAAAGAGATCCCTTCGACTGCCGATTGGCCTTACGCCATCAATACAATCGACAGAAGTCCCCAACAGTGTCGTCCTTCAAAGCAATTAGCGGGGTATTGCACCCAATCACTTCATAGTACCATGTCTGAATTCACAAGCAAAAAGAGACGCATAAGGAAAATGCGAATGCATGAAAAGAAATGCACAAACTGAAGAATACCTCAAGAAGCATTTAAAAGCCTTTTTACCAAGAAAATTTCTCAAAGGATCACCTGATCACTTCCCAGGAAACCTCGAAAAATCCCCAAAAATTCCCAAAAATCCCAGGAAGGATTTAAAGCCTTTTTACCAAGAAAATTTTGCATTCCCTCGAGCAGAACCACTCTTCCCCAGCGAAATCCTCAAAAACCAAGTGAGAACTCCTCCCGGCAAAGCTTCGGAGGATCCCTAAGGATCACCTGATCACTTCCCAAGCAGAATTCTCGTACAGCACACAAAATAGGTTATCCCCCCTGCGAGATCTTTTAAAAGCTTCCCCGGCTATCAGCTCCCTAGCTCAGATCAAAATCACAAAACTCTTTCTCCAACAGAATCAAAATCTAATATTTATCCACTCTTGGGTCAAAATTGGCCCCGGTCTTGGATCGTAACCTGAGTTAGATCATAATTGACCTCGGTCCTCGGTTGTCACCACTCTTGGGTCAGAATTGGCCCCGGTCTTAGATCGTCACCTTGGTTAGGTCAGAATTGACCTCGGTCCTCGGTCGTCACCACTCTTAGGTCAGAATTGGCCCCGATCATGGATCGTCACCTGAGTTAGGTCATAATTGACCTCGGTCCTCGGTCGTCACCACTCTTGGGTCAAAATTGGCCCGGTCTTAGATCGTCACCTGAGTTAGGTCAAAATTGACCTTGGTCCTCGATCGTCACCACTCTTAGGTTAGAATTGGCCCCAGTCTTGGATCGTCACCTGAGTTAGGTCGTAATTGACCTCGGTCCTCGGTCATCACCACTCTTGGGTCAAAATTGGCCCCGGTCTTGGATCGTCACCTGAGTTAGGTCAGAATTGACCTCGGTTCTCGGTCGTCACCACTCTTGGGTTAGAATTGGCCCCGGTCTTGGATCGTCACCTGAGTTAGGTCAGAATTGACCTCGGTCCTCGATCGTCACCACTCTTGGGTCTGAATTGGCCCTGATCTTGGATCGTCACCTGAGTTAGGTCAGAATTGACCTCAGTTCTCGGTCGTCACCACTCTTACGTCAGAATTGACCTGGGTTATTAAATCTTCACCTTAAGCCCGCAGATTTGGCTTTGACCCGTAGTATTGGTCACCTTCCCCAACACTACTTCAGGTACTCAGAATCGACCTAAACCTCCAATCGTCACTCATCCCCAGCACACTCCTTAGGGCCGCAGAATCAGCTTCGACCCTCTAAATCGGCCATACTCCCTCAAAAGAATCATGTGGTGTCTATTCGACTGTCATCATTTGTTCCAAACTCACCCATCGAGGGTCTCTAAAGACTCCCCATTCTGTTACCCCCTAACTCTCCTTAGGCCCATAGTACCTCCCTTCATCACTATAAACCCAGGTCATGTCCCGAGTACTGACCTGTAGGCCATCGGGCACTCCCCGGCTCAGTTTGACCCAAAAGTCAAACTCTTCATCTCAATCGAGACTGGATGAATCTTCGAAGGGCACTAAATACCCTTTCCAACGGTATGCCCCATGGGCAATTCTGACTTACCATGCGGACGAACGATCCGTTTGCGTTCGAAACTTGACCTAGAGGCCATCGGGCGCTCCTGGGCTCTATTTGACCTATGTCGACTCTTCAGCTCGATCAAGGCTGAATGTATCTTCGAAGGGAACTGAATACACTTTCCAACGGTCCGTCCCGTTCGCGATTCTGACTTTCCATGCGGACGAACGAACCGTTTGACTCCAAGAGGTCACCGAATGCTTCTCGGGCCCGGTTGACCAAACTCAACTCTCCAAACCGGGTCAAACTCTTTGGAATGTAGAAGTACATCTTCTAACCTTTCCAACGGTCAGCCCCGTGCACGATTTGGACTTACCATTCAGACGAACGAACCGTTTGTGTCCGAGCAATTCCCCATCCAACGGACCGACAAATGCTTCCGAGCCATATTTGACCCAAAGTCATCTCTCGAACCCGAGAGTAGTCCAAAGGACTTTCGAATGCCTCTGAATTACCTTTCCAACGGTAAGCCCCGTGCGCATTTTTAACCAGTGATTTTCCCTCGACGGCTGATTTTCCGAAAAAGCCTGAAGCGCACTACCAAATGGCAAGTTCCAAACCCTGCCTATCGGCACCTGTCGATAGGCAGGAATAGGTCTATGCCGATCGGCACTCACCTGGGCCTATAAAAGGAGGCATTCACCTCATTGGCAAGAAGGGCCCAGATCTGATAAAAATCTCTTTGAACAAATCCCAGAAACCTCTCTCGAAAGCAGCGTGATTTCAACATCCAAATCCCCTTTTTAGTTCCACTTTTCATCATCCTTTTCATCAAAATTGGTGAATTAGCCACTCTCCATCATTGTCCAAGTGCAAGGGCTGCTCCCCAACATTCAAGATCAAACTCAAGATCTTCAATAAGGTCCAACTTTCTCAAACTCTCTCTTAAATTCTCTTAAATTCCCAATAACTTGTTTTCTTACTTAGCGCTTTTCTTATCTCATCTCACACATCCTAATATACTTTTTATATCTATTATTATTCCACATCTACTATGTTCATATAAATAAAACCCAAAAAACAAGAAAAATAGGGTTTGCTCATAAATTCCAAGTAGGGATTCTCACACTTTTTCCACACTTTTCTCACAATCTAAAACCCTTTTTCTACACACACACTCACAAATAAGAGATTCCCCATTTGGATTTATGGGATAAACCCCACCCCTCGTTTTGTATGCGAACTATGTGGACTTTGATGCCTTTATAGGCTACGTAGGCGTCTCGGGGTAAAACCCGAGACTCGAGTCCATTTTCCCACTTTTTCTCTCATTTTCTATCTTCTCTAAATCCATTTTCCTTATATTCTATATACTTTCCCTTAATAACGTATTGCTCCATATGTGTTATCGTTCCATTATAACGGTCAACGTAGGCTTAATCGTGTAAATCTTATTTTTTTAATATTATTCTTATATCTTCCTACGGATGACTCGCTTTATCTTTCCCATGATACAAACTGAGGATTCCTACCTCCATTCTATATATATATATACACATGCACACATATCACGGGGGGAAACAAAAGGAAAATAGCAAATATTCATGAGAGACCGAAAGGGCGAAATGGGTGCCTAACACCTTCCCATTTCGTAACTAAGCCTCCGAACCCTTCTCGAATCGTCTTGGTTTCACACGCACCAGTATGTCTTTGGATGCCATCCTTCGGGGTGGCTTACCCTTTTTCTTTTGTCTATTTTGAGTAAAATAGACTGGCGACTCTGAATCTCTCTACATTTTCTCAAACGACGACGGCCGAAGCGCTCCCGAGAGGGACGCGCGGAACCCGAAGGATCCTTTCCTCCACGCTGCCTGCCCGCGTGGCAAGGATCGGGGATGGTCACACCATCGAAGCCAACCAAAGGGACAGTAGCTTCCTTCAGGTCGACGATGCTTAATTTCAAATTTCTGAACAGGTCGAGATACATTACCTCGGACGAGCTTCCTTGGTCGACGAGCAACTTGTCGACTGTGACACCCCGCCTAATTAAATACCGGGCGATCACTCCTTTATTAAATTAAATCAAGGTTAACAGTGGGTTCATTCTCAGCATCACTGACGATAAAATAAATTTTCCAATTTAACACCCTAAATAATTAAGCTAAGTGTCAAAAACATTTTTCATACAAACTTTCCAAATTTTAATTAGAGAAAAAGATTTATTTATTAAAAACAACATTTCTACAATCAAGAATCACACCACGATAAACCAAATAGTATAATACATTCGTCAATCGAATGTCAACATATGAAACTAGAATCACAAACCCATAATGAATAAATCCCATAGAACAATACTGGAAATAACTGAAATATAAATGTCCCAACAACAAATGAAATAATGGAAAGGGCGACACGTGCCCAATAAATGAGAATGCTAGAATGGAGTCAATAAAGGAAGCCGTCTACGCAAGTGACCTGCAACTCCCACCTAAGTTGCAGCACGTTCCTCTCAAAGGATCCTAAGCAAGACGCCCCTGTGGCTGGGCACCTGAAATATATACATATATATAGAAGAGAGAGAGAGAGAGAGAAAGAGAAAAAGAAACGGGTCAGATCCCGAAAGTGTGTTTGATTTAAAATACGTTTAGCAAGTATTTAAATTGATACAGGCCAATGCAATAACATATTAGTGCGTCGCTCTCTTGAGAAATACTCACCTCTCTTCTAATTTGTACACCTATCGCACTAACCTTCCCATTGGTTTGTTCTTAACAATATATCGCACTTGACTTTCTAAAAGATTTACTTAACTTAGTTTACTCATAAGGTTTACAATTCAACAATTCAATTTTAAAAATAATGTTCCAAATAGTAACCAAAGTTCTCCATTTTAACTTTATAAAATCCATAAGTTTCCCAGTGACATATTATATTTACTCAAAATAAGTATTCATAATTTAGTCCAGGATTATTCCTCACTTACTACGTTACAACACTAGTTTAAATTCCTCAATCCAGGTATATATATATAAATTACTCGTATAGTTTATATATATATATATATATATATATACTGACAACACCAACATATAAACTATGGTGTAGGTATATTCTTCTTTCTCAAAACAAGTATTTATAATTTTCAGTCAACAACCATGTCCTACATATCAAATCACGGTAGGTAGTTCCACATCACAGAATTTTATATATATATTAACTACTCGTATAATATATATTATAACAGCACCCCCAACTAGATTATGGTGCGGGCATACTCTACTATCCAAAGCCCCATATCACTCATATTAAGGGGAATACATTCGGAATCACTCTCGAAATGTATTAACATAAATACACAAACAATATTGAGGCGAATCATAAATTCCAAGTCTCTAAGAGGGTGGCACATACCGGCGTCTCTTAGGACCGTCTGAACTATCACATCGATAGCCTGTACCAAGGACATCTATCTTCTAGGGTACAAGTCAATATCCCCCATAAAGGTCCCATCGAGATAAGACTTGTCCCAGCGCGGAAACCTCAGGGATAGCAAGTAGCGTGGTTATGATTTTCACATGCATATAATATATGTACACACAATCATATAAATATACCACTATTAACATATTAATATAGGTTCTTCTCATCACCCATAATTATACCATTTATCCTTAATTTCACATTTATAGAATTACGTATAAGGTTCTATTCCTAACCTTAACTCGAAGTGTTTTCTCACTTATTACCTAACACTCAGGGATTACATCCTCACAAATCTGAAATTCAATAAGTGACTTTATTAGATTCCCACGTAACTCTCTTACGTACCTCACCCTTTAAATTCATAAATCTACCAACCTAAAGTAAATATCCCAAAAATACAATTTTCGTTGAAGATTAAAGGTTCCAACATTTATCCATATACCCTACTGGTCCTCAATGTCTCCCAAATCATTTTATTTAGAATGCCCAAAGATAATTTCAGGATAAACTTACGTTAACTATTAAACAAGGGAAATAGGATTCTGCCAGGAGGGTTCGATAGATCGAGGCTTGGGGCTCGATCGATCGAACCTTCGATCGATCGAATCTCTATGCTCGATCGATCGATCAAGCAGGTCTGGGCAAAAATTCTGCAGAAATTGCAGTGACGGGATTGATTAACGTTCTTCATCAAAACTCATATTTTCCAACACTAATCGACCCAAAAAGTCTACTGTTAACATACTAACATAATTCCAGATATCTTTAACGTTCAGCATGTGTGTATACATCATTAAACATGGTTAAACAACCTAAAATCTCATCTAATCATCAAGAACCCTAAAGTTTTCTTAACTTTTGTTCTAATCAGTTTTCTCCAGAATTTCCTTCTAACAAATCATCACAAATTCGTGGGTTAATCATCTACTTCACATAATATTTCCAGAATATGGTTATAATGATTTCTACATGCAAATCCCTATCAAAAATTGGGGTTTTCTTCCATTGATTATACTCCTAATCATTCCTAAACTAATATGAATATTGCATCAACGAAAATACGCAAGTTAAACACTTGCCTAGAATTTCAGAGGTCTGGTTTCCTGCTGATATTGGTGTGGTTGCGTTCTCCTCCTCGCGATCTACGCGTTGGTGGTGACGGCGGTGCAATCGGTGGTGTTTTGGGCCTTGAATCACCTTGAGAGCTCTCTCCTCTCTTCTCCAATGGCCATTCTAGGGTTCTGAATGTTCTAACCCTAAAAGGCTGACTTAAATGGCTGCTAAGGATGGCTGAAATTCGTGGGTTTAATTACCCTATTTTGTAAAATGACCAAAATGCCCTCCCGGGTCACTAATTTAGCCTAAAAACATCCCGAGACCCAAACTAAACCCCCGGGTACACTTTTCTGACTATCTCGACCCTTCCGGACGCGTTGGCGCACTCAAAACGGCCATACGGACAACTTATAAAATATTCACTTTTTATTTAACAAAATTAGTCCCGACGTGACACAGGCACGTCCCGACTTAAAATTTCCAAAATAGTCATTTAATTCACTTATGACATTCAATATAACCAATATAATATATTACTATGCTCATTAGTAATATTCAACAAGTTTCCCATAATTACTAACTCGAGTCACGTTAATAATTATAACATAATTAATTTCCGGATTTTTTTATTAAATAAATCCCCAAATTAAATATAGCATAAAAATACGGGGTATTACATCGACGTCATAGTTTGCTATCCTGAGAGTAATTATTAAAGCATCATGATGTGGGGTTCTCACTCCCACCATATCTTCATCTGTAAATACGATATGCTTAATATAGTCGACATCATCTGCTCGCCTACCCTTTCCTGGCTGTGTTTTCGCTGGATTGATCTGAAAAGCTTGCATCACCGCTGTAAGCTTTTTTATCTCCATTTGAGCTAAATTTCCCTGAATCTGTTTCACGGTAGATGCCCCATGAATTACTGCGAATTCATGGCCGGCATCGTCTTTGAGTACGTTGTCAGGCCTTGCTTATCTATGGGCAACAACTTTCTCTGCCTTTTTCTCCACGAATTCGTTCAGATGCCTGGACTGGGTCAGCTCTTCGAGGTGGGACTTAAGAGCTTTGCAATTCTTAGTCTTATGTCCTCCCTCTTTGTGAAAAGCGCATCTCAGTGCGTTATTCCTCTTCGAGGGATCTCCTCCCATCTTCCTGGGCCACTTTGTAAATGGCTCGTCTTTGATTTTTGCTAGAATTTTGTAAATTAGTTCTTTGAAGACGGTATTGATCGCCTGAAATGCTTTCAACACATCATTGTTGCCTCCGTTCTTGGAGCCATTTTTCCCCCATTCTTTCCTCCTTTCTTCTGGTTCTCAGTCTTGTCACCGCCCTTGGCAGCGAGCTTAGTTCGACCATTTTCCCCTGTGCTGAGGCGGGTCATATCTTCCACCTTGGTATATTTCTCGATGCAAGCCATTAGGTCATCGATGGTCATGGCTTCTTTCTTTGTCTGGGATTGGTACAGAAGGGAAGAACTGGGTAGCCCAGTCTTGAAAGAGGCCACTTCCACTTGCTTCGAACAGTCCTCGACCTCGTTGAATAACTCCCAATACCTCTTCGCATAGTCTCAGAGGGTCTCTTGAGGCATCTTTTTCATTGTTAGCAAAGCATCCATCCTTTTGGGATGGGATCTACTATTAATGAATCGGGTCATAAAGAGCTCGGTCAGGGACTTGAAACTCCTGATGGACCGATGGGGGAGCCTTTCGAACCATTTATGTGCCACATCATGTAGGCTCGAGGGAAAAATTTAGCACATTAGTGCGTCTCGATGGTTCCAGAGGGTCATGGCCTGCCGGTACTACATAACGTGATCAATGGGATCAGTCTTACCATCATAAATTTTGAACCTTGGAATAGCAAACTTCTTAGGGGCTTCCTCTTCTTCTATTTCCCTCGAGAAAGGTGATTTCATCTGAGTTTTGAGTGCTCGCCTAGTGAGTTCTTGGGTCGGTCCGGTACCGTGATGTTCAGGGTGTTGGTCCATCTCCCTTCGAACCAGACTTCGTATATTTTTGTTACTGCGATCTGGGCTCTTGTGACTGCGAGCTAGTCGCAGTTGCTCGAGCAGGTTGTCCTCTGACTCGTTTCCCCCAGCTTTCTGGGATCCGCGCCTGGGGCTCCTTCCTCGGCTGCGAGACTTGCTCTCCTGAGGGATAAGAGTGCGGTATGGATGTCTCTTGGTACCACGATAGAGTTCTCTCTCTATTCTTTCTAATCTTCTTTTGAGGCGAGCATTCTCAGCTTCGTGCTTGCGAGAAGACTCCCTCTGCTCGTGGAGCCTCGCCTCATATGCATCAATCAGCCTGGATATCTGTGTGGACCTCGTTGGTCCTTGGCAATCTTCTGAGGCTGGCCTTTCTAAGCGATCCCTCTAATCGGAACACCGAACTTCATATCTAACCCTGCGAGGAGTAGGTGGTTCTTGGATATCTCCGGCTTGGGGAGAATTACTACTGTAACCAGACATTTCGAACTCTTTTCTTGGTGTGGGCTTTCTCAGGGAAGATAAACGCTTCCCACAGACGGCGCCAAATGTGGTGACAGTTATTATTCAACACAAAGAGATAAGAGAAGCACAATCACCAAGCAGAATAAGGAATACAAAATGCCAATCACACAACAAGAGATGTACGTGGTTCAATAAGAATGCCTACGTCCACGGTGGTGCAGTCAGTATTATTTTTATATACTCCGGAGAGCGATTACAGAGAATACAGTGCGTGTCCCATGCCCCGAACCTAGGGTTTATTATATACATGTCCATTTTCAGGGAGTGGGGGTGTTGGACTCCCCCACATTTTCCATCTTCTCCTAGAACCCCTCTTCACGAGAACATGGGAGAAGACTAAATCATAACCGATTAAGATATGAAGGGTTTGGACTTTGGGCCGCTTCAATTGGGCTACTCGTCTAGGCCCGTCATTCTATTTCAGGTACCCACAATAATAGCAACTGAATAACACATGGGATTTCAATAAATGTGATATTTTCAAGATGAGTGAAAATAAACGAGGAATAAAATAATACTCTCGAGAGATTTAAAGGAGCATATTGTGTAAATCCCGTACCTTAAAATCATCACGAGAAACTCATAAGATTCTGACTCAAAATTCTGATCACATCACTGCGTTTCTCACGCAAAAATAATAAAAACTGATTCTATCCCACACTCGAGAAAACACCAAATGAGCTTTCAAATCATGAATTAGAACTTGATAACTTTGGGGCTAGGGTTTGAAGGAAGAAGAAGATGAAAAGTATAAGGGTCTACTGTTCTTAGAGGTTGTGAAAATATGTTTGAAAAGTCCTAACTCCGTATTAATTTAAGTGGAGAAAGATTAGAGAATTTAAGTTGCATTAGAATCCTATTAAAACTAAAACAGTTCGCATGTTAGTCACGCTCCAAAACTGTGACAAATTATCTCAAGCGGCATTTTTATTTTGGCCCTGTTTTTTAGCCTAGAGAATTTAAATTTTTTTAGGACTCTTCTAAACGACCCGAGACTTATATATACTCATATTAGGAATCTTTTAAGCTATCATTCCGAATTCCGAATTAATTTAATTAATTACAAAATAAAATTACGGGTTGTTATATACTTCCCCACTAGCACATGAATCGACGAAGCCTAACGCTTAAGATAACATACGATGAAAAAATGCTTACCCATAAAAAAGATGATTAGGCGCCCATACACCCAATCTTACCTACATGTTTCCCCACGCTCTCTCTCACGAATCACTACTCGATTCTATCTCTAAAAAATCATCACAACACTAAAGTCCTCAAATCAATTCTAAACATCTTCACATCAAGATTACTAATCATAACCTCGATGCCTACCACGTCCTCAACAAAAATACCCTATCTCCAACGAAACACATCTAACCCTCCTGCTAGACCCAAACCCAAAGACCCGATGATTGTCATATACCTAAGCTATGATACCATTTGTAACACCCCGCGTAAATCACATGAGGCGCTACTACGATTAAAACTAAACTAAATCCTCAACAATTAGTATAAAGAATCTATATTCCACAAAAATAAAATAACAAATCCAAAATTTACACTTCCAAAATAATTACAATTAAACTCCTCGCAAAAATAAACTAAGATCTCCAAATAAATTACAGTGCCAATCTACAAAAAAATAAAAAATAAAATCCTCCAAATTTCATCCTCTAAAATCCTCTAAAAATCCGTAGCGTCCAAATCCATGCTAACCTGCCACCAAAAGAAAAATACAAGGAAGTACACAATATGAAAAGAATAGATGCTCAAAACAATAACGGTGAAAAACTGCAACAATACATATCTAAATTCAAGTTCAATGCGACATTCGAGCATTATACCAATTTATTTTTTACAAAAACATCAATAGGTCACCGGGACTCATCTCACCTCACCTAAGCCTCATAAAGCCTCATCCTGGCTATTGGAATTTTGGACTATTGGTGAGTGACCATTCTCTGTGTCATATAAAAATTTCATGGCACTACCCCAAATCACACAATACATAATATTAACTGAATAACTCACGCAATTTCAATAAATGAGATATTTTCAAGATGAGTGCAAATAAACGAGGAACAAAATAATACTTTCGAGAGATTTATAGGGTTATATTATGTAAATCCCGTACCTTAAAATCATCATAAGAAACACATAACATCCTGCCTCAAAATTCTGATCACACCACTACATTCCTCGCGCAAAAACAATATAAACTCGTTCGAGCCCAAACTCCATAAAACACCAAAGAAGCTTCCAAATCATCAGTTAAAACTTGATAACTTTGGGGCTAGGGTCTGTAGGAGGAAGAAGATGAAAATTATAAGGGTCTACTGCTTTTAGAGGTTGTGAAAATATGTTTGAAAATTCCTAACCCCGTATTAATTTAAGTGGAGAATGATTAGAGAATTTAAGTGGCATTAGAATCCTATTAAAACTAAAATAGTTTGTATGTTAGTCACGCTCCAGAACCGTGATAAACAGTTAGTCACGCTTTAAAACCGTGACAAATTATCTGACGCGGGGTATATATTTTGGCCCTAATTTTTAGCCTAGAGTGTTTTATGTTTTTAGGACTCTTCTAAACGACCCAAGACTTAAATATACTCATATTAGCAGTCTTTTAAGCTAGCATTCCAAATTAGTTTAATTAATTATCGGATAAAATTACTGGTTGTTACATACTTTCCCAGTAGAACATGAATTTTCTCCTCGAAATTCGAAGAAGCCTAACGGTTTAGATAAATTATGGTGATCAAATGCCTACCCATAAAAACCATGATTAGGCACCCATACACCCAATCATACCTTCATGTTTCCCCACTTGATCTCTCATGGATCACTACTCGATTCTATCTCTAAAAAATCATCACAAAACTAAAGTCCTCAAATCAATTCTATATATCCTCACATTAAGATTACTAATCCTAACATCGATGCCTACCACGTCCTCAACAATAACACCCTATCTCCAAGAAAACACATATAACTCGCATCCTAGACCTAAGCCCAAAGACCCTAGGGTTGTCGTATACCTAAGCTCTAATACCATTTGTAACACCCCACGTAAATCACACGAGGCACTACTACGATTAAAACTAAACTAAATCCTCAACAATTAGTATAGTGAATCTATATTGCACAAAAATAAATATAACAAATCCAAAATTTACACTTCCAAAATAATTACAATTAAATTCATCGCAAAAATAAACTAAGATCTCCAAATAAATTACATTGCCAAGATACACAAAAATAAAAATAAAATCCTCGAAACTTCATGCTCTAAAATCCTCCAAAAATCCGCAGCGTCCAAATCCACGCTAACCTTCCACTAAAAGAGAAATACAGGGAAGTTCATGATATTACAGGAATGGATGCTCAGAACAATAACGATGAATAAGTGCAACAGTACGAATCTAAATTCAAGTTCAGTGCAACATTCGAGTATTATACCAATTTAATTTTTCAATACCACATCAATAGGTCACCAGGCCTCACGTCACCTTACCTAAGCTTCGTAATGACGTATCATGACTATTGGACCTTGGGACTATTGACGGGTGACCACTCTCCGTCTCATATAAAAATTTCATGGCCCTACCCCAAATCACGCAATACATAATATGAACTAAATAACACATGGGATTTCAATAAATGCGATATTTTCAAGATGAATACAAATAAACGAGGAACAAAATAATACTCTCGAGAGGCTTAAATGAGCATATTGTGTAAATTATGTACCTTAAAATCATCACAAGAAACTCATAAGATTCTGGCTCAAAATTATGATCACACAACTGCGTTCCCCGTGTAAAAACTGTAAAAACACGTTCTATCCCAAACTCGAGAAAACACCCAAAAAGCTTTCAAATCATGAGTTAAAACTTGATAACTTTGGGGCTAGGGTTTGTATGAGGAAGAAGATGAAAATTATAAGGGTCTACTGCTCTTAGATGTTATGAAAATATGTTTGAAAAGTCCTAACCCCGTATTAATTGAAGTGGAGAAATATTAGAGAACTTAAGTGGAATTCGAATCCTATTAAAGCTAAAATAGTTCACCTATTATTCACGCTCCAGAACCATGACAACAGTTAGTCACGCTTTAAAGCCGTGACAAATTATCTAAAGCGGGATTTTTATTTTGGCCCTATTTTTTAGCCCAGAGAGTTTGATGTTTTGAGGACTCTTCTAAAACGACCTAAGACTTATATATACTCATATTAGGAGTCTTTTAAGCTAGCATTCCAAATTTTGAATTAATTATTTAATTCCAAATTCCTTGAATCTCTCGAGAGTAGTCGTTTTGTTCCTCATTTATTTGTACTCATATTGTTGATATCATGACGTTTATTGGTATCTAAAATATTGATTCGATTTGAGATATTATTTTTGTGGATGGGCATGGTGTCATGAAATTTTTATTATAACAGACTGGGCTATTGTTGATTTAGTAGCTAGAGATTTACATCCCACGTCGCCTGGGTAAAGGGAAATTAATGGTTCATATATGTAGATTTTCTCTTTTCTAAAACTGAGGCCTTTTTGCTCCACTGGTAAGGCATGTGATTGATGATGCACATGTTAGGGGTTCGAACCCCACTGACACCAGTTTGTGTATATAGAGCTAATAAAATCCCATACCTCTGGGTGCGATGGTTAAAGTGGGGACAATATTGGTGGTGGAAGAGTGGGGTGTTATAGAATGGTATTAGAGCTAGTAATCATCCGGAATAATTGTGCGAACAATGTGGGTGATAGTTGATTTCATTGTAACGAGGGTGTTGGGATCCTTAAGGGGTGGATTGTACCAGTTTGGGTTATTGTTGATTTAACAACCAGAGAGTTACATTCCACATCGCCTGGGTGAGGAGAATTAATGGTTCATATAGGTTGATTTACACTCTTCTAACACTGAGGGCTTTTATCTCCATAGGTACGTCATGTGATTGATGATGCTCATGTTAGGGGTTCAAACCCAATGACAGTAGTTTGTGGGTATAGAGATAATAAAAACCCATACCTCTCCGTGCCGTGGTTAAAGTGGGGATAATATTGGTGGTGGAAGAGTGGGGTGTTACACTTAACTTGAAGAAGAGAAGTAATTGCAATATTGGGAGTATAATTTGATTTTCCATAATCTTGATGTCATGCATATCGAGAAAAACAATTGTGACAATATTCTTTTTACATTATTGGGCATCAAAGGGAAAATAAAGGATAATTTAAATGCTCGAAAAGACCTCAAAGAGATGAGTAGTATGCGTGTGCTACATCCTTATCCGCGAGGAGGAAATCGACCACATGTGGCCCTAGTACAGATCATGATGAGCAACAAATAGAAGGATATATTCTTGAAAGTGTTGCTGAATCTCAAAGTTCCAAATGGATATTCATCAAGTATTTCACAATGTGTGCACCCTCTATAGAGAAACATTTGGGGACTTAAGAATCATGACAATCCCATTCTAATGCAACAACTACTCCCGATAGTTGTACGTAAAGTATTGCCAAAGAATGTTGTCAAAGCTTTAATTGAATTAAGTAATTGCTTTGAGATACTATGATCAAGTGTAAATATTTTAGCTGACTTGGAGAAATTTAAAAACCTTATAGATCTTACTTTTGCAGTCTTGAAAACATATTCCCTCCAGGATTTTTTATATGATGGAACATTTGCTCGTACATTTGACTGATGAACTATTAATTGCCGAGTCAAAGCTTTATGGTTGGATGTATCTAATGGAAAGGTATCCACACACATAGAAACTCTATTTTCAGAATCGTGCTTATCCTGAGGCCTCAATTACTAAGTTTGTTCTTTAAGAAGAGTGCATGATCTTTTGCTTGAGGTATTTAAATAATAACGTGGAAACGAAGTCTAATCGACCTATTAGAACAAATGACAAAGGTAATGACTCTGGTCGCGTTGTTGGAAAAAAGTTCAAATTTAGATTAACTAAGAAACATTGGTTCAAGCCCATCTTTATGTGCTTTTCAACCCTGATGCAGTGGCACCATTTATTTAGTAAGTTAATTTTTTACCTTAACAACGTGCACAAATTTATTACTTGTAAGTTATTCAATATTCATTACGAAATCGATATGTGTGAATTTTTATAGATAACATCTCGTGGAATTTTCAAAAGAGTATCCTCAACTTTCACAACACCATGTTCAACGCCTTCACAATGAAAAATTCAGCAGATGGTTTAAGAATCATGTAAGTCGGTTTATTCCTTGTTAATCTTAATAGTTTTCCACTATATTTAATATATAAAATTTTGATTAACTTTTCTGTTGGGAAAATGTCAGGTGCGCAGTTTGATAAATCACGCCCAACTATCCGATGAAATTAGGAGTCTGTCTTTAGGACCTCTAAAGGATGATTTTAGATTCCATTATTATATTGTTTGTGGTTTTTTATTTCGGACAAAGCCGATTGATCAACGTAGAAAAACTCAAAATGGTGGGGTGGTTCCAAAAGCTTCACATATGAGTTATTCTAGCCGTACAGACAGAAATCCTCTTTTAGGGGATGTTACTTTCTATGGACAAGTTAAAGACATCATTGAGACTCCTTACATCAAAGGAATGAAATTTTTTTTATTCTAATGCGATTGGATCGATAACCGTATGGGTAAAAATTTAGATGAATTTAACATTACGCTAGTTAACTTCAACAATTTGATGTAAAAAGATAACTCAATTGGTGATTAACCTTTTATCCTAGCACCTCAAGCTGAACAAGTTTGGTATGTGGAAGACCCATTAGAATTAGACGTTGTTGTTTCGACCACACCAAGAGACAAATTAGATGGATATTCAACCAATGAAGAGCTAAATGTCCATGAAGTTGAGCCATTTAGCATGCAACAACTAGATCAAGATCAAAATGTATCTTGGACGAGGCAAGAGATAGATGGCTCCCTAATTGACACAATCGTTCTTGATGATGATGATGGTATGGAATAAGAAAGGGACGAAGGAATCGAGGAAAGACGAGATGGTGGCTGAAATAGTTTAACTTTTTTACCTTTGTATTATGTTAGTGAGAATGTATCGAAATTACAAATTTATGATTGAAATGGATGTTTTATTAAATCTTTGTTTCCATATTCATGTTTTGCCTTATAATTTTTAAAATTACCGGTTGTCTTATAAATGTTATGTTTAAATGTTTTTTGATATTGTGATAGGAAACAGTTAGACCTTCTGTAAGTTTTAATGATAATATTTAGATTGCATTAGAAGAATTTGAAAATTCACCTTTTAAAGAGGGCACTCCAATAATCCTGTATGGATTATACAAAATTGAATTATGTTTTTACTTGCAAAAATGTGGAACACAAACATCAGAACAATATTTGTTTGAAAAAATAGTCCAGACGCTACCACCATATTGGGATTAAGAAAAAGAAAATATTTCAAAAACATAATCAAACACGTGGAGAGAAATTAATAAAGCTACTAGAGGAAGGGGAGCAAGAGTTGCATCCTTTATGGATAGAAATTGAGCAACATAAAATGAGCCCAAATTTAAATGTGCGAGATCATATGCATAAGAAAGAACGAATATACAACATTTTAAAGACGAGAAGTTTTTTTCCGAACATAATTATTCTTGTGCATGCAATTGTGAGTACGCTTCCACCCACATGGACAATTTCATCCATTCATAGAAGGATAAAATGTTCTTTGGCTCAATAAGAGGGATTTGACAGATATTATGGAAGAAATAGAAAGGTATTTAAAATGCATTCAATCAAAGGAAATACGATGTATTGTAAATTTTCATTTTTTTCATGTATGACATTTATTCATATTTATTTTGACATATATGTTTTCTATACATATATATCATGCCTACTAAACGCATTTATCATCCCATGGGAGTAGGAGGGTCACTGAATTCTCAAGCAGAAACGACCCGCCCATGTGCTCGAACATCAATACGATCAAATAATCCCAACGATAGTAATATCAGTCAACGACATCCCAAACCTCAGACAATATGATTGCAGGTATGTGTCTACCTATCTAGTAGAGAATTGTAAAAATCTGCTAAAAATATTTTACTATTATAATTATTCATATCATATTTTCTTTTGAGTTTTGATCAGGTAGCGCTAAGGGTACTCCATTACTAACTCAAAATGGTCCCGCTATTAGTGTGAAACATAGAGGGTTGTTCAAACCATGGAAAGAATGGGATAGTGGTAAAAAATTGATAATTGGGTTGAACCACAACTGTCAACCAATTGAAACCAACGTGAAGAAGCTTGCCAGTCAGTTGGGATATTTCGCTTGACAAGGATCGTTATTTACTTTGGATGTGGAGGATTGGAGAAGAGTATCGGTGGAAAGTCTCGATGTAGTTTGAAAGAGTGTGAAGGTAGTTGTCTATCTTTTGCAATATAAATTTGAATTTTTTTTATAGTTTGACCATTTATGCATTATAACATATTTTTTGGAATGTTGACTCTGTTATGGTCCTTCTCTGAAAACCATTTAAAATCCTCAGCTAAAACTTCTAAGTTAACAAAATGATCATGCATAACAAAATGCATATGTATTTGTTCAGGTATATTGGTTCAGTTATAGAATCTCTCTAATAAAGTATTATGCATTTGTCCAATTCAGTAACATTCCAAAATAGCAATTAGCACCATTCTAAAATGGTAATTATGTATTTGTTTAAGTATAGTAATTAGCAGCATTCCAAAGCAAATATGCATAATACAAATTTCAGGAGTCCAAAATATTTATCAACATTGGTATTATGCATTTATCTAAACTGGAGATATGCCTAATTACACAACTTCAGATGGATCGGTTAAGATTAAAAAATACAATGAATTTGAAACTAGGATTGATTAAAAGATTGAATTACACAACATTGAATTGCTTAAATTCGTCTAATACCAATGTTGATAACTATTTTGGACTATTGAAATGTGTATTAGGCAAATTTATTTTGGAATGATGCTAATTACTATATCTGAATAAATACATAATTACTATTTTGGAAGGCTGCTAATTGTTATTTTAGAATGCTATTGAAATTTGTATTAGACGGATGTATAATACCTTATTAGAGAGATGCTATAATTGTCCAAAGTTAAGTAGTCCAAAGTTCAGCAGTCGAAGAATGCATAATCTATCTAATAAGTAAACTAATACATAATAGTTTTTCCCTCGGCAAAGTTTTTCAAGTGAGATAGGTAAGCAAAGAAAGATACTAAATTTGGGCAAATATGTATCACGTGACCTATATTAGGTAAAGTTTGCAATGTGAGAAAAAAACTATCAAACAATATAAATGTGGGCAAAGTTGTCTCTAAAACCCATTTGCCATGGCAAAATTTTCCAACCAAACGAACCCTAAATTAATACATTAATAAAATGATCAATTTATAATTTATTTATATTCTTTTGTTCTTAGCTCAATAAAAATTCCCTTGAAGGATTTAAGATCATTTGTTTTCAAATGGTGGAGAATGCTTGGAGGAGCGTTAAGTATCATATGAAAAATGACTATTATGAGGCCTATGACAAGGACATTGAGAAACTTGCAAATGCACCTCTCCAAGTTGATCCTGAAATATGGCCCAAATTAGTGACTTACTGGGGTGAAAAAGATACAGTGGTATGACATATATAGAATTAATTTATGTTTATTTCTATTGATTGTTTATATGTATCAAAATTATAACATGATTTAACTTTTTATATAGCAAGTGGCGACCCAAAACACTGAAAATAGGGCAAACCTTTTTGCCCACCCTAGGATTGGGAAGACGTCAATTCCTCAAGTTGTAGAAAAGCTTAACATCATATTTTATATTCGTTAGATATTTTTTATATTTTTAGTTTGCGGACAATTATGTTGAATTTCATCATTACAATTATGAATGTAAAATATTTTTTTTTCTTATCTTAATTAAAAAATAATAAACGAAAAAATCCAACTTACCTATCGACAAGATTAGTGTGTATAGATAGACTAGAAAGTTTAAGGATAAGACGTATAGTACGAAGGATGGAGTGGATGGTATAGAGGTATTATATTTTAGTGTCCATTCTTATTGCATAATGTAAAAAATATTGTAGTAAGCATTTTATGGTATTACGCACTATATAAAACTCTTTTCTTAATTTATAGGAAAGTATATAAAGACAGTTGGATGCGATACAAGAAGAACGAAAAATGAACCTGAAGTGAGAGATCATATTTTTGAGGATGACATTGGTCATGACGGACATGGATGTGCATAATGTAGGGGAGTTGGTATTTGACCGTCATCTGTAATGCCCATGCCTTCTCACTTTTATGAGAGAGAGATCGAACGGTTGTAAAAGAGTATTGAGGAGGGAGAGAATCGTCATCGTGAAGAGATGAATAAGAGGATTCAGGAGGGAGAGACTTGTCATCGTCGAGATATGGATGAGTTGAAAGAACTAATGTCATAGACCACCAACAAATTCTTTCATGTGATACAAAATGCTGGATTCCCAGTACCACCAGATGATTCCCGGACTACTTCCAATGTGAAGCTCTGGGGAACAAGTATCCTCATTTCTCATCATTATCTAATTATAAGGAAAAAACATTATTTTGGATAGAACTACTCAAACCTTGATTAATAGCCTCTGCCTCAGCTTGGATATTAGTTCCCAAACCAATGTTCTTAGCAAAGACCAATGTGAAACAACCTTTATGATCTCTTAACACACCACCAGAAGCCCTATCCACATTCAACTTCTATTTATACAAAAGAGGTCTTAGCCACTGGATAATCTTCAACTGACCTTTAGATTGCAATATGTTTATTTGGAACACTTGCACAATAAAGGAATTAATGTACCTTAGAAGAAAAAAACAACAATCACAAACCTCAAACAGTCGTGAGAGACTTTTTTCAATATCCAAGAGACAAACATAGGTTTAAGCAAGAATATTCTTTAAGCAGACAAACATAAAGTCAATACCAAGTTTTTGAATGTTGCAATCTAAAGTAATTTCTGATAGGGTAAGTCTCCATAAGATAATAGATATTTTAGCTTGAATTTTTTTTATCCAGACGGATTTAGACACCAAAGAATTGGTATGTGGACTTTAATGATGTTAACAAGAGACTTAAAAGTAAAAACACCTCTTTCAGTAGCTTTTCATATGATAGAATTGCCATATTCTATGAAATGTTCATGAAACAAATATTTAGATTGTTTATCCTTAATCTGTAATACCCCGTATTTTTATGGCTTTTAAAATTAGGGATTTATTGAATTTAATTGAGATATTAATTTAATATTAATTCGGTATTTTATTTTAACTATTTTCTAGCGTGACGAGATTTAGTAATTATTGGGAATTTGTTGAATATTACTGGATGAGAAGAGTAATATATGAGATTAATTTTATTAAAATTGTCACAAGTGAATAAAATGGCAATTATAGAAATTTAATTCGGGACGCGCCTGTATCGTGTCAGGACTAAATTATTATTATTAAAGTGAATAAATTATAAGTCATCCCTATAGTCATTTGGGGTGCGTCAAATTATCCGAAAGGGTCGATATAGTCAGAAAAGTGTACTCAGGGGTTTAGTTTGAGTCTCGGGGCATTTTTATGCCTAATTGACACCCCAGGAGGGTATTTTAGACATTTGGAATTTTTGGGTAATTAAATCCATGAATTTTCTTAATATTTATTAGACATTTAGAGTTGTCTCTTGGGGTTAACAAACACAAAACCTAAGCCAGCCATTAGAGAAGAAGGTGAAGTGATTAGAGAAGAAAGTGAAGAGATTTGAGAAGAATGTGAAGAGTTTTTCAAGCAATCCAAGGCCTAGAACTCACCCGATTGCACCGCCACCACCACCAAAATGTAGATCGCATGACGAGGAACGTATCCATATAATTTTCATCAACAAATCATATCCTTGAATCCCAGGCAAGTATCTATCTTGCTAATTTTCATGTTAATATACCTTCCATATTAGTCTAGGAATGAAAATCATATGTTTTAAATTGAAGAATTATATATTTTGGAAGAGAATTCATATATATTGTAGGGAGAATCCCTGTAGTCTAAAATCTTGATCATATGTAGAGGATTACCCATGAATTTATTATAATATTTGGGAAGAAAATCTTGAGTAAATTAGAGGGTGGTAATTATTCATGCAAAATTTGGTTTTATAAAGAGATTTGAGATTAAACCCCTTTTTGATTGATTCGTTGATGATTTATTGATGTCGTTACGTTAGAGCTTATTTATGTACATTACTTATACACTTGGATTACTTTGATGAGAGTTTGGGATGAAATTATAGAGGTTTGGAGGGGTTAAAATGGTAGAACCCGTAGGTTGAATATTGCAGAAAACTAGGCAAGAACTGCTTGATCGATCGATCGACTCAAGAACATCGATCGATCGATCGACCCCCTTTCCTCAATAGATCGACCTCTCCTAGAAAACTGCATATTTTTTCCCTTTTTGTTTAGTCCAGTTAAAATGCTTAGGAACCCTTGATTATCATTGATAGAGTATAATGGATTATGAAGATGACCAACAGGGTCTAAGTAGACTCAGTTGAGTGAGATTAATATGAGATGAAATTTTGGGTTAACAGGGAGTTATTTATACATTGGGAATTGTGCGTACGTTTACTAAAAGATTGAAACTCGTGAAAGATTTAGACTAGAAGGTAAGTGAGGGTATACTTACTGAAATTTATACTTGAAGTAAGAACGAAGTAAGAACGAAGTAAATAATAAATGAGAATAAAAGAGACGAATCCGTTATGAGAAATAATTGAGTAAAATTTGTGTTGAGAATGGATAATAACAATTATGGCTCATGGGCGAACCTAATTTGGAACATATGAATATTTATATGTATGACTTTGTGATTGTGCATATATTATGTATCTGTGTATGACATACCTAGCTTACTTGCTATCGATGGGAGGTTTGCGCGTGAGGGAAGTCATATCCTGATGAATCCATGGGATTTTTTATTTTTCGCCCTAGAACATAGGACTATGAAAGACTTATCGGTGAGTTGATAAGTTCGCTGACTATGGGAACGTAGGTATGTGCGTGACCCGTGGGTATGAGAAGTATGTTCGCCTCCAATTTTTGTGTTGATATTTATGGTTCGAGGAATCATTACCGAACCTATAGTACCCTATATAATGACGTGATGTATTGGGACAAGATAGCAGAGTAATGCAGCACCGCAGCTGTGTCTCGGGGTGCAGTATAGTATATATATAATATAGTGAATATATATATATATACATGTAATGATAACTACTATGTGGCTAAAGTAGAAATGTAAGATAGTTATGTATGATAACACTTAGTTGAATTGAATTAATAAGGGACTTATCCATGTTAAATCTAAATGGATATATATATATATATATATATATATATATGCTTATACCATAATTATATGAATTATAAGGATAATACCTGGGAATAATTTGGGCTATAAAGAATGGATACATGTGAATAATCTGGTTAGCGTGAGAACTATAACTAGGATGTCCTAGAGGTACGGTAGGAGTGCACACTAGATGAGAGGTGATGATTCTCAAGAGAGTGTCGCATACTAACATGGTTGTGATATTAACCGGTAATCATTTTAAATACTTGCTAAACTATTTTTAAAATTGTTTTACACTCGGTCTCTGACCCGTTTTCTGTCATTTCTTTCTCTCTTGTATATATATGTATGTGTTACAGCTGCCCAACCACAGAGGCGTCATGCTTAGATTCTTTGGATTGGACGTGCTGCAGTTTATGTGGGAGTTGTAGGCCCTTGCTTTAGATGACTTCGTCATTGAATCAGTTCCTACTTTAGATCTTCATAGTTAGGGCATGTGTCGCCCGATTTCCTAGTCCGTTTATATCTTGTCAAATATTTATTTTCATTTATATTTTTGGTATTCAATACTACTTGGGAGTTAACTCTTGTCAGGATGATTTCATTTATGGTTCTTAAACTTGGTTTGGATTATATAGATGGCTTAATTCTTGTGTGTAAATTGCCATCCTTAATATTTATGTAATTCTTAGCTGTTGGGTATTAAAAAGTTTTTTATTGGTATTTAATAAAGGAAAATTGAGGTTTTAAATGGTTTTGACACTTAGCTTAATTATTTAGGGTGTTCAAATTGGAAATATTATTTTATGACAGTGATGCTGAGAATGAACCAACCATTCACCTTAATAATAATTTAATAAAGGACTGATCACCCGGTATTTAATTAGGCGGGGTGTTACATAATCCTCCTTCTTTAGATTTACAAATATAAATCCAATCCACCCAACGGTTTATAATAACTTTACGAGGCTTTAATTCCCGCTAAAGTATGGATAGGTATAGAACAAAGAACATGTTTAATGAAAGTTATCTCTCCACCACTGGACAAAAAACTTATTCTTCTAACCATTTAACTTATTTATAATTTTTTGAATAAGGGGAGCAAAATATGTTGTCTTCACCCTGCCACTAAACAATGGGCATCCCAAATAGTTTAAAGGTTGTTTTTTAAAGCTTAAACCAAGAACATAAGCAATTGCATTTCTTCTCTAACTTGATATTGAATTATGAGTTCTAAAATAGGATTTTTCAATGTTAATTCTCTGATCTTTAATTTCAGCTTATTAAAATTATTTAAATTAGATGTAAACTCCTATATAGAAATCAAATAGTGAAAACGATTAGACTTAGTCTTAAAAACATGGTGTTAAAGGGTGAAAATGTAAAACAACCACAAACCAGTCTCGTAAGAGATACAAGCACCTCACACGGGACCAATGTAACTCGTACGAAACGATCACATAATCACATACTTATACTCAACGAGAGTTTGAAAATTTAGACTTAGGCATAAAAACATATCACCAAATGGCGAAAAAGTAAAATAGCCAAAAACGGGTCCCGTAAGAGGTACAAGCACCTTGTACGGGACAAACGTAACTCTTATGAACCGACCGCGTAGTCACCGGACTCTTAGATTGAGTATACGTAGAGAATTTGTAAATATTTAGACTTAGGCTTAAAAACATGCCGTCAGAGGGTGAAAACGTAAAACGACCATAAAACGGTCTCGTAAAAGGCACGAGTACTTCGCATGGGGCCAATGTCACTCGTGAGAACCGACCGTGTAGTCATCGGGCTCCCCATTTGAGTATACAACGAGAATTTACAAATGGTTGTACTTAGGCTTAAAAACATATCGTCAAAGCATGAAAACATAAAAATGGGCACAAAACGGTTCCACAAGAGGTACGAGTCCCTTGCAGGGGACCAATATAACTCATACGAACCGACCGCGTAGTCACTGAACTCCTGGATTGATTATATGACGAGATTTTGTTAAAAATTGGACTTAGGCTAAAAAACATTCCATCAAATGGTGAAAATGTAAAACAGACACAAAATGCTCCTTTCAGAGGCACGAGCACCTCACAGGGGACAAGTGTAACTCGTACGAAACGATCGTGTAGTCATCGGACTCCTAGTTTGAGTATACGATAAGAATTTGTAAAAATTTAGACTTAGGATTTAAAACATGTTGTTAAAGGGTGAAAACATAAAAGAACCACAAAACGGTCAAGTAAGAGGCACGGGCACCTTGCACGGGACCAATGTAAATCGTATGAACCGATCATGTAGTCACCAAACTCCCGATTTGAGTATACGATGAGAATTCACAAAAAGCTATACTTAGCTTTAAAACATGGCGTCAAAGGTTGAAAACGTAAAAGAATCCACAAAGCAGTCTCGTAAGAGGCACGAGCACCTCGTACGAACCGACCCCATAGTCATCGGGCTCCCCGTTTGAATATACTACGAGAATTTACAAAATTTAGACTTAGGCTTCAAAACATGGCGTCCAGTGAAAACATAAAACACCCACAATTTCGATCCCGTAAGAGGCATGACCACCTCGCACGGGACCAATGTAACTTGTGGAAACCGAATGCGTAATCACTGGACTCCCAATTTGAGTATACGATGAAAGTTTAAAAAATTTAGACTTATGCTTAAAAACATGTCGTCAAATGGTGAAAACATAAAACAACCACAAAACGGTACCGTAAGAGGCACGAGCACCTCACACGGAACAAAAGCAACTCGTAAGAACTGACCACTTACTCCCGATTTGAGTATACGAAGAAAATTTATAAAAAATTAGACTTAGGCTTGAAAATATGGCGTCAAAGGGTGAAAACGTAAAACAGCCAGAAAACGGTCCCGTAAGAGGCACAAGCACAAGCACCTCACACAAACCAATGTAACTTGTAGGAACTGACTGCGTAGTCATCGGACTCCCCATTTGATTAGACGACGAGAATTTGCAAACAGTTAGACTTAGGTTTAAAACATGTCGTCAATGGGTGAAAATATAAAATAGTCACAAAACGGTCCTATAAGAGGCACGAGTGCCTCGCACGGGACCAATGTAACTCGTACGAACTATTCGTGTAGTCACATCGCTCCCGATTTGAGTATATGATGAGAATTTGAAAAAATTTAGAATTAGACTTAAAAACATGTCGCCTTAGACTTGTAAACAATTAGACTTAGTTTTAAGCCTTATTTGATTACTGATATCTATTTTGTTTTGTGACTTGTATTTATTCACAAGATGACATTTCAGCATCATATTTTATTCACATGGAACACATGAACAAGTCAATGGTTAGAGCTAGGTAGATTATTTATTTATTGTTGTTGTTGATATGCGAGATTGTTGTTTTAAATATTTTTCTGGACGTGCGGGCTTTTGTGTTAATTAAACAAGTTGATTTTCATGTATAAACGAAGAAGACTCTGTTGAATTTTTAAAAAAAAATAAACGAAGTGGGCTTTACCGAATTTTTTAAAAAATTATAAAGAATTGTTGATATGTGAGATTGTTGTATTCATTTTTTGTATGGCCGTGCGGCTTTTGTGTTGGTTAAACAGGTTTATTTTCATTTATAAACAACGGAAACTCTGTCGATTTTTTTCTTAAATTGTAAAGAGTTGTTGATATGCTAGATTATTATTTTCAATTTTTTATGGTCATGCAGGCATTCGTGTTGATTAAATAAGTTGATTTTCATGTATAAACAAAGGAGATCCTGCCGATTTTTTTTTTTAAATTGTAAAAAGTTGTTGATAAGATTAACTAATATATTTGGATATTTTATTTTACTATAATATTATTTTGATAAAATGATTGTTTATTGACTGCAAGTTGTGCACGAAAAGTTAAAAAGACATGTTTTTTAGCGTGTCTACTATATGTGACACTGAGAATTGTATTTATCATCTTAATTTAGGGACGGCTTTTCTTTTGACAATTGTATTTCTTATTTATTAGTATGATTTTGTACTCATTGAAATATTTCAACTTGAATGTAGTTTAAGGAATAAATTATTATTGGATACGTGTTTCAGTGAATGCAGTTGATATATTGCGTTTATGATTGGATGATTTGACGTATAATGCAAATTAGACATCATTTATTATTGCAGCATAAAGCATATAATATTATAATTGTTTATGATAATTTTTTATCAATTGGGACGGTTATAAACCGTCCCTAATACCCAGTTTGTATTAATCGAGAATACCTTTTAGGACGGTTATAATATGTCCCTAATACCCATTAGTATTTATTGAGAATACCTTTTGGGACGGTTCTAAGCCATCCTAATAGGGGTTGCCAGAATTTGAGTAGTATTAGGGACAGTTTATCCGTCCCTAATACTACTCGCGGTAGCGAGAATTTTTTCGGGAGAATACCTTTTGGAACGGAAAAATCCGTCCTTAATGCCAAATGTAGAGCGTCTATGAATTAATATTTAGGACGGTAAAATTCATCCCTATAATATTTGAGACGCCTAATATAATATAAGGGACGGATTCGTCCTAAATACTCTTTTAGAACGGATTTTGTACTTTTAGGGATGGATTTTAATCCATAGCGCACGCGTGTGTGTGTGCACGCATTGTAGCTCTTTGTGAAGGCCCCTATACTGCACTGCTTGAGGGGCGGCAAAAGGCAGCTTTGCTCATGAGTTAGCGGTCAAGCGGAAACAGACCTGCTGGCTTCTTTTCTTTCCGGAGCAGAGCCGCCTTGCTCGTAGCTCCCTATTGCTATAAAAGGGAATGAAATGAAGGGTGAAAGAAAAATAAGAAGCAAGTCTTGAGGGAGTAAAGAGCCACCGTTAGATGGTTCTGCGCTAGTGGGTTTATTTTTAAGTGCTTGTGATTGATCTTTTTATCTAAGGACTTTTCAGATCAGTTATGACACGCCACTCCGGTGTTGGTTCCTCTTCTTCTGTTCCTACAACCCTGCCTCCTCATTTATCGAGCGTAGTCAGTTGCACGATATAAAGAATTCAAGGGTCACTTTATTTTGTACGAGCGTAGAATTTATTGGGACTCTTTTTGAGACAATCATGCTCGTGCATTGACTATTGTTTATGACTGATAATGGATTGGTTTGGGCAACCAAGAACTGGACACTTGAGTGGTTTATCCCGATATGGTTAAGGAGTTTTATACGACTGCCCGTTGGATAGGTCCAGATTTCAAGAATGGTTATTCTTCCATAATCCATAGTACTGAGGTGACGATTACTCCTGTAATTTTTTGTGTGACTTTCAAATATCTCATTATTGAAAACCTTGCCTACCCTTGGAACCTCAGCGACGTGCCCAGCCACAACACCATTTTGTTTAAAATCAACGGTGGTACTATCATGACCACCACTACTTCGAAGCAAAAGCACTTGAATAAAATCTACTATATGCTTCACATGCTCATTTCCGCCAACATTGTTCAGAACTCTCATCAGTACTCTATCCCCGTCTTCAATTTCTAATTTTTACATGTTATTGGAATAGTTGTTACCGTGGACTTGGCACAGGTTATATTTCGGATGATGACTGTTGGAAAACAGCTCTATAAACAGCTGTTAGTTACAAAAGTTGAAAAGAAAACTCCTTCTTGTCCCACATCGGTGGGTTCAAAGAAATGGGGTGTGTTAATATACAATTTTTTGGGAACAAAGGTTCAGCCCTTTGTGCATTCAAGTTTTTGTGGGTATGTGGGGCAGACCCAATGGGCCAAGTCACACGCGCGCGCGCGCCGCCGCCGTCCGTCCGGCCCGTGTCTTCGGTCTTGGGCTCATTAAAAATTAATTTTTTGGACAAATAAATTAACGATTTTGGGCTTTAAAAATTATTTTTTAACGGTAATTAAATCCGAAAAATTAAAACGTGTTTTATTCCGTGTTGATTTATTCAACCGAGTTGCCCACTATTTTCTCTCCACGTTGTTTACCAATGTCTCTTTTCTTTTTGCCCCATAAAAGAGCTGGTAGCCTCCGTTTTTTGGTACACAGTTATCTGCTTTCAACACAGAATTTTTCTCTACAGTTTCCTTCTCCCAGAATACTTTTTCCAGAATAATTAATCTCATTCGTGTACATATTAATTATAGAATCGAGCAATTAATACAGTATGGGTGTATACAGACCGGATTGATTCTTGTGCTAACAATCCGTAATTTAATTTTGGAGGCTGTTTTATCCTCGGGGTGACGGGGCTGTACACTGTCGGCACAATTGGAGGCAGAGCCGCGAAACACCTTAAAGAGAGCGACCTAGTCCGCGACTCAGCCGTGTTCTTGACTGTCCAGTTCCGGAATTCTTATACTTTTCTGCCCAGATTTATTTGCTCCAAAAAATTGGGTAATTTCGTTCCTGATTTTAATTCTGCATTTAATTATTTAAATTGCTGCTACAACAATTTTAAGGTGTTCTTATTCTGCCATGGACGAAATTAACTCCAATAACCTAAATAAGCCTTTCAAATATGAAGGCACTCATTTTAAATGTTGGAGCAAAAAATTGCTATTTTATTTAACTACGAAAAAAGTCGCATCATGTGTTCAATTTGACAAACCCGTAGTAAATAATCCACCTACTGTTGAGGAAAGCAAAACAATTAGAACTTGGGAGGAAAATGATTTTTTGTGCAAGAACTATATTCTGAATGCTCTAAGTGACGAACTTTATGACTATTATGCCAATTATAAAACTGCGAAAGATGTTTGGGACGCACTTTTTAAAAAATATGACACGGAGGAGGCGGGTGCTAAAAAAATATGCCGTCAGCCGTTATTTGAAATTTCAAATGACGGATGACAAATCTGTTGTTGCTCAAACCCATGATTTGCAAATGATTGCCCATGAAATTATTTCCGAGGGCATGACCTTAGATGAGCAATTTCAGGTGGCCGTGATTATTGATAAATTGTCTCCACTGTTCAAAGAGTTTAAAAATATTTTGAAGCATAAGTCTAAAGAATTCTCACTAGAGTCATTAATTACTAAATTGAGAATTGAGGAGGAATCCCGAAAACAGGACTATAAAGATGAAATTCTTGTTGTGTCTAACAACAAAAATCAGAAAAAGAACCACACTCCAGTTGTTTTAAAAGCAAACGGAAAAAATATGAAAAATCAGAAAAAGAGTCACAACCAGAATTTTAAAAATCAAACTCAGACTCAGAATAAGTATAAGAACCCTGGAAATGGACAGTCTAGCAACTCGGGACAGTTTCTCTGTTTCAAGTGTGGCAAGCCTGGCCATATGGCTCGCAAATGTCGCAATGTGCCACAAGCACAAGCAAATTTGACCGAAGAGGACCTATGTGCTATGATTTCAGAAATCAACATGGTTAGCGGTGCCGAAGGGTGGTGGTTGGATACTGGCGCTTCCCGCCATATCTGTTATGACTGTAGTCTTTTTAAGACTTATTCTGAGACTGCAGATAAGAAGGTGTTGTTGGGTGATTCTCACTCCACTGAGGTTGCTGGTACTGGAAATGTGGAATTGAAGTTCAATTCGGGAAATACTGTTATCCTCAAAGATGTTCTTCACACTCCCGAGATAAGGAAAAATTTGGTTTCGGGTTATCTTCTCAACAAAGCTGGCTTTACTCAAACTATTGGTGATGATTTATTTACTTTGACCAAAAATGGAATTTTTGTAGGCAAGGGTTATGCCACTGATGGGATGTTTAAATTGAATGTTGATGCAATGAATAAAATTTCTCCTTCTGCTTATATTGCTCGTTCATTTAATATTTGGCATGCTAGGCTTTGTCATGTTAATAAACGACTTGTTAAAAATATGAGCACTTTAGGATTAATTTCCGAATTATCATTAAATGATTTTGAAAAATGTGAATGGTGTAGTCAAGCAAAAATCACTAAGACACCACATAAATCTGTTTTTAGATAATCTGAACCACTTGATTTAATTCATTCGGATATTTGTGAATTGGATGGTGTCACAACTAGAAATGGCGAACGTTATTTTATAACTTTTTTTGATGGTTGTTCCGATTATTCATTTGTGTATTTAATGAAAAATAAAAGTGAAGCGTTTGACATGTTTAAAATTTTCCTAAATGAAATTGAAAATCAATTTAATCGGAAAATAAAAAGGTTACGTAGTGATAGAGGCACCGAATATGATTCTGGACCATTTATTGAATTTTATAAAACCCACGGTATTATTCACGAAAAAACTGCCCCTTATTCACCCGAAATGAACGGTAAAGCCGAAAGAAAAAATAGGACATTAACTGAATTAGTTGTTGCTGTTTTATTAAATTCTGAGGCTGCCTCACATTGGTGGGGTGAAATTATTTTGACTGTGTGTCACGTGCTTAATAGAATTCCTAAGACTAAAATGAAAATATCTCCTTATGAAATTTGGAAAAATATTAAGCCCAACGTGTCATACTTTAGAACGTGGGGTTGCTTAGCCTATGTACGTATACCCGACCCTAAAAGGTCTAAATTGGCAAGTATAGCATATGAGTGCGTTTTTATAGGCTATGCTATTTATAGCAAAGCATACCGATTTTATGACTTGAAAAATCAAGTAATTATTGAATCAAATGACGCCGATTTTTATGAAGATAAATTTCCTTTTAAATTGAGGAATAGTGGGGGCGAGTCATCCACTAATATTTCTTTAAATAAAAATAAAGAAAATAATGAATCCATTTTAGAAATTCGAAAAAGTAAAAGGGCTCGTGTAGAAAAAGATTTTGGTCCCGACTTTTATGCTTACACCTTAGAGGAGGATCCTAACACTATTCAAGAAGCCTTATCTTCTTTAGATGCCGATTTATGGCAAGAGGCTATTAATGATGAAATGGATTCTTTGGAAACAAATAAAACTTGGCATTTAGTGGACCTTCCTCCTGGATGTAAAACAATTGGGTGTAAATGGATTCTTAAAAAGAAATTAAAACCTGATGTCACTGTTGAAAAATATAAGGCACGTCTTGTTGCTAAAGGTTTTAGACAAAGAGAAAATGTAGACTTTTTTGATACATTTTCACCCGTGACTAGAATAACTTCTATACGTGTACTATTTGCTATAGCTGCCTTAAATGATTTAATTGTACACCAAATGGATGTTAAAACTGCATTTTTAAATGGAGAATTAGAAGAAGAGATTTATATGGATCAACCTGAAGGTTTTATTGTACACGGTCAAGAAAATAAAGTGTGTAAATTAGATAAATCTCTTTATGGACTCAAACAGGCACCTAAACAATGGCATGATAAATTTGATAGCCTAGTCATCTCTAATGGGTTTAAAATTAATGAAAGTGACAAATGCATTTATTATAAATATGCTGAGAACATTTGCACTATCATATGTCTTTATGTTGATGACTTGCTTATATTTGGTTCTAATATTCATGCCGTAGAAAATGTTAAATCATTATTATGTGCCAACTTTGATATGAAGGATTTGGGTGAAGCTAGTGTAATATTAGGAATTAATATTACTAGGTCAGAAAAGGGACTTTCTTTGGATCAATCTCATTACATTGAGAAAGTTCTAAAGAAATATAATTACTTTGACTGTAAACCTGCTAGTACTCCATTTGACCCTAGTGTAAAGTTATTTAAGAACACTGGCGACAGTGTAAACCAAAATGCTTATGCAAGCATTATTGGTAGCTTACGTTATGCTACAGATTGCACTAGACCTGACATAGCTTATGCTGTGGGAGTACTATGTAGATTTACTAGTAGACCTAGTATGGAGCATTGGCATGCTATTGAGAGGGTCATGCGGTACCTTAAAAGGACGATGAACCTCGGATTACACTATAATAAGCATCCCGCTGTCCTTGAAGGATTTAGTGATGCTGATTGGAACACCCTATCTGATGATTCTAAGGCTACTAGTGGATATATATTTAGCATCGCTGGTGGTGCAGTTTCTTGGAAATCTCAGAAACAAACTATTTTGGCTCAATCCACTATGGAGTCTGAGATGATAGCGCTAGCTGCTGCTAGTGAAGAGGCAGGTTGGTTAAGAAACCTCCTGTCAGATATCCCTTTATGGGAAAGACCGATACCAGCCGTTTTGATTCATTGTGATAGTACAGCGGCTATTGCAAAAGTTGAGAACCGTTATTATAACGGTAAGAAACGACAAATACGTCGTAAGCATAGTACTGTTAGAGAATTTATCTCTACGGGTGCTGTGAGGGTGGATCATATACGGTCTGAACAGAACTTAGCTGATCCTTTGACGAAAGGACTAGCTAGGGAAAAGGTGTGGAACACCACGAAAGGGATGGGACTAAAGCCCTTGGATAAATGAGTCATTTATGATGGTAACCCAACATATAGACTGGAGATCCCAAGAAATATGTTCAAAGGGTAATAACAAGTCACAAGTGATATGGGTTGAATCGTGCGATTATTAATTAATATAGAACGGGGTTTTACTCCGAGTCCATCCCTATGGAGCATGATGTCCTGAAGCGAGTTGAGGATGAGTTATTATAACTCTTAATGAGATCTATAGCTCTATTTTGAGTGGGGTACTTAGCTACAGGAGTATTCTTGATAGACTCACCTATGTGAATGTGGAAGTGTGGCCGCTTCCTATGGATATTTTGGGCAAATTCCTAGAGCGTTCACTATACTGGGATAGAAGCACATGGCCGTAACGTGCTAGCTATTAGAATTACACCCAAGTAGGGTTGTGTGTGGGATGTTGTCAGAGATAGAGTTCAAAACTACGGTTACTCTAGTATATTCTGAATCATCTTTACTACGTAAAGGTTCAAGTCGAAAGACACCTTTGCTTATGCACAATTCTATAGATTAATGCTCGATAAAAATGTTTTCAAATTTTGCAAGTGGGGGATTGTTGGAAAACAGCTGTATAAACAGCTGTTAGTTACAAAAGTTGAAAAGAAAACTCCTTCTTGTCCCACATCGGTGGGTTCAAAGAAATGGGGTGTGTTAATATACAATTTTTTGGGAATAAAGGTTCAGCCCTTTGGGCATTCAAGTTTTTGTGGGTATGTAGGGCAGACCCAATGGGCCAAGTCACACGCGCGCGCGCGCGCCGCCGCCGTCCGGCCGGCCCGGCCCGTGCCCGTGTCCGGGTCCGGGTCCTGGGTCTTGGGCTTGGGCTCATTAAGAATTAATTTTTTGGACAAATAAATTAACGATTTTGGGCTTTAAAAATTATTTTTTAACGGTAATTAAATCCGAAAAATTAAAACGTGTTTTATTCCGTGTTGATTTATTCAACCGAGTTGCCCACTATTTCCAGATTTCTCTCCACGTTGTTTACCAACGTCTCTTTTCTTTTTGCCCCATAAAAGAGCTGGTAGCCTCTGTTTTTTGGTACACAGTTATCTGCTTTCAACACAGAATTTTTCTCTACAGTTTCCTTCTCCCATAATACTTTTTCCAGAATAATTAATCTCATTCGTGTACAGATTAATTATATAATCGAGCAATTAATACAGTATGGGTGTATACAGACCGGATTGATTCTTGTGCTAACAATCCGTAATTTAATTTTGGAGGCTGTTTTATCCTGGGGGTGACGGGGCTGTACACTGTCGGCACAATTGGAGGCAGAGCCGCGAAACACCTTAAAGAGAGCGACCTAGTCCGCGACTCAGCCGTTTTCTTGACTGTCCAGTTCCGGAATTCTTATACTTTTCTGCCCAGATTTATTTGCTCCAAAAAATTGGGTAATTTCGTTCCTGATTTTAATTCTGCATTTAATTATTTAAATTACTGCTACAACAATGACTGATGTTATTACGTGAAAATGAAAGAAGCGTCCATCCTTCTTTTTCAGTAATATTATTCACTACCTTTTAAATGCCAAAAATGTCTACATCTACTCCGATGAGAAGAAGGTTAACAGTGAGAAGATTTTCACATTCTATTGGGTAGAATTAAGTCTGCACAACCATAATAGATGTAGAGCTTGATCAGGTAGAGGAAGTACTTAAAAGTGAACCAGGTTCTTCATCTCATCTATGACCTCATGATCCGCCTATGCAGTCTTCTGGCGCATTCTGCATCCCCGATTATCATATTACTCAAATTTCCATGCAGATTTTGGATTTACTCCGTCCAGCCATTACCTCTCACCATCTTCATATGTCCCAGCAATTTAAGTCTTTTCAACAGACTCATAATGATTTTAGGACTTCTATGACCACTCAGACGGAAGCACTACATCAAGATATACAGGGCCTTACTGAAAAGGTCAGCTTCCTCCATAGATAATACGATGCGTCCGAGGATGAAGAGTAGGATGGTGGTCATCTCTTTTGGGTGGTGGTGGTTGTTTTGGTGGTTGTTTTTGTTACTTCATTATTGGATGTTATCTTATTTGTACTCTTTGTTTGTGGTACTTTGTGTGGAGATTGTTTAGCTTCATTGGACATCTTTTATGACATTCTTTATGTCATTGATATCTATGGGTTTGGATTACTTATTTTATGACATATTTAATTATTAGCATTATTTATCACTTTCTTATCTTTGATGCCTTGTACTTTTACTCTCATATATATTTATGTTTAGCAAGATTTTGTTGTCTTCTTATCTCCTTAATGTGATTTGGACTATATTCCATGAAGTGTATACGTTATCTTAAATAATTTGAAGTGAAATAACTATATGTATGATCTATAATTGCACACTACCTTAGCTTAATAATTATTTACCTTTATCAAATTCATGACAAAAGGGACACAACGAAAAGATTAAGGGGGGTGTTATATTAATGAACATATCTTGATTTATTTATAGAAAACTAAAAAAGATGGATTATATATTCAAGAAATAGAGCATATATTTAACTTTTGTTATAGCATTAGGATATTAGTGATAGACTTTGAATATATGTATTTAGATGATGAATCAACGTTTATATCTTATTCATCACTTGTATACCTTTAAATTGTCTCTTGTATACAACGGTATTATTGATTCTTCTTATGTTTAGTGTATGACAGCTTAAAGGTTCAAGATCTCTTATGTTGTTTTGATGGGTTCTTGATTGAAGATTTGTAATATATGTAAGCGTTGATACCAAAAATTATCCATTTGCATGGACCATTCAGATACTGACACGTGTTATACAGTGGGAGATTAATCCTAGTCATTAAGGATTGAATACCGACCAACTTCAGGAATACCGATCAACTCCAAGAATGCCGACCAAGGTGACAGGTAAACACCAACAGTTATATATATTAATGATTGTACAGATGTAACTGTCTACGATATAAAGACATTTCATCTCTTATACACCCACTCAGGATTATAAATACATTGTAAACCCTACATACAGGGACACACGAAAAGAGAGGTAATTGAATAATTCCAAGGCAATACACAACAGTGGACATATGCTCTTTCCTTAAGTCGATACACTTTAAAAATCTCTTGTCTCTTATTTCTATTTATTTGTTATCAATATTTCTATTTATTTGTTATCAATATTTCTATTTATCTGTTATCAATTAATTAGCCCCATCTAGTTTTTTGCATCAACATATTGACGTCGTCTGTGAGAACGATATTTCTAATCGATCTCACTCAATCCAACACCTAAATGGCTGAAATTCATGAATCAAGTCTGAGGAACGAAGGAATTTTGCCTGCTACTTCTTCTCCTCCATCTGCAAATGATTTAACTGGGATTCTGGTCAGTCTTGCAAGAGGCCAAGAGGCCAGCAAGATACTATCAGGCAACTTGCACAAACCCTCCAAAGCGGAGCACCTGCTCTATATGCTCAAGAAAATATGCCACTAGCCCCACCAAGAGGTGGTCGGCATATCCATTCGATATCAGCAATAGATGTCTCTTATCATCCAAGGTCAGCTTCATTACTGGGGAAATCAGAATCCTTCCATACGCAGTCTTATTCTCCACAAAGGCCAAGTGCCTTAGAAATATTAAGTCGAGCATATCCCTTTGATCGTTTGGGACCCAGGGGAACAAAAATGTTCCTATGGAAAGATCTGGAAATACTAGACGACCATCTTATTAAAGGGAGAACACATCTCAATCTAGATCACATGCCCGACGAACTATTACTCAGACCGAGCAATGGTTTCAAGAAGAAAGCTCAGAAACTAATAAAGTTGAAACGCATAAATCCGGTGTTGCCAATGATGCATGGAAAGGCTCCTTACAGAGATTGGAAGAGAGATTGGGAGAAATGGCTAAACCAAAAAACCCACTGTAAAGAAGTTTTGTAAAAGGGTCTCAATTTGTGCAAGCAATTGTGGATTTTCTTACTCCAACAAAGTTCAAGGCTCCTGTAGTAACACCCAAGTATGATGGAAAACTGATCCAGTCCTCCACATAGAACAATATTAGGTAGCTGTTGGTATTTATGTCGTTCCCGACGAAATGAGGTGTAGAGAATTTTCTCGAACCATTACCGGATCTGCCCAAATCTGGTACAATGGTCTTCCTCGGGGGAAAATTTCTAGTTTCAATCAACTGACCGAGCTATTCATTAACAACTTTTGCTTTGGAGAAAAGCTTGCGAAAAGGGTGGCACACTTACCTAGTGTGAGACAGAAAAAAGGAGCGAGCACCACAGATTACTTCACTCGTTTTAATAACGATAAACTAGAAGTAGTATATTACGAGGACAAGACTGCAATAACTTTTCTTATGAATGGATTGCTCCCCGAAAAACTGTATTACACTCTTGCTAAGGATCCTCCAAAGACGATTACAGAATTGATGGCCAAAGCAACAAAGATCATGAACGTCGAGGAAGCGATGGCAGCCAAGCGTAGCTCCGGTAAAAGAGTTGATGGTAAAAATGATAAGAAAGATCATAAAGAACCCAGAGAACAGAGGAAATAAGGACAAAAAGGGGTTTTGGAGTGACTCGAGAAGTACAATGACTACACTCCACTAACTATGGGAATTCACCATGTTTTGGAGGAAATCAAACATAATAAAGATAGGCACTGATCTGATAAGCTGAGAAGTTCCCCGACCAAGAGAGATAAAACTAAGTACTATGAATTTCATAGGGATCGCGATCACACAACGGAACGTTGCATAGCTCTTCAAAAAGAGATTGAAACTCTCATCCGAAGAGGAAAACTGAATCAGTACGTCGATCGGCTGAACAGCGCAGGAGGTCGGCATAGATCAAAATCTCCTTGCAAGCCCAGAGAAGAAAAGAAAATAACTCATGAAGATGATCAGGATGATGATGCCAATCTCTCTAAAAAAAATGACAACCAGAGCATGAGGCATTTTATATCAATTTTGGTTCTTTTGATTGCCAAATGGTTATAGGTGGAGACACAAGAGGAGGAGATCATATAGCAGAGAGAAAAGCTTACCTCCATGAGGCACAAGCTTGATCGTATATACAGAGGACCAACCTTACAGAAGAGGATCGACCAAGGAAGGTTAATAGAGACAGACTAGTAATTGGTTTCTATAAAAATAACCTTTCAGGAGTACTATATCCTCATGAAGATCCAGTGGTAATCAAAGTCAGAAAAGACGAAATCATTGTCTCTAGAGTATTAGTAGATAATAGTAGCTCGACGGATATCATGTTCTACCCTTGTTTCAGTAATTTGGATTTTAATCTTAGCCAGTTAGAGCCTTATAATCGACCACTAATAGGCTTTGTAGGTGAGATAGTCTTCTGTTTGGGAACCATTAAAATGGAGGTGATGATAGGCACCCGACCAGCTAGCCGAACAGAGAATATTCACTTCTTTGTAATGGATAAAAACGTCCATTCATCTTACAATATAATCATGGGAAGAGTAGGGCTAAAGAAGTTCGAAGCAGTACCATCCACTTTTCATCATTGTCTAAAATTCCCTACTAATTTTGGTGTGGGAATTGTGAAATGTGATTAGAAAGTAGCTCGGGAGTGTTATTATTCTTCTGTCGAGAAAGTAGAGTTGGAATAAATAAAGAAGAAAACCACTACCTACTAAGTGGATATTCCTGAAATTGATGAAGAATATGAGGTTGAAACCTTAGAACCAAGAGAGGAAACAAAGCTAGTAAAGGGACAAATTATGGAAGCAACTGAAAGCATTGTGTTAGATGATAATAAACTGGAGTGCACCACTCAAATAGGGACAACATTGGATCATTTTCTTTAACAGGAACTAGTGAGCTTGCTTAAACAGAGAACGCATGCGTTTGTCTGGAGTCATGAAGACATGCTTGGGATAGATCCCAATTTCCTTAGTCATGAGCTCAACGTAAATAAAAAAGTTAAACCAGTCAAACAGAGGCAAAGTGCGTTTAGCTCTGAGAAGAACCAAGCCATACAGGAAGAGGTCAAAAGCTTTAGAAAGCGACTTTCATTAATGAAGTAAAATACCCAGACTGGTTGGCTAATGTAGTTATGATAAAAAAGAAAAATAACAAGTGGATAATGTGTGTAGACTTCATAGATTTAAATAAAGTGTGCCCAAATGATCATTTTCCTTTGCCCCGAATAGATCAGCTCGTGGACGCTACATCAGGACATGAGCTTCTCAGCTTTATGGATGCTTATTCTGGTTATAACCAGATAAACATGAAGCCCAAGGAGATGGGAAGCACTTCTTTCATCACTCCCCGATGAATATGTTGTTATAATGTTATGCCTTTTGGTTTGAAAAATGCAGGTGCCACATATCAAATGTTGGTTAATAAGGTGTTCGGGGAACATATAGGCAAGAATATGGAAATCTATAAAGATGATATGTTTAAAAAGAGCAAAAAGGCATCTGATCACATTGCATACCTCAGTCAGACTTTTGATCAACTTGAGAAGCACCAGATGAAGATGAATCCGAACAAATGTATTTTTGGAGTGCAAGAAGGAGTGTTCCTCGAGTACATAGCAAATCAAAGGGGAATTGAAGCAAATCCGGACAAGATCAAAGCATTAATTTAAATGCAATCTCTAACTTGCAAGAAGGATGTGTGAAGACTAACTGGACGAGTAACAGCCTTGAACAGATTTGTGTCCCGAGCTACAGATAGATGCCTCTCATTCTTCAAGGTGCTCAGAAAAAGCTTTGAATGGAACAAAGACTGCAAAAAAGCTTTTGTGGAGTTGAAAAAGTATTTGGGTTCACCTACATTACTCTCCCGACCAATCACGGGTGAAAAGTTATACTTGTACTTAGTTGTTTCTGAACCGACAGTAAGTTCAGCATTAATTCGAGAAGATAATGGAATTTAAAAACATGTCTACTATACCAATAAGGCTTTTCAAGGAGAAAAAATCGGATACACTCGTTTGAAAAATTGGCATTAGCATTGATTGAAGCATCTATACGCATGAAACCCTATTTCCAAGCCCATATAATCATAGTTTACACTGATATGCCTTTAAGGCAGGCTTTGCATAAACCAGAGAAATCTAGTAGATTAATGTACTGGGATATGGAATTGGGAGAATTTAATATCATATATGAGCTAAGGTATTATTTGAAAGTCCAAGCAGTTGCAGATTTCATAGCAGAGTTCACATACTCTGAGGTCCCCGAGCAACAAAGTGATCAGATAGAACCAGAATTAGGAGAAGGTAATGTTACCAAAAAATCTCCCAAATAACTTTCTTTAAAAGAAGTGAATGCAGACCTACCAGACTCTTCTTCCCGAACACAAGAGATGACCAAGAAGTATGAAGAAGCAAAGAAAAAAGTATTCCACTAAGGGAGTTTGACAGATCAAGCATTTGACAGCAATGTCCCCGTATAGAACTTATATGCTGATGGATCATCTTGTTCAATCGTAGTGGAGCAGGTATAATACTTAATACTCTTGATGGTATTGATATTGAGTATGCACTGCGTTTTCAATTCCAGTATTCAAACAATGAAGCTAAGTATGAAGCTATTGTTGTAGGCCTAAGTCTAGCCCATTCACTGAGTGCCGAGCAAGTTATAGCACACAGTGACTCTCAGCTGGTAGTAAACCAAATAATGGGTCTATATGGAGCCAAAGGAGAATTGATAACCAGGTGTGGGCACCCAGAATTAAGACCATGGGCCTGGACGAGTAGCCCAGTTTTGGCGGCCCAAAGTCCAGGCCCCCCACCTCTTATTTTGATCCGGTTTCTTCCCACGTTCCCCTGAAGGGAGGTTATAGGAGAGATGGAAGACGTGGGGGAACCCATCACCCCCACTCACCTAAATGTACATGTATATACTAAACCCTAGGTCCGGGGTAAAAGGATAAGTTGTATTCTCTGTAATAACTCCCCGGAGTATATAGAAATAATACCGACTGCACCACCGTGGACGTAGGCACATCTTTGCTGAACCACGTACATCCTTTGTTGTGTGATTATCATTTTACATTCCTTATTCTTACTTGGTAATTGTCTCTTTTGTATTTATTTGTGTTGCATAATAATTATCACCACAATTGGCGCCGTCTGTGGGAAATGTTCATCTTTCCCTGAGAAGAGCCCACACTAAGAAAGGAGTTTAAAATGTCTGGTCACAGCAGTAACGCCCCCCGGGCAGGGGATATTCAAGAACCACCCGCTCCTCGCAGGATTAGGTCTGAAATTCGACGTTCAGATCAGAGGGCTCACTTGGAAAGGCCAGCCTTAGAAGAAAGCCATGGACCAACGAGGTCCACACAGATATCCAGATTGATTGATGCATACGAGGCAAGGCTCCACGAGCAGAGGGAGTCTTCTCGCAGGTACGAGGCTGAGAATGCTCACCTGAAAAGAAGACTGGAAAGACTGGAGAGGGAACTTCGTCTTGATAACAGGAGACGTCCATACCGCACTCCTAACCCTCAGGCGAGCAAGTCTCGCAGTCGAGGAAGGAGACCTAGGCGAGGATCTCGAAAGGTGGAGGGAGATGAATCATACGACGACCTCCACAAGCAGCTACGAAGAGCTCGCCGTTACTAGAGCCCTGCTCGCAGCAACGAGAACATACGAGATCTGGTCCATAAGGAAATGGACCAACATCCTGCCCACCACAGTACAAGATCAATGAGCTCTCAAAACTGAGATAAAGTCACCCTTCACGAGGGAAATTGAAGAGGAATAAACCCCCAAGAAATTTACCATTCCAAGGTTCAAGATTTATGACGGTAAGACTGATCCCATCGATCACGCAGGCAATACCGACAGGCCATGACCCTCAGGAATCACCGGGATGCACTGATGTGCCGTATTTTCCCCTCAAGCTTGCATGATGTGGCACAAAAATGGTTCGAAAGACTCCCCCATCGATCCATTAGAAGTTTTAAATCCCTGGCCGAACTCTTTACGGCCTACTTCATTACTAGTAGCTCTCATCCCAAAAAGATGGATGATTTATTGACAATGAAGAATACGCCTCAGGAGACCCTCCGAGACTACGCGAAAAGGTATTGGGAGTTATTCAATGAGGTCGAGGACTGCTCGGAGCAAGTGGCGATGGCCTCTTTCAAAATTGGGCTACCCAGTTCTTCTCTTCTCTACCAGTCCCTGACGAAGAAGGAAGCCATAACCATCGACGACCTAATGGCTCGCAACGAGAAGTATGCCAAGGTGGAAGACGTCACCCGCCTCAGTACAGGAGAAAATGGTCGAGCTAAACTCACTACTAAGGGAAGTGACAAAGTTGAGAACCAGAAAAAGGAGGGAAGAGCCGGGGGCAAAATGGCTCCAAGAACGGAGGAAATAATGATGCGTTGAAAGAATTCCAGGCGGTCAACACCGTCTTCAAAGAACCAATTTACAAAATTCTCGCGAAAATCAAAGACGAGCCATTCATTAAATGGCCCAGAAAAATGGGAGGAGATCCCTCAAAGAGGAACAATGAGCTGAGATGCTCTTTTTACAAAGAGGGAGGGCACAAGACTGAGCATTGCAAAGCTTTAAAGTCTCACCTCGAGGAACTGGCCCAGTCCGGGCATTTGAACTAGTTTGTAGAGAAAAAGGTAGAGAAGGTAGCTGCCAATAGAGAAGCAAGACCTGACAACGTGCTCGAAGATGATGCCGAACATGAGTTCACGGTTATTCATGGGGCATCTGATGGAAAGCAGATCCAAGGAAATTCAGTTCGAATATAGATGAAGAAGCTTACAGCGGTAATGCAGGCTTTTTAGATCGATCCAGTAAAATCACAGTCAGGAAAACATCGACGAGTAGATAACATCAACTATAACAAGAATATTGTCTTCACAGATGAAGATCTGGTGGGAGTGAGGACCCCACATCATGATTCTCTGATCATTACACTCAGGATATCTAATTTTGACGTCGACAAGATGCTCGTCGATCAAGGAAGCTCGTCCGAAGTAATGTACCTCGACCTATTCAGGAAATTGAAGTTAAGCGTCGCCGACCTAAAGGAAGCTAATGTACCTTTGGTTAGATTCGCTGGAAAAATAACTATGCCCCTGGGAAAGATTGTACTACCAGTACGTGCTGGAAATGTCTCCAAGATGATCGAGTTTTTGGTAGTTGACATCGACTCACCATACCATGCCATCCTCGGCAGGGGATGTCTTCATGCGATGAAGGCAGTTTCCTCGACCTACCATCAGAAACTCAAGTACGTAACCAAACATGGAGTAATGGAAATCCATGGTGATTAGGCAATGGCGAGAAGGTGCTTCATAGCAGCCATCCGTTCCAAGCCAAAGAAGAAGTCCGAGCAGCCCAGCGAGAAAATTAAAGAAGGTCCGACACCTTCTAAATAGAAATTAAAGTATGGGAGACCTGAAGTAGAGGAGACCAGGCTCCTCCCCTCTGAGCGGGTCGTCGAGAACCTGGTAGAAGTTACGTTTGGAGATGGTGATAATAACAGAGTCTTCTTGATTGGAGCATCTCTCATCGACGAAGAACAGAAGGAGTTGACAACCTTGCTGAGGCGCAACGTAGATGTTTTCGCATGGGAACCATACGAGCTGCCTGGAATTGATCCTAGTATGGTCTGTCATCAGCTGCGCATCGACCCCATATTCAAGCCAATTATGCAGAAGGCACGGAGAACTGCACCCGAGAAGGCTAAAGCGGTTGAAAAAGAAGTGGAAAAACTGCTGGATGCAGGATCCATACGGGAGGTACAATTCCCCAAATGGTTATCCAACCCAGTAGTTCCGAAGAGCAATGGGAAGTGGAGAGTTTGCATCGACTTCACTGACCTCAACAAAGCATGCCCTAAAGATAGTTTCCCCCTCTCGAAGATAGACCAACTAGTAGACGCCACCACAGCTCACGAGCATATGAGTTTAATGGATGCATACTCAGGGTATCACCAGATCCCCCTATATGCCCCTGACCAGGACAAAACGGCGTTCATCACAACAGTTGGGTTATACTGCTACAAGGTCATGCCCTTCGGGCTCAAGAATGCGGGGGCAACCTATCAACGTCTAGTCACCAAAATGTTCGAAGGTCAGATGGGAGACACCATGGAGGTTTACATCTACGACATGCTCATTAAGAGTAAGAAGAAGGAAAATCACCTCTTCGACCTATTGAACACCTTCAAAATCCTCAGGAAGTACCGAATGAAGCTTAACGCGAGCAAGTGTTCCTTCGCTGTCCAGTTAGGAAAATTTCTTGGGTACTTGGTCAGTAAGAGAGGCATAGAGGCTAACCCATACCAGATCGATGCAATCAACAGGGTGCAACCCCCACCCCCCCGCACAATCCGGGACGTACAGAAGCTCACTGGTATGCTCGCTGCCTTAAATAGCTTCATCTCCAAATCCTCCAAGAAGTGCAAGCCTTTTTTCCAGCTTTTAAAGGGGAGCAAAACGATAGAGTGGAGCCCAAATTGCTCGCGAGCATTGGTCGAGCTCAAGTCTTACTTAAGCTCTCCACCACTGCTCGTCATACCACAGCAGATAGATTCTTTGTACCTGTACCTCTCCGTGTCCAATCACACTGTCAGCTCTGCGCTAATATGTGAGGTTGCAGGAATCCATCACCCCGTTTACTACGCGAGCAATACCTTACTGGACGCCGAGCAAAGGTACCTACCATTAAAAAAGCTCGCCTTTGCGTTAGTAATAGCCTCGAGGAAGCTAAAGCATTATTTCGAAGCTCATACTATCATCGTCCTTACATTGCATCCCCTTAAGGCAGTCCTAAGGAAAGCGGATTTGTCGGGCAGACTGTCTAAGTGGTCAGTCAAGCTCGGTCGATTTGACATCCAATTTTAACCAAGGACAACTATTAAGGGTCAGATCCTTGCTGATTTCATAGTCGAATTCACGGGCGAAGAACCCTCCGACCAACCTCAAACAACGAGGCAAAAGGAGAACCTAACAAAACAGGAAACCTGAAAACTGTTCGTTGATGGAGCCTCCAACTCAAAGGGGGCAGGGGTAGGCATTATCCTCATTACCCCAGAGAACACAATCCTTGAACAAGGAATCAGGCTTGGATTTGCAGCCTCCAACAACGAGGCAGAGTACGAAGCCCTAATAGTCGGCCTCCAAAAGGCGCATACTTTGGGAGTAAAACATTTACAGGTGTTCAGCGATTCCCAACTGGTCTCCAATCAGATAAGTGGAGATTACAATGCAAAGAATAAAAGAATGGAAGCCTACCTCACCTTAGTGAAAAAACTGATGTCAAGCTTTGAAGAGATCAACGTCCAGCAGTTTTCCAGGGAAAAACAGTCATGATGATGCCTTAGCATCCCTTAATTCGGCAGTTGACTCCGACCTAAAAAGAGTCATCCCCATCGATTTCCTCACTTGTCCGAGCATTGACAACAATCAACCAAGCGTGGAACAGGTACTCTAGGTGGGGTCAGCCCCCAGCTGGATGGACCCCTTAAGAGAATATTTAAAGGATAGCACGCTCCCGGATGACAAGAAGACCGCCCACCAGATAAGAGTCAAAGCTGCTCGCTTTCACTTATCCCCAGAAGGCAACTTGTATAAGAAGTCCTTCTCCGGTCCTTAACTCCGATTCTTCCACCCAGGGGATGTCGAGCAAGTGCTACGCGAGCTTCACGAAGGAATCTGTGGAAGCCACACTAGAGGAAGGTCTCTAGCCTTTCGAGCAATGAAGGTAGGCTATTGGTGGCCATATATGCAAAAGGACTCCGCAGTGTATGTCCGCAAATGCCATAAATGCCAACTCCACGCCCCTATGGTCCACCAACCCACCAGCGACCTAAAGTCCCTGTCCAGCCCATGGCCATTCACCAATGGGGAATGGACATCGTGGGACCACTGCCTACTGCTGCTGGCAATCACAAATATATGTTGGTTGCGACTGACTACTTCACCAAATGGATCGAGGCAGAACCCCTGGCGAACATTCGAGACGCTGATATGATAAGGTTCATATGGAGGAATATAATCACTCGCTTTGGAATCCCCAGAACCATCATCACCGACAATAGAACACAGTTCGAAAGTGGCTCCTTTCAGAACTTCTGTATCGAACACGGTATCAGACACCACTTCAGTTCGGTGGCCTACCCTCAGAGCAATGGCCAAGCTGAGGCTTCTAACAAAACTGTTATCGTTGGATTGAAGAAGCGATTGGAGCGAGCCAAAGGCACATGGGTAAATGAACTACCTCACATCCTATGGGCATATCGGACCACTCCTCAGTGAGCAACAGGAGAAACCCCATTTTTGCTGACATATGGCATGGAGGCAGTCATCCCACTCGAAGCAGGTTTGTCGACAATGAGGTCCAATATTATCGACCAAGGCCATAATGATATAGCATTACTCACTGAGCTCGACCTAGTCGACGAACGCCGGGAGCTAGCCCTAGTGAAACTAGTGAGCTACCAGCAACAGCTCACGAGGCACTACAATAAAAGGGTTAACCCGAGGGCATTCCGAGTTGGGGACTATATTCTAAGGAAAGTCCTGGGCAGCGCAGTGAAACCATCAGACGGAAAGCTAGGTCCCAACTGGGAAGGACCCTTTAAAGTAACCAGAGACGACCTACAGGGCGCATATCACTTGGAAATGATGGAGGGCAGAGAAATACCACGAGCATGGAACGCAGCCAATCTCAAGAGATTCTATTTTTAGATCTTTTTCTTTTATCCTTTTGTTATGAAGCTAGAAGTTCATTTCCCTTATCATTAATGAAAGTTATTTTGGTTACATTCTGATGAGTAACAGCTGCATTTATCGCACATCTTTTCCAAATAACAGGCACATTGATCACTACACTATAGCAGGGCAATATCCCTCCTCAGGTCATCGTTATGAAACACGAAGGACCTCCTACAGGGGATCCTTAGGCAATACGACCAAGTTTTATACTGGTCATCAAAACTCCTTTGATTGAATAAAATCCTGATCGGATGGAACATCCAACCTCAGGTGTGTCCTCGCCAATTGCCCCACTTAGGCCTAAGGGAGTGTGACAACACAACCTAAAAGGTAAAGTGATGCACAATGGTATCTCGATATTATACTGGACTGGGAGGACACTTGCATGACAAAACAAACTTAGAAGATTATAAAGCAGTAAGAATATGAAGAATATGATGCACACGTTTAATCGGCAAGATTGCCCGAAACACAAACTTTTCATTAATTCATCATATTTACAACAATGGTGATACATGTTTATTCGGTGAGCTCACCCAAAGCATTTACATTATCAGAAATACAAAAAACAACAACTGTCAAAATTTCAATGGGGGTGAGGCCTCTGAGCAAGATAATCAACCACTCGAGCTCTTTATCCGTCATCAGGAGCAGGAGCTAATTCTTCCTCAACCTCATTCGCATCCGACTCCAATAGTTGCGGAGGGATGGCGTCGATGGGGATCCATCGATTATCCCTCCAGAAGGGGTTAGGCATCAGGGTAGAGGGAGAAATCCCATGGTGATACCAGAGCATAGAATTCCTCGGGACCTGCAGCTTCTTCAAAGCACTCAGCCACCCCCTGACAAAGGAAAGCTCTTCAAACTCCGATAACCTCGTTGGAGCATCTGACCAACCCTGGTCGTAGCCATCAGCCCACCCTTGTCGAGGACCTTTTTTGAATAGGTGCCGCAGCCGAGTAATGTCCCTTTGAAGCCTAGTAGAAATTACATATGCTCGTTGAACATCACCGCGGAGTTCTTCCATTTCCCTATCTCAAAGTTCTTCTGCTTCTCTGTTTCTGCTCCTGGTGCTCCTACCAGCTCGCAAAACGGGTGGGCGAGTGGAACCCGTGACACAGGAGGAGTAACATCATGACCAGCTCTAGTTCGCGATGATGAGGAACCTTGTAATACTGCTGGAACAGTGCTCAGCGCATGCTCCCTAAGTCATAAGACTTCTCTCCTCAGGTCCTCATTCTCCTGCTGAAGAACCTCCCCAACTTGGTCGATCTCGGAGGCCTCTAATAGTTTTGTTCTCAGCGCATTGACCTCCTCTTGTACTGAAGCACCAACGTCCTCCATCTCCTGGAGCCTGTCCTTCATCTTGGCCACAATTTCAGATTTCTCCTTATACTTTTGATTCCTAGATCTAAGGGATTTGCAAAGCTTAACGAAGGCCTGGCGAACTTCGGGACTCGCATTGGGACCAAGGGTCCTTCCCAATTGGGAAGTAGAAGGAATATAATCATCCACATCAACTAACTACAAGCGAGAGAAAGATAAAGGAGAGAAAGAAACAAATCAGTGCGAGAAGAAAATGAAGCCTTTTCATTAATAAATGAGTGGAGTTACATCGAATAGTAAAGAAAAAATTTACAGACAGAAAAAACCAAAAGTACAGAGAAATCCTAGTAGATAACTAGTTGATAACCTCAGGTGGCCCAGAGGTCGATGGCCCCTTCCCCTTGTCAACACCAGCATGAGCACCGCCCTCAACAGGGGTAAACTCTGTCCCCACTACCAGAGAAACGTCAGCAGGGGTCGCTCGAGCAACAAGATCAGCGCCTTCAACAGTTGGGGCAGGAACTTCATCCACGGTTGGCTTCGAACTTGGGTCATGCTCGTCAAACAAGGGAGAATCGATGTCGACGCCAGCAGCCAAAAGGGCCTTATTCCAGCCTTTCTTGAAGTTCAGAAGACTAATATAGCCTATCTGAACTTCTGCATCCTCATATGCTGCAGCCCAACCAGAATTGTATGAGTCCTCCTTGGCAGTAACAGCCTCAGACTCCTTCTTCTTTAGCTCTTCAGAGAGCACCCTGTTCTCCTCCACGATAGTAAGTTTGCTTGAGCAAACCAGGTCGTAGGCCTGTCTCAGCTCCTTCAGACCATCGACTACCGCGTCCTTATCCTTGTTGGCAGTGGTAAGAGCCAAGCTGGATGATATTCGAGCAGCATCAATGGCTTTAAAATTAGGCTTGAGCTCTTTACCCTTCAGCTTTAGGGCAGAGTTCTCTTGCTCCAGCTCGTTGTTTCTCTTCACCAGCTCATCGCGTGAACGATACATCACGGCGAAGTCAGTAATAAACTGCAGAAAAAAGAAGGAATTAGAAGAGGAAAATGAGAGAATTCAGAACAACATAGGAGAAAAGGGAAAAACCTTACCAGAGCAAGCCTTTGACTAGCCTGAAGGGCCAATTGCTCGGACCCTACCTCCCTCTGGCGATCAGCTGGGAGGATAGCTCTCTAGAACAAAGCGGGGGCCAATTGAGGGAAAATTTCTACAGAAGCCCCCTCGGGCAGCGCGGACACTGGGACCAAGGCCTGCTTGGCCTTCGTCCTCGCTTCGAACCTCCTCTTCTCCTCCTCTTTCTCATTCTCTTTCTTCTTCCTCTTATCTACCCTCCTCTTCTCCTCCATCTTCTTCTCCTCCATCTTCTTCTTCTCTTCTTCTTTTTTTCTCTCTCTTTCCCTCACCTTCTCCTCCTCCTTAATCTTTCTCTCCTGCTCTTGGGCAGAGGACTGGGAACCAGTAGCCATAACCCCAGAATTATATTTTTTCTTCTTAGACCTTTGTGCAAGAAGCACATGGTCCTCATCATCATCCCTGATCAAGTTCTTCCTTGGAGGAACCATTTCCTCGCTCGAACTGTTGGAAGTGCTCGACGATCCTCGAGCTTCAGAAACCTCCCTACGATCAGAGGAACTGCTACTGCTAGAGCTCTCTCCCCGTAAATCACTTACAGCTCCTACAATGTCACTCTCAGAGTTGTTCTCTTCCTCGTCCAACTGGATAGGACCCGCAACAACCTCTTCGAATAAATCAAACTCTGGGATACTATCCACAGGCCTTGCTATGAAGCTGGAGCCAACGTTCTTATACTCGAGCAGAAACGCAGCAGACCTAGGATGCTCGTCGTCACCCAAAGGCTCCCTGATATTCCAAGCCTTAACCAGTTCCGAGATACGAACCTCGCTGAGAGAAGGCTCCAAGTTCTTTGACCTCGCTGTAGAAGAAAAAGTAAAGAGGATTTAGAAAGATCACAAATCAACAAAAGTCGAAACAACAGCACAATGTCTACCTATGTATTCCTCCCCATAAAAGGGAACAGAGAACCTCTTAGACCTCGATCCTTCAAATTTGGGAGAAAACTGCCAATTTCTAATAAGGAAACCTTCTTGCCAGTAGTCCTTATGGGAAACAGGTAGATTTACTATTAATACCCTGTCAGGGCTCCTAGCTTTGAGGTAAAGGACACCAGATCTAGTTCGATAAAAGGAGTAGCAAAAATAGACCTCGGCGAGCCCTAACCTAGTGCCATACAATTGATTTATCCTATGTACGCCATTTACTATTTTCCACACATTGGGCGAGCATTGTGCAGGAACAATATTAAAATAGCCAAAAAAATGCAAAAATAAATCATTAGGAGGAAAAGTGAGTTCCCCCTGGGAAAGCAACAAGACATGGATCCAGTGGGCATTATCTATATCTCTAACGTTTCTAGGAGGGGAGGCACAACACTCAATATCTACCCACTCAGGGATGTTGTAAAACTTCCTAAATTCAGAGATTGACCTATTTCCAATCTTCGCCATTGAAAAACCCTAGAAAAGCTACAAACTCAAAGAGAAAGTACAAAGAAAGGGCACAGAAAACTTACAAAATAGAAGATCGATTCAAGCGATGAAGAAGCACGAGCCCAAAGAAATAGGAAGCAATGAGAATGGAGATTGAGAGAAGAAGGTATGAAGCGCTAGAGCTCACAAAAAATAGAAGAATGCTAGAAAGACTGAAGTGACGGTAGAAAAGTGGCTACTCCAATAAACCTTCAAATTCTGCTAATCATAGTGCACAATAAACGAAGCGGGTGCCGCCAAAATCAACTTCACAGCTTTCGAAGAATTGAAAAAAAGACATTATGGCTAATCATTTAAATTTATTGAGCCCATGAACATGGCACAACAAACTTAGGGGCAATTGTGGGTACCCATAATTAAGACCATGGGCCTGGACGAGTAGCCCTGTTCTGGCGGTCCAAAGTCCAGGCCCCCCACCTCTTATTTTGATCCGGTCTCTTCCTACGTTTCCCTAAAGGGAGGTTATAGGAGAAATGGAAGACGTGGGGGAACCCATCACCCCCACTCACCTAAATGTACATGTATATATTAAACCCTAGGTTCGGGGCAAAAGGACAAGTTGTATTCTCTGTAATCACTCCCCGGAGTATATAGAAATAACACCGACTGCACCACCGTGGACGTAGGCACATCTTTGCTGAACCACGTACATCCTTTGTTGTGTGATTGTCATTTTACGTTCCTTATTCTTACTTGGTAATTGTCTCTTTTGTATTTATTTGTGTTGCATAATAATTGTCACCACACCAGGTATTTATCCAAGGCGATGAAAGTCATTGCAAAATTTCCAGCTGTTCAGATAAAAAACATTCCAAGGTTGACAAATGCGTGAGCTGATGCCCTAACTCGGTTAGCCTCTGCTACTAGAATTGAACTCCGACAAACTATCCCTATTGATATTTTGGCCAATAGGAGCATAGATTAATATTTGATGACTAATTTTATTGCCATAAATATGGGGACATCCTAGATGGATCCCATCAGAGCATACATTGAAGAATGAACTTTACCAGCAGATATGGCAGAAGCCAAGAAACTGAAGTATCAAGCAGCTCGGTATGTGTTAGACAAAGGTGTTATATACAGGAGAGGACTAAAAGTCAATTTCCAATGTCGTGTGCATCCATCAGAGGTCAAAGATCTAATTTATGAGGTTCATGAAGGATCATGTGGAGCTCACATAGCAAGGAGAACACTTCTACAAAGAATCAAAACTCAAGAGTATTATTGGCCAACAATGCATGCAGACTGTGCAATTTTTGCCAAGAAGTTTGATAAATTTCAGAGATTTTCTATAATTCTAAAAACTCCATAGGATGCTCTTACTCCAATCACTTTACCATGGCCATTTTCCATATGGGGTATAGACTTGGTCGAGCCATTGCCAACCATCCTAGGAAGATTTAAGTACTTGGTGGTCATCGTGGATAATTTTACAAAATGGGTAGAGGCAGAGCCTTTGATAGATATGCCTTATGAAAAGGTATATCAATTCATATGGAAAAATATCATTTGTAGGTATGGGTTTCCCTACGCTTTCATTACCGACCATGGAACACAGTTTGACAATGATGAGTTCGTAAATTACTATGCTCAATCCAATGTTCAAAAATTGCATTCTACTCCAGGACATCCTCAGAGTAATGGACAAACTGAAGTTACGAAAAAAATTCTTACTTAATGGGTTGAAGAAAAGGCTTTATGATGCCAAAGGAAATTGGATAAATGACCTACACTCTATCTTGTGGGCATATAGAACAACACCGAGAATAGCAACTGGAGAATCTCCATATATGTTAGCATTTGGGACTGAAGTTGCCATTCCTACCAAGCTAGGCTTGCCATCCCATAGAGCTATAAATTTTAACTCTCCTATAAGTGACTTAATGAGAAGGGTGGATCTAGACATTCTAGAAGAAGTAAGAGAAGATGTTGCCTTGAGCAATGCGGATTATCAACAAAAAACAACACATTTTTACAATAAAAGGATGAAACTGACCAACTTGAAGGAAGGAGATTAGGTATTGAAGAAAGTGCTGCAAAAAATAACAAGCTTGAAGCCAGTTGGCATGGGCCCTATCGTGTTTCAGTAGTAATCTGACCTGGAACCTATCGAATTGAAACCTTGGAAGGTGAAGAATTCAAAAACCCATGGCATGTAGAGCATCTCCGAAAGTCTTATCCATGATGTTATAATCAGTTTTCAACTTGCAATATAAATAAAATCTTCAGTTTCTTTCCATTTTGTTAATCATTTTTTTGGGAGTACTCGTGTTATGCACTATAATATCCTGGTACTACAATAGCCTGATACTAGCTTGATACAAGGTAATAAATTATATTATTTCTCGATCAACAAATTTATTGCTCGGTTCAAAAAATTATTGCTCTACAGAAGCAATAAGTTTCTCGAAGCAGCCACAAACTTGATCGTTGATATATGAAGTTTAAGTCAATAGGATGATAAATCCTCAAGAAACTTGCTCCACAAACATATAAGTTGCTCGGAGCAGCCATAAACTTGATTGTTGATATATGAAGTCCAAGTCAACAGGGTGATTCCTCAAGAAACTTGGTCCACAAGCATAAGGATAGAATAAGATCTTTATCTTACTGGGCATAGTACATGAAGAACGTTGCAAACAAGAGCAATGTAAGCACATATTACAAAAATGCATGGTCACACCATTGGTATTTAATGCAAAAATCCAATACTTGGGTGCATTAGTAAAACCTTTAGAGACACACGAGTAACTAGCTCTAAATGTAGATTTTAATCTAAGTATACTAGTAGATTTTATGTATTCATCTGACTAGCTCTAAATTTAGATTTTAATCTAAGTATGATAGTAGAACCTATGTATTCATCCAACTATCTCTAAATTTAGATTTTAATCTAAGTATGCTAGTAGAACTTATTAGCTCTAAATTTAGATTTTAATCGAAGTATGCTAATTTAATATCTGCACTCATTGGTAATTGATACTCAACTTAATCAAAGTGTATCAATAGAACTAAGGACAAATAAAGGATTAACATTTAATATAAGATATGTTGATCGAATTTCCATCTCATTAAATGAAATCAATTACAAAACTGTGTTAACAAAATAGAGTAGAAAGTTTTATTCTGTAGAACATTTTCCTTCAGCTCCAGTAAGAGGATCATCTAAAGTATAAGGAGAGTTGATGAAGTTAAAATCTTAAAGCATTCTGGTATTGCTGCTACTAGGACGATCAAGCAGGTGAGGAAGTCGGATGATCTCTAATTCATTATTAAGATCGTAATCTCCCAGGTACTTTGAAATAAAGCATTGAGGAATACGATGAACATAAATCCATTAGACATCTAACTTGAAAGGAGGATTGTCAATCTCAAGCAAGCTTGGATCTTACCAATCCCGTAATGAGGTTTTTTTATCCACTTTAATCACTGTGAAAGCATTAATCCAACCCCATTTGTACCTCTCATTCTTATCTTATTGAAGCTTATCATCAAGATGCCCCAGAGCTTCATTATACCCGTCCATCCAAACTTCCCTTGGTTGCTTATGGAATTGAAAGGTTAAGTTGTTAACTTGAGAATGAAGTTTCTTCAAACTCCATCCTTAGCTTGTAATTGAGACGATTGAATGGATAGTTGTTCAGACAAGGTTTGTAGCTTCTGGGACATCTCAGCAATAGCTTGATCTTTAGCTTTTAATTACACAGCTTGATTAGCAAGGGCTTATTGGGTCTGACTTCCTCTGCATTACCTCACCCAATACCTCTTCCAGACTTGACTCTAGCTCGGGAAGATGAAGAAACAAGTTTTATTTTCTTCAGAGCCTCCAACTCCTCGCTTAATCTAGAATTTTTATCTTCCAAGAAGGAATGACCCTCATATGTAGTAGCAACAACTGCAATGGATGACTTCAGAGTATCAAGTTTATCTCTAAAGTTATTATTTTCTTCCTCTAGAATCTTAGAAATGCCCCTTTCTTTATTCGTTTCACGTTTTAACAAGAATTCTTGTCTTCGGAAATGAGAAGCAAACTTATCCAACTTTTGCTCAAAGCCCCAGCCTTCACTAAGGGCCTAAAATTTCTTCTCATAATCTTCATGAAAAAATTCCCAAGCTTCATTATGTTCCTCGTGCATCTCTTCAATCATTTCAATGTAGGCAACATTATTGTCTACTACACGATTAATAAGACATTTTAGATGAACATATACCTCTTTGTCTTGCTTGGATACCCCTTCTTCGAGCAACTACAACTTTGAAAAGATCATTACACCTCTAGAGTAGCTCGGAGTTAGTAGATAAGAAGTGTTCCAGTTTATCCATAAGCTATTCAAAAAAATAAAGTCATCAATCAACAAGTTGTAAAACATAAATATCTCTCTTTTCATTAATAAAAAGGGAAATACAAATACATCTTTGAAAAGAAAAAAAAAGTAGAACTATTGAAAAAAAGGAAAAACTCTTGGATTTTACATCTTCTTCTTATCTGCCTTAGGATTAGCTGAAGAAGAAGCAGGTGCTGAAGGAGAATGAGGAATAGCTTTGGAAGGCGCATTGGAATCAACATCCGGGTGTTGATCGGTAGACTCCATCATTATCAAAGATTCGCTATAACCCCCATTATGAACTTACTCATCTAGATTTGGAGGAGTTCGAGGATCATATCGAGAGAATAACTCAGAATACTTTGGAGTGTCGACCTCCACCAGAGCAGCAGACCATCCATCCTTGAAGCACTTTTTCTTCTCAAACTCAATTTATGAAGAAGTTGCACTAAAGGCCTTATACCAGCCTTTGTTGAAGCCAACCTCTATGGCCTTATCTCTTTTCATCTTTTCAGCACCCAGATCCTTCTGAAGCTGGGCTGACCTGAATTTCTCAGTATCTAAGTCCTTCTGTAATTTATCAGCCAACCCCTAGCAGTCTCAGCAACTTCTTCAGCGGTTTTCATCCTCTCTTCCTATTTTTTTTAGAAGCCAATGATTATTGGCAATCAAACAATGACTGTTTTATCTCATTAAAAGCTTCTTCAACTTCACCAAAGGAAGAAGCTCTCAAAGCCTCACCTTTCTCTAACATATTATTAAAGTCAATGAGGAACTGCACAAGAATAACAAACAAAGTTAATATAGTGAAGAACGAGTCAAGAGATAGTAATTAAATGAGGTAAAAAGAATGTACCATATCAAGGCTTTGAGCAGGCCTGCCAGAACTCTTGGAGCGAGGAAATGCAACAACATCACTCCTGTGATCAAGAAAAGTCCCGAACTTTATTATTATTTTGCCAATCCAGGGCCAAGGACCACTGGAGAGGCTGAAGAATATATGCCGAAAAACTCACGTTGGTCGGTATGAGCAGAAAAACCTTCTGCTAACTTAGAGGGCAGCCCTTTCTTTAATCTAATCAGGGATCTCTCTTCAGTTTGTTTAATAGCGGGCTTATTCCCAATCTTATTTTTATTTTTCAACTCTGTATCAGCTCATTTAGAATTGGGATTGGCAATATTTCCCAAAATGTTGGGAATATTCCTCTTCCCCATAGATACGGTAAGGGAAATTTGAATCTAATGAGGAAAGGAAAAGGGCAGCAAGGTCACCAGTGCCAGATGCAGTGGCTGAGAAAGTGGAAGGAGGTTCTTATTCAAGGGAAATTACAGGGGAAGGAGTAGAACTTGCAATGAAGGAAGAAATTGTGTTCTTATACTGCAACAAATAAGATGCAGACCTGATGTGCTCCTCACCAATCCTTTGATGAAGTCCCCAAATAAACTTCAACTCCCTCAAATTCACCTCACTTTCCTTAGGGCACCTTCTCTTTTGATCAACTACAATAAGAAGTTACAGAGTAACAAGTAAGTAACATTCAAATAAGATATGTACAAGACAAAGCAGTTAAATGAGAAATAACATATCCCATTGGCAAAAGGAGGGCGCATAGGCCCCTGGCATTCATCATTTCCAATCAAAGGGGCGTATTGCCAGTTTTTTAGAATAACACCATGCTCAAAATAGTCCCTATTGGAATCTGGGATATTAACTACTAACGCTTTATTTACAACCCTAGTCTTTAAGTAAAAAGTGGTGTCACTAGTCACCCACTTATAATAAAATATTATTTCTGGAATCCCCAAATGGGTTCCATGAATTTGATTCAACCTATACGCTCCATTCACAATAATCCAAGTATTCGGCGCTTCCCTAGCTGGGAAAACATCAAAGTATTGACAAAATTCAAGAAACGGTGGGTTAGGAGGAAAAGTAAACCCATATTGAGCTATAAAAATATATGGAAACCAGTAACCCTCAGCAAGTGAGAAAAAATCAATAGGTAAAATAGTGTGTTCCAAAACAACCCAAGATGAAATTTTAAATTCATTTCTGAATTCATTAAGAGAATCAACAGAGTAAACCATGATGAAGAATAGAAGAGAAAAGAAAGAATTCTTAGAGGAATTAAGGATTCAATAAGAATTGAAGAACAAAAAATGATCATTCGAGAAAGAAAAAGAAAGCTTGAAGACACTATAGCCCAGAAACACTCAGAAGATTTGAGATGGAAAAAGTTTGTGTCTTTTCCCCCTCTTTATAGGTTGCCTAAAAAACTGGAAAAGTAATGATTAAAAGGCAGCGTCGATTGAACTGGTGGAGGCTAAAAGGCAAAAAATATGGATTTGCCAAAAAACGATTCGTTAAAGCAGTGGATAATTTCCAAAATTCCACACGTATTATATCCCCATAGTTTAACCATAAATTTTTACAAGTAAGGGAAGTCGGCAACCGACCAGGCCTAAATTATTGCCCGAGTAACTTTAAGAGCCAAATGCTCCATAATCTTGTAAAAACTTCAAGCATGAAATATTGGGGGCTTTTGTTGATACCAAAAATTATCCATCTACATGGAACATTCAGATACTGACACGTGTTATATAGTGGGAGGTTAATCCTAGTCATTAAGGATGGAATACCGACCAACTTCAGGAATACCGATCAACTCCAAAAATACCGATCAGCGTGACAGGCAAATACCAATAGTTGAATATATAAATGATTATACAGATGTAAATGTCTACGATATAAAGACATTCTATATCTTGATATTCCATCTCTTATACACCCCCTGAGGAATATAAATACATTGTAAACCCTACATACAGGTACACACAAAAAGAGAGGCAATTGAATAACCCAGGGCAATACACAACAGTGGACGTAGGCTCTTTACTTAAGCCGAACCACTTTAAAAATCTCGTGTCTCTTATTTTTATTTATCTCTTATCAATATTTCTATTTAGTTGTTATCAATTAATTATCCTCATCTAGTTTTTTACATCAACGGTTAGTATTTTACTTTGGTCGAGTTGTGTCTTTATGTCATTAGTCGTTAGATTTTCTTATAATTCTTGTAATCTTAGTTTTGTATATTTTGTTACTCATTAGACAAAAGGAGAGATTGTAATAATGTGCATTATACTCATGTGCCACAAAGGACTAGATTATTTTATCCCATTCCCAAGATGTAGTTTGATTCTTATCTTTGAGGTCATTATGAGAAACTTTTATTCAAATCATTAAATGGACATCCTTGAAGACACATATCATTTATATACCACTCTTAGGAAGGTAAAAGGACTTGGAGATTCTTACACAAGTTTTGTCACACAATTTATGTTTTTTATAAAATCTTTTTGTGTATGTTCTTTGATATGGAGTTTTGTTGTAGAAAATATATTTAATGCAAAATATATTTTGAAAAACTTTTTGAGTATATTAAATATACTAAACAAGAAAAACTTTGAAGTTCTTTTAAGATTTGACTTATTAGCTCTTTCTAGCACCTACAAGTCTTTTCGCCCCAGCATCGCACAACAAAGGTTTTCTTCACTGTAGTGAAAGTTTTTCACTAGACGCGCACTTGACCAGAGTTTTCTTTAGTATTATCGTGACCTGGCTTTGTTGAAGCATCGCAGTAGTTAAGTATAGTTCTAATGTAGTGAAGCTCTGACAAAGGTGTTCGGACTGGCACAAAAAAGTTTACTTTTTGCAACATTCTTTACATCTTTTCCTGGAACTCATGTAATACTAAATGTCTTTTCCCATGTTTTTACGTTTTTCATCTTTGTAATACCCCGTAATTTTAATGACTTTTATTATGAGATTAATTAAAAAGTAAAATGGGGATTAATTGGAATTCATTATGAATAATAATTGGAATTAATCTGGATTGAATATTATTAGAGAATAAATTAATATGTGATTGATATTGAATATTACTAAGTGATTAAAGTAATATATGATTATATGTTCGTGAGTAAATAATACGTGAATTACGAAAATTAAGTCGGGACGCACGTATGAGTCGTGTCGGGACTAATTTTAATGAATGAAGAGTAAACTATTTTTATGTCATCCAAATGGTCATTTTGAGTGCACCGTTGAGTCTATAAGGGTCGAAATAGGCAGAAAAGTCTACCCGGAGGTTTGATTTAGGTCTCGGGTCAATTGGGAACCAAAAGGGCAACCGAGAGGGGTATTTTGGTCATTTTATTTGGGAGGTGAATAGTAACTACGAAAATTGGGTTTTATTATATAAATGAAGAGATTATAGAACTTAGGTTCATTCACCCAAAAAAATGAAATGTCTTTGAGGTGAGTGAGAGGTTTTTCCAATGAGATGATGTTTTGAGAGAAAACCAAGGGACAACCATCTTGCACCACCTTACATCACCACCGAAAAAATGACCAAAAAAGAGGAGGGGACATCCTAAACATATCTTCTCCAAATGATCATACCTACACATTAAGGCAAGTGTAATTCTTGTTCCAATTACTGAGTATAATATCCATGTTAAATTAGAAGAGATAAACATGTATGAAAATTTGATGATTTTGATGTAATTCTTGAAATGTAAATAATTTAGGATTATTCCTTTGATGAAATTAGAATTAACATCACAAAATTTTGGGTTTAATTGATGTAGAAATTTGGGGTTTATATGTGTTCTTGAGAAAGAACTACATAATGCAGATTTTCTGAATTTAAAATAAGATTAGCATGATTAATTGAAACTCCATGATGATTTTGATATGTTTTAATGTTATAAATAATGTACATACCTAGGTATATTAATTAGGATTGATTATGAGGAGTTTAGGATCATTTGGTAGTGATTTGGGTTTTTAAAATGTTAAGAACTCGTAGCCATGAGCAAGCAGATTTTTGTAGACCTGTAGGGGCGAATTGATTCAAACCCCGCTGAATCCATTCAGAGGCAGGGAGAATCGATTCGAAACAGGCCGAATTGATTCTGCTGCCCAAAATTTGATATTTTTTCCCTTCTGTACTTATTTTTATGGGATTATTCTTAATTTAATTGTGGGACTTACTTTTAATGAAAAAGGGAATATATGGGATACTAGTAGGGCATATTATATTTGTGGACTTGACCCTAAGAAGTTAATTATGGGGTTAAATAAAATTAGGGATAATTGGTGAATAAACCTAATTGGGAGAATTATTAAATTCATGAAAATTCAGGGATGATACGAACATAGACCAGTAGGGGGTAGCTGTTTACCTGCTGAATTTATTTGAGGAATAAAATGATATACTTCGAGTAATGAGAAAATCTCGGGAAGATACCTTAAGAAGCAAAGTCGTATGCATAGGATATTCGGGAGATAATACTACATATGGAATGAATGCCTATGTAATGATTTATGTGTATGACATACCTAGCCTACATTTTATCGACGGGAGATTTGCGCATTGAGGGCAGTCATATCTTGATGAGGCTTAGGGGGGGTTTTTGACTTGTTGCCTCAGAATATAGGACTTAGGTTGGATTGCCATAAGTGAAAACAATGGTATTGAACGGTCATTTGAGTGTGTAGGTATGTGGGTAGCTCAAAGGCTTAGGACTATGTTCACCTCCAATACTTGTGTTTTGATATTTATGGTTTGAGTGATATATTGAACCAACTATCCTTTATCCAATGATGAGATGTACTAGGACTAGATAGCAGATTATACATGCACCGATGATGTGTCTTGGGGTGCATTATTATATATATAATAGAGTGAATGCATATATATACTTGTGATATTATCTTCTGTGTGAATTAAGTAGACATGAAAGATAGGGGAATTTGAAATTAATTAAGTTTGAGAGCACTTAATTATATTAAGAAATGAATTAATACATATTTATTACATGTATTACGAAGGAAATACGTGGGAAAGACAAGGGCTATGGTTAGTTGACACAGTGATATAATCAAGTGAAACTGGGAATAGTAACTAGAATAATTTGGAGATACGTTAGGCGTGCACACTAGATGAGAGGTGAGAATCTCAAGAGAGAGACCAAGAATTTAACATGTATATAATAATTGCTAATTGTAGCATTTATTCACTTGTTAGTTTTAAAATCTTTTACAATCGGGCTCTGACCCATTTTCTCTTGCATATTCTCTTCCCTCCTGTATATACTATATCAGGTGTCCAGCCACAGAGACGCCCAGCATAGAGGATTGGATACTTATTCGCTATGGATACTATGGAGTTGTGGACTTTGCATTAGATGCTTCATTATATTGATTCATGTACTCTATAGTCATTTCTTTTAGGGCATGTTGCCAGGGGACTCTTGTCATCTCCATTCTATTTCAGTCAGTGGTTTTGATCATGTCGGTTTTGGATACATTTGATTTTATTTGGTTTATTGTATTGAGATGTTTGAAATTGGAAAGTTTATTCCAGTTACATTAATTAAGTTGTGATGATACTTATTCATTATCCATTGTTATGGAATGGTTTATAATATAAATTATTGCTATTGTTAAAAAGGAATTTTATTAAAAATTAAAATTGGAAGCTTTAACACTAGCTTAATTCACTACACCAAAATGAGAAAATTGGCTCCCTTTCAGCAGCTAGCCTTGTCACGGTCATTGACCGTGATAAAAAAACACGCGTTTTTTGTCACGGCCAATGACCGTGACAATTCCTTGTCATGGTCATTGACCGTGACAATTGTATAAAGTTGTCACGGTCAATGACCGTGACATGACCGTGACAAATCTGTCACCAAAAACCCTTTCCCCTCCTTTTTTCCTCACCGATTTCTTTCCCTCCAATTTCTCTCTCTCTCTCTCTCTACGCGTTGATCTCACTCTCTCTCTACTTTCAGGTTGGTCTCTATCTCTCTTCCATTTATATATATATATATATACATATATATATGTGTGTGTGAAAAAGGACCTAAGGGGTCACACTAGAAAGAACCAAGGAGTGGTACTTGCTAATGCGTATTAGGTAAATTAAAAATCTCCAACTCTTTTAAATCTTTAATACAAAATCTATTATAAATTTTAAGTGAGAAAACACTCACGCACACTATTAGTAAAGGTGATGATGCTAGAAGTAAAGAATAATTCCCTTTAAGAATGAGATGAGGAAAAGTAGAGTGTGACACAATATATGTTATCGAGGAACCCACCTTAGTGGTAAACCCCGTGTCCCTAGTCCCGGGACAGCCCGCGCACTCAAGTCCACTATTACCGATTACAAGTTACAGATTACAGTCCTCCAAGTTCACAATGAATTAAACAAGGCAAATACAAACCAGTACACCCAGCCTAGTCTAAAACAACCCAACTTGACTGAAAATCAGTCAACCCAATAACACCCCGGTAATAGAGACTATCACTCACTCACAACACAAGCACAACGACACACTCAAACCCGAGACCCCGTGAAGTTGTGCAACACACAAATATAATAATAGATATTGTTTTAATCAAAACAACAAAAATAATCTTGTTTAAAAATAGACCAAACAACCAAGGTTTAAATCTATTTTAATTGACAAGACAAATTACCAATCAAGGACTAATTGAAAGGTAAGACAATATTGAATTAATCAATACTAAAAAGAATGCTTAAATATTAAGTCCCAATACACAAGTAAGGTCTTCCTTAATATTTAATATTCAAGTAAAGATTAATTCTAAAAACAAATTAGTTGGCGCAAATGACCACAAATAAAATAGGAAATAAAATTCCAACAATTGTGTCGCGCAACTAAGATAGAAAATTAACCTAACACCAAATATAATATGAGTCAATTTAAATAGGTGTTATGTTAAAAATATTAAGTCCAAGTAAAATGAGCAAAAGATAAATAAGTGTAGCACTTAGCTCATATAAATTGGGAGTTAATTAAAATAAATAAAATAAGGTTACAAATATTAAATTCCAATTTTAGTATAAACCAATACTATGACAAGGGTTGGATCAAATACTCATACACACATAAACACTACCTTAAGTTATAAAAGAATACAACAAAAAGTATTCAACTTAGGCAATAAAAAGTGTACGAGTCAAATGGTCCAATCCAAGTCAAATGAGTACGAGATAAAGAGTGTAGCACTCGACTCACTAAAATAGGATGAGTTTAACTAAAATAAAATTTAAATAAATAAAGATGTGATATAAAGACTACACACTAATTAAACCCAACTAAATAAAGTGAACACACAAAAGTTCAACTTAGAGGGTGTAACTAGTTAGTCAAAAATCAAATATCTTTATTTCCAAATAAATTAAATGAGATTATAATAATTAATAAATAAAAATGTGTGACACACTAAAATAAGTCTTGATAATAAAGTGTACACACAAACTGAAAATGGGTGTAAATAAACTCTACAAACCAAACACCCAATAAGCCTACTAAAATTCAGTCCCAACAAATTTTAGTCCAAATAAATTTAACCAAATAAAATTTTCCCAAAGATAAGATCACACTCCAAATAAACAAAGTGTATACACACTAAATGAGTTGGGTATAAAATAACCTCCAACAACAAATACCCAACACCCAAATAAATTTTAATTCAGATTAAAATATTATTTTTATAAAAAAATGTGTGACACAAAATTTCAATAATCTAAGTCTAATAAAAAGGTGTACACACAATAAATGAGTTGGGTGTAAAATAAGGTCCAATTAATCACACCCCAAAATTTTCAGTCCTAAATTAAATTTTAGTCCAAACAAAATCTTTACAATCCAAAAGAAATATTCAGTGAACAAAAATTTAGTTCAAAGTAGACACTCAAAGTGTGGATAAAAAAAATGGATTAACTTTGTTCAAAACACCAAACCAACAAGAGTTGATCAAAAACAATTCCAAGAAGCAAAAAAAATGTGCTGGAAGTATATATATATGTATATCAGTATATATATGTATGTTTATATATGTATATAGATATACACACACATAGTATAGAACACACACACACACACGCTGAAAACAGCACACACGCACACAGTCACAAAACACACGCACACACAGTACACAGATCTGAACAAAAAAATTCAAAACAAACAAGACAATGTATATGTATGTTTATATATATATCCGTATGTATATATAGCAGATTATATATATATATAACTGTATAGGTATATGTATATAAATATGTATATATGTATAAGAAACAGTTACCTAAAACAAGGTCGCCGAGAAAAATGGAAACCGCCGGAAAATCAGTGGCACCGGAACAGGAAATAGATCCGCCGGAAAAACGCACCACCGGAACAACCAATAGCAGGCTGCCGGAAAAAGATCGTTCGAAATATGAGACCCACTGCCGGAAAAATTAAACCCCAACTCCGATCTTCAAACCCCCACACCGAAATCTCCAAATCAGAACCGATCCAAAAAAAATTGAGAGAGAGAAGTGTGGTTCGGCCAAAGCTCTAAAAATGGGAGATCTCACAAAACAAACCAAAGAGAGAATCTTTGAAACAAAAATGGGAGAGAGAGATTATACAAAAAAAATGAGAGAGAGAGAGTGTTTCTTCCAAACAAAAAACGGCTGAAAAAATTGTGAGGGTTTGAGAGAGAGAGAAGTGTTTAACTTATACTAAAAAAATAAAACCCTAACGGGTTCTCTCCAAAAGCCCAAAGCATAAAAAGCCCAAAACTTAAAAACCCAAAAACAATAAAAACACAAAAAAATAAAATCCGAAAATAAAAATAAAACAAATAAAACAACAAAAAAAAATGAAACAATAAAAAATATGTAACACAACAAAAAAATACATTGCGTGTATATTTTATTGTTAAGAGAATATGTCCAACAAGTCAAATATGATAAAAACAATATACCAAAAAAAATTAGACTCGAATAATGAGAATACAAAAATGTTTGTCAAAAAAAATACAAAAGAGATTGTATTTTGATAAAAAGAAATTGTACTCTCCACAAAAATTATTTTTATCAAAAAAAATAATTTATATATTAAATCAATATATGAAAATATGATTTAAGATATAAAAAATAGATTTGAATAAAAATAAAAATAAAAAATGCAAGAGCATATAAATAAAAATTGTTTGTCTCAAGATTGAGCCAACACAAGAAGAATGAGATTTTCAATCTCCCCCTTTGGCCAATTTTGAGACAAACAAAAACCGAGACTCAAAAACAAAGAACGACACAAATTACATAACTCAACTATACACACGAGTCCTAAAAAAGAGAAGAGTACTTAACTCAACTAACAAGAAGAATTCCTAAAAGACTCAAAAAACAATACCAAAAGAGTCTCCAATTCTCCCCCTGTTTGTCTCAAAGGGACAAAGGGTAGGGAAGAATCCTACAAAATAAAAGTTAGTACAACATGAGTATGCAATTTAAAATGTACTAACAAATAAACTAAAACAAACTAAAGCAAAATTAGTTTGAAATTTCGATACTCCTCATTTGAGTACCTAAATCATCTTTCTTAACCCACTTCGATTTGACATTAGGAATAACGGTCTTAAATGGGGCAAAATTAACATTAGTATGAGAACAATTCTTAACCACATTAGACTTTAAATGGATCTTGGACAAATTTTTAACACCAATTTGTTGTCTACTTAAACGCTTTTAGCAAAACTGTCCCAAATGACCCTTTTGAAGACAAAAACTGCATTTAAATACATGCCTATCATTCGATTTAGCATTATCATGAAAGCTCACATTTTTATCATATGCAGATTTTCTAGTTAAATTCAAACGCTCAAAACAGAATTGTTCTAAATGTCCATATTTGGAACAAAAGTTACATTTATAAACAGGTTTAACAACATGTTTACACTTAGCATTCAAAGGTAAGTTAGAATTTCTGCATATAGTGGGCTGCCTTTCAGAATCAAAATTCAACTTTTTATGACAGAACTGCTCTAAATGACCCATTCTAAAACAGAAATTACACCTAAAAACAGAATTTTCAGCATGTTTCTTTATTAATTTCTGAGAACAAAACTTTTCAATATGGCCAGTTTTAGAACAAAAACTGCATTTCAGCATAGGTTTGACAGTTTTAACATTTCTCTGATTTTCAATTTTTCTAAAAATGCCTATATTAGCATTATTCTGCCCAAGTCTTTTATAGCAGAATTTTTCAGTATGTCCATTTTTAGAGCAAAAATTACATTTAAGAGAAGGCTTTGCAGTTTTAAAATTCCCAACATTTTGAATTTGCCTAAATTTGCCTAAATCAGTTTCATTTTGTCCTAATTTCTTAAAACAAAATTTTTCTAAATGACCATCCTTATGGCAAAAACTACACTGAAAATTAGGTTTGACAAAATGATTATTTCCAACTTTTTGATTTTGCCTAACTTTGCCTAAATCAAAACTTTTCTGCCCAAATTTCTTAAAGCAAAACTTTTCTAAATGCCCAATTTTATGGCAAAAATCACATTTAAGAACAGATTTACCACTTGAAGAACAACCCTCATTTTCAAAATATTTATAAGACAACTTAATTTCGTTTGAATCGGGAAATTGTTCCTTAGAGTTTATAAAATTGGTAACATCAAATTCTTTTCCTTCAAAACCAAGCCCTTTAGTAGGAACAAAATCAGAATAAGAGTTCGTTGGATCATAGCACGTATTTTCATTAATAATTTTGACAGCATCACCGGCATTCCAATAACTCTTTAACTTTTTCAAAGTGACATCTAGTTCCTTTTTACATTTATCAAATTTAATCAAAACGGCCTTTTGTTCAACTTGAGATTCATCAAATTTACACAAAACTTCCTTGTTTTTAGTTTCAAGAGAATGATTAAGTTCGGTTAACATAATAATCCTTTTCTCTAAAAATGAAACATCATTTTCAAGTTCATCAATACGAAAAACAGATTCTTCGGTTATTAACTTGATTTGATCGCTTAAAATGTCATTTTTAGCCATTAAACTAGAATTAATTTGACCTAAGTCATTGCAATCCTCAATCGTGTTCCCAAAAGATTTATTACTCACACAATCCTCTAAATTTGTACTCACGCACCCTTCCAAAATGACATCATTGTCTTCATTTTCAAATTCATCAACATCACCAAAAATATCATCAATATTAGATATAGAAGCTGTGAATGTAGGGTGACATGGAGTAGGTGAGGTACGAGATAAAATTACTTTGTCTAAAACAAAATTATCTACACATAAATCGGAGTCATTCGAACTAGTAGATACGCAATCATTAATGTTCTTGGATATAAAGACAGAACGCGAGGTAAAAGCAACTAAATTAGCACAACTAGTATCACTATCACAAATAGAGATATCATCGCATAAACTAGATAAATGGGTAGAAGATAATGAAATGTCCCAAGCATCTAAAGATGTAGTGCAAGATGAAATATCTTGAACTTCGGTTGCACCCATCGCTTGGCAAATATCATTCTCGCTTTTAAGGTCAAATTGTGAATAAGACGTTGACTCTCTAAAACATTCATAAAGGGATTTTCTAGAAGAAAAATCAGCATCACCATATAAGTTTCCCATGTTTAAAAAATAGATTTTAAATGATATAAAATATAGATTTTAAAAAGAGTTCAGGATCTTTGCGGAATAAAAACTTTTATAAAGTGAATCCTGAAGCTCAGATACCACTTGAAAAAGGACCTAAGGGGTCACACTAGAAAGAACCAAGGAGTGGTACTTGCTAATGCGTATTAGGTAAATTAAAAATCTCCAACTCTTTTAAATCTTTAATACAAAATCTATTATAAATTTTAAGTGAGAAAACACTCACGCACACTATTAGTAAAGGTGATGATGCTAGAAGTAAAGAATAATTCCCTTTAAGAATGAGATGAGGAAAAGTAGAGTGTGACACAATATATGTTATCGAGGAACCCACCTTAGTGGTAAACCCCGTGTCCCTAGTCCCAGGACAGCCCGCGCACTCAAGTCCACTATTACCGATTACAAGTTACAGATTACAGTCCTCCAAGTCCACAATGAATTAAACAAGGCAAATACAAACCAGTACACCCAGCCTAGTCTAAAACAACCCAACTTGACTGAAAATCAGTCAACCCAATAACACCCCGGTAATAGAGACTATCACTCACTCACAACACAAGCACAACGACACACTCAAACCCGAGACCCCGTGAAGTTGTGCAACACACAAATATAATAATAGATATTGTTTTAATCAAAACAACAAAAATAATCTTGTTTAAAAATAGACCAAACAACCAAGGTTTAAATCTATTTTAATTGACAAGACAAATTACCAATCAAGGACTAATTGAAAGGTAAGACAATATTGAATTAATCAATACTAAAAAGAATGCTTAAATATTAAGTCCCAAGACACAAGTAAGGTCTTCCTTAATATTTAATATTCAAGTAAAGATTAATTCTAAAAACAAATTAGTTGGCGCAAATGACCACAAATAAAATAGGAAATAAAATTCCAACAATTGTGTCGCGCAACTAAGATAGAAAATTAACCTAACACCAAATATAATATGAGTCAATTTAAATAGGTGTTATGTTAAAAATATTAAGTCCAAGTAAAATGAGCAAAAGATAAATAAGTGTAGCACTTAGCTCATATAAATTGGGAGTTAATTAAAATAAATAAAATAAGGTTACAAATATTAAATTCCAATTTTAGTATAAACCAATACTATGACAAGGGTTGGATCAAATACTCATACACACATAAACACTACCTTAAGTTATAAAAGAATACAACAAAAAGTATTCAACTTAGGCAATAAAAAGTGTACGAGTCAAATGGTCCAATCCAAGTCAAATGAGTACGAGATAAAGAGTGTAGCACTCGACTCACTAAAATAGGATGAGTTTAACTAAAATAAAATTTAAATAAATAAAGATGTGATATAAAGACTACACACTAATTAAACCCAACTAAATAAAGTGAACACACAAAAGTTCAACTTAGAGGGTGTAACTAGTTAGTCAAAAATCAAATATCTTTATTTCCAAATAAATTAAATGAGATTATAATAATTAATAAATAAAAATGTGTGACACACTAAAATAAGTCTTGATAATAAAGTGTACACACAAACTGAAAATGGGTGTAAATAAACTCTACAAACCAAACACCTAATAAGCCTACTAAAATTCAGTCCCAACAAATTTTAGTCCAAATAAATTTAACCAAATAAAATTTTCCCAAAGATAAGATCACACTCCAAATAAACAAAGTGTATACACACTAAATGAGTTGGGTATAAAATAACCTCCAACAACAAATACCCAACACCCAAATAAATTTTAATTCAGATTAAAATATTATTTTTATAAAATAATGTGTGACACAAAATTTCAATAATCTAAGTCTAATAAAAAGGTGTACACACAATAAATGAGTTGGGTGTAAAATAAGGTCCAATTAATCACACCCCAAAATTTTCAGTCCTAAATTAAATTTTAGTCCAAACAAAATCTTTACAATCCAAAAGAAATATTCACTGAACAAAAATTTAGTTCAAAGTAGACACTCAAAGTGTGGATAAAAAAAATGGATTAACTTTGTTCAAAACACCAAATCAACAAGAGTTGATCAAAAACAATTCCAAGAAGCAAAAAAAATGTGCTGGAAGTATATATATATGTATATCAGTATATATATGTATGTTTATATATGTATATAGATATACACACACATAGTATAGAACACACACACATACACGCTGAAAACAGCACACACGCACACAGTCACAAAACACACGCACACACAGTACACAGATCTGAACAAAAAAATTCAAAACAAACAAGACAATGTATATGTATGTTTATATATATATCCGTATGTATATATAGCAGATTATATATATATATAACTGTATAGGTATATGTATATAAATATGTATATATGTATAAGAAACAGTTACCTAAAACAAGGTCGCCGGAAAAAATGGAAACCGCCGGAAAATCAGTGGCACCGGAACAGGAAATAGATCCGCCGGAAAAACGCACCACCGGAACAACCAATAGCACGCTGCCGAAAAAAGATCGTTCGAAATATGAGACCCACTGCCGGAAAAATTAAACCCCAACTCCGATCTTCAAACCCCCACACCGAAATCTCCAAATCAGAACCGATCCAAAAAAAATTGAGAGAGAGAAGTGTGGTTCGGCCAAAGCTCTAAAAATGGGAGATCTCACAAAACAAACCAAAGAGAGAATCTTTGAAACAAAAATGGGAGAGAGAGATTATACAAAAAAAATGAGAGAGAGAGAGTGTTTCTTCCAAACAAAAAACGGCTGAAAAAATTGTGAGGGTTTGAGAGAGAGAGAAGTGTTTAACTTATACCAAAAAAATAAAACCCTAACGGGTTCTCTCCAAAAGCCCAAAGCATAAAAACCCAAAAATAATAAAAACACACAAAAATAAAATCCGAAAATAAAAATAAAAAAAATAAAACAACAAAAAAAATAAAACAATAAAAAATATGTAACACAACAAAAAAATACATTGCGTGTATATTTTATTGTTAAGAGAATATGTCCAACAAGTCAAATATGATAAAAACAATATACCAAAAAAAATTAGACTCTAATAATGAGAATACAAAAATGTTTGTCAAAAAAAATACAAAAGAGATTGTATTTTGATAAAAAGAAATTGTACTCTCCACAAAAATTATTTTTATCAAAAAAAATAATTTATATATTAAATCAATATATGAAAATATGATTTAAGATATAAAAAATAGATTTGAATAAAAATAAAAATAAAAAATGCAAGAGCATATAAATAAAAATTGTTTGTCTCAAGATTGAGCCAACACAAGAAGAATGAGATTTTCAGTGTGTGTGTGTGTGTGTGTGTGTGTGTGTGTGTGTGTGTATGTGCATGTGTGTGTGTATGTGTGATGGGGGAAGGGGGTGGAGTGGGGAGGGGGTAGGGCAGGGTGTGTGTGTGTGTGTGTGGTGGGGGTGGGGAGGAGGTGGGGCGGTTTGTGTGTGTGTGTGGTGGGGGAAGGGGGTGGGGCAGGGTGGGGGGGGAGGGGGTTGCGTGTGTGTATATGTGTGTGTAGTGTGCATGTTTGTGCATATGTGCGAGAGAGGGAAATGATGCGGGGGTGACGGGGGGGGGGGGGGGGGGGGGGGCTGCGTTCGTGTGTGTGTGTGTGCGTGTGTGTGGGTTAATTTTAGTAAGTAGTGTCCCTTATAAACGAATTGATTGATTATTAATTTTTTTAGTAAATTAATATATGAAAGTAGGATTGCCCCTCATTGTAAATTAGTAAATTAATAATTGTATACTTTAATTGTTAGTTTAATTGATGTAAATAATTAATTGATGAAGCGTTTGTTGGACAGAGACCGTAAAGGGGAAGGGAAGGAGAAGGGGAATGCGGTGGAGGAGGAGGTGCAGGAGGACGAGGATGTGGTCCTCGGTGCTTCATCGCCGACACATTTGAGCTCTTATTTTGATGATCCACTTCCCTATTTGGCTGCCTTCGACCGACCGATGTCGACACTTGGTTGGACGAGCGTGTTTATACTGGACATATTTGATGGCCAGCAGATAGGACGGGGGTTGAAGGACCCGAATATCGTCCAGGGTGCATTAGTTCATGGACGTGAGCTTCAAGACATCGAGTCTAAGGTTCTCGCCATGCATGTGATGCCCGGGAAGGAGAACTTCCCATTGTGGTTGCGCGAACAATGTGGCACGATGTACACTAGTGAGTGTGTCAATTCTTATATCGTGTGACCTACTCACCTACTCAAAGCTAACCTTATCCAAGACATGTAGTAACATTATTTGAATTGAATTGTTTTTAAGTTGGTACATTTGGAATTATATTTGGATTATATCGTGATGCATATTGTCTCTATTTTGAATCTATATTTGCATTATCTCTATTTTATTTGGATATATGTTTCTTGAATAGGTACAACGTTGCTATAACACGTACAAATATACTGCTGAGTTGTGGTAGTGGCCAAACTGCCCAGCAGATTTTTTTCAATTCTGCCCAGAATTGTCATGGTCATTGACCGTGACAACTTTTTAACCATTGTCACGGGCTTGTCACGGTCCTTAACCGTGACAAACTTGTCAAGGTCAAGTATCGTGACATGACCGTGACAAGTCCGTGACAAAAAATGTTGTCACCCCAGGAATTATCACGGTCATTGACCTTGACAAGTTGAACTTGTCAAGGTCAATGACCATGGCATTTCGGCAGATTTGGTGTAGTGATTGATTACTATGTGGCTAATAAAGAAAGAAAATTTTTTTCCGACAGTGATGCTAAGAATGAGCTAGCTGGATAATTCGAGTTAATTAGGTAAAGGATTGGCCACCCGGTATTTAATTAAGTGGGATTTTACAATCTTGTCACTTCATTTTAATACTACACCTTACTAAGTTGTCCCACTAAGCTTCTCTTGCAAGCTATAGTGCATATGTATGTGAGTTTAGACTTCAATTTTGGTAGGAAAGTGAGAAATGTGTGAGAGCAATGTGATTTATATGTTCTCTTTGTGAGGAAAAATAGTTTTGAAAATACATGCTTATAAATACTTTCCATAATATTAATTTTTAGAGATATGAAATCCTTTTTAGTTTAAAACATCTTTTTGTGTTGAATCTAGGATTCTTCCAATTTTTAATCTTGTTTTTTCCTTCTTTGTATTATTGAGATATTTAAGTTTTAATACTTGTGAAATCTAAAAATATTTTGAACTAAATTTATTTTCTTTAAAATCTTTTTAAATCGTGAACAAATCTCTTTTTAATTTATTCTTATGTCATTTTTAGATTTTACTTATCTCAAAAATATATGTATGAGTTAAGCCATATTTTGAAAACACTCACTTTAGGTTATTCATACTTCTAGAAAGTGCTACTCCATTCATTTGGAAGCTTCTCAAATTTGTTCTAAGATTTGGAACAAAAAATTATGCTTACACTTCAGAAATAAGATTTATTGATAGTCGCTACAAGAAGACATTAGTGGCAACCAAAATGGACTACGGTAGTGAAGCGCTCTCCAGTTATTGACGCCTTCTCATTGGTGGAAGATATGGGTTGAAAGCGCAGTAAGCGAAAGTTACAGATTAGGTGGTGTATGACATAGCTCCCCTCGATAAGTCCTATCATAGTTTATTTATCATTTTATCGGCCTAGATATTTTCCCACTATGGGTTTTCCTTATACGACTTGGTGTTGTGAAATATTATTTACCTTTATCCACTATGAATTAAATCAAGTATTATTTAATATAAAATTTTCTATAACTTAATTGGTAAATAATTTTTTACGTAGACCGTAGGCTTTGTCAACTTTACCCTTACCAAGAATTATAGGAAAACCTTATCTTTGTATTGACAAGTTATGTTCATTGGGTATCCTCAATCCATATTTATTTCAAGCAAACACACTCTTAAACCTTTGAAGCACTATTTTATTTCTAATATATTCTCTTTTGGCATGAAAACATTTGAGAATTTGTTTCCATCCACATGAACAAGTTGATAGTGTACTAGAGTGACATGTTGAACTACTATTTCACCTACTTCATGTTTAAGTTAAAGTTTTACTTTGAAATTAGGGGTTGGCTTATATATTCTTGTTTTTGACATTAGAGGTTAGCTTGAATCAATTTTTGTGTTCCTCTGGGTTTCTGTGATATTATTGTTAAATTTTATATTTATGTTTAAGCAGGTTATATATTTTTCTGTTTGTGAAATATTAAGACTTATACTACTTTGAAGTTTAATGTGTACATTAGTCTATTATTAACAATTTAATATCTTCATAATTATTGATTCTCCTAATTTTTTTCAAAATAATAATTAGTTTTTTACTTCCAAAATAATCTGGCACGATATAAAACAATACAAAAAATATTCCAAATATAATTTAACTTTTCATGTTTTGTGATAGTTCCAAAATCGTGCCAAAATGACATATGGTGACCTTATATTTGCACACATGTCACATTCCAATTAATCAAAGGAAATGGTATAAGATGAAAGGTGGGATAATGACGTGTGGTCGTGTCTCACTTTTTTTGGCTCAATTTGAAACCGTGTGAGATTGTCAAAACATGTGTACAATTAAGCCAAAATATGAAACGATTATAAGCTTTACCGAAAAACACTAATCTGGCATGCCTAATTTTGGTAGGGTTTAAAACCGTTACATATTTATTTTGGCATGGCTTTAAATTATGCCAGATTAGCATTTCTGGTGTAACGATTTTACCAAGTTTTTAGTGAGATTCTTGCACTGGCTCGAGATTTTTCCTGATAGTGGGGTTTTTCCTCATACATCAGGTTTTATGGAATGATTTATTATTTTGCATGATTTATATCTAAAATACTTAATTAATTAAAATTTTAATTGTTAATTAAATCATTTTTAAATCTTGATATATAGACCTTGAGGTTGTGCTCGTTCTTTTAGAATTGATTAAAATTAAAAAAAGCGTAAAATTTTAATTTAGTATGATCATCTATGTTGGATAACCTAAAGCGCAAAGTCAAAGTGATTGAGAAATGACCAATTGTAGGTGATAAAATCCTATTAGAATATTTCCAAGCAAATAAATCCAAATATTAAAATAAAATCACACAATACTACAAAAGATATATGTGGTTCAGCAATGTGACTGTGTCTACGAGGTGCTTCTCTCTCTCTCTCTCTCTCTCTCTCTCTATATATATATATATATATATATATATATATATATATATATATATATAAAATAAGTTACAAAACTTATGTATGTCATAAGATAGAACTACGATGTCACAAGATGAATTTTTATGTGTTTCCTCTTTTACCCCTTAAAAATTTGAGTTCCACATAAATCCTTCATGTCTAAAAGATTAATAAAGGATGAGGTCATTTGCACCTTACAGAACAAGGCTTGAGGTAGATGGATCTCTAACCAAACCTCGCTCTCTCTGTAAACTAGATTTTATGTTTCTCCTTCCTCAAGTTTCTCTCTCTTCTTAAACCTCTCTCTCTCTCTCCGTGTATTCAGATCTGAAGTATATTTTGTCTTATATGTACCTACAGCCCTATTTTGTGGAGGAGAATGGAGACATTGCTAGTTTAGTATTAGGAAACGATAAGGGTTTGTTGGTTTAGGGATGATCCGAGATGGAACCGGCAAGGGTTTGAGGGTTTAGGGCCAAGACGATATGGAGGGTTTAGTATACTCTCTCTCTCTCTCTCTCTCGACCCAAGCTTCTTCTCCACAGTCACCGAAAGGTACTCTTTAAGGTCTAGTATACCCTTAATTTACAATTTTTTTTTCTTAAATGTTTATGAAACCTAACAATACTTCTTTTAATGTCAATTGAAGCAATATACGTGTCCATGAAGAGCTCTGGATAAGATGAGTACCCCATTTGTGATAAGGGGATTCATTGAATGATTATCATAAATAAATGGATGGAGTTGTGTTGTGTCTATCTCCCGTTCCTATCTTTTGTTGTTTTTCTTTTAGGGTTGTCTAAAATGAGAGTGTGAATCACTATTTACCAAAATCCTAAATGATTCTCTCAAAGGTTTGAAATTGGGATGGGGGGTCAACATATAGGGGTTGAAGTCTTTTATTTATCAATGTTGATATTTTTTTCTACTTCTATTTGAAACAACTAATTCTTTTCACGAGTTTATGTTTATTTTTCAGGCATGCCCGTGAATTTTTTATGTTTGGGAACTCTGTCTTTGAAGTGGATTTTCAAGGTTGTGCAAAGGTAATTAAGTTTTAAACTCTGTCTTTGAACTCTGTCTTTAATTTTTTAAGTTTATGTTGCTACATAGACTTGACACTAAGTTTTTACATAACTTGAACCTTTGGTTTATTCATTTATCAGATCTGAGCAAGACAAGGAGCCAGAACCGGAAGATACTTCTGAGGTTGTGGACTCTGGACCTTCTGAAGAATCTGCTGCTGATTGTATGTGGTTTTACTTTCTTACTTTTTAGTTTTATTATAAAGAGTGAGGTTAAACAAGATTTTTTTATGAGCCTTTTAACAACCATTTATGATATTTATGTCGTGGTTTTAGGGTAATGTGACTTTATTCCCTGCATTTTGACCCATAATTTTTTTTCACTCCACTTATTGAAATTTGTTTGGCTGTATTAGTTGCATTAGTTAAATTTGCAGGTGATATTTCTATAATTGGGCATATTCCAACACTACTTACATTGCATTAGATTCAATGTAACTAACCCCAACTGCTGCAATAGCTCAATTCATTGGTTTTTTGTACTATTTTAATCGCATATAAGCTTCCCTTCCTATAATTACTTTTAATGGAATCTAAGTATGTGTATAAATCTTAATTAGTTTCTAGTTTAGTATCTATATGTTAGTTATCTAAATTTTAAATTTGTAGGTTTAGATAGTCATGATACAGACTAAAGTGTAGCTGCTTGGTTAATTAACCACTAAACCACTAGTCCATGTCATAGAGAGATGCAGTACATGATAAGACAAGTCCAATGCAAGTCTATTATTTGATAAGGCTATAGGAGGTATCCAAATGTCAAAGCAATGAGTGAAACCATGAATACATGTAACATGTAGTATTTAATTGGTTAAAATTTTAGATGTAGTAATTTGTTTTGATTTATTGTTTCTTATCAAACTTATTCTCTCTCTTATAGTATTTATAAATGTTGATATATGTACTTACTGAAGGATTTTCATATAGGCTAGAGAAGACGAGATATTTCAGGTAAATAAATCCAGGCCCATATTTAGAATCATTTACATAACTGTTCATTGGAAATCATCGGGGGCTTCAAGCTTTATGTGCAACATAGTTTTTATTATTAGGAGGTCAAAGATATTTGCAATTGTGAGAGGGTCCGAAAGAATAGCTAATCTACTTGTGAGAGGTGAATTTCCATTGACATGCCTAAGATAATCACATACTTTACAATGAAGTCGAGAAAAGTATATAAAGCTTATTTGGCACGTTTAAGAGTTGGGGCTGGCCATTTGTTTGTAATATGAACTAATTTAGAAATTGTGGGTTTTCTTTTATACGATTTTTATCATGGCTTCATTCGAATTGATTTACTTCTCATCTATAATGGTTTGAGTTAATCATGTCTATTTTTTATTGTTTAATTTCAGATTATGAAAAATATGAGGAGAATGTGTCAATTATATGCCCTAGTTTGGGACCCCGTTTAGCTTTGAACGTCACCCCACCCCATTACAAATGTACCATGAGTTGTTTGATCGATCGGATATTTATATTTTTGATTAGACTAAAAATTTATTATTCTGTTTAAGTATTATTTTTATCATCATTTTATCGCTGAAGTTTCCAATAATGATTTTTTGTGTAATCATATATTTGAAGTCTATTATAGTATTAAATCGATGATTTGGTTTATATAATGTGTGGAATGGACTATTTGTATAATCGACTAGTTTTAATTTCTTAAACAGGTGGATAGTCATGGAAATAGAGGAAACCTTAGCAAAATTTTCTTAATTGTGTACACATTTTTGTGTTTTATAATCAATTCTATGATTACAAGTCTTAGTTGACGCAGTTTTTTAGAAGTCTTCGTCGTGCCTTTAGGCATGGGCATACCCTAGTGTATAAATATATTGATCAACTCACAATAGTATGAATTACATTACCCTTTTCCCTAGGTGAGGGTTACATTTATAGAGAATACAAACAGAATGATTCATGTAGGAGTCTATGGCCTTGGGATGTAGTTATGATCTAATAGCGCAGATCTAGGCCCGAGATTTCCACTAATAGGATCCTACTTTTTCATTATCTTCAAGTTGTGATAGTCTGTAAAGACTTTTAGAGACATTATATGTTCCGTTTTGGCCTGATAATAACCCACAATTGCCCCCAAAGCTTTATAGGCTGAAATGGGTGAAGAGGTTTAGTTGTCAGTGGATTTTGACGATGGTCGACTGTGATGTTTGATCGCATATTGAGGTGGGTCCGGATAGAGTCAATACTTATGAGAATAGGGCTCCTTGCCCGTTGCCTCAAGGCCTAGGATCTCACACACGTCCTCCAACGTTATTGTAAATTCTCCCCATGCAGTGATGAATATGTTGTAATGTTCCAGCGAGATACCAGAACGGGAAGGGCAGCATTATTTTTTGACAGGGTGAACTCACCAAACCACTTGGCCTGATGAAGCCCAATCTTGGTGAGGGTATCAGCATGGGAACTCTGTATATGGGAGTTCCATGCAGAAAAGTGAGCAGGAGAGCCTCCAGGATATTTGAAATCGATGTAGGACCATGGGAAGCCCCCTCGCTCAAGACAAAATCTAAGAGTCCCCTTGGGAGGCAGAAAGCCCCAATCATCATAATTCTCATCTTCATCGCAAAGCATCATGGAATCATACTTGGCATTAAAAATGCAACTCTTACAAAACCCAGCGAAGTCATCACCCTTACTGAAAATGGGGGACCGACGGTAGAAACGCAACTCTTTATGACGAGCAGCAGTCGATGAGCCGATAGGTGCGACAGGGTTGCTTGAAGAGGCCATTACAGACAACAACGAAGTGCAAGAAAGAAAGCTTGATAAAATAAGGGTTAGGAATGAAGATGGAGAACCACAACCACGGGTGGTGGTGCAACAGATGAGAAAAGGAGGAGAATGAGTAAAGAACTGGACAACAATGGAGGTTTTCGCACAGGTTTCTCTCTCCAAGGAATACGGGAGAATGAAAAAGAAGAAGAAGAAGGAAAGAGAAGGGTTTGAAAATAAAATAGACGTTTGAATCCTTTTAAACCTTTTAAACTTGTCCTTTAAGTTTTCCACCATCGCACGTGCAAGGCCTCCTATAATCATTTCAAATGAACACGTGGCACTTCGGGAAGTGTTTTGACAGCTGAAAAGACAGCGCTACGTCATTTACGAAGTGACACATGTGTAATAGAAAGAGTTGCCTTCTTTAGCAATTTTGAGTTTTGGCGCCAGAACTTTTTTCAAACATATCTAATAAACTCCCAACGGAAAAGATGTCCCAACGGTTCAAAAAAGCTATGATGTCCACTCGACACAAGTCGAAACGTTGTTTAAATGGTGACTCGGCTGCATCGGGGAGAATTTTTACTTTTTTGAACATAGCGAAGCATTATAAGGGAGAATTTCACTTACCAAGAATCAAAATGAGTATTTAAGAAGGTTAGCGGGCCTTTCGGGAGAATTTCAAATAATAAAAAGCTAGAACAGTTGAAGCTCAGTATAAGGAAAAAGTGGCGATGTCCCTTGGTTAAAGCCCCAATAAGTCGTGGTGCTTCGGCTCAGGAACATCGGGGAGAATTTTACTTTTTCCTTAAGATTATAACGCTACGGTTCTAACAAAGTAAAGGAGGCTAAAATTTTTACACACAGAGAAGGTTCATCGATTTGAGAAGTTTCGTGCAGACATTTCTCGCTCCAACAAATCTCTCCACGAAGGGGAAAATGTAAAGGGGTATTGAATGTAATTTTGAGATTAGAAATCATTCCACATTAGCAACGGTGTTTTGGGGATTGAGGTACCGTGGCAGCTCAGCGTGGCAACTTAGCGTGGCAGTTCAAGCGAGGAAGCTCAGCGTGACAACTTATATTTTAGCTTGTTGTATTAGTCATATTGTATCTTTATTTATATTGATTGTAAGCTATAACGGTTGTAATTGTGTAACAAGAATAATAATGAGTTTTAATGTGACGTCAAACGGTATTCGCGAGAGACTAGACTCGGCAGGCCCTGGGAGAGCTTTCATGCTCTATCGAATGACCTCATCGTGGGAACTTTAGAGGGGCTTTGTTTGGAGGATTGAGAACTGAGGCACCATTGGATCTTGTCCTGACCATCTTAGATACACCTGATAAAACACCGAAGGACCCGTACCGTGGAACCTCGGGTGGAGCAGCTTGGAGTTCCATTGGGCGTTGAGTTGTGAACCAAATATCCCTCTACTTAATGTCACATATACTGTAGGAAATGTCACTAGCCAGCTAAACAATGTCAAACCTACACTTGAGTAAACCATCGTGGTATTGGGGGTTGTCAAGTAGTTGGTGAGCCACCTCTGCCACAACGGCCCCCCTGACACACAGTGGTTAGGCAAAAGGCATGTCTTGGCATTTAATGTTTATGACGTGGAGACCATTAGTGCATCAGGCATTTAATGTGATATGAAGTATGAGGGATGTCTTTCATAGTCTTTAACGACTGAGTTGCCTCGGGAATGGTGTGGGGGGCTATTTAAGGACCTCAAACACCCTTGTGGAGAGGATGATCTTTTGAGAGTTGGAGAAGTTATTACTAGAGAGAATACACATCAGAGAGAGAGAATTATTACAAGCCACCGGTCTTATTCATTCACCTTGGTCATTTATTACAAAGCTTTTAATACTTGATAGAGATTCTTGAGGGTAGTTGGTGTGTTTGGATGCCTGCCAAGGTGTATCTAGGGTGCTTACTTCTCTCTCCCTCTAGCTAAGTTACTTATAAGTTCATTACTACTTTCTGAGTTATACACGAGAGATTTATGAGTTTAAACTGAGTCTTGTCTTCATTAGGTTTGTGCTTGAACGTTCTATCACTAATCCAAGGTTTTGGCTAATTAACTTATCATTACTATACTTCAAAGGGGTTACGCCTCCATCTTATCTAAAGTACCCTCTTACATTTGGTGACTCTGATGGGGAGGCATTCTTCTAAGTAGGGAGTATGGCGCAAGATAAAGCTAATCGAAAGCTCAACTTTTATGACATCCAACACAATAAAGAGAAGGCTGCGAGAGAGCTGGATGCTCTAGGGGATGGGGCTCCTAGAATAGAGGTACCTCCAGTTCAGGCGATGACAGACACTCTAGGGATAACGCACGCTTTCATGAGTGCAGGGTTGAGACCCATTCAGGTGGCACTCCCCATGAGTAAGTTTAATGAGTTTTTGCAAACTCCGGCAGCTTCAACGATGCTGGGAGGATTGGAGGCCTGTGCCTTCGTAACACTAGGGGTAGTCCCAACGGCCCTACCAGGTGCAGGTGTAGCGGGAACGATCCCAGCAAGCATACCCTATGTTGTGAATCTAGCCATGGGAACCTCAAGAGTTTCAACGGCCCCAACTATGATGACTGCTCTAGCTGTAACGGGCACTCAACCCATGGTCCCGTTGGTTGTTGCCCCAGTAGCATCACCCATGGAGAAAATGAGGAAGGAGATGTAGAAAGAGATGCTTAAGTTCATGCAATCTTCCTCGCAATCTGCTGGCAAGACAGCTTCGGTTTATGATGATTTTCAAACACCTTATCCTCAGGAATACAACAATGAGGCATATCCGAAGGACTATATTCCTCATATCTTTGAAAAATATACAGGGAAAGGTAGGAACCCGAAGGAGCATATTAAGCGCTTTATTAAACACTTGGGAGCGCATTGCAATAATAAGAAGCTTAAGTTGAGGGAGTTTTCTAAATCCTTAACAGATAAAGCATACACCTGGTATTCCCATTTGTCCCCTAACAGTGTTTCTATATGGGAGGAGATGCACGTATTGTTTGTCCATAAGTTCTTTCTGGCAGAAGATGAGTTTACTTTGACCCAACTGGGTAGGGAGAAGCAAAGACCTGGGGAAGAAGTGGTGGCCTATGTTCGAAGGTTCAGGGAAAGATCCCTCGACATGTGGGAGGAGGCCAAAGAATCCAAGTTATTGCAGATCTGCACTGAGGGGTTGCTTCCTGAGTACATCTACTGTCTTATCAATGAGACGCGCGAGGGGACTTTTGCGGCATTCTTAAAAGCGGCGAGGAATATCTCCTTGGTGGTGCGGCCCAATCCGGTGGGGGTGCCCATGATGTTTAAGCAGCCGATGCAACCCACGGGGGGGAGGTCTCAGCCCCCACGGTTAGGGTACATCGAGGGGGAGATATGGGCAAAGCACCGAAGAAGGACAATAAGAGGAAGTTCAGAAGAGACAGGGAGGACCCACCACCATTTCCTTATACAGTGGAAGAAGCTGTCAGCTGTTACAACGCGATGGTCCAAGGGGGAATGGTCTATGAGCCAAAGGACATTCATGTTGGGGAGCTCGATGGGGTAACGAAGGCGGATCCAAAGTACTCCCAGGTTCATCGGAGGATCCAGCATCTAACCGAGAGCTTCTTTACACTGAGAAGAATCATCGATAAGTACGTGAAGGCAGGGACATTGCAAATCCCTCCACACAATGTCAACAATAACCCACTGCCAACACATAGGGCCAATCTTGTGGTCGCCTATTATAAAGAGGCTGAGAGAGGAGAAAGAGAGTCAATAACGAAGCAAGAAGGGTGCGAAGAGGCTCTGGAAGATTATACGAGGGGAATGGCTAATGTAGTGTTGGCTTATGATGAAGCAAGCGCCAAGGATGTAGAGGATGTATATGGTGTTGAAGGTGAGGAAGTCGACCCAGTTCTAGAATACTGTGCAGTTTCGAAATCCCCAAAGTCCACCTAGTTCTTCGACCAAGTGGGGATACCGAAGGAGAGTAGGTTGGAGATAATCCAAGCAATACTTGATATTGCGAGGAGAAATGCAGTCCCTTCACTAAGATAGAAGGGACCCATGGCCAGGTTAGTAAGAAGGTTTCTGTCAGAAGTAACCTTCAGCGATGCGGATAGGGCTGTAAGGTTCCCTCATAATAGGCCATTGTATGTGATTGCTAGTGTCAACGGATTTAGCTTTGCAAGGACTCTTATGGATGGGGGAGTTTCCATAAATATCATGCCAATCAACTATTTCCATGCAGTAAATATTCTAGAAGAAAGGTTCGTCCCCATGCCTTTGGTAATTTCGGGGTATGATAACCAATCTTCCAAATCCATTGGGTATGTTAATATTGAGATTGTGGTGGGAAATCTGAGTTCCCATATCAAGTTCCATGTAATAGAGAGTGCAACTTCCTATCATCTTCTACTAGGGGTGTGGATGCACAATCAAGGGCTAGTTCCTTCTACGTACCACCAATGCATTAAGGCGAATATCAAGGGGATAGAAGTGACCATTAGGGTTACAAAAAGTCCCTTCACTATCGAGGAAGCTCACTTGGTGGATGCAGCATTTTACACAGTCCGGGTCCTAACGAGAAGAATGGAAGGAGCATGTGTTCCCTCGATCAGAGAAAGGATGGGGCCCTTAAATGGGCAGAAGAAGGAGGTCACGAGCAGCACCAGAGAAATAGTTGAAGAAGCTCACCAGGTGGTCCCTCGGCCCCAAAGCATCTCGAAGGAGCTCAAAGACAGAATAAGGCCCAGAGTGGATCTTATGGAGCATGATGTCCAACGGCAAAGCGTCCTAAGTCGATTCTTAGGAGAAAGAATGGTTGAGGCTTCTAGAGAGATGAAGAGGAAGGCAGTCACCACTACTAGCAGACAATGCAAGAAGGTCGTTATCAAGGAAGGGAAGGTGGTGTATAGATTGTAACAGCGAGAGCGAGCGGCCGAGAAAACTGGTGATGAGGTTGAACCGATATATGAATGCTTTCTGTAGGATCAACGGGGGCAATGCATGGTGATAGATAACTCCAGTATATAGGCATTGGTAGAGGAATTCGCTGAAGAACTAGAGTGCATGACGGATCGATCGAAATCGCAGTCACAAGAACTAGAACAGTTGAATCTGGCCAAAGAAGGGGGAGATCCAAGGCCCATCTTCATTTTAAAGGATCTCAGTAAGGAGAAACGAGAGGCCTTAGTCGAGTTAATTCGAGAGTTTATAGACGTCTTCGTGTTGAAATACACGAGATGGAGGGGCTGAATGAGGAAGTAAGCTGCCATAAGTTAAATGTAATGCCTTTAGCCATTCCGATGAAACAAGCGATGAGAACATACAAACTTGAGCTAGATTTGACGATCAAGGAATAGGTTCAGCGCTTACTAATGGCAGGGTTCATCACACCGATACATCACCCACTCTGGCTATCCAGTATTGTCTCGGTGGGGAAGAAAGATAAAAACCAAATAAGGATCTGCGTGGACTTTAGAGATTTGAGCAGAGATTTCCCCAAAGATGAGTTCCCTCTACCCTCCATTGATAGCCTGATAGTTTCAACGACAGGTCATGAGATGTATAGCTTCATGGATGGGTATGGAGGGTATAACCAGATCAAGATGGTCCTCATGGATTCATAGAAAAGAGCGTTCAGAACCCTGTTGGGAAATTTCATGTACAAGGTGATGCCGTTTGGACTCAAGAACGCTGGGGCGACTTACCAAAGAATAATGATGGCCATTTTTCATGATTTCTTTCACAAATTTGTGGAATTTTATGAGGATGATTTGGTCATCAAATCGAGGAAGGAGTAGTCCCATCTGAGTGATTTGAGGAAGGTATTCTCCCATTGTAGGAAGTATAAATTGAATATGAACCCACTGAAGTTTGTTTTTGGAGTGACAAGTGGGAAATTCCTAGGCTTTGTGGTTGATCGACAAGGGGTACAGATGGACCAGGACAAACAGAGGGCGATTTTAGAAATGACATGCCCAAGAACGATAAAGGAGCTAAAGATTTTCCTCGATAAAGTCTCCTACCTCAGGAGATTTGTGCCTGGATTAGCCGAAATAACACATCCGTTGATGCATCTGCTTCGAAAGAACACAAAGTTCAAGTGGGATGAGGTTCACCAAGAGTCTCTCAACGGACTGAAGAAACTGTTCGTTTCACCACAGACCATAGTCCCCCCAAAGGTAGGAGTATCATTGAAGTTGTACCTCACATCCACCACGAGGTCCATGGGAGCTTTGTTGGCACAAGAGATTGATGGGCAAGAACGGCCAGTTTACTACCTCAGCAGGATCATCCATGGGCCAGAAGTCAGATATAGCAGCTTAGAAAGGCATTGTTTAGCCTTAGTCTTTGTAGCGCAAAAACTTAGGCATTATATGTTGTCTTTTACAATTCATATTGTAGCTAGATGCAATCCTATTAAGTATTTGCTAGCAAGAACGATTTTGATTGGTAGGGCAACTAGGTGGTTCCTCATCCTATATGAATATGACTTGAAGTGCGTGGTTTATCGCGCAATAAAAAGCCACACATATGCTGATCTGTTGTCTATTTTCCCCTCAGGAACGTTTACGCCACCCAAAGAAAATATTCCAGGAGACGATTTGCAGGCCAACCACTTAGACGCTACGGATGAAGAATGGACAATGCAGTTCGATGGATCTTCGAAGGAAAAGAAAGGAGGAGAAGGGGTTATTCTCTCAAAGGGAATGGAGAATATTTGCCTTTCCTACAAGTTAGATTTCCCTTATTCTAATAATGAGGCAGAATATGAAGTGTTGGTGTTGGGATTGCTAGAGGCTCTTCGAAGGGGGATCCATTCACTTTGCATCAAGGGGGATTAAAACTTGGTGGTTAAGCAAGTGAATGGAGAGTATGCGTTGACACATATGAGCCTAGCACCATACAAAATAATCATTCAGAGGCTCCTCTGCCAGTTCCATCAAACCAAGATCAAGAGACAGCCAAAAATGATGAATCGTCATCCAGACGCTTATGCCACCATTGCTAAAAAAATGGTCATAAAGAGTGATAGAACTACCGTCATGATCCACCAAAGAACATCTCCTTCGATGGTATAGTCAATTCTACCAATGGAAGAGGATGAGGACTAGAGGGGAGAGATTAAGAGGCAACTGGAGGCTGGTGAAGGAACGATGGGGCTCAGAGAATTGGCCCAGTACTTTACAAACCAGGGAAACCTTTACTTCAGAAACGCAAGAGGATGGATTTTGCGATGCATCGGTCCAAAAGAGTCAAAGCAAAGATTGAAGAAAACACAAGAAGCACACCGCGAAACAACTGAGATACCCCTCTACCGAAGAATTCAAAGGGAGGGGTATTTTTGGCTGAAGATGAAACAAGATGCGGTAGAGCTACAATGGAAGTGTGACAAATGCCCGTTATTCTTTGAGGCAGCTGAATGTCACTTCGTAGAGGCTCAACCTAACTGGAGACAGCCCTATATTGACTTCATTAAAGATGGAGTTGTCCTGACGGGGAAAATTAATACGATGGGACTTCGGCGAAGGGCCCCGAGATTCTACGTTCAGGAGGGACAGCTCTGCTGAAGGGGATACTTCAACAGGCCTTTACATTTTATCATGAGAGAAGAGACAGTAGAGGTCATCAAATAGGCACACGATCCAGCTCATATAGGAGGGGCCAAGTTTTACCACTAGTTGATGACTTTGGTATACTATTGGCCAATGATGGAGAAAGATTCGGTTGAGTTCATTAGAAAGTGCATGGCTTACCAACTTCATGGAAATATGATCCATGCCCCGTCAGTAGACTTACACTCCCTCGAAACGCCTTATCCTTTTCAGACTTAGGTGTTCGACCTGGTAGGGGCAATACACCCTTCTTAGAGGGAGAAGATATGGATACTAGTAGCAACGGAGTGCTTCACAAAGTGGGCTGAGGCGATACCACTAAGAAGGGAAACAGCGGCGGTCGTGAGCAACTTCATCAGAGAGTACATCATCTGTCATTTTAGGATCCCAAAGGTTATCCTTTCTGACAATGGAACCCCTTTCGTCAATTCAGAATTAACGATGCTCATAGACAAATACTCCCTTGTCCATCACACTTCGACGGTGGCATACCCAAAGGGAAACGGTCAAGCCGAAACGACTAACAAAACATTGGTCAATATCTTGGCTAAAATGATGGAGGATTTCCCAGGATCGTGGGATGATAAGATAACAGCCATTTTATAGGCCTATCGGACGACTAAGAGGAAACCCACAGGGTATACACCGTTCTTTCTTGTCTATGGGGCCGAGGTGATTCTCCCAGTGGTGTTAGAAGTTCCATCTGCTCGATAAACTTTGCGAAGTAGCATGCTCCCCTTGAATAGATATGTGTAGTTGGAAGTGTTGGATGAACAGAGAGATAATGCGATGCAACACTTTCAAATGTATACGAAGCAAATCTCTAGGGTGTATGATAACCTAGTGAGACCAAGGGAGTTTGTTGAGGGAGACCTTGTATTTAAAGCATCAGTGCAACACATCAGGGGTCTTCCTCTACCCAAGTTTGAAGAAAATTGAGAAGGACCTTTCATTGTGAAGGAAGCCCATGACTCAGGTTATTTCTTAATTTTTAAGATAGAAGAAGACAAACCATTCAAAATCAACAATAAATGGTTGAAGGTTTATCATGTGTAAGCAATTATGTTTGGGCCACCGATATATCTAGCTGATTATGAATATACAAGTTCTTTTTATAATGAGTATACAAGTTATTTTTATTATAACTCAAGCAGAGATGAAAGAATTACAGAACTTCACACTTCACAATCTATGTAAACAGTGGTAACATAAAGAAATGGCATGAGAAAATTGATATCTTTCTTCATTCATAAACTTTGGGGCGTTACAAAATTGGGAGCTATTGCCCAAGAATTACATAAGAAGAAGAACAAAAGAAAAATATATACAAAAACTCATGGGCCTAGTAGAAACTATAGGTATGGGGATGAGAAAAAGTCTACATGGAGGCCCGAAGAAGCTACTTGATAAGACTGTTGGGCATTCATAGAAACCTCCAATCTCGTTTGTGCTTGTGTGCGCTCGATGAGGAGTTTCTCTCGTTTCAACTTTATCGCACGTAGAGCTTCCTCGAGGTCCGCCACATCTTTGTCAATGGTTTCTATAAGAGGTGCTAGCTCGGCCAGCTTAGCTTTCTCGGCTTGTTGGTCCTCCTAATGTTTTAGCAAGATTTTCCTTTGGCTGTCCAATCATTGGCTCTTCAAGGTCTTCAAATGCGTGATGAGCCAATCAAAATGAAAGCCGTCGCGACCCAACTCCCTCAGAAAACCCAGAAATTGGTTAAGGAGGGGTCTGGTAACGCTCGTAGTTGGAGTATTGGCAATTTCAGCAACAACGATGGCCATACCCTGAAGCCTGAAGCTCATAACTGAGATTCTTGAATAAAGGGAATCCACCGTGAATGTTCCAGGATGATGGTTCGCAAGTTGCTTAACTACTAAATGATGATTGGCAGGCATTTGAGGGGAACATTACAGCACCATCGGGTAGAAGGCATGAGGAGCCAGGTCAGGCAGAGGAAGCTCGCACCCAGATTCACTGTCGGCAGCAGCACCGGTAGTGGAACCTTGGTCATTATGGCTGGAATCTTTCGAGACGATAGGTTCCCGATGGGGCGAGCCAACAGGCGAAGGAACTGGCAAAGAATCCTCTCGTGCAACCTGAGAACAGTCAGAGGAAATATGTAGGTTATGAAAAATCTCAACAAGTGTTTTCATTGTTAAGTCACCGATATAGGTGGAGTTTTGGAAAAATCTTAACAAGCATTTTCGTTGGTAAGTCACCGATATAGGTGGAGTTTTTGGAAAAATATTACAAGTGTTTTCGTTGTTAAGTCAGCGATATAGGTGGAGTTTTTGAAAAATATTAACAAGTGTTTTCGTTGTTAAGTCACCGATATAGGTGGAGTTTTTGGAAAAATAGTAACAAACTTTTTGTTATTAAGTCACCGATGTAGGTGGAGTTTTTGGAAAAATCTAAACAAGTGTTTTCATTGTTAAGTCACCGATATAGGTGGCATTTTTGGAAAAATCTTAACAAGTGTTTTCGTTGTTAAGTCACCGATATAGGTGGAGTTTTTGGAAAAACCTTAACAAGTGTTTTCATTGTTAAGTCACCGATATAGGTGGAGTTTTTTTGAAAGATCTTAACAAGTATTTTCGTTGATTAAGTCACCGATATAGGTGGAGTTTTTGGAAAAATCTTAACAAGTAGATGAAGTTTCAGAAACTGAGAAATACAGAGAAATTAGCAAAGTACCTCAACAGCAGTAGGAGCGAGAACGGGAATCACCACGGGGGCCACAATGGCAGATACCGTTGGAGGCAGGCTCATTATCTCAGCAGCTTCAACGGGGCCCTCGATTGAAGAAGCTTCAATGGTAGGCAAACTTCCCTCGCCAACATAAAGTACTAAAGTCAGAAGAAAATGTTGGATCTTCAAGAGATGCCCCAACGAAAGTAATAGCATCAACCGTGGCCTTAGAGGGCAAAAGGCCACTAAGGGCAAAGGGCGGAGAGAGACTTGGGGAAAGCTGCAGCAACAAAGCTAAGTGTTAAGAGTGACAAATTAATACTCAAAAAGAGAGAAATGCATCTAAGCTTTACTTACCTCCGTTATGGCACAAAAAAAGGAACTGCAGTAAGGGGCCTTGATAATGCAGGAGGAAGGAGAATGTTAGCTAGCAGTGATGCCACTTCCACCTAAAACGGCCCAAAATATTGAAATAATAAACAGAATAAAGGGATAAATAAAAGATGTAAGACTTGGCAAGAAATTTACCTGTGGGGCTTTCTCCTCGATCGTAACGAGGGACAGAGGTACCTCCTGCTCCGATGGTAACTTAGAGGAGGCTGTAGTAATTCCCTCTAGTTGACTAGGCAGCTCAGCAGACTCAACGGCGACATCCCTCATAGCAGTTTCTTTGGCCTGTTGGGAGGACAATCTCTGTGAGTAGGTAAGTCCTGTCATGGGGGAACGAGGAGGGGTGATATCAGCTTGAGAGATATCGTAACGTGCCCCCACTAAGCGGCTTACAAGGTGACTGGGGGGACTGGGAGGATTGGGCCTCTCTTCTCCAACTCCCTGCACAAAAGCATTTTCTTATTAAGAAATGAGAAGATGCAACACACCTTAAGAGAAGGGGAATAAGAAATCAAGAATGCACAACATACCTCCGATCCAGAGGGAGAACGAGAAGGTATAACCACTGGTGAAGGTGGCGAGGAGGCAGCAGTAGAAAGAGCTGGGGATAGAGGTTTCTCAACCATCTATTTCTTCTGGGGCTTGGCTCCCAGCGTTTTCCTCCTTGAGCTCGTTGCACCACCACTTTCAGGTACTCTCGACCTTCTTCTACTTTTTACCAGTGGCTCACTGGGATCAACCACGATCATGGGATTAGCAGTCGAAGGAGGAACAACGACAGCGCGCCATTAAAACTCGACATTTATTCTTGCGACTTCAGCTTCAACCTTCCTCCTCAGATCTTCAACCATCTTTGGAGACATAGGAAGGGGAACGGAGGTAATAGGAAACGCCTCCAAGGGAGTTTGTGCTTGAACTTGGGGCTTGGACTTCGAGGACTTATATTTCTTGGCCTTCTTGGTAGGTGGCTCAGAAGGCCCTTCTCCCATTGCAGCTTTGGTCGAGGGGACAGTTGGTTTGGGGGTTACAACGGCCTTGGGTTTGGGTGTGACAATAGGGATCATGAGGAAGTATGGAGGAAGCTTGGTGGGAGGTTCTTTGGGGGTCTCGCTTAGAGTGAACTCAATCCCAAGAACAGAATTACCCTTTAACCCCAACTCCAAGGCAAAAAATGTAAGAACTAGAGGATATACGGGATCCCCCTCAATGAATTCAGAAATATGTCCCAGTTTCCTCGGCCAATAATTTATCACAAACAGAGGGGTCACGTCCCCTTGCCTTGTGATACTAGGGATGGTGACTCACCCATCTAGTGTAGAACTCACTCCCCACGTAGTAGTTAAGGAAAACATAGAATATAACTCGCTAAAGGAGACCTTGGAGTTGGATAATTGAAACACCGGGCGAGGAGCCCCTTGATCAAAGCCAAATTAACGGCTGCATCGGTTGGGATTGTAGTGCTCGCTAGTGTATCCCCACTCGGTGTAAGAGGGAAGGTATCCGGGCAAAAATAGAAGGATCACGTCTAGTGAGGGGTCTTCTGCAATAAGGTCTACAGTAGTTTTCTAGACCACTCTTGCCTCATGCTTGAAAAAATCACAAGTGTAGAGAAAAATATCCTCTTCATAGGGCCTCATCACAAACCTTGAAAAGTCATCAATAAAGGAGGGAAGCTCCTTTTGGATTTGTCTTTTGTGGTAAACAAAGGAGCATGGGGGCAGGATTGTTTCCCCCAAAGGAGGACGATTGGTCTAGGTTGCTACGGTCGAGAAACGTACATAGAGGAAGCCCATGAGGAGTACACAGTTTGCGAAGTTGGCCAAGTTATAACGGCCCAGAGAGCGTTCCATATCCAAAAGGGTTCTATCGAGCCATGTGTAGAGGGATCCCAAGGCGATTGCAGCTAGAGGAAGCTTGATACGCCTGGACAAACGAAGGGATACGTTGATGAGATCTCTTCGAGGCTGGTCATTGGGCTTCCCCATTAAAAAGAAACGATAAAGAATGACAATAATATACGCAGGAATTTCCAGCGATGTACCTTGTCCAGGGGCAGCCTCAGAGGAACTACCTTCAGAAGAATCCTTGAAAAAATAATTGATAAGAAGATTGAAGGTAGATTTGTTTGAAGTACCGATGCACCTTCGGCATATACGGTCCAACTCCAAACGGTCAGCAGTCTCTTGGGCATCCAGCACTTCATCAGAATTGGCCTCCTGGACTGTTGCCTCAAGGCCCAGGAGCTCGCACATGTCCTTCAACGTTATTGTAAATTCTCCCCACGCAGCGATGAACGTATGTGTTGTAACATTCCATCAAGATACCAGAACGAGAAGGGCAACATTATTTCTGGACAGGGTGAACTCACCAAACCACTTAGCTCGATAAAGCCCAATCTTGGTGAGGGTATCAGCATGGGAACTCCGCATATGGGAGTTCCATGCAGCAAAGTGAGCAGGAGAGCCTCCAGGACCTTCGAAGTCGATGTGGAACCATAGGAAGTCCCCTCGCTCAAGACGAAATCTGAGAGTCCCCTCGGGAGGTAGAAAGCCCCAGTCATCTGAATTCTCATCTTCATCGCTAAGCGTCATGGAATCATACCTGGCATTAAAAATGCAACTCTTACAAAACCCAGCGAAGTCATCACCCTTGCCAAAAATGGGGGACCAGCGGTAGAAACGCAACTGTTCTTAATGAGCAGCAGTCAATGAGGCGGCAAGTGGAGCACTGGTGGTAGGTGCGATAGGGTTGCTTGAAGAGGCTATTACAGACAATAACGAAGTGCAAGAAAGAAAGCTTGATAAAAGAAGGGTTGGGAATGAAGATAGAGAACCACAACCACGGGTGGTGGCACAATAGATAAGAAAATGAGGAGAATGAGTAAAGAACTGGACAATAATGGAGGTTTTCGCACAGGTTTCTCTCTCTAAGGAATACGGGAGCTTGAAGAAGAAGAAGTAAAGAGAAGGGTTTGAAAATAAAAGACACGTTTGAACCCTTTTAAACTTGTCTTTAGAGTTTCCCACCATCGCACGTGAAAGGCCGCCTATAATCATTTCAAATGAACACATGGCACTTCGGGAAGTGTTTTGACAGCTGAAAAGACAGCGCTACGTCATTTACAAAGTGACACATGGGGAATAGAAAGGGTTGCCTTCTTTAGCAAGTTTGAGTTTTGGCACCAGAACTTTTTTTGGACATATCCAATAAACTCCCAACGAAAAAGATGTCCAACGGTTCAAAAAAGCTACGATGTCCCCTCCCCACAAGTCCAAACGTTGTTTAAATGGTGACTCGGCTGCATCGGGGAGAATTTCTACTTTTTCAAACATAGCGAAGCATTACAAGGGAGAATTTCACTTACCAAGAATTAAAACGAGTATTTGAGAAAGTTAGCAGGCCTTTCGGGAGAATTTTAAATAATAAAAAGCTAGAACGGTTGAGGCTCAGTATAAGGAAAAAGTGGCGATGTACCTTCGTCAAAGCCCCAATAAGTCGTGGCGCTTCGGCTTAGGAACATCGGAGAGAATTTTACTTTTTCCTGGAGATTATAACGCTACAGTTCTAACGAAGAAAAGGAGGCCAGAATGTTTACACACAGAGAAGGTTCATCGGTTTGAGAAGTTTCGTGCATACATTTCTCGCTCCAAAAAATCTCTCCACGAAGGGGAAAATGTAGAGGGGGCTTGAAGGTAATTTTTAGATTAGAAATAAATCCACATTAGCAACAGTGTTTTGGTGATTGAGGCACCGTAGCAGCTGAGCATGGCAGCTCAGCGTGGCAACTCAAGCAAGGCAGCTCAACGTGACAACTTGTATTTTAGCTTGTTGTATTAGTCATATTGTATCTTTGTTTATATTGACTGTAATCTATAACGGTTGTAATTGTGTAACGAGAATAATAATGAGTTTTAATGTGACATCAAACGGTATTCGCGAGAGACTAGGCTTGGCAGGGCCTGGGAGAGCTTTCATGCTCTATCGAATGACCTCATTGTGGGAACTTTAAAGGGACTTTGTTTGGAGGATTGAGAACTGAGGCACCATTGGGTCTTGTCCTGACCATCTTAGATACACCTGGTAAAACACCGAAGGACCCTGATCGTGGAACCTCGGGTGGAGCAGCTTGGAGTTCCATTGGGAGTTGAGTTGTGAACCAAATAGCCCTCTACTTAATGTCACATATACTATAGGCAATGTCACTAGCCAGCTAAACAATGTCAGACCTACGCTTGAGTAAACCACTGTGGTATTTGGGGCTGTCAGGCAGTTGGTGAGCCACCTCTGCGACAACAGCCCCTTGACACACAGTGGTTAAGCAAAAGGCATGTTTTGGCATTTAATGTTTATGACATGGATACAACTAGTGCATCAGGCATTTAATGCTGTGACATGAAGTATGAGGGATGTCTTTCATAGTCTTTAATGACTGAGTTGACTCGGGAATGGTGTGGGGGGCTATTTAAGGACCCCAACCACCCTTGAGGAGAGGATGATCTTTTGAGAGTTAAAGAAGTTATTACTAGAGAGAATACACATCAGAGAGAGAGAATTATTAAGAGGTCTTATTCATTCACTATGGTCATTTATTACAAAGTTTTTAATACTTGATAGAAATTCTTGAGGGTAGTTGGTGTGTTTGGCTACCTGCCAAGGTATATCTAGGGTGATTATTTCTCTCTCCCTCTAGCTAAGTTACTTCTAAGTTCATTACTACTTTCTGAGTTATACACGAGAGATTTATGAGTTTAAACTGAGTCTTATCTTCATTAAGTTTGTGCTTGCATGTTCTATCACTAATCCAAGGTTTTGGCTAATTAACTTATCATTACTATACTTCAAAGGGGTTACGCCTCCATCTTATCTTAAGTACCCTCTTACAATATCCTTCTAACCAAGAAGGTATATGCCCCCACAAGGGGAAGGGCCACCAAGTGATATTGGTGGCCATAAATGCTAGCTAAGCCCCCGCACTGCTGAGAGTGTCTATCGTAGACATATACATGGAGGAGATTAATAAGATCACTATCAACTAGTTGGTTTCCCATTCCACTTAGACATTATCTTTGGTCAGTATTCTAGTCGGATCCTTTACTTCGCGATTTTTCTATAGTACTGACTTGTGGTCGATTTGTTTTCTTCAGATCTGAAAATGCATTATAGAGTGTTCTAATTAAATGGCCAAATATAAAAATCATAGATTAGGTCACAACTAAGACAATTTCAGTTTAACCCAAACTTTATCTTGCTTAAGTAGGTGAACCTAAACATGAAATATATTGGATCTAAATTAAATCAAACAAACCATAAGATAGGATATGAGGGGGAAAACCCTTTTAGTAAGAACTTTGTTCCAGCACTATTAGAACTAAGGTATTACAGAATAGAACGGACAAACTTACAAACTTGGACTACACTAAGTATCGCAGTTATGTTTTCCTTTCTTGTTGATAAAAATGCAGTGAAGATATAATTGCACTCCACGGTAAGATCCACTTTCCTCGGTGTTCGCCAATCAGGCTCAAAAAATACCTTTTCTACCTTCAACAGTGATGAACTAACTCCATATGGTTTAAAACAAGAGATATGTTCTTCAATATTTGATAAAGTGATCACAAAACATTCAAGGGGTTTAAATTTTGAAAAAAAAAGTGTTCGGTCACAAAAAGATATCTAAAAGGATTGATTTGCAAGTTCCTATCTCTATATATAGGGAGAAAAATCTCCAAGAGATAGGCTTGACAGATTTCATTTGAAATCAATCCAAGAAATAAATTTTTCTCAGCTCACTCAAACGAGGTACATCTCGTTCAAATGAAGCACATGATCTCATTTAAAGTAGGAACATCTCATTCCAGAGAAGTGCCTAATTTCGTTCAAACCACTTATAACGACTAATCCAATGAGATTCCAGAGCGGGCCAAAAGTTGCCAAAATCTATCTCGTTAAAAGTTTGTTCAAAATTGTTCTAACAAGGTACATGCACTCGTTTAACGACTTCGTAATTTTTTCAAAAAAATTAAAAATATTTTTAAAAAATATTTCTTATTTTCAAATACCTTTATAATATCCCTGAATAAATTGAATAACAAAATCAACCTCACATACCTTCTCTATTTATTGTAGTGAACTATTCGATCTTCGATTATCGCATCCAGGCACTAATTTGTGTTCGATTCAAGTTCTTGACAATATACATGATGATGTAGAGATGAAGTGTAATATTCCATATTTAGAAACATAATGACCAAGTATAAATTTATCTCTTACAAATCTCCCCCTTTGGCTATTCTGGTACAAAAACCCAAATTCGAAAAAATAATCCCTAAGACAAGTTCAACTAATATCCCTCCCAAACCCGAAAAGGAAAAGATACATGAAAAATTGTATCTATTGAAAATCTTCATTGTTTAGTCCGTTATATCATTAATAAAAAAACAGACTTATATACATGTAACAAAGTAAATACCATGATACATGGAGTAAAAAGAAAACAAAACTCCTCATCATCATGTTCTCCCCATTTTTGTCCGAAATAGATTAAGGGTTATAAGCTAAACCTGAAAAATTAGCATCATGAGTATAAAAATTTCAAATATCATCGCAAAGTATAAACAATTAAGCATTGTGATAAAACTTTAACAAACCAACGAACTATTTTTGAAAAAATTTCACTTTTTTTAGTATAAAAATATACATTGAAATAGAAAAATTCCACCATAAAGAGAATAAATATATCCAAATCATGAATATGGAATGAATGTGTGTGAACTTAATGCACAAAAAAATAAACATAGGCAACGGTGCATGAAGTCAAAGTGATACTCCTAAAGAAAGAGCTCAATTCAATGTTTTGTGAAAAAAATGAGCAAAGTTAAATTAATTCAACTCATACAAAATGCATGAATTTCAATACTTCTCAAATCAAAAAAGCCAAATTATTTAATATTTTTGAAGGAACCATTGATCTTCAACTTATAACACCCTTAAAATCTCACATTTTAAGCATAAACTCTTAATTTTTTTGAAAGAATCATATTGCTCATTTTTAATGAAGCATAAATGAAAAAATATTGGCCTTAGAACTTCAACTTTTATGTGCTGAAATAATCTTTTAGGCTTCCATTGCTTAAACATAAAAAAAAAAATCTAGTAAAAAATCTGAGTAGTGGTGTTTACATCCATAATTAGATTCTAGTACATTTGGTTTGTTATTAAGTATGATGGAGATGAAAACATCCTACTCAATATATTACGAGCAAGTACAATGTTCAAAATCTCGTGCATGTGTGCAATGAAGGTGATATAATGAGTCTATCATGTAGGTAGTAATTAATAATGAACGACATACTGCTAAACATGCATTATTAAGAATAAAAAATGAAATCAACTATAATGACACCATGATTAAGTCATACGAATGGCTGCAATGAAATTTTTATTCGAGCATCCTAAATGCACATCTATATATGGTGTAAAAAAGTTTTAAAAACATTTTTAACATTTTTTGAAAATTTTATCAAAATAAAACCTTTTTGAAATTTAGAAATTATTTTTTTTTCTAAAAGAAAAAAATTCTCTTTATATTTTTCAATGTATAAACATAAGAATACAATCTAGTTTTAGGGACAAATGATAGCAATATGAAAATCACCCTAAACTAAAAACAATACCCGAACTCAGTCAATGTAAAAAATACCCAAAGACTTTCTAAGATCCTCAAATCTAAGTGAATCTAAAGGTTTAGTGAAAATACCAGCCAATTGATGTTCGGTACTCACGAAGCTCAAGGAAACGATCTTCTCCTCAACAAGATCAAAAATAAAATTCTCACCAATCCTAATGTGCTTCATACGAGAATATTGGATGGGAATACGAGAAATTTGGATTTCACTCGTATTAGCATAAAAAAACTTATCATGCCTAGAGTAATCCCATGGTCTTCCAATATTTTCTTCATCCATAGGAGTTGTGTGCAATAATTCCCGACGGCTATTTACTCGACCTATGCATGGATAAAGAAATTAAATTTTTCTTCTTGCTCAACCATGAGATAAGATCACTCCTGAAGTGAAATCAATCACCCAATGTGCCTTTACAACCATCAACATCCCTGGCCCAATCGAAATCTGAATTTGCCAAAAAAAAGTTGCCATAAGAATACCTAGTGTCACTTAAGTATTTGATGATACATTTAAGTGTAAGAAATTTTAACTCATTGGGGTACACTTAGTACCGTGAACAAACTCCAACGCTAAAGGAGATATCGGGATGACTAACGATCAAGTAGAGAAGATTGCCTATCATACTCCTATATAGTGTTTTCTCTACATCCTTACCTAAAGTGTTTTTTCTATAAGTTGTCGAGGAACTCATGGGTGTGCAAGAGTTCTTAGTAGAGTCCAAACCAAACTTCTTCAATATATATTTATTTGGTTTACCTTGGTTAAAATTCCTATGATGAGTCTCCTTGGTAGGTTCGGTGAAGGACCATACGGATCTGATAAAAATTATGCAACTGATTTGGGTGCAGTAGGCGAAGTGGACTCACCCTCGTAACATATGTCACACCTATTTTTAAAACCTAAAGCAGGACCTAGGAACATCTTTCCAACTTTCTTAGATGTATCCTCTGAGGTGACTTTGACCTACTGAGCATGTTCGATATTTTTCTTGAGTTAAAAAACATGGGCTTTAAGTATCTCATGAGTCTTTAATGATGCTTAAAGATCCCTCGTAAGACTATACACATTGTTGATCAAGTCTTTCTTTTCCCTACCCCCTAAACAAGTTACTCACTCAAAGTGATTCTAACCGAGGTGTTATTCTCTCTAGAAAATTTCAACTTCTTTTCTAAATATAACACCCTAAGAGTCAAATTTTTATTTTTATTTTTGGATTTTAACGACTAGGTATAATGTTCGTAGTAAGCAAATTAAAAACCATGTTCTGCCACGCTTAAATCATCAAATCGAACACTTTGGAATGTTTTGAATCATTATCAAGGCTATCACATTTAAAAAAAATCTCATTAGCATGAGATGTACTTGAAGTGATAACATGGCTATCCATAAACGCGATGAAGTTATGTCAATGAGGTGATTCATCTCCAAAACCACCGACTCAACATCACTATCACTTAGAACGGCATTATAGACGGCTCTTCCTTTGCCCTGTCACTTAAGCCTAGTGGGACACTCATGAGCTTTGTGACATTTTCCCTCATACTCATAACATTTCTTCGAATCATCTTTCTTAGGCTACTCAGCTTTAAATTTCTTCTCCTCGTTCTCATAAAAATTCTTACCCGCATTGAAATTTTTGTTTTTCTCAAAACTTTTATTTTTCACTTTGGATTAATTTTGATTTTTAAATTTGAGAATTTTATTTTTTATTTTTTTTAGTAAAGAGAGCAAGATCATCCTTATTAAAATCAGAATCAAAGTCAGAAACCTCCTTTTTCTATGATTTTAGCTTTTAGAGATATTCCTCTTTATTTTTTCTTTTGGGTTGTAGGGAACATGTCTAATTCATAAGTTTGAAGATCGCCTATGAGTTATTTTAGCTTAGTTATGTCAAAAATTACCAAAGAGTTAAAAAAGGTATCTTTTGCACTAAAATAAGAAGGATGGGACCTCAGAATTTTCTTAAGAACTCTCATTTCTAGAAGTTTCTCACCCAAATTAAAACTAGAATTCATAATATCAAACAAAAGAGCATAAAATTCATCAAAATTTTCAGTTATAAGCATGTATATAGTCTCAAATTGTGTGGTGAGGTTTTGAATCTTAGAAACTTTGACAGCATTAGTACCCTCTTATGTGACCTAGAGGATATCCCAAGCTTCTTTAGATGTGGTACACGTCATGATAAGACGAAATTCATCAGGTGTGATAGGACCAAAAATAGTTTTCAAACTACGGGAGTTAAAATTACTCTGTCTAAAATCACATTAAGTCCAATTTACGACTGTCTTAAGACTAATAACATTTTCATTAGTTACAATAGGAGGATTCCACCCCTTTTCAACATCTCGTCGATTAATTTTAGAGACGATCTCATTTGAGATTTCTAATAGGCATAATTCGTGCTATCAAACAAAGGTGGACTATTGTATGAATTATCCATATAACCACAACGATTCAAATAAATAACTTGTAAAAACAAGCTTTGAACCAAATTGAAAATACGTTACAGAGTGGTCCGAATATATGGTCAAATGTAGAAATTATAGATTAGGTCACAACCAATACAAATTCAATTTAACCAATTTTTTTCTTAATTAATTAGGTGAACCAAAACATGCGAGATATTGAATCTAAATTAAATCAAACAAACCACAAGATAAGATATGAGCAAAAAACTCTTTCGAGAAAAACCATTTTTCTAGGTCTGTTACAAATAAGGTATTATCAAATTACATGGACAGACTTAAAAACTTATACTCCAATAAAAATCGCAGTTATATCTTCCTTCCTTGTCGATATCAGAAAGCAGTGCAGATCTAGCAGCGCTTCACAACAAGTTTCACTTGCCTCGGTGTCCATCAATCAGCCTCGAAAAGCTCATTTCCTATCTTCAATCCACAAGGTTTAGACAAGGTTCTAAAAAACGCGGGGCGTGATTGAGGCGTGGAGGCCAAGCCTTAAGCCTTAGAAGCCTAGGCGGGCCTAGGCGTAAAAAGGCGTGTGTAATACCCCGTATTTTTGGCGATATTTATTTTTGGGATTAATTAATTAAATGAGAATTAATTGGGAATTAATCCGGATAAAATACTAGCGAGATGTGAGTTGGTATTTGACTATATTGAGTATATATGATGATATATGAATATTGAATTATGAAATTTGTCGTGAGATTGATATACGGCAATTTGGACATTTTATTGGGACGCGTGAGACAATCGCGTCAGGATATAATTATTTTAATTATAAAAGTGAAATTAAATTCTATTAATCGTATGGTCGTTTTGAGTGCGCCAACGCATCCGGAAGGGTCGAGATAGTCAGAAAACACTAGCCAGGGGTTTAGTTTGGATCCCGGGGTATTTTTAGGCCATACCGGCAACATATAGGGGTGGTTTGGTAATTTTGCATTTTTGAGAATTAAAAGTGACGAAAATTAGTAAATTATATCTGATGTGGATTTGACCCACTAAACCACTAACCAACTCATTTTAACCTAATAGGCTACGTAGGTTATTAGAATTAGGTTTCTAATTTTTTCCAAAACAAACCCTAGCCACCATAGCCATTGGAGAAGAAAGCTTAGAGAGGGAGAGAAAGAGGAGAATTCTGTAGAGAGAGAGAGAGGGCAATTCAGCCTTCAAGATTCATCCTTAAATCCAGAGAAATATTAGAGGCAAGTGGTTTAATTACAATTGATTTAATGCTATGCTTTTCCATGTTTAGGAATTATCGAAATTGATCTTGGAAGATGATATAGACCCATGAATTGGAAGTTAAAAACTATGAATTATGTTAGGGACTGCATGTAGTAACAATCTGGACGAATTATGAATTCAAAATTATGACCCTTGATGATTTAAAAACGGATTTAATAAGAGGTTTATGAATGTTCTTGAAAGAATTAGAAAACTAGGGTTCTTGATGAAGATTGATCCATATATAGCCCTTGGTTGATGAATTATTGGTGTTAGAACGTTATTAATGTTGTAGGATGGTTGTATGATGATACTATAACGTTATATTAGAGATTAATGCATTAACAGTATGTTTTGGGATGATTTGAAAACTGCAAAACGAAGCAGTCCGTAGCCATACCTCGTGCATTCGATCGATCGATGTTCATCAGTCGATCGATCGACCACCATCGATCGATCGAAGGAAAAGGTCGATCGATCGACCTTCCCAGAATGAGTAAAGTTTTTCCCTATTTAAATTTTAATGGTATTAACCCTTGGAAAATGTTATTGGAGACCTTATGAATACCCTTAAACTTAAGGAAGACCAGTAGGCATGATTATGAAACTTGGACCTTAATTAGAATTCAATTTGAGGAATTATTCCAAATTAATGAAATTCGATAAGTGAGATAATATTTGGGATAAAAGGGTAAATTTGAATAATTTGATGAAATGAGGTTTGGGCAGAAGTAAAGACCTTAGGAATAAAGATGTTATATGTGGGAATAATAGGAACTTAATAATCTATTCGAGATAGGTTTTAAGTATAAGAAACTACGACGTGAGACGTGTCGACAGTTTAACTTTTATATTATCGGGAGACTTAAAATATATAATTTGGAATAATGGTATAAGGATGTAGAGTATACCTTTATTAATATTGTGATATCTAAGATGTGTGAATGCTTAGCATACAATTTTATGTGTATGACATACCTACCATACTTTCTATCACGGGAGGTTTACGTTCGCTTAGGGCCTTCTTATCCTTGTGTTGCCCGGATTTAGATTGGTTACCTCGATGAACATAGGTCAGAGAAGGACTTATTGGGATGTTAATAAGTTTGCTGATCGTGGGAGCGTAGGTATGTGCGTGACCCATGTGATGTGACTGTGTTTGCCTCCATTGTTTGTGATGTTGTTATCTGAGAACGATTCCTGAGAGATTCGGAATGCGTGATCCTTATGTACGTGATGTACCGGGATAGATAGCAGAATATGTGTGCACCACAGCTTAGTCTCGGGGTGCGTGTATTATATATTTATGATGCGAATAATTTACTGTTAAATGAAAAGGAATCTGCTATGTTAAATTATGTGTATAGTTATTGTAACGTGATGAAAAGATAAAAGGGGACAGATATCAATAAATGGTTTTATTACTAATTGGGAATCCGAAAATTAATGTAGAACTCTCTATTTAATTGTTAAGGTTGGAATTAAAATGTGAACCGAGTAGAAGTGTTAGAAATCCTTTTGAACTAGATAGTTAGGGGAAAACACATGAATGGGTACAGGAACGTTAGGAGTGCACAGTTAGACGAGAGGTGAGTATCTCATGTGAGAGCACGTCCTAACATGTATTTTGCATTTATTGTTTTAATTGTTATTAAAGCACTTGTTGTCTTCAAAATACTCTCCACTTTCGGGCTCTGACCCGTTTGCTTTCAAATCTATTTTCTTGTAAAAACCATTTTAGATGCCCAGCCACAAGGACACCACGCTTAGGATCCTCATACATGTGACGAGTTGTAGCTGTTTGTGGAAGTTACAGGGATTTTAGTTTAGACGCTTCTATCATTTGGATTCCATGTTCAGTATTCCTCAGTTGTAGGGCATGTTGCCCAAATTCTATTAGAGATATTTCCATTTCAGTTTTTCAGACTTTGGCATGTATTAATTCAGTATTCAGTATTTCGTTACTTATTTCAGTTGTGGGATTTGTTGTGAGGAGTTTTTCCTCCGGATTTATTTATATCATGTGATGGTTATTCTATTATTTCGTTATGGTGAATGGTGATATTAGTCTTGCTTTAAATCTTTTACTGCATGTTAATCAGACTTTAATTAAAATTTGACAACTTACTTTTTAAATACTAGGTGGTTAGTAATAATAAAATGTTTTCGACAGTGATGCTATTAACTAAGCCAACTTGGCATTTTGATTTAATTTAATAAAGGAGTAGCTACCCGGTATTTAATTAGTCGGGGTGTCACAGGTGGTATCAGAGCATCAGGTTCTAGTGTCCTTTAGGATCTGTACGGCTATTATGTTTCCGCTAAGTTTTCTTTGATATAGAGCCCTATATTTTAGGACTGTTGTACTCTTTTTGTGTATACTTCGTTCTTCAGCTATTTTAAGTTTATAAACTGTGAACTTATAAACTTTATTCTTATTTCAGATGCCTCCACGACGTGCACAACGAGTTCCCAGGGATGCAACGCCAGAACCCCAACCCGCTCCAGTTCAGGGCATGATGAACGCCGCAGAGGTTGCAGCCATTGTAGCCCAAGCGGTAAATGCCGCAATTGCCGTAGTTCAGCAGGCACCGCCTCAGGCGCCGGTTGCCGTGCCAGTACAGGCAAATGCATTCCCGTCTGCTTGGGAACGTGTACGTGACGCTTTTCAGAAAGCGCATCCGCCAGAGTTTGCAGGTAGCTCAGATGTGGTAGTCTCGAGCCAGTGGAGGAAGGATATGCAAAGGCACTTGAGGATGTATGAGTGCACGGATGTTCAGAAGCAGGTGCTAGCTACTTTCAAGCTAGTTGGATCTGCACTGCAGTGGTGGGAGTCTATTACCACCGTGGAGGAGAGGGATACTCTCATTATTCAGGACTTTTGGGTGCGGTTCGACCGCAAGTACTTTCCGTCAGCTGTTCACACAAAAATGAGGAGGAAACTGATGAATCTGAAGCAAGAGGGTAAGACCGTGGCCGAGTATAAGGCCGAGTTCACGAATCTGTTGAATATCGTTCTGGATGAGATACCGACGGAAAAGAAGAAGATTGAGAAATTCACCGACGGGTTGACATGGAGGATACGTCAGCATCTGTTAGGGAACCTTTCGTTGGCCACTTATTCTGATGTGGTTAACGCTGCTTTGTTACACTGCCAGGATCACCGCTTTCATATGGATGAGGGCAAGAGATCGGGAGAGTCTAGCCATCAGGGCAGGACTGGAGGACATGGTGCCGGTGGGGCACAATCTGTTCAGGGGCATAGACAGGGTGAGCAGGGTTCCCAGCAGGGGGATCAGAAGAGGTTCAGATCAGGGAATTACAGGCACGGACAGGGAGGTTTCCGTCAGGGCCAGCAGGGTCCAAACGGCCATCAGGGCCAACAGGGGCAGAATGGGCAGCAGTTTCAACAGGGCCACCAGGGCCAAGGGAGGAACGATAATGGCCACCAGGGCCGGGGACAGCAGGGGCAAAGAGGAGGGAACTTCCCAGGGAAGTGTTATGTTTGTGGAAAGACTGGCCATAAACGACAAGATTGTCCTGATAGGGGCAGGGCCCCACAGCAGCAGTAGCAGGGTGCTCGCCAGGAGCCGCAGAGGCCTATATTTCCCGCCGCTCTCCCCGCACCGCCACAGATGGCAGCATTGCCACCCATTCCAGCAGTCCCAGCTTAGCAGGGGCAGCTACAGTATGGACGTGTCTATAACGTCCACCAGGCAGCAGTTCCACAGGCACCGCCCGCAATTGAGGGTACGTTTCCTATCCATGGCACTATGGGTCGGGTATTGTTTGATACGGGGGCTACATATTGTTTTATAGCAACACATTTCGCGAACGCTTTAGGTTTGTTAGCCACAACGGAGAGCACAGTGACGTGTGTCGACTCACCATTGGGGAATGGGTCACTTATATTCTTTATATACCGGGGAGTGGGGGTAGAGATTGGTGGTTTGGTATTACCTGCAGACATGTTGGTATTAGATATGCATGTGCACGATGTGATTATCGGTATGGATTGGCTCGTAGCTTATAGGGCCATGATTGATTGCTTCAGCGGGAGCATTATTTTTGCCATTTCGGGGCAAGAGATGTTTGTAGTGGCGATGCCTCGCCCAGAGGGAGGTTCGACCGCTCATCTGTATTACATAGAGGAGGATACCTCTAAGGAGGTTGTGATTCCTTTAGATTCGTTCCCAGTTATCAGGGAGTATTCGGATGTGTTTCAGGAGATACCAGGCCTACCCCCCAGTCGAGAGATAGACTTTGTTATAGACCTATTGCCAGATACGAGACCTATAGCACGCGCACCGTACCGTATGGCTCCGGCAGAGATGCAAGAGCTACGAGATCAGATAGAGCAGCTGTTAGGTCAGGGCTTTATTCGCAGGAGTACCTCACCTTGGGGCGCTCCAGTTTTGTTTGTGAAGAAGAGGGACGGTTCACTAAGATTGTGTGTGGACTACCGGGGGTTGAACAAGGTCACGATACGGAATAAGTATCCGTTGCCTCAAATCGATGACCTATTTGACCAGTTGAGAGGAGCTTCTTTCTTCTCGAAGATTGATTTGAGATCGGGATACCATCATTTGCGTATCAGGGAGGAGGATGTCTCGAAGACTGCGTTCTTAACGAGATATGGTTCTTACGAGTTTCAGGTTATGCCTTTTGGTTTGACCAACGCTCCAGCAGTGTTTATGGACTTGATGAATAGGGTGTTCAGAGAGTTCCTTGATCAGTTTGTCATTGTCTTCATTGATGATATTCTGGTTTACTCCCAGACAGAGGAGGAGCACGCCGAACATTTAAGGCAGGTTTTGCAGACGCTGCGTCAGAACGAACTGTATGCAAAGTTTGATAAGTGCGGGTTTTGGTTGAAGGAGGTCCAGTTTTTGGGACACATTATTTCCGACCGGGGGATATCTGTTGATCCGGGGAAGGTATCCGCGGTGAGGGAGTGGGGACAGCCCACGACACCGACTGAGATTCGTAGTTTCTTGGGCCTAGCAGGATACTACAGGAGGTTCATTCGAGGATTTTTTAAGATAGCGGGTCCTTTAACACATCTGACTCATAAAGGTGTGCCGTTCATTTAGAGTGATGCATGTCAGTTGGCATTTGATGAGTTAAAGGACAAATTGACCTCAGCACCTGTGTTAGCATTGCCGAGATCGGGAGTTGAGTATTTGGTTTACACTGATGCGTCTTTGCAAGGACTTGGAGGTGTATTGCAGCAGGACAGACAGGCCATAGCTTATGCTTCCCGTAAGCTTAAGCCTCATGAGAAGAATTACCCCACGCATGATTTGGAGTTGGCGGCAGTGGTATTTGCCCTACGGATTTGGAGACACTATCTTTTAGGGGAGAAGTTCCAATTGTTCACGGACCACAAGTCCCTACAGTACCTGTTCACGCAGAAGGAGTTGAACATGCGGCAAAGGAGGTGGCTTGAGTTTGTGAAGGACTACCAGTTCGATATCCAGTATCACCAGGGTAAGGCTAATGTGGTAGCAGACGCGTTGAGCCGTAGGCCAGCAGATGAGGTGGCAGGGGTGTGGAAGGCAAAGTGGAAGGAGTTGGGACACCAAGATGTAGTGACCCGATCTTTCATGTCTGTGATGACCGTTACACCGCAGATTGTTACGAAGGTAGTACGGGCACAGACTAATGACTCATTCTTTCAGGAGCAGATAGTTTGATTACTAGCAGAGGGAGTCGAGTCCTATACCGTTAGCTCAGACGGGGGATTACGCTTCAATGGGAGATTGGTGGTTCCGGAAGGGGAGGAATTACGACACGGGGTGATGGCAGAGTCGCACGGCTCACGGTTCGCGGTACATCCCGGAGGGGACAAAATGTACCAAGACATGAGACGCCAGTATTGGTGGAGCGGTATGAAGAGAGATATCGTTGTGTTTGTTTCGAAATGCACCACTTGTCAGCTAGTAAAAGTGGATCATCAGAGACCGACAGGACTTCTACAGCCGTTGGAGGTTCCGAGGTGGATGTGGGAGAGCATATCCATGGGCTTTATCACGGGGTTGCCTACGTCGCAGAGGGGTCATGACTCTGTTTGGGTAATTGTGGACAGGTTGTCCAAAGTCGCTCACTTTTTACCCGTAAGGACTGACTACACTACGGGACAGTATGCCCAGCTCTTCATTTCAGAGATTGTGAGACTTTACGGTGTGCCCTTAAATATCGTGTCTGACAGAGACAAGATATTTGTTTCGCGGTTTTGGGAGAGTTTCCAGGAGGCCATGGGAACGGAATTGCGGTTGAGTACGGCTTATCATCCGCAGACCAATGGGCAGACCGAGTGCACAAATCAGATGTTGGAGGACATGCTACGCATGTGCATTATTGACTTTGGAGGTGGATGGGAGCAATACCTTCCACTGGTAGAGTTTGCTTATAATAACTCCTACTAGTTCACTATTGGCATGGCTCTGTTTGAGGCGTTGTACGGTAGGCCTTGTCGTTCCCCAGCATGTTGGTTGGAGGTGGGGGACAACAAACTACTTGGGCCGGAAGTGATTCAGGATACTTCGGCAAGGATTGAGTTGATTCGGAGTCGCATTCGGGTAGCTCAAGACAGGCAGAAGAGTTATGCTGATGCGAAGAGATCTTTCAGGGAGTTCCAAGTGGGGGACCAGGTTTTGCTCAGAGTATCTCCTATGAAGGGGATTATGCGTTTCGAGAAGAAGGGGAAGTTGGCACCGAGGTATGTGGGGCCGTTTCCTATTATTGAGCGAATTGGACCAGTTGCGTATAGACTCGGGTTACCCGAGCACTTACACCGGATTCACGATGTGTTTCATATTTCCTCGCTAAGGAAATATCTCAGAGACGATTTGGCTCATTCTCACGTCACTTTGGAGGAGATTGATCTACAGCCTGATAGCTCCTACGAGGAGGGGCCGATTGCTATTTTGGACCGAAGTGAGAGGAAGCTGCGGTCAAAGATAGTTCCGTTAGTGCGTGTTCAGTGGCGACATCACAATGTCGAGGAGTCCACATGGGAACGCGAGGATGAGATGCGCGAACGTTATCCAGAGTTGTTTTTATCAGGTACTTTCTAGTTCCGAATTTCAGGACGAAATTCTGTTATTAGGGGGGGAGTATGTAATACCCCGTATTTTTGGCGATATTTATTTTTGGGATTAATTAATTAAATGAGAATTAATTGGGAATTAATCCGGATAAAATACTAGAGAGATGTGAGTTGGTATTTGACTATATTGAGTATATATGATGATATATGAATATTAAATTATGAAATTTGTCGTGAGATTGATATACGACAATTTGGACATTTTATTGGGACGCGTGAGACAGTCGCGTCAGGATATAATTATTTTAATTATAAAAGTAAAATTAAATTCTATTAACCGTATGGTCGTTTTGAGTGCGCCAACTCGTCCGGAAGGGTCGAGATAGTCAAAAAACACTAGCCGGGGGTTTAGTTTGGGTCCCGGGGTATTTTTAGGCCATACCGGCAACATATAGGGGTAGTTTGGTAATTTTGCATTTTTGAGAATTAAAAGTGACGAAAATTAGTAAATTATATCTGATGTGGATTTGAGCCACTAACCAACTCATTTTAACCTAATAGGCTACGTAGGTTATTAGAATTAGGTTTCTAATTTTTCCCAAAACAAACCCTAGCCACCATAGCCATTGAAGAAGAAAGCTTAGAGAGGGAGAGAAAGAGGAGAATTCTGCAGAGAGAGAGAGAGGGCAATTCAGCCTTCAAGATTCATCCTCAAATCCAGAGAAAGATTAGAGGCAAGTGGTTTAATTACAATTGATTTAATGCTATGCTTTTCCATGTTTAGGAATTATCGAAATTGATCTTGGAAGATGATATAGACCCATGAATTGGAAGTTAAAAACTATGAATTATGTTAGGGACTGCATGTAGTAACAATCTGGACGAATTATGAATTCAAAATTATGACCCTTGATGATTTAAAAACGGATTTAAGAAGAGGTTTATGAATGTTCTTGAAAGAATTAGAAAACTAGGGTTCTTGATGAAGATTGATCCATATATAGCCCTTGGTTGATGAATTATTGGTTTTAGAACGTTATTAATGTTGTAGGATGGTTGTATGATGATACTATAACGTTATATTAGAGATTCATGCATTAAAAGTATGTTTTGGGATGATTTGAAAACTGCAAAACGAAGCAGTCTGTAGCCATACCTGGTGCATTCGATCGATCGATGTTCATCAGTCGATCGATCAACCACCATCGATCGATCGAAGGAAAAGGTCGATCGATCGACCTTCCCAGAATGAGTAAAGTTTTTCCCTATTTAAATTTTAATGGTAGTAACCCTTGGAAAATGTTATTGGAGACCTTATGAATACCCTTAAACTTAAGGAAGACCAGTAGGCATAATTATGAAACTTGGACCTTAATTAGAATTCAATTTGAGGAATTATTCCAAATTAATGAAATTCGATAAGTGAGATAATATTTGGGATAAAAGGGTAAATTTGAATAATTTGATGAAATGAGTTTTGGGCAGAAGTAAAGACCTTAGGAATAAAGATGTTATATGTGGGAATAATAGGAACTTAATAATCTATTCGAGATAGGTTTTAAGTATAAGAAACTACGACGTGAGACGTGTCGACAGTTTAACTTTTATATTATCGGGAGACTTAAAATATATAATTTGGAATAATGGTATAAGGATGTAGAGTATACCTTTATTAATATTGTGATGTCTAAGATGTGTGAATGCTTAGCATACAATTTTATGTGTATGACATACCTACCATACTTTCTATCACGGGAGGTTTACGTTCGCTTAGGGCCTTCTTATCCTTGTGTTGCCCGGATTTAGATTGGTTACCTCGATGAACATAGGTCAGAGAAGGACTTATTGTGATGTTAATAAGTTTGCTGATCGTGGGAGCGTAGGTATGTGCGTGACCCATGTGATGTGACTGTGTTCGCCTCCATTGTTTGTGATGTTGTTATCTGAGAACGATTCCTGAGAGATTCAGAATGCGTGATCCTTATGTACGTGATGTACCGGGATAGATAGCAGAGTATGTGTGCACCACAGCTTAGTCTCGGAGTGCGTGTATTGTATATTTATGATGCGAATAATATACGGTTAAATGAAAAGGAATCTGCTATGTTAAATTATGTGTATAGTTATTGTAACGTGATGAAAAGATAAAAGGGGACAGATATCAATAAATGGTTTTATTACTAATTGGGAATCCGAGAATTAATGTAGAACTCTCTATTTAATTGTTAAGGTTGGAATTAAAATGTGAACCGAGTAGAAGTGTTAGAAATCCTTTTGAACTCGATAGTTAGGGGAAAAGACATGAATGGGTACAGGAACGTTAGGAGTGCACAGTTAGACGAGAGGTGAGTATCTCATGTGAGAGCACGTCCTAACATGTATTTTGCATTTATTGTTTTAATTGTTATTAAAGCACTTGCTGTCTTCAAAATACTCTCCACTTTCGGGCTCTGACCCGTTTGCTTTCAAATCTATTTTTTGTAAAAACCATTTTAGGTGCCCAGCCACAAGGACACCACGCTTAGGATCCTCATACAGGTGACGAGTTGTAGCTGTTTGTGGAAGTTACAGGGATTTGCTTTTAGACGCTTCTATCATTTGGATTCCATGTTCAGTATTCCTCAGTTGTAGGGCATGTTGCCCAAATTCTATTAGAGACATTTCCATTTCAGTTTTTCAGACTTTGACATGTATTAATTCAGTATTTAGTATTTCGTTACTTATTTCAGTTGTGGGATTTGTTGTGAGGAGTTTTTCCTCCGGATTTATTTATATCATGTGATGGTTATTCTATTATTTCGTTATGGTGAATGGTGATATTATTCTTGCTTTAAATCTTTTACTTCATGTTAATCAGACTTTAATTAAAATTTGACAACTTACTTTTTAAATACTAGGTGGTTAGTAATAATAAAATGTTTTCGACAGTGATGCTATTAACTAAGACAACTTGGCATTTTGATTTAATTTAATAAAGGAGTAGCTACCCGGTATTTAATTAGTCGGGGTGTCACAGCGTGAAAAGGCGTTTAGGCCTTCTTAATATATTTTAATATTTTTTAACCATAACAAAGCTATTAAAATACAAAAATTGCACATATCATAAAAATATGTCTGAATATATGCAAATTAAAATACTATTTGATTATTTTTGATGAGATAATGGTCCGATTTGTAAAAAAAATCTTTAAAAGGCGACATCGTTTCACTAAAGCATTGTTTTTTTAAGAAAAAAAAGCGCCTTAAGGGTTTTACCAAGAATAAGGCATGAAAAGCATAAGGCAAGGCGTTTCTTCCAAGCCTTAAGCCTAGGCGTGCCTAGGCGGAGCCTAGGCGGGTTTTTTAGAACAGTTAGAATAATAGATTTATTCTTCAATATTTGATAAAGTGAAGACAAAACATCCAGGGGTTTGGATTTTCAAAAACAAAGTGTTTGATCACAAAAAATGTCTAAAAGGCTTGATGAAAATTGTAAGTTTTTAATTCTATATATAGGGAGAACAAGAGATAATATTGAAAGATTGCATTTGAAATCAACCAAAAAAATAAATTTTTGTCAGCTCGTTTGAACGGATTACATCTCGTTCAAATGAAGTGCGTGATCTTGTTTGAAACAGGAACATCTCGTTCGAATGAAGTACCTGATTTCTTTCAAACCATTTCTAACAACTTATTTAACGCGATTCCAGAGCGGTCCAAAAGTTGCCAAAATTTATCTCATTTGAAGTTCGTTCGAAGTTGTTCTATTGTGGTACATGCACACATTTGAACGATATCCAACTTCGTTATAACGACTTCATGATTTTTTCAAAGAAAAAATTTGGAAAATATTTTTAAGTTGTTAAACAATTTTAAAATATCCCTTACTAAATTTATTACACAAAATTAACCTCACATACCTTGTCCATATCTTATAGTAACATAATCAACTCTTCAATCTCTGATTTTTGTGTTCGGTCATTAACTTGTCTCTTATTCTCTTGATAATGTACAAGATGATGTAGAGGAATAAAGGAATATGTCAAACTTAAAAACATAATAACCTATTGTTGATGTTAAAAAATGAACTAAATCCAAATTTATAATCACATATAAATTATAGAATTGCAATAAGATAATTAAATGAAAGACACATAGTTTTATAGTGATCCGTCTATGTAAGAAAGTCTAAGTCCACTGTTATGGTATTGATTTCAGATATTACAGAAAGCTAGGTACTCTTGTTAATAACAATATCCTAGAATTTATTCTATCTTGCCTTGGACGAAAGGAATACAATGTATTTATAGTGACTCGGAGATCCAAGGGTTGGAATGCTTTTATATATTCAAGAATTTACACCCGTACATAATGAATATGACGATTGGTTGTATGAATCATGTATGATAAGACTCCTGGTTGTATTTCCCATGTGGTGGCTCTTCATCATCTTGATGGTCTGTATTATTCATGTTAGTTGGCATGCCTACCGATTAACTTTGTGCTGACTAATATTTTTGCCATGGAGAGAGACAATTGTCCACTTCTGATTAGTCCACATAGGTGGGTAATTTTTTGTATCAACAGAAGCCCCCAATACTTCATTCTTAAGGTTTTTATTGAAAGGATGGTGTATATTTTCTTCAAATTTGGTCGGCGTCTACCGACGTATGAGACTTGTGAAAATTTTCCATAATAGCATTTTTGTAAATAATCTGAAAATTAGTGAACCGCCAAAGGGCATGTTTAAATTTTTGCACCTTTCGTACCGTGAAGTCGTCAGAATGTCCATCATCGATACAAAGTAATCATTTCTTATACGATTTCCTAGGTAAGCTATAAGAGGTGAGATTTTGCCGAATTTTCATACCAAACCTTTTTTTAAGCTTTCGAACTCTTATTCTTCAAATTTTCTATCTTTGAGCTTACTCTTGCATTCTTCCTTTGCTTCAGTCATTATTTTCGCTGTAAGCTTTCTTTTCACTTTCTTTATTGTAGCCATAGTTTATATCATACATGGGGATTCCTTAGATAAGTTTAGGCAGGAAAGGAATATTCCTAATTTTTTAGACTTAGAGATGCGCATACCACTTATTGAGGTATTGTCCTTACCTGAGGGTCACTGGATTCCCTCTCTGTTCATTGCTGAGTGTGGATTCACATTTCCCCCCAATCGTTTTTCTTTTGAGTTTTGCGAGTAGTTTGATGTTGTTCCAGCCAGGGTAGTCCCCAACACTTGGAGAGTGGTAAGTAGGATTCGTAAGCGAAACTAAATTTATGGAATGCACATTGGCATTCCTGAACTAATGTTCTGTTATAAGTTGGTTACCCGTGATAGTACATATTACATTAAGACTAGGTTTGTCAATAGGGCCTTAATTGTCAATTTGCCAGACTCAAATAAGGATTATTTTGATTATGGAGTCATTGTAAAAAATTGGCAACTCACTCCTTTACACACAAGAGAAGTGTACGATAGACCCAGGTGCCCCCAAGTGGTACATGGCATAGGTTGTTAAATTACTCTATTTTTTGAAAATTAACTATTTGATGATACACTAACTTGATATTGTCTTGTCTTATTTTTTTTTTGTGTAGTTGAAAGAAAAAAAAGTTCCCAAAAAAAGAGGACGTGAACATCCGAGAGCTGAAATTCCTTTGGAGCGTTAACTAGAGGATGGGTGACGAACATCGTAGAGCTACCTCTTCTGCTGAAGAATCTGCTGGTGCCGAGAAGGATCTTGGAACATCTTCCTCTTTTGAGTCGTTGGACATTTTCAATTGTTCCTTCTTATCCACTTGCTACCATAAGAAAGAGAAAAGTCCCTGACTTGATTACTAAAGCCTTGTCTCCACCTGCCAAGAGAGTTGTTGGGGATGCTAAGAAACGCGAAAAATCGTCCAAAGCTTCGGAGAAGGAGAAGGTTCCTCGGATCATCACTTTAGAGGAAGTAAATATAGTTGTTCCTTAATTTAGGAGGTTAAAGAACGGTTTAATCAAGAAATCAACTGATAAAAGATTAACTGCCCAAGAATTGGTCAAGAAGATTCCAGAGGATTTGACTGTTGTTGGGTCATCCTCGGTTTCTATTCATCATGGTGTTGCCAGGAAACTAATCAAGACTGGTACCCACTCACCTGACAGATCAAATCTTGCCTCTCTGTCGAGATTAAAGTTGGCATAAAATGCTTTCCAAAGTTTGGACATGTTAACTCTTCTTTCCTTATGACTTGCCTCTTGATATTTTTTTCTCTTTTAATGCTCCTTTTAATCTGACATTGTTCTTCATGTAGTTTTTAGCAAAATTTAACCAAATGATGGACAAGGACGAGAAAATTCATTATTCTAGTGGAGATTTTGAAGATTCCCTTGTGGGTATGAGGAAGTATATTGAGGAATCCAAACAGCTATTGGAGTCCAAGCAGAAGAATTGGGATGCTGAGATGAAGAAGGCTGTTGATAGGACCATTCTTACTCTGGGAAAATTGGTAACTGTAGAGACCAGTTTGATAGTTGTTGAAGAAAAGTTGGTCATTACTGAGGGCAATTTATCATCTTCTGGGAATAAGGCCAATATGTTCGAAGATAAGTTGGTGGAAAATCAAGCTCTCTTGAAGTCTCCTGAAGATAAGGCTGATGGTCTTGTCTCTGAGCTAGTCGAAGATAAGGCCAAATATAAGAATATTAAGGAGGATTCCTTTAACAAAGGATATGATAAAGTATTTTTAGTAGCTTCTTCTCATATTGAGTTTATGAGGAAGAAATTTTTCAAGGATGTCTTCTCGGTGGCCCTTAAGGAGGTTGGCACCCTAACAAAGACTGAATTATTTTTTAGGCATGATCCAGGCACTATTCCTAACTTAGAGGAAGAGTTTGATAATGAAGAAGGATCTAGGGAATCTTACCTTAAACCTGTTGGGTCTACTTTAAAGACCATTGAATAAGTTACCCCTTCTGTCGACTAGCCTTCTGGAAGTAATGTCCTGGACAAGGTTTTTCTTTCTATTCATCTATTTTGTAATAGGGTCAACACTTTATAACACCTTTTTTGTTATTAATGAAAAAATCTCTTCCTTTCTGCTACATGTGTTGTACTTATCATACATTTTTTCTTTTCTTGCTTGTTGGATGAATTTTTATACTAGTGTCATTTTTTCTCAGTGGTCATGCTTGTTTACTTACACTTATAATTTTTAGTTTGATTCTAGGAAGCATTAAATAGCTTCTGCTAAATTTGAATTACTCAAGTGGAGTAAAAGCCTCTTAAAAGCTGTCAATGTTCTTTTATCTGAAAAGGACTTGGTCTGGTTGCTTGGACTAGAAGTATCCAATCAAGTAAAAGAGTCATACACATTTCCACTGCTGGACGGAGTCGTAAAAAATAATGCATCTTATTACGAGATGATTAAAGATCTGTAAGAAGATCACAAGTTTACATTGATTTCACTCCATGCCGACTACGAAGCTAAGTATAAAGCTTTTAATAAAGGATGAGACTTTGAGAAAAAGCTTGAACAGTATGCCACTTTGTATAGAAGAAAAGAGTTCCTTTTGAGTTGAGAAGTGGATGAGGCCAAGGAAATTTCTAAACTCCTTAAGGAGGAGAATAACAAACTCAAAAAAAAGTTGGATATTTTGAAACAGTCTTCTACAAGTGGTGCCAATGAAGGGGTATTTGTTTAGAGACTGAGAATGTCAGGATGGTGGAGGAACTTGAAGCTTTGAAGAAAAGAAAGCATGGAAAAACTTCCAGACAGTAAAGGATGAGATGACCAACTGTTGATGAGGCCAAAACAATAAAACACTAGCTGACCAAGTTGCCTAGCAGAGAGTAAAGAGTCAGTCTATTGTTGATTTGTCTAAGAAGCTGAAAGCTAAAGATAAAGCCATTGCCAACCAATCCTTATGGTTTAAGTTGAAAAATGACGTTCTAAAAAAGCTTCAACATCAAGTCGAAAGGTTAACCTTTCAATTTCACAAACAACCCATAGAGGTGTGTATGGAAGGCTACAATGAAGCTCTTAGCCATGTTGATGATCACCTTGCCCAAAGCTACCGGGAAGGTTATAATTGGGGGTGGACCAACTTCTTGACTTTGCAAAATCATGATAGTAACAGTGAGATATGGTATTAGAATAAGCCTGGTCAATTATATTATGATAAACCTCCTTTTAAGTTGGACATATCATGGATCCATGCATATGTTATTCCTTAGTGCTAGATCACTAAATATTTGGGACATTATGGTTTGTGTGATGTTCATGAGATAGTTCATCCTCCTCATCTTATCAATGCACTAAGCAGCAGCAACAGGAGAATGCTAAGAGATTTCATCTTTTTTAATTATTCTTATACTTTGGATGATCCTCCTGCTAGAATATAGAGAGTGCATCCAACTCAGCCAACTTCCAAAGCTCAAGTAAAACGTCTTGTTCAATAGCTTTTATGTATTTTGTTATTCACTTAATGTTGAATGTAATACAGTTATATGAATAAAAATACACATTATTGTTAACTCTTGATTATTTAATCAATCAGTCAACTTATGATTGTAATGCCATAGATTCTATTAATATACTTACAAGAAATTATAAATAGTTTTATTAATCCACGTTTAGCATTAGTTATCAATAGTGACCAAGTGTATGAGGAATATATGTGTGTATTCAAGTGTTTAGGAATGGTTACATGTCGTCCTACATTTAAATTAGTCAGGATAAACTCGTTTGTAACTTTTTTAGTTGTGTACGAAGTTTTTCATACTTCTTGTTCTTGACCCGTCAAGTACAAAGTCATACATGAAGTAAATTGTTCTTACTGATCAAGTGTGCTGGGATTGTATTCCTATATAACTTGGTCAGGCAAGACTTCTTGTTCATGACTTGTTAATATAGGGTCATACACAAAGTAATGATTACTTCTTGTTCTTGACTTGTACATACAAAGTCATACACGAAGTTTAATCTTAATCTTGGGCGAGAAACTATTTTTCCTTAAGTTGTTGGTGCATCTGGAAATTGATAAACTCAACCTGACTAAGTATGTTTTTTTTATTAGCAGATAAGTTCATCCTGATTAAGTATGTATGTGTTATTGATCGGTAAGGGCTAAAGACCAAGAGACATTTTTACTTGGTGTTTCTAGGGGATGTATATCGCCATACTCCGAAAAAAATCAAAAAAAAATTGAAGGGACTGAAATCAAAATTTTATTGAAACTTGAGAAATAGTTATTTTAAACATAAAGCAAAAGAAATACAATTATGTCAATTCCATGAATCATTGATAATACTTTCGGAGGTGCTCGGCGTTCTACGAGTTTTTGAACTTTTCCCCTTCTAAGGTCTCAAGATGATAGGTCCCTGGCCTGATGACTATTGAAATGCAATATGGGTCATGCCAATTAGCCTCAAGCTTGTTGTTCTTCCGGATGACCTTTTTAAGGACATAGTTGCCTTCTTTTAAATTATTTGACTTGAACCTTTTTATTATAGATGTGAGTTGTCCTATGTTGGTATGCAACATTTCTTAGAGAAGCATCTTCTCATACTTCCTCCAACATATCAAAATCCAATCATCTCATCAAGTCATGTAAGCGCAGAGTAATTTCCTTTTTGAATAAACTCAATAAATGATGCGGAAGCGTATATAAGTGATGGTTCAACAATAAACATAGCCAAATTTTAATTTCTTCAAAGCAAATTAAAATAAGCTATTCCAAGTCCTAGAATTTGCCTAAGTCATATTTATCAATATTAGCAAATTAGGCGAAACCAAATTTAGCAAAAGACTTGAATTAATTAAACATTACCCAACAATTAATATAAGACCCAATTAAATGAGTGTGATACCGAATTTTATCTTGAATTTTTCTAAGCATGCGTTCTACGTTATGATGCAGGATAAAATTAACAATATCACACTACGCCGAGATGTACAAGGAAAAACCCAAGACGGGAAACAACCTCGGACGGCCCTAGCCACAAGTCCACTAGATACGGAATTACAATTACAAGACAGATAGACTTACAACGACTGACTCGATCCCTCTCAAACCTCGACGCTTCTTCTCATAGACACCTCTTCCTAGCGGACAACCTCGGAACACCACCGCGATTTCGGAATCCACCGATGGGGATTTCTATGGTCACCGTCACCCGTACATGGAGCCTTTCTCCGTGTGGGTAGAATCGCAACAAAAATGTCTTCTTCTTTGATGGATGTAGAAGCAAACCAAAACTTCTCTTCTTGAATTCGGTAGAGATAAACCGGTGCCAAAACTCCAAGCAATTTAATATGTAAATAAGAACTTGGACTAAACACAATTGGGTGTAAACTAGAGTGTGAAGGATTTTCTCTTTGAAAAATTAACACTCAAAACATGAACATTTTCCTAAACCATTTTTGCTCTCAAACTCTCTCTAAGAGATAAACTAAGTTGGAAAAGTTATGGAAATGTTAGTTTGGAAAATGTGATTCCCGCACTTCATAAAGTCTGAAAAAGTTGGTTAAAAACCAAGTGGGGAAGTGGGTGAAAAACTGTCAAAAACTGTCAAAAACTGTTCCCGCCTGACAGCTCGTTCGAACGACATTTCGTTCGAACGAACTCTCGTTCGAACGAGACTTCTAACGACACACCAGAATGGACTTCGTTAGAATCTCGTTGGAAACCTCGTTAGAACGAACAAGTTCGTTCGAACGACATTTCGAACGACAGACCAGTTTAGACTCGTTGGCAGGTTCGTTCGAACGACATCTGGTTCAAACGAAAAAACTCGTTCGAACGACATATCTAACGAACGACCAGAAAGATTGAAAAATTCGATTTTGGCCCAGAAAACTTTATGAACTTAATTTAAAGTTTTATATAATTTCTTTCTTAAAACAAAACGCAGTTTTTATAAAACCTAACACCCAATAAACTTTGTTCCAAGCTCCTATATAAATATAATTGCATTCATACCTTGGGAGCATGGAACCATAGTTGATGACGTAGAAATGAGGCACGCAAACCGGCACATTTGATGAAGCTTTATATTCTTTGCCGCTACGTCTTCAACAAACACTTCATAGGCTTGCGAGTATTATAATTACATACTTTCCTATGAATAAATGTTTTTGTCCGGAATTGAGCCAAAACTACATATGGACTCAATTGGAAATTTGTGTCCTTACAAATCTCCCCCTTTGGCTATTCCGGGACAAAAACTAAAACAAAATCCTAAAGGGCCGTCAAGCTCACTAGACTCAAAACATAACCCACCCAAACTTGACTCAACCCAAGGATCAAACGCTTTGCCATTGAAAGATGTCGCTTTAGAAGAATTCCTGCACACTTAAGCAAACTCATCAAATGCATAGGTAATATCAAAGTATTAAATGCAATTAATTAATTATTCCCCCTAAATTAATTCTCCCCTTTATCAAACACATGACCTACTTAGAAAGACGTCTCCCCCTAAGATAAATCTCCCCCAAACTAAGATACGATAATAATAGGATTAGATACCATTTCTCCCCCTATCATCATTCTCCCCCTTTTTGTTCTGGAATAGGCAAAGGATAAAGAACTAATAAACATAAAAGCATGTTGAAGCTTAAAGTGGTAAGACATGAAAGCATATGGGCAAGAAAAGAATAGGCAAAAGACAAAACAAATATATATAGATATAAACACACACATGACACAAAAATACAATAAGTTTGCACACTCGTATAGCAAAAATGTGTCATATGGAAACGGAAGTGTAGGGGTGTGAACTAGCACCAATTAAATTTAGACCCAAACACTTAATAAACATTCACGGAGTTCTCATTTGATTGCAAACTTTATCACATTTAAATATAACCTCATGTGACAATATAAAGATAGAACTCAATGAACAACCATACACAATGCATACAAGCCTAGCATGATGATGATTCTACAAACCAAATAGAGTCATTACATTAAAGACAACTAGGATAAATGGACATTGTGCAAACCGTTGATATACCATCCAATTCTCCCTCAATAAGCGTATATATTGTTTTGCTTTTGAATGAATATATCAAACAAACATAGGCCTTGGAAAATGTATTCCTTTTAATGCCATATATTCTGTTTTTAGGCCTTTGGATCACGTATTTCTTTTAGATCCAATAAACGGTGGCTTACTATCACAAGGGATTTAATTCATCCTTTCGGAGCCCTTCCCCGTGCACATTTTATTTATCATGTTTTTCATTTTCACACAAATCTCACATGCAACGGATTTTGACATGCACTAGTTCTCCTAGGTCATAGATATGTAGATGACTAGATTGGTAGGAGAACACCTCAAAAAGCTCAAATATAACATGTGACATTAAGATTCAAAAGAGCTCGTGCATGTGTGAAAAGAGGCATATAAAAATAGAATCCATTTAAACAACACAAAATCCAACTACTCCATATAAAGCATGGTAAAGAACATTATAAGGATTGAAAATCTAAACCAAAAGTTCTAGCCAAGTGGGAGCGTTAAAGGAGGGATTCAAACACAAGTATATGCCACATAAAGTGTGTCAAACTAAAATACACACAACATAAAATCCTTTTGAGTTTTTAACATTTTTAATAAAAAATAAAGATTTACTCAAAAAGACAAACAAAAATCATTTGTATTTTTCATTAAGCTTAAATGAAATAAATAAAACACAAATGATAAACAAAACATCTTTTTATATTTTTTTTCAGTTAATTCTAACACAAAATATAATACAAAAAGATAAACAAGTCATAATTTCTAGCATGGGATATGAAATAAGGCTATGACTAGAAAATGACTAAGCAGGCATACATTTAGCATGTGAATATAGCATAAAGTACAAACGCTAAAGTATGCAAACACTAACACATTCATCCTTTAGATTTAGCAAGGGAGGAAGCATGTGAAAGTAAATGAGAATCAACAACCCTATTTTGCAAGGCAACCAAGTCGGATTTCCTAACCCAAATTAATGGAGAATGACTATCTTGGGGTGTAGGAACTTTCACTACCGTGGTTACATTACTATGGGATTTTCTAGAAATTCGTCTAAGATCAAAACAAAATTTCCTAAGATGACCTGTTCGACCACAATGTGTACAAGTGAGAGTATGTCGAAAAGATGTACTTAAGGAGTTATCTTTAAATGTATTCCTAGTAGATTCTCCTAAAACATTGGTTTGGGCATTATGAGTAAATTCATTACAAGAATTGAAGCCTAAACCACAAGTGTCATTTTTAATTTGGACCGTTCCTAACATTTTATCTAGTTTTTCTGAACGACACTCCAAATCAAATTTGACATTACAAGAGTCTTTTAATTTATCTTGTAATTCTAAAATGTGAGACTCTAATAAAGCATTTTGCTCTTCAAAAGCAAGAAGCTCTTTTTTTAAGGATTCCATTAAACCCCTAAGGCTATCTCTCTCGCCTTCTACATATTCAAGCTTCTCTTGAATAGTCCTCTCATGTGTCCTAAGGTCTTCTATTAAAGCATTTTCATCAACGACCTTGACACTCTATCTTAAACTAGCTTCTAACTTCAAATTAGCTCTTTTCAATTTAATAGATTCGGTATACAGTTCTTGAAAAGCATTTTGAAGTTCACTCATATCAACCTCATCTTCATTTTCACTCTCTCTTTCTGCTTCACTCTCACTATCATAAAAAATAAGAGAATCATGTACAATGACCTTGGAAGTGGCATGTGCTATCGTTTCATCAATCGATGAGTTCTCACTATTGTTCACATGACTAGCCATAAAAGCCACAAAATTTTTCTTAGTGGGGGAATCGGGCTTTTCTTCCTTATCACTATCATTGAGGGTTGTATTATATGAAATGGGTCGCTTACCATCTTTCCTTAGTTTAGTGGGGCACTCATAAGCCCTATGGCCATAACCTTCACAACCAAAACACTTATCAGACTCGTCCCTATCGAAATTGCATTACTAGGTTTAGGGATCTTCTCGGCTTTAGAAATCTTCTCGCTTTTATCATGTTTAGAAGTATCAAATTTCTTAAAATCATTATTAAACTTATCTTTGTTAAATTTAAGAAATTTTCTAAATTTACGAGCAAACAAAGCCATGTCTTCCGAGTCACTATCACTATCGCTCTCTACTACTTGTTTGACCTCTTTTCGGGCTTTTAAAGAAACACCCTTTTCAATTTTCTTTTCAGTTTTAGAGGGAAACATATCAAGTTCATAGGTTTGTAAATCACCTACAAGCTCTTCTAACTTCGTAGAGGCTAAAGTGGGTAAAGAATTTAAAACGGTCACTTTAGGAATAAATCTATCGGGTAGGGACCTTAAAATTTTCTTTACAACACGGTCGTCAGGTATTTTCTCTCCCAAGTTAAAAGATTTATTAACAATATCAGAAAGTCTAGCATAAAATTTATCAAAGGTTTCTTTTTCATCCATTTTGATAGTTTCAAATTGAGTGGTGAGGTTTTGGAGTTTTGAAGCTTTAACGACACTAGTTCCTTCATGAGTTAATTGTAAAATATCCCAAGCTTCTTTAGCGGTTTCACACGTCATAATACGTCGGAATTCATCCGGTGCGACAGCGCTAAATAAGGCATTTAAACCTCGGGAATTAAAGTTAGCAAGTTTAAACTCATTTTCAGTCCATCTATCGGCGGGTTTGATAACACGTTCATTTTCAACTAAGTAAGTCGGTGGGGAGTACCCGGTAACAACAGACATCCAAACTCTCTCGTCGATAGATTTTAGTGCCGATCTCATTCGCGCTTTCCAATACGCGTAGTTTGAACCATCGAAAATAGGAAATTTTGAAAATGGGGAAAAATCCATTTTAGCCAAAAATTATTTAAAAAGAACGTTAACGAAATAATTTATCGCTTTGGCTCTGATACCAATTTGTAAGCGCAGAGTAATTTCCTTTTTGAATAAACTCAATAAATGATGCGGAAGCGTATATAAGTGATGGTTCAACAATAAACATAGCCAAATTTTAATTTCTTCAAAGCAAATTAAAATAAGTTAATCCAAGTCCTAGAATTTGCCTAAGTCATATTTATCAATATTAGCAAATTAGGCGAAACCAAATTTAGCAAAAGACTTGAATTAATTAAACATTACCCAACAGTTAATATAAGACACAATTAAATGAGTGTGATAATTTAAACCGAATTTTATCTTGAATTTTTCTAAGCATGCGTTGTACGTTATGATGCAGGATAAAATTAACAATATCACACTACGCCGAGATGTACGAGGAAAAACCCAAGACGTGAAACAACCTCGGACGGCCCTAGCCACAAGTCCACTAGATACGGAATTATAATTACAAGACAGATAGACTTACAACAACTGACTCGATCCCTCTCAAGCCTCGACGCTTCTTCTCATAGACACCTCTTCCTAGCGGACAACCTCGGAACACCACCGCGATCTCGGAATCCACCGATGGGGATTTCTATGGTCACCGTCACCCGTACATGGAGCCTTTCTCCGTGTGGGTAGAATCGCAACAAAAATGTCTTCTTCTTTGATGGATGTAGAAGCAAACCAAAACTTCTCTTCTTGAATTCGGTAGAGATAAACCGGTGCCAAAACTCCAAGCAATTTAATATGTAAATAAGAACTTGGACTAAACACAATTGGGTGTAAACTAGAGTGTGAAGGATTTTCTCTTTGAAAAATTAACACTCAAAACATGAACATTTTCCTAAACCATTTTTGCTCTCAAACTCTCTCTAAGAGATAAACTAAGTTGGAAAAGTTATGGAAATGTTAGTTTGGAAAATGTGATTCCCGCACTTCATAAAGTCTGAAAAAGTTGGTTAAAAACCAAGTGGGGAAGTGGGTGAAAAACTGTCAAAACTGCCAAAAACTGTTCCCGCCTGACAGCTCGTTCGAACGAACTCTCGTTCGAACGAGACTTCTAACGACACACCAGAATGGACTTCTAACGACATTTTTACTTGGTGTTTCTAGGGGATGTATATCGCCATACTCCGAAAAAAATCAAAAAAAAAATTGAAGGGACTGAAATCAAAATTTTATTGAAACTTGAGAAATAGTTATTTTAAACATAAAGCAAAAGAAATACAATTATGTCAATTCCATGAATCATTGATAATACTTTCGGAGGTGCTCGGCATTCTACGAGTTTTTGAACTTTTACCCTTCTAAGGTCTCAAGATGATAGGTCCCTGGCCTGATGACTATTGAAATGCAATATGGGTCATGCCAATTAGCCTCAAGCTTGTTATTCTTCCGGATGACCTTTTTAAGGACATAGTTGCCTTCTTTTAAATTATTTGACTTGAACCTTTTTATTATAGATGTGAGTTGTCCTATGTTGGTATGCAACATTTCTTAGAGAAGCATCATCTCATACTTCCTCCAACATATCAAAATCCAATCATCTCATCAAGTCATGCAAGCGCAGAGTAATTTCCTTTTTGAATAAACTCAATAAATGATGCGGAAGCGTATATAAGTGATGGTTCAACAATAAACATAGCCAAATTTTAATTTCTTCAAAGCAAATTAAAATAAGTTAATCCAAGTCCTAGAATTTGCCTAAGTCATATTTATCAATATTAGCAAATTAGGCGAAACCAAATTTAGCAAAAGACTTGAATTAATTAAACATTACCCAACAGTTAATATAAGACCCAATTAAATGAGTGTGATACCGAATTTTATCTTGAATTTTTCTAAGCATGCGTTCTACGTTATGATGCAGGATAAAATTAACAATATCACACTACGCCGAGATGTACGAGGAAAAACCCAAGACGGGAAACAACCTCGGACGGCCCTAGCCACAAGTCCACTAGATACGGAATTACAATTACAAGACAGATAGACTTACAACGACTGACTCAATCCCTCTCAAACCTCGACGCTTCTTCTCATAGACACCTCTTCCTAGCGGACAACCTCGGAACACCACCGCGATCTCGGAATCCACCGATGGGGATTTCTATGGTCACCGTCACCCGTACATGGAGCCTTTCTCTGTGTGGGTAGAATCGCAACAAAAATGTCTTCTTCTTTGATGGATGTAGAAGCAAACCAAAACTTCTCTTCTTGAATTCGGTAGAGATAAACCGGTGCCAAAACTCCAAGCAATTTAATATGTAAATAAGAACTTGGAATAAACACAATTGGGTGTAAACTAGAGTGTGAAGGATTTTCTCTTTGAAAAATTAACACTCAAAACATGAACATTTTCCTAAACCATTTTTTCTCTCAAACTCTCTCTAAGAGATAAACTAAGTTGAAAAAGTTATGGAAATGTTAGTTTGGAAAATGTGATTCCCGCACTTCATAAAGTCTGAAAAAGTTGGTTAAAAACCAAGTGGGGAAGTGGGTGAAAAACTGTCAAAAACTGCCAAAAACTGTTCCCGCCTGACAGCTCGTTCGAACGACATTTCGTTCGAACGAACTCTCGTTCGATTGAGACTTCTAACGACACACTAGAATGGACTTCGTTAGAATCTCGTTGGAAACCTCGTTAGAACGAACAAGTTCGTTCGAACGACATTTCGAATGACAGACCAGTTTAGACTCGTTGGCAGGTTCGTTCGAACGACATCTGGTTCGAACGAAAAAACGCGTTCGAACGACATATCTAACGAACGACCTGAAAGATTGAAAAATTCGATTTTGGCCCAGAAAACTTTATGAACTTAATTTAAAGTTTTATATAATTTCTTTCTTAAAACAAAACGCAGTTTTTATAAAACCTAACACCCAATAAACTTTGTTCCAAGCTCCTATATAAATATAATTGCATTCATACCTTGGGAGCATGGAACCATAGTTGATGACGTAGAAACGAGGCACGCAAACCGGCACATTTGATGAAGCTTTATATTCTTTGCCGCTACGTCTTCAACAAACACTTCATAGGCTTGAGAGTATTATAATTCATACTTTCCTATGAATAAATGTTTTTGTCCAGAATTGAGCCAAAACTACATATGGACTCAATTGGAAATTTGTGTCCTTACAAGTCACTTGTTGGAGAATCAAAGTTCAGAATCATGTGAGTTGGTAGGCCTATCTCACCTGGTACCATGGCTTTCGTCCCAAACACAAGCATGTAAGGTGTCTCACCAGTTGATGTTCTCAGCGTTGTTCAATAAGGGCATAGAATAGAATGCAATTCATGAATCCAGTTTCCCTTAGTAGCATCAAGCCTCTTCTTCAATTCTTTCAGTAAAGTTTTATTTGTTACTTACGTTTAACCATTACTTTGAGGATGGCCTGGTGCCGAATGGAGTTTCTGGATCTTGGGCTGGACACAATATGCTTTAGACTCGTCGTTGTCAAATTGGGTTCCATGGTCTATAATAATGGCATAGGGCAACCCATATCTACATATGATGCTCTTCCCAATGAACTAATACACCTTCTCATACAGAATTTTAATCAGCGAATCTACTTCCACCCATTTAGTAAAGTAATCAACAGCAAATACCAAGTATTTGAACCTACCTTTAGTGGTCAGTAATGGTTCGATCAAGTCAATTCCCCAAATAATGAATAGCGAAGGTGAAGTTATTGGTGCTAGAACAGCGTTGGGTGCTTTATGAATGGTAGAGAACTTACGGCATTTGTCACACTTTCTTGAAAAGGCCTTATAATCTGCCCTATTATCAGCCAGTACTACCCTTGAGTGTTGATTCTTTGAAGAAGCAACCAACTAGATGAATGATCTCCACAATAACCTTCATGCACTTCTTTAATCAAATCTTCTACCTCTAAAGGATGAACACAGCGTAAAATAGAGATAGGTAATACCCTTTTGTATAAAACTCCCTTGTCTAACACATATCTTGTTGCTTTACAGCGGAGTTTTTTGGCCTCTTTGGGATCAGGTGGTAGGATTCCATCTTCAATATAGGCCTCAATTAGGTCTATCCAAGAGGTTACCAAATCAATAATAATGAAACTAATCATTAAGTCCTCATCAATGCTCCAGTGGACCAACATTTCTATTGGAGTTGTCCTCCTGAGCACCATTCTTATTTATGAAGCTAACCAAGCAAGTGCCTCGGCTTGAGCGTTAGCTATTCTTGGGATTATGTTCATTTGTACAGCTGAAAACTTAAAAATAAGTTCCATAGCTTTGGCAAGGTATCTGGTCGTCAACTCTCCTTTGACTCCATAAATATAAAGTACTTGGTTGACCACTAGCTGTGACTCATTGTGCGCCACTACTTGCTCGGTGCCTAATGAATGGGCCGAATCCCATCCAACTTTCAAAGCTTCATACTCTGCCTCATTGTTTGATGCCTTGAACTAAAACCTAAGTTCAAATTTAACATCAATATCATTAGTATTATTGAGTATTATACCTGTTGTGCTTCTAGTCGCACACAAAGATCCATCTACGTATAAATTCCACAACGGGCCGTCATTATTGAAGCTTTCTGTGGATAGTAATCCATGTTGGAATATCTTCTTACCCTCCTCTGCATATTTTTGACCCATTACCTAAATTTTGAATGATACAGGTTGATCAACAATAGTTTTAGTTTTCTTTTGAGCTGAGCTCTCTTCCTTAGAAGTCCGTTCAGCAAACAAGTGTTGTTGGTCAGGAACCTCTGGATAAGTAAAATAGGTAATGAAATCCTTTAAAACTTGGCCTTTTAATTAAGACCATGGTTCATAAAAAATATCACATTCTCCCAGTTCTACTGCCGAGTACATCAATCTTCCTGACTTCTCAATTTTATAGAGAGTTTGCCGAAGAGGTAGATTAATATACATAATTATAGTATGTGATTGGAAATAGGGCTTTATATACCAGAAGGCCTCAATGAGTGTTAAGGCCAGTATTTCCAAACACGGATACCTGATCTGGGCTCCGCTGAATATTTTGCTGGTGTAATACACTAGTTTTTTATCCTTTTATTCAATCGAACAAAAGTTGAGCCTATTGCAGACTCAGAAACAGCTAAGTATAAGTATATTTTTTCTCCCAAGACAGGTTGGGACAATGAAGGAGGTGATCCCAAGTACTTCTTTAACTCTTGGAATGCTTCTTCACATTCTTGCATTCCATTCAAAAGTTTTCCTCAACACCTTGAAGAACAAAAAGCATCTATCCATTGCTCGGGAAATAAATCTATTTAATGTTGTCACTATACTAATGAGCCTTTGTACATCTTTCTTACAAATCGGTGGTTTCCTCTCTATCAAGGCTTTTATCTTTTTGGGATTAGCTTCAATTCCCCTTTGATTAACTATGAAGTCGAGAAACATTCCTTCCTGCATGCTGAATACGTATTTGGTCGGATTCAACCTCATCTTATGCTTTTCTAACTGGTTAAAATTTTAACTGAGGTCGCTGATATGATCAGAGGCCTTCTTGATTTTTGTTAACATATCATCCACATAAACCTACATATTCTTGCCTATCTACTCTTCAAATACCTTTCTCACCAATCTCTGGTACGTCGCTCCAATATTTTTTAGCCCAAAGGCATTACATTATAGCAATAGGTTCCTTGATCGGTGATGAAGGTTGTGCTTTTCCTGTCTTTTAGTTTCATCTTTATCAACCAGAATAAGCATCCAAGAAGCTCAAAAGCTCATGTTCTGACGTAGCATCCACTAATCGATCAATTCTAGGAAGGGGAAAGTGGTCTTTTGGGCCGGCTTTATCCAGGTCAGTAAATCCACGCACATTCTCCACTTATTGTTTTTCTTTTTTACCATCACAACATTGGACAACTAGGTTGGATACTTAATATCCTCGATAAATTAGGCTTTTTGAAGTTTCTCCACTTCTTCTTGAATAGATTGATTTTTATTCGGAATAAAAACCCTATGTCTCTGCTTGATCGGCTTGTCATCCTTATTGATGTTAAGCTCATGATGGATCAAGTTGAAGTAAATCCCAGGCATATCCTCATGGATCCAAGAAAATAAATTATTCCGTTGTCTCAAGAACGTGATTAATTACTCTTTAAGGATTGGATCCAGTGTTGAGATGATCTGCGTAGTCCTCTCTGGCTTGTCATCTTCCATTATCTAACCTTTGATTAATTTTGTCTCATCTCGGTTATCTAGGGTTTCAACTTTAGATTCACTATTGGACTCAATGGTATCTATTTGATAAGTGGTTGTCTTTTTCTTTAAATCAATCAAGTCCTCTTGCTCGGATGAGTTATAAACTTCAATCATTGATGAAGTGTAGATGGTACGGACTTAAACCTACCCTACCGAGGATCACATTATAGGCAAATTGAACATTTGTATCCATCACAGAAAGGTGTATTTTCTCCGTACGGCTTGCCGACCAGGTAGTGAACAACACTTCTAACTTGATTGTGCCCAATGGTTAAACTTTTTCATCTGAAATACCTATTAATGGCCTGTGGTAAGGTTATAGTTGGCTGACTTTCAACTCTAGGGTTTGAAAACATGGGTAAAATATTATATCGGCCAAGCTCCCATTATCAATCAAAACCCTAGAGATGATAACATCCTAGATTATGAACTTGACAACCAATGGGTTATCTTGGGGGTAAAGTACCCTAGAGAGGTCTTTCTTGGAAAAGTCGATTCCCAGTTTGTCTTTATTGACCTTCCTAGTCCAATAATCTTTGTTCATATTGATTCGATGGATGTAAGAACAGGCAGAGGCCTCATTCAAGTGAGCCTTTCTCTCGGCAGTGTGATCACCTCCTCTTGCATCGCCACCCGTAATTACATGACATTTAAATGAACCAAAACTAATCATAGCTACCTCGCGTCCTGGTTATTTGGGCTTCTTTGGTAGGTGGGGATCATCTTCATGGTTTCTCTTCCTGTCATCTCTGGGCTTGCAGGGAGAATTTGACCTGCCCTTTTCTTCTCCGCCTTCTCACCGATCAAAAAATTTGTTTAGTTTTCCTCGGTGAATAAGAGATTACACTTCATTCTTCAAAGTGATACAGTTATCTGTTGTATGGCCATGATCCTTATGGAATTCACAATATTTTGATTTGTCCCTCCTGTTAGGAGGTGCCCTTAACCTTTCAAGTCATCGCAAATCCTTATTATGTTTGATTTCCTCTAAGATATGGTGAATGCTTACAGTCAATGGAGTATAGGTTCAATAATTTTTGAGTTTATCATACTTCTTTGGCTTTTGTTCCTTTTGATCCTTCTTATCAGGCTTTGTGGCTGGACTATGCTTTGCGACTGATAAGCACCCAAAAGTGTACATTTTATACCCAAAATAGATGTATTTTAGTCTAATACTCAGCAAATTGGGTCTTATATGCATAAATGTTTAATGTGCAGGCTTGATCGATGTTTGTGGAGTTCAAACGCTTATTTCATGGCAAATGTGCGATTTACAGAGCTAATTCCCCCGTCCCGTACCAAACTCGAGCCTAAACCTTCATCCAAGACCGTGTGTGTTTAGTTTGTGCTTTTTAGATTTTTAGTTTGAGTCATTTTACATTTTTAGGTTTTATTTTTATTTTCTAGAATTTATTTTCTATTTCTTTTCATTTTTTATTTTTATTAGTTTTTAATTTTAGTCTTTATTTTTAGTCTTGTTAGATTTTATGTTTTTAGAACTTTAGTTTTTATTTTTACTTCTTTTCTAGTTTTTATTTTTATTATTTGAGTTTTATTTTTAGAGGATTTATTTTTTATTTTAGTGTGTCGAGTATTTGTTTTTCCTTTATTTTTGTCTGTTTATAGTTTTTAGTTAGTTAATTATTATTTTTGCTTTGTTTTGTTTTATTTTATTTTATTAGTTTTTATTTGAATCGTGTTTAGTTTTTAGAGTTTGTATTATGTAGGGGTGTTCGCGGTCCGGTCCGATCCGATTTTTGGTAAATTTAAGGACCGGACCGACTAAACTGATTTTTCGGGCCTAGTCGGTCCCGTTTTTTGTATGGTCGGTCCGGTCTAACTTGTCGGTTCTAATATTATTGATTTTATAAAATAAAATAACACTAATTTTTAGTGGAAAAAAATGACGATTTTATACAACACTAATTTTTAGTAACAGATAGTAAAAAAAATACTGATTTTTAGTAACAAATAACAATACTGATTTATACACTCAGAGCAACGATTTTCATTTTGTAACAAAAAATAACCATGTTCTTTTTAGTCACAAAAAACAACGGTATGCTATGTACAAAAAAAACTACTGTATGCTATTTTTTTCGAAGATATGGGTTAAAAAACAACTGTATGGCTGAGTGAAAGATTTTGAATACCTGAGTGAAAGATCATGATCAACGCGGCACAAAAATGGGAATGACGAATGAGAGACGACGCAATTGTATGGCTGAGCAGCGGCGCCACTGTGTATGGATGAGAGAGATAACTTGAGAAGAGGAGAAGTTAGAGAGAGCAGAAAAGCGGTACAGAGAAATACAAAGAAATGTGGTGTGTATTGGCTTGTTGTGATGTGAGAGAGAGAACAAATGTGGGCGTGTGTTTAGATCGATATAGGGTTTCCTTTCTTTCTTTTTTTCACGAGCGTACCCCGGTGTTACTTGTGATGTGTGCGTGTGTTATTATTAATATATATATGTATAAATATAATTAAATACATATATATTAATAGTAACCGGTCCGGGTCGGTCCAAATCGGGTATTTAATAAGGGAGGTCGAGGACCGGACCGATTAGACCGGTCTGTAAAAAAAACTGGACCGAACCGGTTAAAAAATCGGTAAAATTACGACGGTCTGGTTCGGTCCGTCGGTCCATTAGATTTTCTGAACACCCCTAGTATTGTGTGTCCGTTATTTTTATTTTTTAGTGAGTTTTCTTTTCAGTTGATTTTTATTTTTATTTCTACTTTAGTTTAGTTTTTATTTTTATTTTACTTGTTTTTATTTTATTAGGATTATTTTTACTATTTTCTTATTTTATTTTAATGGGGTACAAATCAAACACACACACACACCCTAATCTCATACAAACTCATACATCTAAACAAAACACTCACCCATACCCTGACTAACCTACACCTCACTACACACAAACAACCCCACTTCATCTTCAACCTACACCTTTCTCTCTCCTCATCCTCTCACCTCCATTAACAAACCCAAACCTCAAGCACATTCTCTCTCTCTTAAACCCCCACTACCCAATTTCCATTAACCAAAATTCCACCACCAAACGCCACCTACCCCCTCGGATCCACTTGACCCGACCTAAACCGACCTCTACCTCAGGCCAAACCCGCTGCCCCTGTTTGCCAATATACGCAAGAACCGCGACCTGCCCAAATCCTAAAACACGGAACCATCGGGCCAACCCGACCTCCATCTCCAGCTGCCCACATCCGAAACACCAACCCGGATCCCCGACAACCATTTGCGACCCCTTACCACCTACACATAACCCATTAACCCATTTCAAAACCATAACCCAATTCCAATATCCATTTTCCATTCCACCCCCAAGCCATTTTCATGATTTTATCCATCTGGTCAAAGCCAAAGTTTCCAAGTCAAAAGAAACCAAAGAATAAAATAAACCCACATGTTTTAAACCCCTTTTTAATCATTTTACCAATATACCCCCTAACTTACCACCACACTCTACTTACCTCACCCAACACACATGCACATGTGTGCATTTTTCCTAAATTATCCCTCACCCAACACCTCACGCACCCTCTTACACCATTAACCTCCCTAATTTACCCCTGGCTCCATGGCCATCCTATTTAATGAGGAAGAAGACCCATTTAATAAGGATCTCCAAATTAGTTTTCAAACTTTGTGCGATAAATTTCTCTCCGCCCCTCTCTAAAGAGTATTTGCATTTTTAGCAAATATCTCAATGTAGAGGTGTCTAGTGAAATTTATCTCTAGGATGAATTCCACTCCACCACTCTATAGTGGATTTTTGTATTTTTAGCAACTATTTCAAAATAGATTGATGTGGTTGAATTCATCCCTTATGGGAGGTAAATTCTAATCCATTCCTTTATGTTAAGTATTTTCATTTTTAGCAAATATGTCGACATAAAGTGATGATGTAGAATTTATTTCCTTAGATGAGTTCTAATGTACAATTTTATAATATTAGGATTTGCATTTTCAGCAAATCTCTTTTATTATTTAAGTGTCCATTATGAATTCACCCATTATCTTGTCATTTGTTTTCTTATTTTTATTTTTAGTTTTTAGTTTTTAGTTTTTAGTTTTTAGTTTTTAGTTTTTAGTTTTTAGTTTTTAGTTTTTAGTTTTTAGTTTTTAGTTTTTATTTTAGATTCAATAAATATATTAGTGAGTGATTGTAATTTAGAGATTGTTGATGTAATTGAAGATTCCATTTCAATTCAAGGCTTAAATGGGTTTGATATATTCTTCTCATATTACTTTTATTTTAATCATCACATGCTTTCATTTGTTTATCTTATATTTTTGTATGATGATTATTGAGGGCTAATCTCCCATTCATGTGATGAATTTTGAAACTCTCATGAGTCCAATTAGTTTAGTTTACTTACTAGCACAATTTTATTTATCTCATTTTTTAAAAATTAGCTTTTACATCCTATTTAGTACCATAAAAATTAGTATAGTTAGTTAATTAATAATCCCTTGAAAAATCCATAAAAAAATTATAAAAAGCAAAAATAGAAAAATTATAATATTCAAATGAATTTACACATGTCTTCATATGTTTTGTGTTTCATCCTTAGATTTGGATTGACTCCCTCACTTACCCCTACGCATATTTGGAGTTTTCTTGTAGGTTCAAGGGAATTTTAATGGAAAAAGAAGTTGCAACAATGAAAAAACACACATTAGACTCATTTTTTTTAACTCTATCAAATAGCGTCATTGCCATTCTTTGGAGCTCGAAGCACTTGAGAGGATTTCCCCATTTTTTGATTCATTTGTATTGCATTTTCCATTTTCGTACCATTTTTCACTATTTTAGAAGCCTTATATTAGGACTTTATTATCTTTTCTTGTATTCCGGTGCTTAGAGACACCGTTTATTTTTCATTGAAATTTGTAATAATAGAAAACAAGCGTGGTAGGAAAACCGGACAAGATAGAGAGAGGGAGTTCAAAGGCGAGGAAAAGAAGCCTCTCTACCTAGGGTCGGTAGGACTCTCGGGGCCGACTGAGATAGGCGTAATCTCCCCCCGATCGACTCAAATTGTTCATCTCCCCATAGTGTAAAAACCGTGGGAGGTACCTTTCTAAACCCTCGCGCATCTCCTGTCAGCTAGTCAATTTTTGTGTGTGATTACGTGCTCTTGTATGATTTTATTCTCGCATTTATTTTCGAATTGTGTAATGAATTAAATTACTAAGACCTACACCTGGTCATTCACGAGAATGGATTTCATCACCCGACTCACTCACTTACCAATTGTGTACTACCCTAGTTATCATTAATTTAAAATCCACCAACTATGTAGCCCAACAGGAGAACATTTTTGCAAAGGCGATCACTAAGATAATTTTTGTGATTTTTTATCACCCACGGACTTAATTAAAATTTGACTACCCCTTTCAGTAAATTTTGAAGATAGACATTGGCTATGTGCTAGTTAGGAATTCTCCTTGGCTTGTGTGTGTCCAATTCAATTTTTTGGTAGTCGGTTTTAGTGAGTTCGTCTAAAATCAAGAGTCCACCTATTTTTCCCGCTCTTTTCTTCCAAAAAAAAATCCAAAAACATTTTCTAAAAAAAATCCAAAAACAGTTTTTCCTTCATTTTTTGAAAAAAAATCCAAAAATATTTTCTTCCTTTATTTTTCAAAAAGAAATCCAAAAACATTTTCTTCCTTTATTTTTTAGAAAATCCAAAAATATTTTATTTCTTTCATTATCAGAAAAATCCAAAAATATTTTCTTCCTTTTGAAAAAATTTAAAAAATCTAAAAAAATATTTCTCTCCACGTGGCCGAAGAGCGTCCCTTACGGGACTACTTTGGTTATTTCCCTTTGACATGCGACACGTGTGAGAGTGATCCTGAGCCATCTCTTTATGATATCCTTAGTGGTCTCACCTCTCCGATGCATATCGTTGATATTCTTTACACATATATGCACACATCTCCTATTCCATCCACCTCGGTGTCAAGTGTCAACGTGCTGCATACTTTGACGTGCACCCATTCTTCATATGACGATCACTTGTCCCATGAGTGCCCGTACTTTTCTCCCTATGAACCCACCATGGAACTTGTGTATCCTTATGACACTGTTCCCAAACCTACCTCGGCCTATTATCACAATATATCCAATCCCGAGTTGTGTGAGTACCCTAGCTATTCGTGGAGGACTGATCACCCTTTCACGCAATATGAATCCCATCCCGATGTTGCGGATCCTCACACGTTCCAACAGTCATCATGGAAACCTTATGCACCCTATCCCAATCAGTTCCCTCACTACGCACCTAATGAGTATCGCAATTAGTCTCTCATGGAGATGCTTCTCCTATGTATGACACACTTAACCCCATTAACCACACTTCCTTTAAGTATTCTCCATATAGTCATGATAATAGTGAATTGTGTCCACCTCAACCACCATCGCCACTCGTCACTCCACCACTATTATCCACATCCGCTCTCGAAAGCCTCTTGCAAAAGTTCATCCTCGAGCAAGAGATAGCCACTCAAATTCAAAATCATGACCTCCAACGGCTTGAACAAAGGTTAAATGAAATTGAGTGTGAGAGAGATTCAGACTTCCCCTCAAGTCAACCTATTGTTGCACCCACATGGAGTGATGATGAGTCATCTTGTGACACTGATTTTGAGTGTGACCAACTCTACCACCCCAAGAATCTCGATGTTGCGGCCATTTTGTGGTCCGGGCCTCAAGTTGACACTTTTGTTTATTTATCCATCGATAGTGAGCCTGATCAAATCCCGTTTTGTCCAAAGGAACCCATCATTAAGGTTCCCAATCCCTTTTTCGCTGAATCCAAAACAATGTCCGAGTCTACACTAATTGAGCCCGTTGCGTGTGTTCTGGAGGAACCACTTTATCCTAGGTTAGCTCCGACTGCGAGTGCTCCCTAATGTCTTGAGATTGAATCCGAGATGGTTTCTACCTCTCCGGATATGGATCATGTTCCACCATTCATGTCTCCCTTTGAGCCCAATATTTTTAATAATTCCTCAATCTCCGATCTTGGTGCCTCGTTTGAACCACCCATCACATATATTGGCAGTGTTCTTGTGAAGAAGATGACTACTCCCTCTTTAGATACCACACTTCCTCCTACGATTTCCCTTGAGGATCACTCTGCGCCTCATGAGGAGTGTTTGTCACCTACTCTTGAATTGGATCATCTTCCTCCACCATTTATCCCACCCGATACACCCTTTATCCCACCCTTTACCCCACCCATTATCCCTTCCACCCCACCACCTGGTTTGGATCTTGATTTTACACCTTTAATGTTTCCATCTACATTTTTATATCATCACCTAAAACCAACCTTCACCTTCCACGAGAGTATTTGTGGTGATACTCTCTACTTCCGTGACACCAAGCTAGTTACTCTATGCCCGCCACTCTCTAGTGGTGTTGATTTTTTCCCTCGACAGCTCCCTGGCGTGTCACGGTGCGACCATTATCATCGCCCATTCATAACACGATCGTGTCATTTCTATGAGATCCACCCCATCACTATTTCTACACCTTATCTCCTTCCTCGACAACTATAGCACCGTTCTTATAGGTCCCTTGTTGCCCTCACCTTTAGGCTCGATAAGGCCCGATACTGATACCTCTTCACCCTTATGCTAATACCCACCCGCCCATGGTCCATCGATGCTTTGCATCATGTGATGCACTTTGCCATACAAATGCATTGATCATTTTTAGACTGTATCCAACAAGGTTGATGCTTCAATCTTGTTTGGGAGTGATTATCATCACCCAATTTGTATGTCGCCCCGCACTTTCATAGTTCTTATCTTTAGGGTGAGAATGGTTCGATCTGGCTAAGGACTTTAAACTTAACACTACCGGCAGGCAGCTCACGATTTCTTGTATGAGTCTCATCCTGTTTGGGGGTGGTGTGCTTTACAATGTTTATAGACTTGTACACATAGTTTTATCTTATCATTTATTCAGGCTTCATTTTGGCTACATATGTCCACTTCATTAGCGGTTGATTCTGGTCATATCTTTCCTCCCTTCTGCTCTCAATTTTAAAAATCATTTTATTTAACATCGAGGACGAAGTTCCTTTTTGTTTGGGGTGGGGAATTTTATCAAAATCGTACCTCTTTTGAAACATTTTGATTTTTAAACCTGATTTTTAAAATTTTCATGCAGTTTCTTTCATCTCACTCATTGACGTGAATTTTCTATCATCCATCTTTTAAATCTAGGAATCAAGCTAGAGGATTTATCTTTTTATAAATAGCTTATGTAATACGTCCCAAGGCATGTTGCACCATGAATTTCTAGGCTCGACAAAATTTGCGCACGTATCATGTCACTACGGTTTAGAGTTGAAGAGTATTACAATTTTCAAGATAACTTTAAGGATCACTAGTAGAGACTTTAGCTTGTGAGATTTGTGCCTTTCACCCTTTCAGAGAGTTTTACGCAATCTTCGAGTCACAAGTTGATTCAACTTCCTTTGGGTCCACACTTAAATCGTTGTATGATATCAGTATTTTTCATACAATTTTTGGCTTGATCACTGAGAGCGACATCTTTTTCGAGTTGTAAGAAACGCGTGTCTTGAAGTTTGTCTCGATCACCAAACTTTCATTCATACACATAACATTTATCATTCACTTCATCCATTACCTTCCCATATTCCCTGCTCCATTTATATATCATCCATCATTCTCAGAAAAGAGTGTGTCGAAATGTAAAATGTCTTCCATGTTGTGAGTATGAAAAATATAGAAAAATAGAAAAAAAGAAGAAGAAAAAAAAGAAAAGAAAAAAGCAAAAAAAATAGAAAAAAGCAAAAAAAAATAGAAAAGAGAGAAAAGAAAAGAAAACGAGAGTTTGTAGTTAGTAGTTAGTTTTTCTAAGATAAAGACATTTGTTCTTAAAGTGCTATACACTCTTTTCACATCTATTGCATACATCACCCATCCTATCATACCTACCTCATCTCATTCCATCTTTCCTATTTCATTTCCCCCTCACTCATAATCATTCATGTTCCCCTAGGTGTTCGGGCAAATGAAAGTCAACGTTGTGAATAACTCGACGTTCTCACTATAGTGGTTAGTATTCTTTCATGAGATCATTTTTCTTTCTAAATGTTCGTTCTTTATTATGTGTGTGTGAGACGTTTGAACTTTCTTACATTTACTCACCTCCTCACACACAAGAGCGATACACTAACCCAAATCTCGAGAGTTCGTTTGAGAGGGTTATATCCAGCGAGATTTTGAAGTTGAAGCGTTGATTCCGAAAAGTCAATCTAGGAATTACTCTTATGATACTTGACCCGTTTTAACTGATTCACACCACACACGTTGAGTTTTAGGAAGGATGTGCCTTGAGTATTTACTTAGATAAATATTTTTACACAATTCTAGCTTGTATTTCTCAAAATATTTTTCTCATGATGGATTGTGAGATTATTCTATGTCTAATAAGAGTTTAACTGCCTTTTGCAAATAAAGAATTTTGTGGGTATATTCCTTGCAAACTCTCACGAGACAAAACTCGTCCTATAGGGAAACCTACAGGTTTAAAGGCTAGTTTCACATACTAAGTGCAATTGCAAGTGCCCGTGAAAGTGGTACACTTTTGATTGCTTATCTTTCTCTTTCTCTCTATCTTTTTGCTCGAGGACTAGCAATATTCTGTTTGGGGGTGGTGTGAAACCCAAAAGTGTACATTTTATACCCCGAATAGACGTATTTTAGTTGCTAATTCTCGACAAATGGGGTCTTATATGCGTAAATATTAAATGTACAGGCTTGATCGATGTTTGCGGAGTTCAAACGCTTATTTCAGGGCAAATGTGCGATTTATAGAGCTAATTCCCCGGTCCCGTAACAAACCCGATCCTAAACCTTCATCCGAGCCCGTGTATGTTTAGTTTGTGGTTTTTAGATTTTTTTAGATTTTTAGTTTGAGTCATCTTTCTTTTTTAGTTTTTTTTTTATTTTCCAGAATTTATTTTCTATTTCTTTTCATTTTTTATTTTTATTAGTTTTTAATTTTAATCTTTATTTTTAGTCTCGCTAGATTTTTTATTTTACGACTTTAGGTTTTATTTTTACTTCTTTTGTAGTTTTTATTTTTATTATTTGAGTTTTATTTTTACAGTTTTTATTTTTTATTTTAGTGCGTCGAGTATTTGTTTTTCCTTTATTTTTGTTTGTTTTTAGTTTTTAGTTAGTTAATTAGGGTTTGCATGGCAAACCTTAATCCCATTCCCAATGTTGATCCTAAACCTCCTGATATTAAATATGTTTGGAGTCGTTCCTTTGCATCTGTGGTTGCTAATTCTTCATCTTCCTCACATGATCTTGATCTCAAACCCCCCTCAACTTTCAAGGGTGAACCTGCTGTGTTATTCTCTAATGAAGATATCATAACCCTTTCCAAACCTTTAACTCATACTCTAGTAGGAAAATTATCTCATGGCCGCCCCTCAATGGAAGCTATTAGACAAATATTCCCAACCTTCTCCCTGAAAACTGCAGTCAATGTTGGTCTTCTTGATAATAAGCATGTCCTGATCAGATTGAATTCAGATGAAGACTACTCAAGAATGTGGTTGCGTGATACTTGGTATGTAGGGAGATTTCCTATGAGGATATTCAAATGGACACTTGACTTTTGTGCAGATATTGAAAATAGCATCTCTCTAATCTGGATTTCCTTCCCTCACCTCCCAATCCATTTTTTCTCCAAATCATCACTCTTTTCTATTGCTCAATTGATAGGACAACCTCTCAATCTTGATTCTTCAACTGTAGATATCAATAGCCCTAGTGTGGATCGCGTTTGTGTTGAAGTGGATCTTCAAAAAACCTTACCTAAGAGAATATGGATAGACTATGGAGATACAGCCTTTTAGCAGGAGGTTCATTCGAAAAATAAACCCAAATATTATAGGCACTGCTGCAAGAAGGGTCACGAGGAGGACAACTGTATATTCCTTCTGTCAAAACATGAGGAGAAAATAGTGAAGAAACCTGATATGGCCCCAAAGAAAATTGTCAAGGCACGAGAAGATTAATCCAACTATTCAAATTTAAGACAAGGTTGTTGCTCCAATTAACTAGGTAGATAAAGATGTTAATGAAGTTTTAGACATAGAGTCAGATAAGGAAGAGGGCCAAATTATTGAATATCGGGAAGAGATATCATCCAAGACATATGTTAAGGAAAATAAGGAATGGATAGTCAAAAATAGCAAGACTCATATCCCATCAGACCTGATCTAAGACCAAAAAAATACATAAGTAACTACTCTTGTTATATCCTTGCGTGGAGACAATACAAACATGATTTAAATCCAAGATATGGATAATGAAGAAGTTTTAGCTGTGGAAAAGATCTCTTTGTCCCCCAAAGGTACTGATATTCCCAAAGTTGATAAGAATTCAGTCTCTAAATCCCTGTATGCTACAGATACTAATGATGATGAAACCTATAAAAGTCCAAACTTAGAGGATCTCCAAAGTTCCTTTAAAGTTGAGGATTACTGTGCTGAAGAATGTTGATATAATGCCTATGGATGTAGCAGTTCAGGACTCTAGCAAGCAGATGCAAGGTAGAAATCATGACCCTATGTTCAGAAGAATCACCTGGTCCTCAAACAAAGGTAACATCCACTTTACATCTTCTCAATCTCAATGATCAATTTTATGGTTTGGAATGTTAGAGGGGCTGCAAAAAATCATCAAATCGAAGACTAAAGTTGTTATGTAACATTCATAAAATGCCATTTTTTGCTCTTCTTGAACCAAAGGTGGATCAGTCAAAAATCAACAGTTATAGGATGAAATGGGGTTTAAAAGGCTACTGTTATAATGTAAATGGCAAGATTTGGTTGTTTTGGAGATTCAATGTAAGTGTTCAGTGCTTGATTAACAATCCTCAACATCTTACAGTTAAAATAAGTCACCATCAGGAGCAGCATAGCATAGTGATTACAATAGTGTATGCTAAATGTTCTAAAGAAGAAATATTGGAGTTATGGGATCAAATGTCTTACATTGCTTGTAATTTCCAAAACTTCCCCAAATTGGTAATTGGAGACTTCAATGTTGTTTCGGCTCAATATGAAAAAATTGGGGGAAATGATATCGATCATGAAGTTGTGAAAAACTTTATCCAAGCTATAGAGGACTGTTGACTGACTGACTTAGGTTATAATGGTACTCGATTTACATGGTGCAACAATAGAAAAGAGGAGGATATCATCATGGCCAGACTGGACAGATGCCTTGCAAACCAGAATTTCATTAATTTATTTCCTCTTCCTAAAGTGCAACATCTGAACATATCCTCTTCAGATCATGATCCTCTTCTTCTTAATGTACAATCTCAATCTTCCAGCCTGCCTAAGCCATTCAAATTTCAACACATGTGGTGTAATCATCACCAATTCCAAGAGTTAGTTAAGAATTCTTGGAATGAAAACATTGATGCTATGGGAATGAGTTGATTTGGCTTGAAGCTCAAAAGACATAAAGTGTTTCTCAAAACATGGAACAAGGATATCTTCAAGGATGTTTTTCAAACAATCAAAGATTTGCAGGTAATGAACCTCCTCGTAGTTGGACTACACATCTGTGGTGCTCATTCCCAAGGTAAAATCCCCTAAAACTTATGGTGATCTAAGGCCCATTAGTCTGTTCAATTTCTTATTCAAAATCATCACAAAAATATTGTCCACAAGGCTGTCTAAAGTTCTTACAATGCTCATATCTCAAAACCAGAGTGGATTCCTAAAGGGAAGGGTTATTCAAGACAATGTGTTGCTCGCCAAAGACATGGTGCATAATCTTGGGAAAAGAATTCATGGTGGCAATGTCATTTTTAAGTTGGCTATGGAGAAGGCTTATGATAGGATCCACTGGGTTTTTTTAATTCAAGTTCTCCGAGCTTTTTATTTCGGTGAAAGATGAATTGATTATATTTGGAGGAGCATTTCCAACAACTGGTTTTATTTAGTCATCAATAGTGGTTAGTGTGGCTTCTTTAAATCTTCCAGAGGCTTTAGACGAGGGGATCCTTTTTCCCCAAGTCTATTCATTATTACAGCTGAGTATCTGAGTAGAGGATTGAACAGCTTAATGTCATTTGGAGCAGTCAAACCTTATTATCTTCCCAGTGGCAGTCCTTTTGATATCTCATCTTGCTTTTGCAAATGATCTTATTATCTTTTGCAGAGAAGACAAGAGATCTCTCAGGAAAATAGGTGACTGCATTCAGCATTATTGTAATTTATCTGGTCAGAAAGTGAATACTACCAAAAGTTCCTTTACTGTGGATTCTAAAAGTAAACCTCAAATGAAATCAAAAGTTGCTTCTATCTATGGCCCTAACCACAAGGATATTCCCCTTAAATACTTGGGGTGTCCTTTATTTAAAGGTAGGAATATAATCAAATTTTATGACAGTCTTATTAATTCATTGAGGTCGAAAATAGTTGGATGACAATCTAAACTTCTTTCAAGTGGTGGAAGACTTATTCTTCTCAAGCATGTTCTTTATTCAATCCCCTCTTATATTTTGTCTTCATTGTCTCCTCCTAAAGTTGTTATTATTAAAGTTCATGCTGTTATCAATAAATTCTTTTGGGGAGGTTCTGCAGATCTTGGTTGGAAACACCAATGGAAGAAATGGGAGGACCTTTATAAAAGCAATACCGCGGGAGGCCTTAACCTTCCCAATTTCAATCATATATCTAAAGCTTCTTTCATGAAATTATTTTGGAAGTTGGACACTGAAAAGTCTCTCTGGTCCATGTACATGTCTAATAAATATATGAGCCACGATGTCCATTATTCAAATGGTTCTCATACCTGGAAAAGCTTAATGAGAGTGAAAGATATCTGTCTTCTTCAAATGCAATGTATTGATGAGAAATGGCTCTGGACTTCTGAATCTTCAGGTGAATTCTCATTCTCATCTGCCGATGCCTCTTGTCTTAATAATCATCCTTCTTCCACTGTTTATAGCATTATTTTGGATAATAATATTCCTAAAAAATATTCTATTAATATGTGTAAAATTATCAATAAAAGCATTCCTTTAGATGATATCATTCAAGGCATTGGTATAAAATTATGTTCCAGATGTTACCTTTTCAAGAACAATGTTGAAACAGTGGATCATCTATTCCTTCAATGCCCAAGTATCACTCTAGTTTGGAAGTTTGTCTCTAGTCTCATGGGAATTGATATGAGCTCAGCCAGTATTCCCTCTATGCTCTTAAGTTGCTAGATCAGAAGTGGTCCAAAGCATTATTCCAAAATTCTTGGTAAATGCATTCCCATTATTGTGCACTGGGAAATATGGAAATGCTGAAATAAAGCTTTTTTTGATAATTCTTCCTTTGATGAAAAAGTTATTATCTCTCAGTCCATTTATTTGATTTCTAGTATTTGCAAAGGGATTCAATTTAGACATAGTATATCTTGCTTTGATGTTGGGATTCAATCTACCTTCTATCTCAACATCAAACAGTCTATTAAATTGTCTATCCCTATCAAATGGATCTTCCCCTCCCCTCATAGATCAAGTTAAACATTGATGGGGCCTCTAAAGGAAATCCTGGTAGAAGTGGAATTGATGGCATTTTAAGAAATCACAAAGGAGACATCATATTTGCCTATGCTCAACCTGGGGGATATGCTTCTAATTCATTTGTGGAAATCAAAAGTCTTTGGATGGGGTCGAAACTTTGCTTGGAGTACAACTTTGAGGATGTAATAATTGAATCAGACTCTTCTTATGTGGTGAATCTGATAAATCGTAACTGGAAACCGCCTTGGAATCTATTTAAATGTGTGGAAGAAATCAAAGTGAATCTCATCAATACCAAAAGTTCATTAGTTCACTGCTTCAGGGAATCAAATATGGTTGCATATAGCCTTGATAATTATGGGGTAAATATGCATTCCACTTCAATTTTTAACAACTTCTTTTTCCTTTAAAAAATAACTCGAGGAGCTTACAAGCTGGACAAGATGGGATGTTGCTACATTAGATCTTATTTCAAATGATCTATCTTATCTCTTGTAATGGGACTATTATAAAGCCCCATATTTATTGTTTTTTTAAGTTTCCATTCTCTCTCTTGTATCTAATATTCCTTAGTTACCACCTGGGAGAGGCTTTTTCTCCTCACTTTAATAATATTTAGGGGGTTCAGTCCCTCTTTGTAAAAAATAAAATAAAAATAAAAAAATAGTTAATTATTATTTTGTTTTGTTTTGTTTTGTTTTATTTTATTACTTTTTATTTGAGTCGTATTTAGTTTTTAGAGTTTGTATTGCGTGTCGTGTTATTTTAATTTTTTTAGTTTTTTAGTGAGTTTTATTTTTAGTTCAGTTTAGTTTTTATTTTTATTTTACTTGTTTTTATTTTATTATGTTTATTTTTATTATTTTCTTATTTTATTTTAATGGGGTACAAATCAAACACACACACACACACACCCTAATCCCATACAAACCCATACACCTAAACAAAACACTCACCCACAGCTTAACTAACCTATAGCTCACTACAAAAAAACAACCCCACTTCATCTTCAACATACACCTTTCTCTTTCCTCACCCTCTCACCTCCATTAACAAACCCAAACCTCAAATCCATTCTCTCTCTCTCAAACCACCACTACCCAACCTTGACCAAAATTCCACCACCAAATGCCATCTACCCCCTCGGATCTACCCATTCCGACTTGTCCAAACCCACTTGACCCGACCTAACCCGACCCCTGCCTCAGGCCAAACCCGCTGTCCTTGTTCGCAAATATACTCGAGAATCGAGACCTACCCAAATCCTAAAACACGGAACCACCGGACCAACCCGACCTCCATCTACGGCTGCCCACATCCGAAACACCAACCCGGATCCCCGACAACCATTTGCGACCCCTTACCACCTACACATAACCCATTAACCCATTTCAAAACCATAACACAATTCCGATACCCATTTTCCATTCCACCTCCAAGACATTTTCACGATTTTATCCATCTGCTCAAAGCTAAAGTTTCCAAGCCAAATAAAACCAAAGAATAAAATAAACCCACATATTTTAAAACCCTTTTTAACCCTTGTCCCAAAATACCCCTCAACTTGCCACCACACTCTCGTTACCTCACCCAACACACATGCACATTTGTGTATTTTTCCTAAATTAACCCTCACCCAACACCTCACACACGCTCTTACACCATTAACCTCCCCAATTTACCCCTAGCTCCATGGCCACACTATTTAATGAAAAAGAAGACCCATTTAATAAGGATCTCTAAATTAGTTTTTAAACTTTGTGTGATAAATTTCTCTCCACCCCTCTATAGAGAGTATTTGCATTTTTAGCAAATATCTCAATGTATAGGTGTCTAGTGAAATTTATCTCTAGGGTGAATTCCACTCCACCACTCTACAGTGGGCTTTTATATTTTTAGCAAATATTTCAAAATAGATTGATGTGGTTGAATTCATCCCTTATGGGAGGTAAATTCTAATCCATTCCTTTATGTTGAGTATTTTTAGCAAATATGTCAACATAAAGTGATGATGTAGAATTTATTTCCTTGGAGGAGTTATAATGTACAATTTTATAATATTAGGATTTTCATTTTTAGCGAATCTCTTTTATTATTTAAGTGTCCATTACGAATTCACCAATTATCTTGTCATTTGTTTTCTTATTTTTATTTTTATTTAGTAGTTTTTATTTTAGATTCAATAAATATATTAGTGAGTGATTGTAATTGAGAGATTGTTGATGTAATTGAAGATTCCATTTCAATTCAAGGCTTAAATGGGTTTAATCTCATCCTCTTTAAATACAATAATCCTCACATGCTTTCATTTGTTTACTTTTATTTTTATTTTTGGATATTGATTATTGAGGGCTAATCTCCCATTCATGGGATGAATTTTGAAGCCCTCATGAGTCCAATTTAGTTAGTTTACTTATTAGCACAATTTTGTTTATCACATTTTTTTTAAATTAGCTTTTACATCTTAGTTAGTACTTTAAAAATTAGTGTAGTTACAATCCGTTGAAAACTACTACAATCCAACCAATCAGGGCGCCCATACACCCTATCGTACAATTTTCATTATAATATTTATCGCAAAGGTTATAAACTCATATCCTAAAGACCTAACTTATTTCGACTCCCAACGGTTATTATTTTCATACGTGGGGTGTCTCGCAAGAGAAATCCAAACAAGGAACCCCCCCCCCCCCGATACACTACTACCTAAAGTAGTCGGTCATCGAAACTCCTCAGGTCCTTATTCAATAGTTTATAACCTCTCTACAGGTTTTATCGATTTCAAATAAAGTCTACTCATCTAATTTATTATTAAAGACAAGCTGCTAGCTATAATAGTTGTACATACGCTCTCAAATACCGCAAGTCAATCCATGCCGATAGTCACATCATGTTCGGACATGCCTAAAGTAAGTAATCCCGTGATTAAAAATCAAACCCACGTGATGACATGAAAAATATAGGTGTCCTACACCCCTCGATGAGTCTACGTAAATAACAGTCCTATAGGCTAAGTTTAGCAACCCTTTTGCCCATATAATATTAATCACTACAAAAATCAATATACGCCTCATAATTCCTTAGATAGAAAACATACCCTCATTCGCGGGTGGTGGTTGTTGACTCGCACTATTATAACTTTGCTCCGATGAGTCAAAAAATTTTACCCCAAATTTCCAGTGCTAGTTAACCACACTCCACTATATGGCCAAGTCTTTGAATATACCGCCTTCGTCAGGTAACACACACAATTCCCACATTTCAAGAACTTCTACTGATGACTCTCCTCAATTTTCCATAATAGGGGTGACCTCGACTACGGTCATCATACTCGAACATACTTCATAACCTCCTAAGTACGATCTCCGCTATCCATCCAATGGCCCTCATCTGCCATACTTCTTGTACGAACCCATCCGAACGCAAATAAGATTCACTAATATATACGGAATCTATTCAAAGAAATCAACAATCCTAAACATAGGGCTCTACATCAAAGAACGATAAGCTGAAAACACAATAAGCCGTACAGACCCTAAAGGACACTAGAACCTGATGCTCTGATACCACCTGTAACACCCCGCCTAATTAAATACCGGATGGCCAGTCCCATACCAAATTAAAACAGAATATACAGTTGGCTCATTCTTAGCATCACTGTCGAAAACATTAACTAATCACCCAATACCCAATTAAGCTGGTGTTAAAAACTTTCCAAATTTTGATTTCAATAAAATCCATTTTTAGTTTACAAATAACACTACACATATTATTCTACATCACTAATAACCGAACAGATAACACAAAATAATTTAAATGCAATTGGAATAAACATTCCCACATAATAATCCAATACAGTAACCCCCACAATAGTAAATGTATTAAGATGCACGAGTACAAGAGTATTTTGACTCAAATAGAAAAGAGATAACTGAATTCCTTTGGGCGACATGCCCTAACTAAAAGAATACTGTGAATCAAATGAAGATAGGCATCTAAGAAATACTCCATAGCTCCATAGCTTGTCATAAACCTCTAAGGTTGGCGTCCCTGCTGCTGGACACCTGATATAGAAGATACAATAGAAAAGAAAATATGAAAGGAAACGGATCAGAGCCCGATGTGAAAATGATTTTGAAAATAGCAAGTATTTAACAAGTGCAATAAAGCATTTATTATGTACATGTTAGTATCCAACTCTCACTTGCTATTCTCACCTCTCATCTAGAGTTCACACTAAAGGTTTCCTATTAACCTCTTAGTTAATGATTCCTCTTAACTAATTTCCATAACATGATTCCATCCCATATCATAGCCCCGTATGTCCCATACCATACGTAGTATAATCATTCATATACGTTTCCCATTAACATGAATCATTTCTCATTAATATGAATTAAGCTCTTCAAATCTATAATAATAACTATTCATTAACTTAGTTCAATTCTTTTTCTCAATTCACCGTTATTTACAATTATCACACAGTAGATGATTTAACCACTATATACACATACATTAAATTCATCATTATATATATATATATATATATATATATATATATATATATATATATATATATATATATACATATATAATACGGAACCCCGAGTCACAGCTGCGGTGCAATGCATTACTCTACTATCATGTCCCAATATCGTTGGTCGCCGAATAGGGGACTAAAGGTTCGGTAAGGATTCCTCGAACCACAAACAACAACATACAAATTGGAGGCGAACATAGTTCTCGTATCCATGGGTCACGTACATACCTACGAACCCATAGTCAGCGGACTTATCAACTCCCCGATAAGTCTTTCATAGAACTACGTTCTCGAGCGACAAATCAAAGATCCCATGGATTCATCAGGATATGACTGCCCTCACGCGCAAACCTCCCATCGATAGCAAGTAAGTTAGGTATGTCATACACATAAATCATCAATCAATCAAATAGGCATTATCATACCTATAATATAATATCAACAAGGTACTCACATTACCCTAACATAATTCCCATACGTAGCATTATATCTCTTAAACCCTGCATATTAAAACATTATGACTTTACTTCTCAATTTAATTATTCCAGTGTCTCACTCACTACTCAAGGTTTAAATAGGTTTTTCCTCTATCTATATATTCAGTAAGAAATCACTAATATCCTACTAGTCAATATCATCTTATCTCCTAAATTACTATGAATTAAACTCCCATTTAATTAGGTTTAAAACCGATAGTTTCAAATCTCTTATAAACACATCCTCTATCAGCTAGGATTGAATAACATCATCACATGGCTCATAGTCTATAGTGTTTCGTTCACACTATATGAATTATCAACAAAATCAACATCTTCGCATCCTATAACATCTCTCCACTCCCGACGTCATTAAGGTTCATGCGCGGAACGTCTCTCAAAGCGAAATTTAAACAAGGAACCCCTCCAATACACTACTACTTAACTTTGTCAATCGTGGAGGTCCGTCAACTTCAAAAACGCAATCGGGATACCCTCATCCCCTCTTTCAACCAAATGTGGTCTGAACTCCCATCTCTATCTAGGATCCATACCACTAAGATCTTATACTACACTCAGTCCTTGCGCAATCAATAATGAGCTTAAAATCAGTCATTGATGTTCAAATGGAACCCTAAGGCTACCCAGGTGTTATATTAAATCTTCCCTACCGGACCTATCCTTAATCCTCATGCATAAAATTTAGAATCCAACAAATGAATCTAGAAACCAAAATACCTTTCAATTTAATTTTCGTAATTCTAATCAATTAAATCCTAATCAAATCAATTCCATTCTTAACTAGGGCTTACTGAACCTTCCTAAGTCCCATAATATCCAATTAATAATCACCAAAGATCTACAAAAGGTTTGGGATAGGAACCAACATTAAAAAGAAACAACTTTAACAATTCTGGGGAGGTCGATCGATCGAAAGCAGGGGGTCGATCGATCGATCACCCAGATAACAACCCAGTTTTCTGCATTTCTTTTACTACGGGTTTCATCACTTTTGATCATTCAAACCTTCATATAAACTACCCAAATGACTTATAATCCTTACTACATGATATATCAACATGTATAAATGATTTCTAATGCTCTAAACATCCTAGAATCATCAATAGATTGAATTAAAAGCATGTTTATATCCTCTTTTTCCAAAACATTATCAGCATAATATCTTCAAGAACACACCATTGATTCTCAGCATTTATTCAATAGATTTATGGTTATTTCATGGTTTACTATCTACCTACAACATGAGTTTGATTCCTATATCTTTTCAGTTTCCAGAAATCCATTTAACAACTCTATTTTTTCATCTTCCAAACATGAAAAATCTCATCTTTATATAACTATTCTAATATGGACAATATACAAACTTAAATTGCAATTATCAAACACTTGCCTCTAATGAAGGTCTGATCCTTTGGGGTTATCAAACACTTGCATCTAATGAAGGTCTGATCCTTTGGGGTGGTGTATCACAGGTGGTTCTCCCTCCTTCGGCCAACTTCCGGTGGTGGTTGGTAGTGGTGACCTTCGGTCTTTATTCTTCTCCTTCCCAAGTAAGCTTTTCTCTTCCCAAGCAACCTTTCACTCTCTCTAAGAAGATGACCTTTCAACTTTGTGTAGAAGATATGAATGAACCCGCGTTCAACTAGTCTCCAAATATTTATAATAGGACAAAATCTGAAATCACTATTCATCCCCTTATAAAAATGACCAAAATGCCCTTTTGGGTTGTCTTTTCATTTCCAAATGACCCGAGACCCAAAACCAACATCCCAATAGACTTTTCTGACTATCTCAAACCTTTTGGAGGCAATGACGCAATTGAAATGACTATAAGGTCGATAGAAAATTAATTTCCTTTATAATTTAACAAATTAGTCCCGACACGTCCCATACCGCGTCCGACTAAAAATTTATATTACTGAATTAACAGTTCACAGCAATATCAATAACATCACATTCATACATTACCTAAATATCTTTAAGTAATATTCAAAATCATCCCTTTTAATATCCACAATTCGTATAAAACCCAAATGAATTAATTTATAATAAAATTCCAATTAATCCATTAATTTAAAATATAACCCATTTGAAAAGTCATTAAAATTACGGGGTATTACACGGGTTGCCTTCGTTCCTGGCACTGGTATCTAGATCATTCATTTTTCATTGATTAGGATATATGATATTGAGAACGGTAATTAGACACACGGTCCCATAAAAGGCGTCAATCTGTTAATGTCAAAAAATGGACTATAACCAAATTTATAATCATATATAAACTATAGAATTGCAATGAGTTAATTAAATGAAAGACATGCAGTTTTAAAGTGGTTCGGGTATGTAAAAAAACCTACGTCCACTACTATGGTATTGATTTCAGAGAGTACAGAAAGCTAGGTAGTCCTAGAATCCGCTCTATATTGCCTTTGATGAAAGGAATACAATGTATTTATAGTGATCCGAAGATCAAGGGTTGGAATGCTTTTATATATTCAAGCATTTCCACCCGTACATAATGAATATAAGGATTGGTTGCATGAACCATATGTGATAAGACTCTTGGTTTTACTTCCCATTTGGTGTCTCTTCATCATCTTTATGGTCTATGTTCTTCATGTTGGTCGGCATGCCTGCCGAGTAACTCTCTGCTGACTAGGATTTTTGCCACAAAGGGAGATAGTTGTCCAATTCTGATTAGTCCATGTAGGTGGGTAATTTTTTGTATCTACAGGAATTATAATTTTTTCTCTTATAAGTTCTTAATATACTACTTCGACATTCTCGATCGAAGAGTCAATTAGGATAAAGCAAGCACTGACCTTGATCATGCCTTGATGAAGTCTCAAGAAGATTTTTAACCCACCAAGAGGCCCATGAGACTAAGAAGAATGCCATATATCTCAAAATGACCAAGCTATGGTCCGACAATGAGTACTTGAAGAAGGATGTCAAGGAGAATGGTCGAATTCTATCTGAGGCATGCACGGACGTGATAAGTCTTATGACCAAAGTTTCAGTGATTTGTCTTGTCAAGCAAAGAAGAATCTAGCTTTCATTTCCAAGTCCTGCCTTAAGAAGTGTTAAGATTCATCATTGGTCAGAACTAAGGTTCCCTTGAGTCTGAACTCTATTGTGAGCATGATCTAGGATCCTCACTAAAATTGGATGAGTGAGAAGGTGAGGCCTCAGGTAGTGTCGAGGCAAAGTATGTGCTCAAGAAGTAGAAGTAGTTTCGTGACATGAACAATGGTTTAACCAATCAATAGAAAGTGAATGATAAGGAAGGTCGATCTAGTTAGATGTAGCATAGGTTTCCTTATTTTTGTATTTTCATGTCTTTTGATAAGTATGTTGTACGGGCTTGCCTATCTTTTAACATTTAATCAAAATTTCTATCTCTACCTTTCCCTTTTTTATCCAGCTGTTAATTACGTATGAGTGCTTTAATTGTTATTTTTGTTCCTAAATGTCTTCCTTTTGAATGTTTTACCCTAATAATGATTTGGAATTTTTTTTAATGTCTTAATAGGTGAAGACTTGAACCTGATTCTTGGTTAGGAAACTTATGAATGAGCTCGCGAAGTATTCCTTTCTATTTAGCGAGCATTTTATAACGTGACAAATGCATATAGTGAGTAGTCTGTTTGGTCACTTGTCTATAAATCCAAGTCAATGAGTTCAAAGATATTTTCGAGCTACTATAAAATGAGAAAAAAATTCTTAGGGATAATCTCAGTAAGGATAAAGAGAACTTCTAGCAGAATGAGGCAATTAAGTAAGGCATGAATCATTAAATAATGAAGTTAAAGGAATCCTTCAAGAAAGTGCCCTGCGCAGTTTGTCTTGTTGGCTATGAAGAGGAGTGGATGGATACCCTTTTGTGCCTAAATGAAGCTATACAGGTGGACCATAAGCATGGTTCTATTAATACCCTGATGTAATACCCCGTATTTTCATGCTATATTAATTTGGGGATTTATTAAATTTAATGTGACGATTTATTTAATAAAAATCCGGAAATTTGAATATGTTATAATTATTAACGTGACGAGAGTTAGTAATTATGGGAAACTTGTTGAATATTACTAATGAGCATAGTAATATATTATATTGGCTATATTGAATGTCATAAATGAATTAAATGACTATTTCGAAAATTTAAGTCGGGACGTGCCCGTGTCACGTCGGGACTAATTGTGTTAAATAAGAAGTAAATATTTTATAAGTTGTTCGTATGGTCTTTTTGAGTGCGCCAACGCGTCCGGAAGGGTTGAGATAGTCAGAAAAGTGTACCCGGGGGTTTGATTCGGGTCTCGGGGTGTTTTTAGGCCTAATTAGTGACCCGGGAGGGCATTTTGGTCTTTTTCCAAAATAGGGTAATTAAACCCACGAATTTTAGCAGCCTTTATCAGATGGTTAGGTTAGCCATTTAAGGTTAGAACATATAGAACCCTAGGACGGCCATTGGAGAAGAGAGGAGAGACCTTTCTAGGAGATTCAAGGCCAAAACACCTCTGTTTGCACCGCCGTCACCACCAACGCGTAGATCGCGAGGAGGAGAACGCAACCACACCATAATCAATAGGAAATCAGACTTCTGGAAATCCCAGGAAAGTGTTTAACTTGCGTATTTCGTTAATGCAATGTTCATATTAGTTTAGGATTAATTAGGAATGTAATCCATGTAAGAAAACCCCAAATTTTGATAGGAAATTGCATGTAGAGAAGATTAAAACCTTATGCTGGGAACTCTTGATGTTATAGATGTATTACCCATGAATTTTGATGTTATATGAGGAAGAAATTCTGGAGAAAAACTGAATTGAATCATAGCTATGAAAACTGTAGGGTTCTTGATGTTTAGATTATATTTTGGATTGTTTAACCATGATTAATGATGTATACACGCATGCTGAACGTTAAAACATCTGGAATTATGTTAGTATGATAGTAGTAAACTTTTTGGGTCGATTAGTGTTGGAAAGTATGGATATTGATGAAGAATTGTGATGAATCCCGTAACTGCAAATCTGCAGAATTTTTTACCCAGACCTGCTTGATCGATCATCGAGCCTAGAGCTTCGATCGATCGAAGGTTCGATCGATCGAGCCCCAAGCTTCGATCGATCGAGCCCTCCTGGCAGACTCCCATTTCCCTTGTTTAATTAGTTAACGTAAGTTATCGTGAAATTATCTTTGGACATTCTAAATAAAATGAATTGGGAGACATTGAGGACCAGTAGGGTATATGGATAAATGTTAGAACCTTTAATCTTCAACGAAAATAGTATTTATGGGATATTTACTTTAGGTTGGTAGATTTATAAATTTAAAGGGTGAGATACGTAAGAGAGTTACGTTGGAATCTAATAAAGTCACTTACTGAGTTTCAGAATTTTGAGGATGTAATCCATGAGTGTTAGGTAATAAGTGAGAAAACCCTTCGAGTTAAGGTTAGGAATAAAACCTTATATGTAATTCCATAACTGTGTAATTAAGGATAAAGGGTATAATTACGGTGATGAGAAGAACCTATATTAATTCGATAAAGAGGTATATTTATATGATTGTGTGTACATATATTATATGCATGTGAAAATCATACCCACGCTACTTGCTATCCCTGAGGTTTTCGCGCTGGGACAAGTCTTATCTCGATGGGACCTTTATGGGGGATATTGACTTGTACCCTAGAAGATAGATGTCCTTGGTACAGGCTATCGATGTGATAGTTCAGACGGTCCTAAGAGACGCCGGTATGTGCCACCCTCTTAGAGACTTGGAATCTATGCTTCGCCTCAATATTGTTTGTGTATTTATGTTAATACAATTCGAGACTGATTCCGAATGTATTCCCCTTAAAATGAGTGATATGGGGCTTTGGATAGTGGAAGTATGCACGCACCATAGTTTTATTCGGGGTGCTGTTATATATATATATATTATACGAGTAGTTAATATATATATGAGATCATGATATTTGAAACTGTCTACTGAGATTTGTTAAGTAGGACATGGTTGTTGACTCAAATTATTAAATACTTGTTTTGAAAAAGTATAATATGTCACTGTAAAACTTTATGGATTTTATAAAGTTAAAATGGAAGACTTTGATTACTGTTTGGAACATTCTTTTTAAATGGAGTCGTGAATTATAAATCTTGCGAGTAATCTAAGTTAAGTTAAATCTTTTAGAAAGATTAGTGCGTTAAATGATAAGAAATCGTGGGGAAAGTTAGTGCGATAGGTGTGCACATTAGAAGAGAGGTGAGTATTTTCTCAAGAGAGTGACGTACTAATATGTTATTGCATTGGCCTGTATCATTTTAAATACTTGCTAAACGTATTTTAAAATCAAACACACTTTCGGGCTCTGACCCGTTTCTTTTCTCTCTCTCTCTCTTGTATATATATATGTATATTTTCAGGTGCCCAGCCACAGGGGCGTCTTGCTTAGGATCCCTTGAGAGGAACGTGCTGCAGCTTAGGTGGGAGTTGCAGGTCACTTGAGTAGACGGCTTCTTTTATTGGCTCCACTTCTAGTACTCTCATTTATTGGGCACGTGTCACCCTTTCCATTATTTATTTGTTATCAGGACATTTATATTTCTGTCATTTCAGTATTGTCTCTTTGGGATTTATTCAGCATGGACTTGTGGATTTAGTTTTCATATGTTGGCATTCGATTGACGAATGTATTATATTATTTGGTTTATCGTGGTGTGATTCTTAATTGTAGAAATGTTGTTTTATATAAATAAATCTTTTTCTTTAATTAAAATGTGGAAGTTTGTATGAAAAATGTTTTTGACACTTAGCTTAATTATTTAGGGTGTTAAATCGATAAAAATCATTTTTATCGACTGTGATGCTGAGAATGAACCAACTGTTAACCTTGATTTAATTTAATAAAGGAGTGATCGCCCGGTATTTAATTAGGCGGGGTGTCACACCTGACTGTCATGAAAATTCCTAAGAAATTTGAGCTTTATTATTGGTACCAAGTGGAATATCTTGCTTATAAGCTTCCTCCTCTTTCAAGTAATAAGAGTTGGATTCCTACAGATGATGTTCCTCTTAAGTTAGTAAAGAATTATTTTTTATCTCATGATAGTAACAATGAGATTCAGCCTAATCCCTATTATAGTCTCTGAGTATAAATCACTAAGATAGTGACTCATCAAAGATTGAGACTATTTTCATCAAATTCGTGTATATCCATTTGGTAAATTGGCCAATCTGGACCTTCGTAAAAATAAATGTTTTGTGAATGAAAGGATAAGTTAATTTCATGTTTTTATTTTTTTCTATTCTTTATATCTAACATGTTTTTTCGGTTGCCTTACCTTATAGTATGTGTCGTCACACTACCTTAGGAATATGAAAAACTATAGAAAATATGCACCTGGTCATAAGGCAGTCCACCTGTTCAGAATTTTAGCCATCCAAAGTCGTGATGCATAGTACCTAGGGATCCCCTATGGGCATTTATCTTTCATGGAAAATTCTTGATGTTTTCGTGCTTCTTAGTGATGAAAACATGTAATCTTAAGGTTTGATTAAGTATAATCCATTAGTCACAAGTATTGAATATTAGTGACCTTTATTCTTGTGCATTCTAGCATTTTTGTGTACATTAATTCCTATATATAAGCTCTTATATTGTTTAAAGTTTATTTTCAATATATATATATATATTTCTAGGTCTATTTGAGCCTTTGTAGGTGTAGGAATGCTTAGAAAGCAGTTGGCTGCATTTCGAGAAAGATCCACCACAAGATGCAACTTCAAAGGTAGTTTTATAATATTAGACTTCATGGTCCATTTGGAAGAATTATGTGGGAGAAAATTTTACTGACTTAGCTTCGTGTGACCTACGATCACATATCATTCCAAGTTTGAACGATGAAGCTACGTTAGTTCCGTGAAATGCAACATTTCCATCTTTGAACCAAATTTAGTCATAAAAATAAAGCATCGATCGATCGACCCTCGTTCAATCGATCGAAGCTTGGGCTAGATTTATCGACCCCTTTTTTATAAAGATTTCAAAGACAATATTCTCATTTCAGTATGCTAGGTCAATCGATCGACACTCCCATATTTAAAATATTTCGAGGATTTTAATTTATTTTCTTTATTTTATTACACTTATTATAAATATTAAATGGATTTGGTATTTATAAAGAATCCTTATTTTATGTAGATATTTTAATTTTGAGAGCTTATTTTCATTCTCTTTCCTAGGGTTTGTTTATGAGATACTATTCATTGTCTTCTTCCTTTAATTCAAGCATTCCTAATTAGTTTTATTGCCTTATTAATTAGTATATTTCATTTATCCAATGCTTTATTAATTGCTTTCTTTCATTTCAAGTGTTACTATACTTTCTATCTAATTTTGATTAAGTTGAGATTATTGAACTCGCCATGGATTAATTAGTTGCTTTACTCTGGTATGATGGTTTACACTAGTTTTGATGGGCTTATTGTTCTTGATTTAACATTTAGAAAACTTAATGGAGTACATCATGCGTACACCATGCTAGAGACCTTTCTTGTGTAGTATTTGGGATAATTATTAACGTCAATCTCAAATTAAGATTTTATGAGAATTTAGGTGGTGACAACTCTAGGTTTTATTAATTGTCCAAATGGGTATTAAGTTTGAAAATGTGTTTATGTCCATACAACTGTTTATGTTAACGATTCTGCGGTGAGAGACAAAATTCATAATCTATATCTTTCATTCTTGTTTATTAATTGAGTTTCAATATTTTTCTAGATTAATGGTAGTATAAAACATTTTGAACCAATAAATCATCTTATACACTTTTATTTATGAAGCAATAAATCATTGAATTCTAATGGCACAATTATAGTTAAAAAAAATCATCATGGCTAAAAATGAATCAATGACAGAGCCCTTACATGACCACTTAATTTTCACCCGATCATAATGGCACAATTGTCGGGGAATTTTTTGCTGTAAAATTTCATTGATTTAGTATTGTATATATATTTTTGTATTGGCATTTTTGTTTTAATTATTTTTTATACATTCACTTTTGATCACCGCAAAATGTTAAATTTATCAGTCGAACACCACTCATTGGAGTTTCCTTCGACAAATGATTTTTAGTAAGCATGTTTTACTCCAGTGTTCTTGGTTATTGTAATAGTGTTTCGTGTTCGCAGTTTTATCCTAAGAATAATTTTCAAAGTTGCCCAAAGCATGTATTTTGGTGATTACTTGGATAGTGAGCATAACGAAAACCCTATGACTTTGGGTGAGTATTTACAAAAGTAAATAAAGGATGTGGGGTGGGGTCTTCCAAAAAAGTATTCTCATGACAAAAAGGCACAAAATCCTTACAATAACAAACTTGAAAACTACTGTGATAATTTTTCTTTGAACTATTATGACAATAACTTTCAAAATTATTATACTAATAATTTTGAAAGTAGTGGTAATAGATCTCAAATTTCTCTTTTTAGTGAAGTTGAAAAACAGTTGAATTCATTTGGTGTTTCTTGCAAAGTCGGGAAAATTAAAAAATTGATAACTATGATCGAGAGAAAAGTCATTGCTGGGAGTGAGATGTGGATGAATTATTTGAATCCTATGATGATTTTTCTTCTAAGACTTTCTAAGGTGAAGAATTTTTTTAACTGGATGAGGTACTCGAGATTTTTAGATGAAGGATGCCTACTTTTGAGCAAACCATTCTTATTTTCACTCAAGGCATAAAGGAGAGGAGGATGTGGAAATTCAGTAACTTTTCAATGAGATGATTTCTTCTTTGAAATATAAATATGAGGTGGAGACTTGTGTTTCACCTCAAATAATTTTAGAAGATCAATTCATTGAAGGTGAATCTTTCTCCTTTTAAATTTAACCCACGCTTGATGATAATAAATCTATTGAGATTTGATTTATTTCCTCCACATTTTCATTCACCATTATTCAACCATTACAAGTATCGTAAGAATCAAATGAAATTCTTAAGGACTTTGACCTAATTCTTGTCAAGGAATACTTTTTTAAAATGCTTTCCTTGTTGGGATTTTCCCTTGTGTGTGTCTTATCAATTTGCAAAAACTTTGGGAGAAAATTTAGAATTTTTTGTGTCCAAATTGTACTTTTCCCCTATTAAATCCAACCACTCCATCATCCGTCAAATATTTTTAATTGGTGATGGTTCCCTCCCCCACCTAAAACACTCCTTCTTTTGTATAAACAGAATTCTTATTTTTTGAGAAGTGTGAAATATAATGGAGTCCCTCCATTAATCTCTCAAAGTCAAATCGTTTTATGGGTGGACCCTCAAAAACTTTAACTTCTAGTGTATTGTTAGTTAGAATTAAAATTACTAGTTGTACATAGTAGTTTGATTTTTCTTTTTAATTATTGTCTAGTTTTGTTATTTAAACTTTTTGTTTTTTTGGTTATGATTGGTTCTAGAATGTTTTGTAAAATCTTTGGACTCAAACTATAAGGTATCGCTACATTTTAAGTGGTATCTTTTTCTTCCTCTCTTAAACATTTATTATTAATTCACATTGAGGAAAATTCAATTTTTAAGTTAGGGGTTCGGGTTATTCTTCCCATTCATTGATAGTTTTATTGATTTGATTATATGTTCTTCCTAAGCATGCTTTTCTTGTAAAAATTTAAAATTTTTCGAAAGTATTTTCTTTCTTTTGCCCCCTTATTGGGACTTTTGTCCATGTTTTCAATGATTATTTTAATAATTATCCTATCCAATTCCTAAATTAATGATGCATGTTCTATTAATTTCATGTTATTAGACTTTACTCCTCAAAATGTCGATATTTAAAATTAATGCATGAATTGAAACTTTGATCCCATAAGCATATGAATAAATTTTGTTAAATGACTCCATAGGACAATTATAACTTGGTACTCTGCTTACATTAAAATCAATGGATCTTTGTGATTTTTTTCATTTGCAAGTGTTTTATACATTATGCCTTCTTTCTTAAAAATGTTAAAGTTGTTGGTAATCTTATTATTCTTCCATTGATAATTCATTAATTGAGTTCATTTTGAAATATGATACTTGAGCATGATTTTCAACATTTTTTTGACCCCATAATCACATAAACCTTAGGAAAGGATGATAGGTCCTCTTTATTAATTGCCCTATATTGACCTTGACCTCACCTTATATATTTTCCTAGTCAACCACTCCGAGTATAAATATTAACCTTTCATTTCAAACCCCAAATTTATGTAACCTTCTCCAGATTGGAGATTTAAACCATATATACGCTTTCCATAACTTTGTTTGGAATTTTTTTTTGGATTTAATGACGTTTTTTACTGTGGTTTCAATTAAGCATATGATATGACTTTTATTCTCGAGAAAAAGAACTGCAAAAGAAAAGGAAAATACGTGAAAAGGAAAACAAAAGAAAAGAAAAGAAAGAAGAAAAATAAAGGGATTAAGAAAAGTAAGAATCTTGTAGTTATTAAACTATAATAAACTTATTCGTAATCCTTTGTCATATCCTCTGCTTGCTATGTAATTTATATTCCAATTGTAAATTGCCAGCGAATTTCCTTTATTCAAAGTATTCTCCCCCAAACACATATAATCTATAAATATTCCCTTCATTTCATAACTTTAACCCCAAACCTACATTATAACCCTTAAAAGTCCTATATGCCCTAATGTGAATGTAATTAAAAAGTCTAAATAGTAGCAATAATCTATTAATATACGTTTCGCCTTAATTAATGAATGATATCCCTTCATGATATTGCATTTTTCTTTATATATATATATATATATATATATATATATTGTTCTTCATTGATGACATGTGTGTGGACTTTCTTCCTTTTACATTTACCCATTGGGCCCACATGCCCCATGTGTATTACACCCCATTTCGAATGATTTCATTTGTTGAGGGTAATAACCAGAGAGGATTGAGTGAAAACATGTTTTAATTGTTATCTGCGTTCCTATCGAATCAGAGCTTTTCATATTCCGCACACCACATGTATTTAAGGTTTCAATCCTATGAAGTTATTCTTTTAATGTTGATAATTTTGGATTATTGGGAAAAATTCTCATTTGCTTTATTAATAATTTGTTAAAATCCTTATTGTTATTGAGATTGACATATTTAATGTTTGCGCTTATTTTGAGGAAACTTGATGTTTGTGGGTTTCATCCATGTAAATCCTCATGAGACAACAGTCATCCACTAAGGTAACCTAGGGGTTTAATGACTTGTTGTATTCACTAAATGCAACCATGTACTCTGAAAGGTGGAATTTATCCTTTTACACATATTTATTTTATTTTCTCTCTTTACTGGGATGGTTCTCTTTTTGCTTCATCACTAGGGACTAACAATGTGTAAGTTAGGGGTGTGATTAGTCACGAATATTGTATATTAGTTCTCTTTATTATTGTGTATTCTAGTATTTTTTCTATCCATTAATTCCTATATTTAAGATCTTATATTGATTAACCTTTGCTTTAGATATATATATATATATAATGCTATTTCCACTCCACCAAAATACTCTAACACTCCACTTTCTATTCAAATAAAAGTTAAAGACCATTATACCCTTATGATTAATCCCTTTCATTATTTCTCTCACACTCATAAAGAAAATAAACTTGTTCTTTACCCCAAAAATTATACACATAATTTCAAAAAATGAACTACTACAAAAAAGCAAGGACTATACATATATATTCATTTTATATTAATAAATGTTCAATACATATAAATACAAAAATGATTTAATAAACCGTGACACAACATCACACAATACAAAATCTTAGTTTTTTTTATCTAATACGAACAAACTGAAAGAAAATGTGATATGACATGATCCAATTAATTCATGACACGACACGGCCAAAAATTAAATATATGGTTCTTGAATTTTAGAACAAAAAAGGCCAAAAATTAATTTACATATATTTAATAATTATAAATTATATTTATATATATATATATATGCCTAAAACATAAATAACTTTTTTCCAAATTATGATGAAAAAAATACTTTATGTTAACATTTTATACGTAATAAGGGAATGATTAAAAACAAAAATAATATGTTAAAAGTAGCAGTTTAATTGACAGTTCTAAGGGACTAATTAAAAATAAAAATAATTATTTGATTAAAACTAATTAAAAAGTGCAAGTATGACAATAATTCGAAAAAAGAGTAATGCAAAAAAAAATACAAACTTGTGTCGCGTTTGTATCCAAAAAACTCTTGTATTATCCGATGTTCTAAAAAACGCAACATGACACGGCACGATGCGAAATCTCTTTTTTTTTTACCTAACACCAAATGACCTAAAAAAATAAGCAACACGACACGAACTAGCATGCGAAACTTCACAAAACTTTATTTCAAACACTTAACAGAACGTTAGTCATTTCATGTCGAGTTTTAAGTGGTTCGTGTTCTTATCGGATAAAAAAATACAAACTTGTGTCGTGTTGCGTTGGTGTCCAAAATAAATTTTTTGGGCCGGCACAATATGACAATACAAAAGTTTTTTGGACATAAACGCGACATGACACGACACAAGTTTATATTTTTTTGCACTACTCTTTTTTTGTAATTATTATCATACTTCCACTTTTTAATTACTGTTAATCAAATAATTATTTTTATTTTAATCAGCCCTTTGTATTGGAATTAAACTGCTACTTTTAATATTTTATTTTTATTTTTAATCCGTCCCTTATTATGTATATACAATTTTATTGCTTGAAAAGTTAAAATGTTTGTAAAGGTATTTAAGGGTTTTTTGGTCATGCTATAATATTTTGGAGTGCCTTAGTATAGTGGTGGAGTGGGATTAGCGGTACCCTATATATATATATATATATATATATATATATATATATATAGTATAGCAATTGATTGTATATCGGTAAAGTTTTATGGCAAGATGCAACTTCAAGGGAATTTTTATGTCATGATTTGATTGGTGTAACTCTGTGGGAGTGTAGATGTTGAGTTATCTTCACGTGGACTCCAACCACACGTCGATCCGATTCCTAGAGATGAAGTTATCACCGTTTTAATGAAGTGCAACATGTCCATCTTTGAAGAAAATTGAAGCCTAAAAATAGAGCATTAATAGATCGAACCTTGCTTGATCAATTGACTTACTTATTTTTTTTTAAGACGTGCAAGCAATGTCGAGGTTTTTCATCAGTCGATCGATGTACCTGCATTATTTTTTGAAGATTTCGAAGATAGTGGACTGGTTTCAGTATGCTCGATCGATCGACCCTCCTAAATTTTAGAAATCTCGATGCTTTTGACTTATTTTCTTTGTTTTATTCCACTTCCTATAAATAGAAAGTGAATTTAATATTTGTAGAGATTATTTATTTTACGTAGATATTTTAGTTTTGAGATATTGTCTCCATTACCTATCCTAGGGTTTATTTGTAAGTTATTATTCATTGTGTTCCTCCTTTAATTCAAGCTTTCTTAATTAGTTTTGATGCTTTGTTAAAAGTTGCTTTCATTTATTTACTGCTTTATTTCTTTCTTGCTTGCTTTCATTCCATGATTTCTAGGAAATTTAAGTTAGGTTGGAATTATTGAACTCACCATGGATTAATTAATTGATTTACTATAGTATGATGGTTTAAACAAGTTTTGATAGGTTAGCTGTTCTTGGTTTTGCATTTCGAAAACTACTGAAATATATTATGTAAGTGCCATATTTGTTACCTTTTGGTGTGGAATCCCGAGGATATTTATTGACGTTGAACTAAACTTGAGTTTTTATTAGAATTTAGGGGGTGACAATTACAGGTTTTATTAATTGTACAAATGGGTATTAATTGAATACACTTTTCTTTCCAGGAAACTGTTTATGATGACTAGTTCGCCGTGTGGGTTATAATTCTCAATCTATATATTTCATTCTTTTTTATTAATTTAGTTTCAATATTTATCTAGAATAATGGTTTGAACCAAAAGATCATATTTTACACTTTTATTTATGAAGTAATAAATCAATTGAATTCTAAACACGTTTTCAGTGGATTCAATACCCAAACTCATCACTATACTTATAAAAACAAGTATAGTTAAAGTTAAGGGGTTTTTTCATCGCGGTGGGAAACCAATCAGCAATAGTGTCCTTACATGACCACACAATGTTTGCCCAATCAAAATGGCGTCATTGACGGGGAATGTTTTGTTTTACAATTTCATTGATTTAGTATTTTGTATATATTTATTATTGTTCTTTTTATTTTAATTTGTTTTGTAGACATGCACTTTTAATGACGAAGAAACATTGAATTTATCATCCACGCACCAGTTTGTGGATTTACCTTTGACAAATCATTTCCGCTAAGCATGTTTTACTATCATTTACTGGTGATTGTAATGGTGTTTTGGGTTCGCAATTTTATCATAAGAACTATTTTCAAAGTCTCCCAAATACTATATACTTTGTTGAATACTTTCATAGTGATAAGAAAGAAAAGACTATTACTTTTGGTGAGTATTTACCAAAGCAAGCAAAGGATGTTGGGACTTCTAGAAATTATTCTCATGACAAAAAGACACAAAATTCATATAATAACAAATAATAGTTCTCCGAACTACTGTGACAATAACCTTCAAATTTTTTATACTAATAATATTTAAAATAGTGATAATGGATCTCAAATATTTCTTTTTGGTGAAGTTTTAAAACCACTCAATTCATTTGGTGCGTTCTTACAAAGTTAGAAAAACAAATATATTAATAATTATATCGTGAGGAAAATCATTGTTGAGAGCAAGATTTGGATAAATTATTTAAATCCCACAATAATATTTCTTTCGAGACTTTGTAAGATGAATGTTTTGAATCAAATGAGGAATCTGAGGATTTTGGACCAAGGATGCGTAATTTGGAACAAACAATTCTTCCTTTCGCCCAAGGCATAAAGGAGTTTGAAAATGGATAAGAGATGTAAATCTAATCAATTTTCAATCATGGAAGAACCTCGACTATTCTCCTTACGTATGTTTAGAGGAGAGTAGATAATCAGAATTTTTGATCGGTCGAGAAAATATCCGATATCTATAGTGGAATTCCACGACTGTTTTAGACGAGCAAGAGTGATCAAATGTTCGTAATATTTTTCTCAGAATGGGAGTTTTGTATATGAATAAATCCGAGTATTTGTCATGTAGTGAGGTGTGGCCTCCTAATGTTAATGAGATAATGAAATTTATAACGTATAGGCGTGACCTATGCGAATGTTGTCGGTTGGGAGCACAAGGTGAAGTGTCTCCAATGAGAATGTAAAACAATGTTGCTGTGAGGGAAAAGCTATAGTGATTGAGCACCGTACTATGTAGATAATTTGCATACTGACAAGGATATCCAGAATTGTACTACCTGGTAGGCCTTATTTTCCGAATTTCGGGACGAAATTCCATTATTAGGGGGGGAGTATGTAATACCCCGTATTTTCATGGCTTTTAAATTTAAGGATTTATTAAATTTAATTGAGATAAATTAATTTAATTTTAATCCGGAATGTTGCTTTAAATATTTACTAGCGTGCCGAGAGTTAGTAATTATTGGAAATTTGTTATTTGTTGCATATTACTGGATGAGTATAGTAATATATGAGATTTATTTTTATAATATTGTCACGTGTGAATAAAATGACAATTGTGGAAATTTAAGTCGGGGCGCGCCTGTGTCGTGTCGTGACTAAAAGTGGATTAATAAAAGTGAATATTTTATAGGTTGTTCGTATGGTCATTTTGAGTGCGCCAACGCGTCTGGAAGGGTCGAGATAGTCAGAAAAGTGTACCCGGGGGTTTAGTTTGGGTCTCGGGGCGTTTTTAGGCCTAATTAGTACCCCGGGAGGGCGTTTTGGACATTTCGCAAATATGGGTAATTAAACCCACGAATTTTATAGGGTTATATCAGATGGAAAATGTCATCTTTTAGGGTTACCACAACCTAATGCTAATGACGGCCATTGGAGAGGAAGAGGAGAAGCTCTCCAAGGAGTTCTAGGCCAAGAACACCTCCGATTGCACCGCCGTCACCACCAACGCGTAGATCGCGCGACGGGGAACACAACCACATCAAAATCGTTCGCAAATAAGAACTGAGATTTTTCCAGGCAAGTATCTATCTTGCTTTTATCAAGTTAATGCATCCTTTTATATTAGTCTTAGGTTGATTAGATTAGTATTCTTGAAGAAAAACATAAATTGGTGACACAAATTGCATGTTATAATGTTAGAGATCATATTTCTGGAAACCCATTTCTCATATAGAGGATGAGCCACGAAATTCCATTATATTAGAGATAGAAAATCTGTAAAAAGAATGAAAGAGATTAAGTTAAAAGAAAGATTAGGGTTCATAAGAATTATGTAGAATTTTCCCTTTTAACCCATGATTCTTGAGGAAAATCCGCACGTGTTACGTAGGAAATTGTTTAAATGGGTATACAACACTTATGGTATAATTGATTGGGAGTTTGGGACTGTAACATGATGATTTGGAGGAGTTTGGGGTGATAATCCCGTAATTGGGTTGGCTGCAGAATCTGCATAACTGCTTGATCGATCGATCGAACACAGAGCATCGATCGATCGAAGGTTCGATCGATCGACCCCTTTCATCGATCGATCGACCCTCCTGGGAAAACTAAATTTTTGCTCGTGTTAGCTTAATCCGATTTTATGCGTAGTAAACCTTGGTTAGGGTTGCTAGAATATAATGGAATATAAAGAGGACCAGTAGGGTCAAGAGAAATCCCATAAAGGGGAACTTTAATGTGTGGAAGAAAAGGGTAAACGGGGAGACTTTCAGACTTAAGAAATCATACGTGTGGTGATTAAATAATCGGAACATCTATTAAGTTGGATTAGAAGGCAAGAGAGGGCCTACTGAAATTGCACTTAGATAAAGGAAATACTTCGAGAGACGAGAAGTGAGTTAACAATGAGAATAAAGAAGAATGAGGCCGTTATACGATATAATTGAGTAAAACGTGTAATAACGGATAATGATAATTTTGGGTCGTGAGAGTACCTAATTTAATAATGTGGATGTGAATACATATTTATATATGACGGTGTGATTGTGCATATATATTATGTCTGTGTAAAAATCGTACCCGCGCTACTTGCTATCCCTGAGGTTACCGCGCTGGGACGATCTTATCTTGTGTTGCCTTATGGGGGATATTGATTCGTACCCTAGGAGATAGATATCCTTGGTACAGGCTATCGAATCGATAGTTCAGACGGTCCTAAGAGACATGAGGGTATGTACTGACCTCTTAGAGACTTGGAATCTATGCTTCGCCTCAATGTTGTTGGTGTTTGTGTTAATACAGTTCGAGAGTGATTCTGAACTAGTATTTCCCTTAGTTTGTGTGATACGGGGACTTGATAGCAGAGTATGCCAGCACCATAAATTTTATGTGGGGTGCCATTAGTATATATATAATTTATGAGTGATTGGTATATATATACTTATATCTGGAAGTCTAGCACCATAGATTTTATGTGGGGTACAGTTGGTATATATATATATATTATACGAGAAATAAATATATATATATATACGTGTAACTATATGAGAACCTTCTACTGAGTAAAATAGTAGATAAGGAAAGTGAAATTTAATCAGCTTCATTATAAGCATTCGGAAACGTTATAATAATACGGAATTATTCTAAATAACGTGAAATCTTGAAGAGTTAGATTTTCTAAATGTGAATAGCATAACCTTAATTCCACGTGTTAAAACTTATGGAGAATAAGTTAGAGAGAGAGATGGGGTTCTTTAGTACGATAGATGTGCACACTAGATGAGAGGTGAGAATTCTCAAGAGAGGGTCGCATACTAATATGACTGTTGCATTAGCCGGTAGCATTTTAAATACTTGCTAAACTATTTTTTAAACTGCTTCACATTCGGGCTCTGACCCGTTTGTTGTCACCTTTTCTCTCTTGTGTATATATATATATGTATTACAGGTGCCCAGCCACAGGGGCGTCTTACTTGGAATTCTTGGGATGGAACGCGCTGTAGCTTTTGTGGGAGTTGCAGGCCATTGATTAGACGACCTCATTATTAACTCTACTCATAGTTCGGTTTTATCCAGCAGCGGCATGTGTCGCCCTCTTTCTATTATTTAGTTGGTATTGTCAGAGACTGTAATTCTTTTTACTTCCAGCATCTTTATTTCGGGATTTATTACTGTCAGGATATTTTCCTTTAGTGTTTTAAATGTTGGGATTATTTATTGATGGTTCAATTCTGGAATGTTCATTACTATTCTCATTATTAATGTGCGACTCTTAAAAATGTAAATGGTTAAAGGTTTTATAATTGGATTTAATAGAATGGAAATAAGGTTTAAAATGGTTTTGACACTTAGCTTAATTATTTAGGGTGTTTAAATTGGAAATGTATTTTAACGACAGTGATGCTAAGAATGAACCAACTGTTCAACTTGATTTTAATTTAATAAAGGAGTGATCGCCCGGTATTTAATTAGGCGGGGTGTCACAATATCTTTCCTCGATATATCCTAGCTACAATTGCCAAACTCTCATAGCGATATCCAAAATCCTGAATGTACCCATTCGTAATAGTATATAGGTATTCACACACTTAAAATACTAAACCCTATAAGTATTCTCTTACTTAAAATTTAACTCTCACCTTAATCACTATTAAGGATTTATATTTAATCACGAATATCCCAATTCGTAATCATTAAATAAGTATACGAGCAACTTATTTTACACCTATAATGATAACCGTCAATAAAGACGTACAAGATAGTATCTTAATCCTCTCTAGCCCCTATCCTCAATTCCATCCTAATCGCATCCTAGGATTCACTCAAATGCCACCGGCCCATATTTATTCTATCTGCATATATATATTTATACACCCTTGTCTAAGACCTCTCTCAAATGTTGCTCGGCCCAAACATTCACTAAGTCCAAACCCTGGATTGTACACATCACCCTCAATTCCATTATCTAGGAGTCCTAATATCACCTCAATTCCATTATCTAGGAATCCCACGAAGTTTGACCGAAAATCCCCTTTCTCTTCCTATTTTCCCTTCCTTTCTTCTCTTCTTTCTTTTATCTATTTTCTTTCTTCTCTTTCTCTCTCTCTCTCTCTTTCGTGCCTTATAAGAGAGAAATAAGGGTCATCCCTTATAAAACCCAATTTTGAGTCGTATACTCAAATGCGAGTCCCTACTAGTCCAAAAATCTTCGAAACCCAAATATTACCCCTCAATACTTTATTATGACTATCTCGACCATTCCAAAACCAACCGTACACTCGAAATCTCCATCCGAGTCATCTAACTAAAATTCACTAATGTGACCCAACACTTCTCAACACGTGTTTTCTCCAATGTGGAATAATTCCCGTCGCTTTGCCCAACTGCGACATGACATAAAAATATTCCGACTTAGTTACTTAGTCCCAAAAGTAAATGTAACATACATCGATAAACATCTAACACTCACAAACTCCAAAAATTACTATTCATGGTAATTCCTCAAATTATCAAATTACACCCACTTATGTAATTTAAATATCCATAAAGAACAGGGTATTACATTCTCCCCCCCTAACAACGGAATTTCATCTTCGAAATTTGGATAAGATCGGTATCATCAACCTAGGATCGCTAATCACACTACATCCTAGCACACAAAAGTCGAATGGTACTAACCCAATGGTACTATACCATATACTCATTCACGGTACCCACCTATCTCACGGTGTATACTCTAATGCACTGGCTTAACCACAAGCTTAACCACATATCTCCACGCTAAAAATCTACCTCTGACGTAAGGTTAACTCTAACAACGACACGTCGTACCTAGTGCTTCTATAGCCACGTTAAAAGAAAACGAGCCTAAAATCCCTCCTATTTAAAAAAAAACTGTCATTTATCCTATTTAAAAACAGTTTTTTAAACCTTGAAAAGAAAAAAACAATCTTAAGGACTAAATTGGCTAAATTATTAGTTTATGGGCTAAACAAACACGCAAGCATCAATTCAACAAACTAACAAATACAAAATTAATTAATGGATGGCACTATTCAAACAACAAACCACAAATAAAAAAACTACAATAAACAATAAATCGCAAACAAAAATTCAGATCAGTAAAACAACAATAAACAATAAACCACAAACAAAAAATCAATACCTCTCAAAAACTTGTTTCCACTTTGTTAGCGTTTTTGAGAGTTTTTCGACACCTTGGTTTACGACAAACAAACATGCAAGCATATCGTCAACAAATTAATAAAGAAAAAATTAATTAAAGAACAACAAACCATAAAAAATCAGTTCCCCAAATCGAAATACCTCTTGAAGAATACCATCTTCCCCAAATCGCATAATACCAACCATCAACTTCGAATCGCAGAATACCATCATTCCCTAATATCTGTTGAAGAATAAACTAACAAAAAAAAAATTAAAAAATCAGATCATCCCCTGTTGAAGAACAAACTAACAAAAAAAAATTGAATTTGTGTGTGTTTCTGTGTGTGTGTTTCTGCGTGTGTGTGTTTCTGTGTGCGTGTGTGTGTGTGTGTTTTTGTGTGCATGTGTGTGTGTTTCTGTGTGCGTGTGTGTTTGTGTATGTGTTTCTGTGTGAGTTTGTGTGATTATGTGTGCGTGTGTGTGTTTGTGCATGTGTGTGTTTAGGGGGAAGGGGGGAGAGGGGAGGGGGTTTACCAGGGGAGGGAGGGGGAGGGGAAGGGGGAGGGGGGTTTACCAGTGTGTGTATGTGTGTGAGAGAGTGAGAGAGAGAGATAGAGAACCGTCTGTGATAGTGAGAGTGAGAACGAGAGAGAACCGTGTGAGTTGAAATGTGGTTGGGGGGTGGGTTTTGTGGGGAAATCAAAAAGTTTAAGGGGGAAATGAAAAATTGAATTTAAAATTCAAATGTTGAATGAAATTTGTAAGAATTCATCTCAACCCTTAATTTTGAAAAAATGCCTTTTGATGTGGCACTCATGCTCACCCTTAAAAATGTACACATTTTCAAAAACCAAGCTAACTTATTATATATATATATATATATATATATATATATATATATATATATATATATATATATATATAGTTCTCATATATAAATATATCTATACCGTTCATTTTTCGAAACTTTCACTAGTTTAAAATACCATTTTCACTTTAGTATTTAATATCACGTATATATATTTCTCACTTTAATATACGAATCACAATTTTCATCCGTATACAAGTCTCTCGGACTGAGAATAAAATCTTATTCATTTTACTCTTTATAATTCCAAATTATATGATTTCTCATCTTCCTATACAAGAAATATACTATACACAACAAGTATATGTATACATATTCACAATTATAAGTATACTAACCATCGCACCTTTTTATAACTCGAGGATGCAATCTCATAGTGTTATCATCCTCCAGATGTGCACACTTAACCCGGGTACCAAGTCCTATTCACTTAGGATCATTGCAAAAATACTAAACGGTGAAGGCGGTCATATTACCTCCTGAAAGTAGACTCATAATCGCACCCATATGCAGGACGATATGACCTGGGGACTATACTCTCCCTACTCCTCAAGCCATGAGAATCACCTACAGCGCGAAACCTCTATGGATAGCACCAGTGATAAATACATACATATAAACATATCATTCACGTACCGATATATTTATAATCCAATTCATATTTATACTGTAACAGACCCGTATATATAATACATATCTTTCCTTGATATATCCTGGCTACAATTGCCAAACTCTCATAGCGATAGCCAAAATCCCGAATGTACCCATTCGTAATAGTATATAAGTATTCACACACTTAAAATACTAAACCCTATAAGTATTCTCTTACTTAAGATTTAACTCTCAACTTAATCACTTTTAAGGATTTATATTTAATCCCGAATATCCCAATTCGTAATTGTGGTGACAATTATTATGCAACACAAATAAATATGAAAGAGGTCACAACCAAGAAAAGATAAATAAAATGGCAATCACATAACAACAGGTGTGCGTGGTTCAGCAAAGATGTGCCTACGTCCACGATGGTGCAGTCAGTGTTATTTCTCTATATTATGAAGAATAAGTACAGAGAATACAGCTTGTTCTTTGCCCCGGACTTAGGGTTTAATTTATACATGTATATGTTGGAGTAGTGGGGGTCATGGGTTCCTCCTTATTAGCCATTTTCCCTACATGGGATCGCGTTCTCCCACAACTTCTCTTCATGGGATCGTGGGGTGATCGGATCAATACAAAAGGTGATGGGCCTGGGCTTTGGGCCGCTAAGGAGAGGCTACTCGTCCAGGCCTATGATGCTAAATTCAGGGTACCCACAATTGCCCCTAAATTTGTTGGGCCATTTTTACAGGTCCAATGAATTTAAATAATCAGCTATTATGGTTGATTTCTTTGAAAACTGTGAAGTTGCTTTGGCGGCACCCGCTTCGCTATCCATGCGTTATGATTAGACTTGAAGGCTCGTTGGAATAAGACACATTTTCTCTTCGTCGCTTCAGCTTTTCCAGCAATCTTCTATCTTCTGAGAAATCTTAAGCTTTGTACCTTCTGTTTTCGATCTCTACTCTCGTTGCTTCTTCGCCATTTGACCTGATCTTCTGTCTTGTAAGTCTCTCGTGCCCTTTTCATTTTCTCTTGAGTTTATAGTTTTTCTTGTGTTTTTCCAATGGCGAAGATTGGGAATAGGTCAGTCATTGAGTTTAGAAAATTCTACAACGTTCCTGAGTGGGTAGAGATTGAGTGTTGCGCCTCGCCTCCTAGGGACGTTAGGGATATAGAGGATGCGCATTGGATTCACGTTTTGTTTCTCTCCCAGGGGGGACTTACCTTTCCCCCTAACGATCTGTTTCTTTATTTCTTTAGCTATTTTAGTATTGTGCCTGCACAATGTTCACCCAACGTATAGAAAATAGTGAACGGCGTGCATAGGATAAATCAATTATACGGCACAAGGTTAGGGTTTGCCGAGGTCTGCTTTTATTACTCCTTTTCTCGTATGAGTTCGGGTGTTTTGTACCTTAAGGCTAGGAGTCCTGATAGGGTATTGGTAGTAAATTTACCTGATTCCCATAAGGACTACTGGCAAGAAGGTTTTCTTGTTAAGAATTGGCAATTCTCCCCCCATTCTGAAGGGTCGAGGTCTGAGAGGTTCACTGTTCCCTTTTATGGGGAAGAATATATAGGTAGATGTTATATTATTGCTTCAATCTTTACTGACTTGTGATTTTTCTAACCTCTCTTTGCTTTTTCTTTCACAGCGAGGACAAAGAATTTGGAGCCTGCTCTCAGCGAGGTCCGTATCTCAGAGCTGGTGAAAGCTTGGAATATTAAGGAGCCTTTGGTTGACGGCGAGCATCCTAGGGCTGCTGCTTTCTTGCTTGAATATAAGAACACAGGCTCCAGCTTCATAGCTCGACCTGTGGATAGTGTTCCTGACTTTGATTCTTCTGTAGAGACTTCGGCTGAGCCCATCCAGTTGGACGAAGAAGAGAGCAGCTCAGAGAGTGAACATGCAGGCGTTGTGAGTAATTTGGGTGCAGGAAGTGCTGGCAGTAGCAGTTCTTCTGAAGGAGATTCTGAGGCTCAAGACTCGTCGAGCACTACCAGCAGTTCTTCTGAAGAGATGCCTCCCAGGAAGAATTTGATCAGAGATGACGATGATGATGATGTGCTCCTCGCACAGAGGTCCAAGAAAACGAAGACTGCCTCTGGGGCCATAGCTACTGGTTCCCGGCCTTCTTCTCAGGAGCAAGAGAAGAAGAGGAGAGAGGAGGAACAGGTGAGGGAGAGAGAGAGAGGAAAAAGTAGGAGGAGAGGAAGAAAGTGGAGGAGAAAAAGAAAGTAGAGGAGAGAAAGAGAAGAGAGAGAGAAAAAGAGGAGAAGAGGAGGAGGGTGGAATCGAGGACCAAGACGGGTCAAGCCCTGGTCCCAGTGTCTGCTTTGCCCGAGGGGGCTTCGGTGGCCGCCTCTCCTCAGCTTGCCCCTGCGCTGCTCGAGAGAGCAGTTCTCCCTGCAGATCGCGAGAGGGCGTTGGGGTCCGATCAGTTGGCTCTGCAGGCTAGCCAGAGGCTCGCCTTGGTAAAGTTCTCTTCTAATCCTCCATTTCTTTTAACCAGTTTTGATGGTCTCTTCTTTCTGATCATTTCCTTATTTTTTGCAGTTTGTGACCGACTTCGCTGTGCTCTATCGCTCTCGCAACGAGCTGGTGAGAAGGAACGGTGAGCTGGAGCAGCAGAAGTCTACTCTGGTAGCCAGGGGTTCTCAGTTGGAGGCCGATCTGGAGGCTGCTGATGCAGCTCGAGCTTCATCTGCCTCGGCCCTTGCTAATTCTGCTCGCGAGAGAGATGACGCTGTCAGGGAGCTTGGCGAGCTGAGGAAGGCGTACGACCTGGTGTGCTCGAGCAAGCTAGACCTTGCAGAGAAGAACAGGGTTCTGGCCGAGCAGCTGGAGGCGGAGAAAGCCCAGGCGGCCACTCTTAAGGAAGATTCGTACAACTCTGGCTGGGCTACTGCGTATGAGGACGCTGAGGTTCAGATAGGCTATATCATCCGTCTGAACTTCAAGAAAGGGTGGAATAAGGCTCTCGCGGCTGCTGGGGTGGACGTTGCATCCCCCCTCTTTGATGAGCACGACGCAGGGCCAAAGCCAGTCGTAGATGAGGACCCAGCCCCAACTGTTGAAGGCACCAACCCTGTCTCTCAGGTGACCTCTACTGACGCTCTGTTGGTCGAGAGGACAGAGGACGTCCCTTCAGAGGGTAATGCCCCCGCTGATGCTGACAAGGACAAGGGACCATCCGAGGTTGCTAATTGATAGGGCTTCTTTGTAATTTTTTTTTTCTTTTTTGATCTGATGTAACCTCGCTCATTATCAATGAAAAGACTTCATTTTTGTTTATGCTGATCTCTTTCTTTTCTCTTTCTTTTACTTGTAGTTGGTTGATGTGGATGACTATATTCCTGTTACCTCCCAACTAGGTAGGACTCTTGGTCCTAATGCAAGCCCTGCAGTTCGCCAGGCCTTCTCTAGGCTTTGCAGGTTTGCTAAGTCACGGAACCAGAAATATAAGGATCAGTCCGAGCTAGTGGCCAAGTTGAAGGACAGGCTCCAGGAAATGGAAGAGATCGGTGCTTCAATGCAAGAGGAAGTTAGCGAGCTGAGAGCGAAGTTACTGGAGGCCACCGAGGTCAACCAAGTTGGGGAGTTTCAGCAGCGGGAGAATGAAGACCTAAGGCGGGAGGTCTCGAAGCTTAAGGAGCATTTGCCGAGCACCGTTTCGGCAGTCCTACAAGGCTCCTCTTCGTCGCGAGCTGCTCGAACTCCCCTCCCGCGTGCTGGTAGGAGTGCCAGGGGTAGGAATAGGGAAGTCGAGGAACAGCGTGAGAGGGAAATGGATGAGCTGCGCGACGATGTTCGGCGAGCATACGTGACTACTGCTGGGCTCCAGAGGGACGTCACCCTTCTCCGTCATTTGTTCAAGAACGGTCCTCGACAAGTGTGGTCCAATGGCTATGATCAAGGCTGGCTGGATGCTCCGACGAGACTGTCAGAGTTTGAAGAGTTATCCTTCATCAGGGAGTGGTTGAGCGCCCTCAAAGAGCTGCAGGTACCGAGGAACTCGACGCTGTGGTATCGACACGAGATGTCCTCCTCTACTCTGATGCCCAATCCATTCATGCGGGATGATCGATGGATACCCATTGATGCTATTCCCCGGCGATTATTGGAATTGGACGCAAATGAGGTCGTGGAGGAGCTCGCCCCTGCTCCTGATGATGGAAGGAGAGCCAAAGTTGCTGACTATCTTGCTCGGAGGCTTCCACCTTCTTGAGATTTTTTTTAATTATTGTAAATGCTTTGGGCGAGCTTCGCTGACTAAACATGTACTGTTACTGTTTGTAAATGTAAAGGATTAATGAGAAGTCCGAGTTTTGGGCAATTTGCCGACTAAACGTGTTCATCAATCCTTTTGTATTCTTGTATTGTAAATGCTTTGGGCGAGCTTCGCCAACTAAACATGTACTATTACTGTTTGTTAATATGAAAGATTAATGAGAAGTTCGAGTTTTGGGCAATTTTGCCGACTAAATGTGTTCATCAATCCTTTTGTATTCTTGTAGCTTTTGTCATGTGAGTGTCCGCCCAGTCCAGTATAAGAATACCATTGTGCCCTCCCTTTACCTTTTAGGTCGTGTCGTCACACTCCCTTAGGCCTAAGTAGGGCAATTGGCGAGGACACACCTGGTATTGGATGTCTTTATCCGGTCAGGATTTTGTTTAACCAAAGTAGGTTTGTTGCCTAAGAATACTCTGTAGGGCTTCATATATTGCCATGGGCAATGCTAAGAGGTCTGCCGTGCTTCATGACGATGACCTGAGGAGGGGTGCTCCCCTGCTATGTCAATCATTATGCCTGTGATTTAAAAAGGATGTGTGATAAGATAAAATTGTTACTTTTTAGAGAGTGATCAACTTAGAGATTTTCATTGGCGAATTAAGAAATGAACTTTCCTTTCACAAGATGAGTACAATAAAAAGATCTAACAATATAACTCCTAAAAATAGAATTTCTTGAGATTAGCCGCGTTCCATGCTCGTGGTATCTCTCTGCCCTCCATTATTTTCAAATGATAGGCACCTCGTAGGTCATCTCTAATTATCTCATAAGGTCCTTCCCAGTTCGAGCCCAGTTTACCGTCTGATGGCTCCGTTGTGTTGCCCAGGACCTTTCTTAGGACGTAGTCCCCAACTTTGAATTTCCTCGGATTGACCCTTTTGCTGTAATGCTTCACGAGCTGTTGGTGATAGCTCGTTAGTTTTATTAGGGCAAGTTCCCTGCGCTCGTCGGCCAAGTCGAGTTCAGCGAGCAAAGCCTGATCGTTCTGACCCTGCTCGACAAGGTCGGATCTCATTGTAGGCAATCCTGCTTCTAGTGGGATGACCGCCTCCATACCATATGCTAGTGAGAATGGAGTTTCCCCTGTGGCTCGCCTAGGAGTCGTTCTGTACGCCCATAGGACATGTGGTAGCTCGGTTGTCCACGCACCTTTTGCTCGCTCTAACCGCTTCTTCAATCCAGCGATCACTATCTTGTTGGAAGCCTCAGCTTGTCCATTGCTTTGAGGGTAGGCCACCGAGCTGAAGTGGTGCCTGATCCTGTGTTTGTCGCAGAAGTCCTGAAAAGGGCCACTCTCGAACTGTGTTCCATTGTCAGTGATGATGGTTCTGGGGATTTCGAATCGGGTGATTATATTTCTCCATATGAACCTCATCATGTCAGCATCTCGGATGTTCGCCAGTGGTTCTTCCTCGATCCACTTGGTAAAGTAATCAGTTGCAACCAACAGGTATTTGCGATTGCCGGCAGCGGTGGGCAGTGGTCCCACGATGTCCATTCCCCACTGGGCGAAGGGCCAGGGACTGGTCAGAGATTTTAATTCGCTGGCGGGCTGGTGGACCATGGGAGCGTGAAGTTAGCATTTTAGGCATTTGCGAACATATACCGCAGAGTCCTTTTGCATGTATGGCCACCAATAACCTTCCTTCATTGCTCGGAAGGCTAGAGACCTTCCTCCGACGTGGCTTCTGCAGATTCCTCCGTGAAGCTCGTGGAGCACTGCCTTGACATCGCCTGGGTGGACGCACCTAAGGTAGGGGCCGGAGAAAGATCTTTTATACAAGTCGCCTCCTGTGGATAAGTGAAAGCGAGCAGCTTTGACTCTTATCTGGTGGGCAGTTCTCTTATCCTCTGGGAGCGTTCCGTTCTTCAAATAGTCTCTCAAGGGATCCATCCAGCTGGGGGCTGGTTCCAATTGGAGTATTGGTTTCGCTTTGGTCAGCTCGCAGTTGGGGTAGATGCTTGGGCAGCTGAGGAAATCGATAGGGATGATCCTTTTAAGGCTGGAATCAACTGCCGAGCTCAGGGCTGCTAAGGCGTCAGCGTGGCTGTTTTTCCCCCTGGGAAACTGTTGGATGTTGATGTCTTCAAAGTTCGTCATTAAGTTTTTTACCAAGGAGAGGTAGTCTGCCATCCTCTCATCCTTCGCGTTATAGTCTCCACTTATCTGATTGGAAACTAGTTGCGAATCTCCGAATACCTATAAATACTTTGCTCCCAGAGTTTGCGCCCTTTGGAAACCTGCTATTAAGGCTTCGTATTCTGCTTCGTTGTTGGAGGCTGCAAATCCTAGCCTGATTCCTTGCTCGAGGACTGTATTTTCTGGAGTGATGAGAACAATTCCTACTCTTGCCCCCTTTGAGTTGGAGGCTCCATCAACGAATAGTTTCCAGCTTCCCCCTGTAGCCTGGTTGTTTTGTTCTGTTGGCATAGGCTGGTCGATGCGTTCTTCGCCTGTGAATTCAGTTATGAAGTCAGCAAGGATTTGACCCTTGATAGCTGTCCTTGGTTGAAATTGGATGTCAAATCGGCCGAGCTCGACTGACCATTTAGACAGTCTGCCCGACAAATCCACCTTCCTTAGGATAGCCTTGAGGGGGTGTGATGTAAGGACGATGATCGTATGAGCTTCGAAGTAATGTTTCAGTTTCCTCGAGGCCGTTACTAGGGCGAATGCGAGCTTTTCCAATGGTAGGTAGCGCTGCTCGGCATCTAATAGGGTTTTTCTGGCGTAATAGACTGGATGTTGAATCCCTGTAACTTCACACATTAGCGCTGAGCTGACAGTATGGCTGGATACAGAGAGGTAGAGACATAAAGAGTCCATTTGCTGTGGTATGACAAGCAATGGTGGGGAGCTCAGGTAGGACTTGAGCTCGTCTAATGCTCGTGATCAACTTGAGGTCCATTCTACTATTTTGCTGCCTTTTAGGAGTTGGAAGAAGGGCTTGCATCTCTCGGAGGATTTAGAGATGAAACGATTTAGAGCAGCGAGCATTCCAGTGAGCTTCTGTACATCGCGGATTGTTCGAGGAGGTTGCACTCGTTTGATTGCATCAATCTGGTCCGGATTAGCCTCTATGCCTCGCTTCCTGACCAAATACCCAAGAAACTTTCCTGACTGGACACCGAAGGAACACTTGCTCGCGTTGAGTTTCATTCGGTACTTCCTGAGGATTTCGAAGGTACTTGATAAGTCCGAGAGGTGTTTTTCCTTCTCCTTGCTCTTGACGAGCATGTCATCGATGTAGACCTCCATAGTGTCTCCCATTTGATTCTTGAACATTTTGGTGACTAGCCGCTAATAGGTTGCCCCTGCATTTTTTAGCCCGAAAGGCATGACCTTGTAACAGTATAAACCAACCGTTGTGATAAAGTCGTTTTGTCCTGATCTGGGGTATACAGGGGAATCTGGTGATATCCTGAGTATGCGTCCAGGAAACTCATTCGTTCGTGAGCTGCGGTGGCGTCTACTAGTTGGTCTATTTTCGGAAGAGGGAAGCTATCCTTGGGGCAGGCTTTGTTGAGGTCAGTGAAGTCTATACAAACTCTCCACTTCCCGTTGCTTTTTGGGACTACCACTGGGTTGGATAACCATTTGGGAAATTGCACTTCCCGTATGGACCCTGCATCCAGTAGTTTTTCGACTTCTTTCTCTATTGCTCTGGCCTTCTCGGGGGCAGTTCGTCGTGCCTTCTGCGCTATCGGCTTGAATGTGGGATCGACGTGCAACTGATGGCAGACCATATTGGGGTCGATTCCTGGCAGCTCATAGGGTTCCCCAGCGAAAACGTCTATGTTGCTTCTGAGTAAGGTTGATAAGTCCATTTGCTCTTGGTCAGTGAGTGAGGTTCCGATCAGGAAGACTCTGCTATTGTCGCCCTCTTTAGCCGACACTTCTACCAGGTCCTCGACGACGCGCTCGGAGGGGAGGAGCCTGATCTCTTCTACCCCAGGCCTTCCATATTTTAATTGCTATTTGGAAGGAATTGCACCTTCCTCCATCTTCTCGCTGGTTTGAACAGCTCTTTTCTCTGGCTTTGGTCGGATGGCCGCTATGAAGCACTTTCTTGCCATTGCCTGGTCGCCATGTATCTCCATCACTCCCCGCTCGGTGATATATTTGAGTTTGTGGTGGTAGGTCGAGGAGACTGCCTTCATTGCATGAAGCCATCCCCTGCCGAGGATGGCTTGATACGGTGAATCGATGTCGACCACCAAGAATTCGATCATTTTTGAAACATTTCCAGCGAGCACTGGCAGTACTATCTTGCCCAGAGGCATGGTCATCTTCCCAGCGAAGCCGACCAGAGGAACAGTGGTTCCCTTTAGGTCGGCGATGTTCAACTTCAATTTTCTGAACAGGTCGATGTACATTACTTCGGATGAGCTCCCTTGATCGACGAGCAGCCTGTCGATATCAAAGTTGGCTATCCTGAGTGTAATGACTAAGGCATCGTGATGTGGGGTCCTTACTCCCACAAGATCTTCATCCGTGAAAACAATATGCTTGTTGTAGTTGATGTCCTCTACTTGCCGACGTTTTCCTGCCTGTGATTTTGCTGGATCAATCTGAAAAGCTTGCATCACCGCTGTCAGTTTCTTTACCTCCATTCGAGCTGAGTTACCTTGGATTTGCTTAACATCAGATACTCCGTGGATTACTGCGAATTCGTGTCCAACGTCATCTTCCAATACGTTGTCGGGTTTCGCCTCTTTGTGGGCAGTCACTCTCTCTACCTTCTTTTCCACAAAGTCATTTAAATGTCCGGATTGGGCCAACTCCTCGAGGTGGGATTTAAGAGCCTTGCAGTGCTCGGTCTTATGCCCTCCCTCTTTGTGGAAAGTGCATCTTAATGCATTGTTTCTTTTCGAGGGGTCTCCTCCCATTTTCCGGGGCCATTTGATGAACGGTTCATCCTTGATCTTCGCGAGAATTTTGTAAATTGGTTCTTTGAAGACGGTGTTGACCGCCTGGAATGATTTTGTAACGTTAGGGTTTCCTTCGTTTTTGGAGCCATTCTTGCCCCCACTCTTTCCTCCTTTTTTCTGGTTCTCAACTTTCTCACTTCCCTTGGTAGTGAGCTTGGCTCGACCGTTTTCTCCTACGTTAAGGCGGGTGACATCTTCCACCTTTGTGTATTTCTCAATTCGGGCCATCAGGTCATCAATGGTTGTAGCTTCCTTCTTTGTCAAGGATTGGTAAAGGAGGGAAGAGCTAGGTAGCCCAATTTTGAATGAAGCCACTGCCACTTCTTCCGCGCAGTCCTCGACCTCGTTGAATAACTCCCAATACCTCTTCGCGTAGTCTCGCAGTGTCTCCTGAGGCGTTTTCTTCATTGTTAATAGAGCATCCTTCCTTTTGGGATGGGAGCTGCTGGTGATGAACCGAGCCGTAAAGAGCTCGGCCAGGGATTTGAAATTCCTGATGGATCGGTGAGGGAGTCTCTCGAACCATTTCTAGGCCACGTCATGAAGGCTCGAGGGGAATATACAGCACATCAGTGCATCTCGGTGATTCCAGAGGGTCATAGCCTGTCGGTACTTCCTGACATGATCAATGGGATGAGTCTTCCCGTCGTAAATCTTGAACCTTGGAATGGCAAACTTCTTGGGGGCCTCTTCTTCTTCGATTTCCCTCGTGAAGGGTGATTTCATCTGGGTCTTGAGGGCTCTCCTGGCGAGTTCTCTGGTTGACCTGGTGCCGCGGTGAGCTGGGTGTTGGTCCATCTCTCTGCGAACCAGGTTCCGTATGTTGTCATCGCTACGAGCAGGGCTCTGGTAGCGGCGAGCTTGTCTTAGTTATTCGCGGAGGTCGTCGTCTGAGTTGCCACCTTCGTCCCGTTGATATTACCGCCTAGGGCTCCTTCCTCGGCTGTGATATTTGCTCGCCTGAGGGCTAGGAGTGCGATAGGGGCGTCTCTTGGTATCAAGACGTAATTCTTTTTCTAGTTTTTCCAGTCTTCTTTTCAGGCGAGCATTCTCAGCCTCATATCTGCGAGAAGACTCCCTCTGATCGTGGAGCCTTGCTTCGTATGCATCGATCAATCTGGATATCTGCGTGGACCTTGCTGGTCCTTGACTTTCTTCTGAGGTGGGCCTTTCTAAGCGAGCCCCTTGATCTGAACGTCGGACTTCAGACCTAATCCTGCGGGGAGCAGGTGGCTCCTGAATGTCTCCTGCTTGAGGAGCGTTGCTGCTGTGACCAGACATCTTAGATTTTTACTTGGTGTGGGCTCTTCTCAGGGAAAGATGAACGCTTCCCACAGACGGCGCCAATTGTGGTGACAATTATTATGCAACACAAATAAATATGAAAGAGGTAACAACCAAGAAAAGATAAATAAAATGGCAATCACACAACAACAGGTGTACGTGGTTCAGCAAAGATGTGCCTACATCCACGATGGTGCAGTCAGTTTTATTTCTCTATATTATGAAGAATAAGTACAGAGAATACAGCTTGTCCTTTACCCCGGACTTAGGGTTTAATTTATACATGTATATGTTGGAGTAGTGGGGGTGATGGGTTCCTCCTTATTAGCCATTTCCCCTACATGGGATCGCGTTCTCCCACAACTTCTCTTCATGGGATCGTGGGGTGATCGGATCAATACAAAAGGTGATGGGCCTGGGCTTTGGGCCGCTAAGGAGAGGCTACTCATCCAGGCCTATGATGCTAAATTCAGGGTACCCACAGTAATCATTAAATAAGTATACACGCAACTTATTTTACTCCTATAGGTATCGCGTCACCTATAAAGATAACCGTCAATAAAGACGTACTAGATAGTATCTTAATCCTCTCTAGCCCTTATCCTCAATTCCATCCTAATCGTATCCTAGGATTCACTCAAATGCCACAGGCCCATATTTATTCTATCAGCATAAATATATCTATATACACTTGTCGAAGACCTATCTCAAATGTTGCTCGGACCAAACATTCACTAAGTCCATACCCTGGATTGTACACTCAACTAATCCAAGGTTCTTTATTCCAACTCGAGGTTTACTCACCCTCAATTCCATTATCTTGGATTCCTAATATCACCTCCAGAATCCCCTACAATAATCTCCAATTTAAAATTTAACTCCCCATATTCTTAAGGAAAGAAAACTGCCCAATTTAGCAAAGGCGAATCGATTCGTTCCTAATACAAATCGATTCGGTCTCAATCCGAATATTTTCGAAAAGGGTTCTGAAAATAGGTCCTCAAAGGCAAATCTATTCCATCTCAATCCGAATCGATTCGCCCTGCGACAGCCTTACAGGTCCCCTTATACGAATCGATTCGGTCAAGACCCGAATCGATTCGTCCTGTTCGGAGCTCACTGTTTGGGCGATTTCATCTTCACCAAAATACCCAAATATCATCCCAAACTCTATTTTATGGTTTCTAACCACAACCAACAACACTATAATCATCCTAACACTGATTTGTAGCTAACACAATAATTAATTTATGGGATAAAACCACTTCTCTTGTATTTAAACACTAAAACCCAATAAACTCTCATTTGACATTTTATCCCATTTTTACCCACATATACATCCAATTAACATGGGGTTTAACACTAGAAATCATTTAGAGTTTACAATAGATCAATTTGTAAACTCAAACTCAAATTTCCCAAATATTTTTTTAGGGTTCTAACCGAAAATTATATAGTTTACCAACTATAATATGAGATACACAAACTCAATTAAATAAAGCAAGTAAACACTTGCCTCGTGGATAAAATCCGACGACCTGATTCGAATCCCGCAAAGTTTCACCGAAAATCCCCTTCCTCTTCCTATTTTCCCTTCCTTTCTTCTCTTCTTTCTTTTCTCTCTTTTCTTTCTTCTCTTTCTATCTCTCTCGTGCCTTATAAGAGAGAAATAAGGGTCATCCCTCATAAAATCCAATTTTGACTCATATACTCAAATGCGAGTACCTACTAGTCCAAAAATCCCCGGAACCCAAAAACTACCCCCGGATACTCTATTCTGACTATCTCGACCATTTCGAAACCAACCATGCACTCGAAATCTCCATCTGGGTCACCTAACTAAAATTTCCTAATATGACCCAACAATTCTCAACACGTGTTTTCTCCAATGTGGAATAATTCTCGTCGCTTTGTCTAACTGCGACATGACATAAAAATATTCCGACTTAGCTACTTAGTCCCAAAAGTAAATGTAACATACATCGATAAACATCTAACACTCATAAACTCCAAAAATTACTAGTCATGGTAATTCCTCAAATTATTAAATTACACCCACTTATGTAATTTAAATATCCATAAAAGTACGGGGTATTACATTCTCCCCCCTAACAACAGAATTTCATCCTCGAAATTTGGATACGATCGGTACCATCAATCTAGGATCGGTAATCACACTACATCCTAGTACACAAAAGTAGAATGGTACTAACCCAATGGTACTCTGCCATATACTCATTCACGGTACCCACCTATCTCAAGGCTTATACTCTAATGCACTGGCTTAACCATAAGCTTAACTACATATCTCCATGATAAAATCTATCTATGATGTAAGGTTAAATCTAACAACGACACGTCGTACCTAGTGCTTCTATAGCTTCCTTAAAAGAAAACGAGCCTAAAATCCCAGCTCTAGCATACCAATCCTATCGAAAAGTCGCCACTCTTAGCGTCTGTTCGTTTACCTCATGACATAGAATTTCCCTTCAAAATAAACTGCACTGGCACTTGACTACTCATGTCCGCGTTCCATCTCATCTCAGGGGTGCTAACTCTTATTGCCCCTATATTATTGGATTATCGCGTACCTCATACGGCATTCCGTCCAACACATTCCAATTCCATTTACAACTGCCCCAAAGCATAATCTTCTGCTTTATATACTATGCCCCTTCTATTTCGGACGATATATATAAAAATCAACTTACCAAGGTGCGCACACACCCTATAATTCATGCTTATCTGCACCACTATTGCAAACATCACACACGTAACACTCTCTCTAAAAATGGGCCTCACTTTCTTCTTGTTCTGGTGCTAACACTTGGGTAATCTCAACCCAAATTACTCGAGATTCAATTATTCCTATACCTGGAAATTTAATCCTTCTCAAGCTTAACCCACCAATATTCTCATGGTTAACTCACAACAATCTCCCTATATTAGCTCCACCTGCCCCACTGGCCTTATTTTATGGTAGTCCAAAGATCGATGTATTTTCCTACACATGTAAAATGAGTACTATACTAACTATATCCCTAGCGACCAAGACGATTCTCAACTTTCGACATTCGCTAGGTTTCATGCGTGGGACATCTCACAAAGCAAAATCCAATCAAGGAACCCTCCCATTATACTACTACCTCACATCGTCGGTCATTGATAGAGTTGACTTTTGAGTATATATTTTTCGTCATTGCTTGAAAGGCTCGTCTAATCAAAATCCTCAAATTACCTACAAAATATAACAATCTCAAGTGTAGAGGTAAGTAAGGGTATCAATCCACATCAAGGGGGTAAGCTAGAGACAAATTCAATTGTAATTCACTTTTTATTTTATTTTTGGGTTTTACTTTTTCTATTTTTTTTTTAGCTTTTTCAAATATTAAAACAATTGGGTGAGGTGAGGTGAAATAACACTATACTAAAATGTGAGATGAAAACAACTAACTAGAAAGTGACTAAAAGTGAAAAACAAAGTCTAACACTAAAATAAGAGATAAAGTGAGGTTAATAAATGTGAGAACAATCAAGGAGTGGGATTACACCACAAATTTTAGCTATTCTAACTAAATAATTTAATTAATTGAATTCTCCCAAATTAATATCAAAATTACAAATCAACGCTCGTTGCAAATGTAAGAAGCCTTTTAGAATATTATGCTTAACACTCCCACAACTCTATAAAAATAGATCTACACTCCTTTTAATTAATCACCCGCTAGGATCGATCAATTAAAAATCATGTAAATCTTAAAAAATAAATTTAGAGTTGAAATTCAAGTAATAATACCCCACTTAAGAAACCCTTATCTCTAGTTCGAATCTAAAATGAGTTTTATAACTAGAATTTCAATTTTCTCTCAAAAAAAATTTACCCTCTCTCGAGGCGTAAATTTAAGGGTGAGGGATCAAAATTAACATTCAAAGGGAATTTTCAAGTAATCAAACTAATTAAATTAAACTAACATCAAATAAGGGTTTCCCCCTACCACTTGAAAGGGGATTTAGCCTAACATAAAAGCATGATAATCAAATATCCAATAGGCATCTAATATAAAAGAGAAAAAGAGAAGAACAATCAAACCAATATCTTGAATTTAATTGACTCCAATCCTCCAATTTAAAATTTACATCCCTCCAATTGAGCATCCAAGTGATTTGCAATTAAATAATCACTCAATTAAATCTCGTACAAAATTTCTCCTCACAAATATCTAAAAAAAAAACTAAAACTATTTACAAAATGGTGTTTATCCAAATTTATTTTCTACACTAAACTATCTCAAACTCTCTCTAGAATTCTCATCTCTATTTCATGATATCATCTCTCAAATGGGGTCTTCCATCCTTTAAATAGTAGGCACGGAGCATGAGGGTAAAAATGGAAGGACAAATGTGTATCGAATATGGAAGGTATTTGGGTGAGGGTATCTAGGGAATTATTCACACATGTGCATGGGTAAGGGGTGAGGTCATGTGGGAAGTGTGGCGGTGAGGATAAAATCATATTTGGTTTGAGGGGTATTTTGGGCATTGGGGTTAAAAAGGGATTTGAGGGTATTTGGGTAAAATGGTTTTAAGTGGGTTTAAGCACATGTGGGTATTGTTGGGGGTTTGTCTTGTTTTGGCTGGTGAAAGAACACGATTTTGGAAGAAATGGGTTTTGGGTTTGAAAATGGGAAATGGGTATGGGTGTGTGTGAAGGTGGAAGGTTTGGATTAAGATGGAGGTGTACGGGTTTGGGTAAAGGTTGAGGGTCTGGTTTTACTGGTCGGAGTTGGTCGGGGCATTGGGTCGCAATTTCGGGTTGGTCGTGAGGTGGGGTATGGAGGTTGACGGGTCGGGGGCTAGCAGGTCCGGTTTCGGACTAGAGTTGGAGAGGGGATAACCAGAGGTTACGGATCAGCAGGTGGGTCTCGCTGGGGTAGTGGGACACTGGAGTTTGAGCACCCGGGCTGGTGATGTGATCGGAGGTAGGTTGTGGGTCAATGTGGGTTGGGTGAGTGAAGAGAGAGAAGTTGGTGTGTTAATGGATTTATGAGGTTTTTGGTTATGGAGGTTGGAGAGAGGAAAGAGGAAAGAGAAAGTGGTTGGGTGAAAGGAAGAAGATGGAGGTGAGGGGTTTGGTTGTTTGAGGGTGTACGGTGGTAGTATGAGGGTGAGGGTTTGTGTTGTGTGTAGTGTAGTTTATGTGAGGTGTATGATAAGTGGGGTGTGTGTGTTAGTTTGTGACCCTAAATAAGTAAAACAAAAAACATAAAATTAATAAAACTGAAAAAAATAAAATCTAACTACAAATAAAACAAACTAAACGAAATAAAAAAATATTAAAACTTAAAAAATAAAATCCTAAGCTATATAAAAACTAAAATAAAACATCAGAAATAAAAACTTAAAATATAAATGAAGACTAAAGTCCTAAAAAATATAAAATCTAATAAACTAAAAATAAACTGCTAAAAACTATTCCTAATAAAACTAACAACTAATAGAAATCAAAATAAAATAAAATTATAAAAATAAAATAGAAAATAAACCTAAATAAATCTAAAATAAATCCTAAAAATAAAATGACTCAACTAAAAATCTAAAAAAAAATAGAAAAAGGCACAACCTAAACATACACGGGGTTCGGAGTAGGCTTAGGCTCGGTTTAGGGTAGGATAGGATATGGGACAAGAATAATTAGCTCCATAATTCGCACAATTGCCTTGAAATACACGTTTGAACACCGCAACGTGCATTCGACCTAAAAAATATACAATAAAGCGCATAAGACCCAAATTGCCGAGAATTAGCAACTAAAGTACATCTATTTGGGGTATAAAATATACGCTTTTGGGTGCTTATCACACCACTCCCAAACAGAGCGTTGCTAGTCCTCGAGCAATAAGATAGAGAGAAAGAGAAAGATAAGAAACCAAAAGTGTACCATTTTCGTGGGCACTTGCGATTGCACTTAGCATGTGTCACAAGCCTTTAAACCTATAGGTTGCCCTACAGGACGAGTTGTGTCTCATGAGGGCTTGCAGGGAATATACCCATAAAATTCTTATTTGCAAATATTTATTGAAAGGCAGTCAATCTCTTATTAGACGTAGAATAATCGCACAATCCATCACAAGAAAAATATTTTCAGAAATACAAGCTAGAATGTGTAAAAAGTTTAGCTAAGTAAATACTCAAGGCACATCCTTCCTAGAACTCAACGTGTGTAGTGTGAATCAGTCAAAACGGGTCGAGTATCATCCAAGTAATTCCTAGATTGCATTTTCGGAATCAACGCTTCAACTTCAAATCTCACTGGATATAACTCTCTCAATCGAATTCACGAGATTTGGGTAAGTGTATCGCTCTTTTGTGTGAGGAAGTGAGTAAATGTAAGCAAGTTCAAACGTCTCACACACACATAAGAAATAACGAACATTAAGAAAGAAAATGATCTCATGAAAGAATTGCTAATCACTATAGTGAGAACGTCGCGTTATTCACCACGTTGACTTTCATTTGCCCGAACACCTAGGGGAAAACAAGGATTTTTATGGGTGAGGGGAAATAAAGTGGGATGAGAACGATATGATAGGTAGGATGGATGGGATGAGGTAGGTAGGATAATGATATGATGGATAGATGATGAATATATGATGGATGAGCGAGAAGCGTGTACTATACATGAAGAACAAATGTCTTTATTTCAAAACCAACTACTAACTACAAACTCTCTTTATTTTCTTTTCTCTCTTTTTTGCTTTCTTTTTTTTTTAGATTTTTCTTTTCTTTTTCTCTATTTTTTTCTTCTATTTTTGCTATTTTTCTGTTTTTCTGTTTTTCTGTTTTTTCTTTTTTTTTATTTTTTTTGTTTTTCTCTCACTTTTCAACCCAACAATGAAGACATTTAACATTTAGAATCAACACCCTTTTTCTCAAAATTGATGATGGATGATATATGAATGGAGTGGGGAATGTGTATGGATGATGAGGGGAATGAATGGGGATATGGGTGAAGTGAATGGTAAATGGTAGGTGTATGGATGAAAATTTGGTGATCGGGACAAATTTCAACACACATGTTTCTTACAGCTCGAAAAAGATGTCATTCTCAGTGATTAAGCCAAAAAAATTTATGAAGGATAATGAGATCATACAACGATTTAGTGAGGACCCAAACGAAGTTGAATCAATTTATGACTCAGAGATTGCGTAAAACTCTCTGAAAGGGTGAAAGGCACAAATCTTACAAGCTAAAGTCTCTACTAGTGATCCTTAAGGTTCTCTTGAGAATTGTAGTACTCCTCAACTCTAAACCATAGTGACTTGATAAGTGTGCAAATTTTGTTGAGTCTAGAAATTCATGGTTCAACATGCCTTATTATGTATTACATAAGCTATTAGAAAAAATATTCTCTAGCTTGATTCCTAGAATTTTGAAAGATGGATGATAGAAAATTCACTTCAATGAGTGAAATTTTAAAAATCAGGTTTAAAACTCAAAAAAATTCAAAAGAGGTACAATTTTGATAAAATTCCCCACCCCAAAACAAAAAGGAACATCATCCTCGATGTTAAGTAAAATGATTTTTAAAATTGATAGCATAAGGGAGGAAAGATATTACCAGAATGAACCGCTAATGAAGTGGACAAATATAGCCAAGAATAAACCTGAGTAAGTGAGAAGATCACAAAATTGTACAAGTCTAAAAACATTAAAAGCATTAGGTGGTTTGAAACACCACCCCCAAACAGGATAAGACTAGTACAAGAAATGTGGGTTGCCTCCCGGTAGCGCTAAGTTTAATGTCTTCAGTCAGACCGAACCATTCTCACCCTAAAGATAAGATCTATGAAAGCGCAGGGCGGCAGAAAAATTGGGTGATGAGAATCACCCCCAAATAAGACTGAAGTGTCAGTCTTGTTGGATAGAGGCTAAAAAGGGTCAATGCACTTGTATGGCAAAGTGCATTACATGATGCAAAGCTTTGGTGGACCATGGGCGGGTGGGTATTAAGGTAAAGGTGAGGGTGGAAAGGGTGAAGAGGTATCGGCCACGGGCCTTGTTGAGCTGAAAGGTGAGGGCGACTAGGGCCCTATAATCATGGTGCTCTAATTGGTGAGGGAGGCAATATGGTTTGGTAAGTGGAATGGTATGGGACTCATAAAAATCACACGATCGTTCTATAAATGGACGATGATAATGGTCGCACCGTGACACGCCAGGGAGCTGATGGAAAGGAATATCAACACCACAAGGAAGTGGTGTGCATGGAAGAACAAGCTCGGTGTCACGGAAGTGTAGAGTAGCACCACAAATACTCTCATGGGTGGGGGATGGTTTTAGGTGAGGATCTAAAAATGTAGATGAAAACTTGAAATGTGTAAAATCAAGATCCAAACCAGGTGGTGGGATAGAAGGGACAATGGGTGGGATAAACGGTGGAGGAAGATGATCCGACTCAAGCGTGGGAGACACACACTCATTGGGAGGAGTAAAAGAATACTCACAAGGGAGTGTGGTTTCTAAAGATGGAGTTGTCAACTTCTCCATAAGAATAGCATCAGGAAATGGGGTGGTTGGTTCAAACGAGGCACTATGATCGGAGATAGGGGAATCTCTAGACATATTGGGCTTAAAGGGAACCATGCATGGTAGGACATCATCCATATCCGGATAGTTAGGAACTATCACGAATTCTATCTCTGGAAAATGGAGAACACTCGTAGCTGGAGCTAACCTAAAATATATGGGCATGTTAGAGACATATGCAATTGGGGTATAAGGTAAAAGCTCGGGCATATTTTTGGATTCTATGGGAAAGTGAGTGGGAACCTCAAAATGGGGTTCACGATGACATGGCGGGATTGGACCAGGCTCACTATCGAAAGGTAAGTCAACACAATTATCGACTTGGGACCCGGACCATGGAATGCTCTCAACTTCGAGATTCTCGGGGTGGTAGATTTGGTCACACTCAAAATTCGTGTCATAAGAGGACACATCATCATCATCACACTCGGATGCAATAATGGGTGGATGCATGGGAATGTCCGACTCTCTCGCACACTCAATTTCATTTAATCTTTGTTCAAGCCATTGGAGGGCTTTATTTTGAATTTGAGTGGCTTGATCTTTCTCGAGTATGAACTTTTTCAAGGGATATATACATCGGGATAATAGGCCGAGGTGGGTTTCAGAACAGTGTCATATGGCTACACATGTTCCATGGTGGGTTCATAGGGATATGACAAGTACGGACACTCATGGGACATGTGATCGGCATAAGAACAATGGGTGCATGACAAGGTACGCGACACGTCGACACTTGACCCCGAGGGTGATGGAATATGAGGTGAATGCATAGATGGGTCAAGAGTATCAAAGGTACTCATGCGAGAGGTGAAACCACTAAGAATATCGTAAAGAGACGGCTCGGGATCACTCTCACACGTGTCGCATGACAATGAAAAATGACCAAAGTAATCCCGTAAAGGACGTTCTTTGGCCATGAGGAGAGAAATATTTTTTTTTAATTTTTTCAAAAGGAAAGAAAATATTTTTTTGTATTTTTCTAAAAATAATGGAAGAAAATATTTTTTGATTTTTTTATAAAAATAAAGAAAGAAAATATTTTTGGAGTTTTTTATCAAAATAATAGAAGAAAATATTTTTGGATTTTTTGGAAAAAAAGGTGGGGACAAAATATGGACTCAGAAATTTGGGACGAACTAACTAAAACCGACTACCGAAAAATTAAATTGGACACACACACGTCAAGAAGAATTCCTAACTAGCACATAAGCAATTTTTATCTTTGAATTTAGTGAAAGGGTAGTCAAATTTTAATTAGGTCCGCGGGAGATAAAAAAATCACGGAATAATCTGAGTGATCGCCTTTGCAAAAATATTCTCCTAGTGGGCTACCTAGTTGATTGATTTTAAATTTAATGATGGCTAAGGTAGCACACAATGGTAAGCGAGTGAGTCGGGTGATGAAATCCCTTCTCGTGAGTGATCGAATGTAGGTCTTAGTCAATTAATTCATCACACCATTCGAAAATAAATGCGAGAATAAAATCAAGTAAGAGCACACAAAAGAATTAAATCGCAAATAGGAGAGGCGCGAGGGTTTGAGAAATGTACCTCCCACGGTTTTTAGGCCGTGGGGTGCCGAAAAATTTGAGTCGACTGGGGGGAGATTACGTCTATCATAGTCGACCCCGGGAGTCTTATCGACCCAAGGTACAGAGGCTTCTAAATCCTCACCAATGGACACTCTCTCTCTACCTTGTCCGGCTTTCCTATCACGCTTGTCTTCGATTTATTACAAATTTAAATGAAAAACAAATGGTGTCTCTAAGCACCGCAATACAAGCCAAGAATAGAATAATACTAAATACAAGCCTTCTAAAAATATAAAAATGGTACAAAAAAATAATAAAGTGCAAAAAATAAATGAACTACAAGTTAAAATCTGCTCCGAGCTTCACGATACCAAGAATGGCAACGACACCATTTGATAGAGTTGACTTTAGCATATATATTTTTCGTTGTTGCTTGAAAAGATCCTCTAATCAAAATCCTCAAATTACCTACAAAATATAACAATCTCAAGTGTAGAGGTAAGTAAGGGGGTATCAATCCACATCAAGGGGGTAAGCTAGAGATAAATTCAATTGTAATTCACTTTTTATTTTCTTTTTGGGCTTTTGCTTTTTCTATTTTTTTTAGATTTTTCAAATATTAAAACAATTGGGTGAGGTGAGGTGAAATAACACTAAACTAAAATGTGAGATGAAAACAACTAACTAGAGAGTGACTAAAAGTGAAAAACAAAGTCTAACACTAAAATAAGAGATAAAGTGAGATAAATAAATGTGACAACAATCAAGGAGTGAGATTACACCATAAATTTTAGCTATTCTAACTAATTAATTTAATTAATTGAATTCTTGCAAATTAATATCAAAATTACAAATCAACTCTCGTTGCAAATGTAATTTTAATAGCAACCTTTTAGAATATTAAGTTTAACACCTCACAACTCTAGAAAAATAGATCTACAGTCCTTTTAATTAATCACCCGCTAGGATCGATCAATTAAAAATCATATAAATCTTAGAAAATAAGTTTAGAGTTGAAATTCAAGTAATAATACCCCACTTAAGAAACCCCTATCTCTAGTTCGAATCTAAAATGAGTATTATAACTAGAATTTTGATTTTCTCTCGAAAATCATTTACCCTCTCTTGAGGCGTAAATTTAAGGGTGAGGGATCAAAATTAACATTCAAAGGGAATTTTCAAGTAATCAAACTAATTAAATTAAAATAACATCAAATAAGGGTTTTCCCCCACCCCTTGAAAGGGGATTTATCCTAACATAATATAAATCATGATAATCAAATAATCAATAGGCATTTAATATAAAAGAGAAGAGATTTAATTGACTCCAATCCTCCAATTTGAAATTTACATCCCTCCAATTGAGCATCCAAGTGATTTGCAATTAAATAATCACTCAATTAAATCTCATACAAAATTTCTCCTCACAAATCTCTAAAAAAATAAAACTGAAATAATTTACAAAATGGTGTTTATCCTAATTTATTTTCTACACTAAACTATCTCTAACTCTCTCTAGAATTCTCATCTCTATTTCATGATATCATCTCTCAAATGGGGTCTTCCATCCTTTAAATAGTAGGCGTGGAGCATGGGGGTAAAAATGGAAGGAAAAAGGTGTATGGGATATGGAAGGTATCTGGGTGAGGGTATCTAGGGAATTATGCACACATGTGCATGGGTAAGAGGTGAGTAATGTGGGAAGTGTGGTGGTGAGGATAAAATCAAATTTGGTTTGAGGGGTATTTTGGGCATTGGGGTTAAAAAGGGATTTGAGGTTATTTGGGTAAAATGGTTTTAAGTGGGTTTAAGCACATGTGGGTATTATTGGGGTTTGGCTTGTTTTGGCATTTTGGCTGGTGAAAGAACACGATTTTGGGAGAAATGGGTTTTTGGTCTGAAAATGGGAAATGGGTATGGGTGTGTGTGAAGGTGGCAGGTTTGGATTGAGATGGAGGTGTACGGGTTTGGGTAAAGGTTGAGGGTCCGGTTTTACTGGTCGGAGTTGGCCAAAGCATTGGGTCGAGATTCCGGGTTGGTCGTGAGGTGGGGTATGGAGGTTGACGGATCGGGGGCTAGCAGGTCCGGTTCCGAACTCGGGTTGAAGGGGGGTTGACCAGAGGTCACGGATCAGCAGGTGGGTCTCGTCGGGGTAGTGGGACACCGGAGTTTGAGCGCCGGGGCTGGTGATGTGATCGGAGGTAGGTTGTGGGTTAATGTGGGTTGGGTGAGTGAAGAGAGAGAAGTTGGTGTGTTAATGGATTTATGAGGTTTTTGGTTATGGAGGTTGGAGATAAGATAGAGAAAGTGGTTGGGTGAAAGGAAGAAGATGGAGGTGAGGGGTTTGGGTGTTTGAGGGTGTAGGGTGGTAGTATGAGGGTGAGGGTTTGTGTTGTGTGTAGTGTAGTTTATGGGAGGTGTAGGATAAGTGGGGGGTGTGTGTGTTAATTTGTGACCCTAAATAAGTAAAACTAAAAACATAAAATTTATAATACTGAAAAAAAATAAAATCTAACTAAAAATAAAACAAAATAAAAAATATTAAAAATTAAAAAATTAAATCCTAAGCTATATAAAAACTAAAATAAAACATAAGAAATAAAAACTTAAAATATAAATGAAGACTAAAGTCCTAAAAAATATAAAATCTAAGAAACTAAAAATAACCTCCTAAAAACTAATCCTAATAAAACTAAAAACTAATAGAAATCAAAATAAAATAAAATTATAAAAATAAAATAGAAAAATAGAAAATAAACCTAAATAAATCTAAAATAAAACCTAAAAATAATACGACTCAACTAAAAATATAAAAAAAATATAAAAGGGCACAACCTAAACATACACGGGGTTGGGGGTAGGCTTAGGCTCGGTTTAGGGTAGGCTAGGATACGGGACAAGGGTAATTAGCTCCATAATTATCACAATTGCCTTGAAATACGCGTTTGAACACCACAACGTGCATTCGACCAACAAAATATAAAATAAAGCGCATAAGACCCAAATTTCTGAGAATTAGCAACTAAAGTACATCTATTCGGGGTATAAAATATACGCTTTTGGGTGCTTATCAATCATCAAGATATGACAGCCTAAGGCACACAATCGGGACTTCCAAAATTCTATTTCGTAACCATACTAACGCGCTTCTACCTTTATGTATTTCCATTTCGGCGAAATAGAAAGTCTAACTGATCGAGGCGTCTATACTCTACATAAGTGTTACGATCATCATACACAAACAGGTTACCTCAAAATTTGCCTCCTAGTCACGACATGGCTATAAGCCTCAAATCAATTCCCTTAACTTTACCTCACCCATTTACTTACCGTGTGAGAAACATTTTAGTGCTTTTCCACAGCACTTTCGTTTCCATTAGCTCTTAATCATCACGTGACTCTAAGCTAATTTATCATCAAAACCAACATCCTAGCATCGCAATAACATCTCTCCACTTCCAACGTCATTAAGGTTCATGCATGGAGTGTCTCGCAAGCGAAATCCAAACAAGGAACCCCTCTGATTCGATACTACTTAACTTTGTCGGTCGTGGAGGTATGTCAGTGTAAAACATACAACTGGGATATTCCTATCCCGTCTACCAACAAAATATGGTCATAACTCTTACTTCTCTTAAAGAGCCAGACCATAAAGCGCTTGAACTAACACTAGTCATTTGTGCGAATAACAACGAGCTTAGACTCACAGCTTCAATATAAATTCGGCATACCATAAATCACATCTATAAGGTCCCCGTGCACTAAAATCATGATGATAAAACATTTACTCATCGAAATTCCATCTAAACACTTGCTAATGGCGAGCTCAACCCGTATCCAAGTGAGATATCACAAAAATAACCCGTTCCACCCTGGAATCGCGGATACGATAGCCTTGCAATCACTAGCCTACTATCGCACCGATCAAACAAGAATATATTATACTCGTAATAGTACTATAATCTTATAACGCACACAAAACGAGTAGTGCAAACCAAATATAAGCTCAAAGTACCAACACCCGCTTCCTCGGCGAATGAAGAGAACAATAAAACCTTGATACCGTGGAAAACATATAGATATGCATTATATAACATTATCAATACTACCAGTAAACTCAAATCACACACGAATCTAGGGCTTACAAAATACTGTGACTCAATCTTGTCACACAACATATACCTCCTTCATCCGAGGTGAAACTCATAATAACAACCTTACCAATCACCCTGGCTACTCCAAACAGTTCCCAGACATAGTACACTAGTCTTAACCGAACCAACAACTTACTTTAATCAATGCCCCATCTAGGCACTCTACTCTTGTCCTTTAACTAATATTGGGCAAGGTCAAAGTGTGTGTTTCTACGTTCCACAACACCATATTCCACATCTATGGCCTCCCTGACCATTTTAAGGTTATCAGTATCTTGGAATCTATAGTCTCGATCCGGACAATCACCCTTACAGTTCCCTTAGCTCCCTGGGCTAAAATGAAACACATTACCGGCCTTAACTTCCCTGTTTCAAAGAATCCCCAGGTGGATGTCCACCTGTAGGGTTTCACGAACACAAATTCTCCATAAGTGTTAGAAACACTTACTAATGAGCCTATTATTCCACTGAAGAACTCTCTCTTAATTATACCTACTTCATCAGGTACAAAGTTCACTTGACCATATAACTCTTGTTCATTGTCATCCCCTAACCAGTCCTTACATGAAAGATTCAGAAAGTGGATTCTCTTCATTTCTGAAAATTAAAGGAACTCACGGTTAAGGCCATCCGTAGGATTCCTCTATGAGAAAAACATTATGCTCCCCCAAATATGGTGACCACCTCTCCCACCATTTTCATATTGCTCCAACGAGTGAAAACAATTCCTCAAATTTTCACATCTGGGCATTTTTACACCATGTTCTAATCCAAAGATTCTGAGCATTCTACTTGTGTTGGGTAATGTTCCACTGCCTCCGCATAACTTAAGTTTCGACGAATGGTCCTTTTCTAAGACCCTTAAAACTTATTCCCAATTTAACTTCACTGGGTAAGTACAATTTAGCACCACTCTCTACTATAGCGGTACGTGGATAATTATAACTACGGCACTCTAGTAGTCGTTGCAACAATATATGTCAATGCCATAAGGGGAGTGACCTCCACGGCGGTCCGCGCCCCCGATTTAACTTTCAGATCCAACTAAGCCCCGAATCTTGCATCCCTCACCACGACCTTCCCTGGTCGCCCTTCATCGATCAGTACACGAACGTCGCACGAGCGCTCAAAATATTTACTACAATCTTACATAATAGCAAGAGAACGAAATCTTATAATAGGAATCAACAATCCTAATCATAAGACTTTATCTCAACTAGAAAGTAACGCCGAAAGCGTAGTATGTCTGCACAGATTCCTAAGGACGTTAGAACCTGATGCTCTGATACCATCTGTGACACCCCGCCTAATAAAATATCGGGTGATCAATCATATACCAGATTAAAACAGGAATCTCATATGGTTCATTCTTAGCATCACTGTCAAAAATCAATTTAATTACTAATAATGGCATCAAAATTTTAATTAACTAATCTTTTTAACCAAACCAACCAAATAAAATATTCACACAGTTTATATACACGAAACTGAAATGAAATAAAATAATTGAACACTCAGAATAACATTCGGCTATCGTCCCGAATATTACTACAATGCTTCCTATCTAGATCACAAGGATAAAAGCATCTAAAATAAACCTGCATGCATTCACAGGTACTGCAGCAAAGGACTGACTAGAAAGGGTCATCATCCAGGACTGCATGTGTCTGGACACATAATATATATGCGTATAGCAAGAGAGGGAAAATAAGACACGGGTCAGAGCCCGAGTTTTTAAACTATGTAGCAAGTGCATCAAATGCTATATTTTTAAAATATGAAATCTCTCATATTTAAACTGGTATCGTACTCTCATGAGATACACCTCACCCCTCCTCTAATAGTGCACGCTTATCGCATAGATTTTAGACAACCGAGTTAAGCTACCCTGCCTAACTAATCTCTTTCACCCATCCTCGAAGTCCTCATAACGCTATCACCTAAGCTTTAGCTGGTATGATCATCAATGTGATATATTTATAGTTCTCATATACAAATATAACTATACCGTTCATTTTTCAAAACTTTCACTAGTTTAAAATACCATTTTCACTTGAGTATTTAATATCCCGTATATATAATTCTCACTTTAATATACGAATCACAATTTTCATCCGGATACAAGCCTTCCAGACTGAGAATAAAATCTTATTCATTTTACTCTTTATAATTCGAAATTATATTATTTATCATCTTCATACACAAGCAATATACTATACACAATAAGTATATTTATACCTATTCACAATCATAAGTATACTAACCATCGCACCGAGCTATAACTCGAGGATGCAGTCTCATAGTGCTACCATCCCCCAGGTGTGCACACTTAACTCGGGTACTAAGTCCGACTCACTCAGGATCATAGAAAAAATACTAAACGGTGGAGGCGGTCATATTACCTCCTGAAAGTGGACTCATCATCGCACCCATATGCAGGACGATATGACCTGGGGACTATACTCTCCCTACTCCTCAAGCCATGAGAATCACCTACAGCGCGAAACCTCTATGGATAGCACCAGTGATAAATACATACATATAAACATATCATTCACATACCGATATATTTATAATCCAATTCATATTTATACTGTAACAGACCCGTATATATAATACATATCTTTCCTCGATATATCCTGGCTACAATTGCCAAACTCTCATAGCGATAGCCAAAATCCCGAATGTACCCATTCGTAATAGTATATAAGTATTCACACACTTAAAATACTAAACCTTATAAGTATTCTCTTACTTAAGATTTAACTCTCAACTTAACCACTTTTAAGGATTTATATTTAATCCCGAATATCCCAATTCGTAATCATTAAATAAGTATACGCGCAACTTATTTTACTCATATAGGTATCGCATCACCTATAATGATAACCTTCAATAAAGACGTACCAGATAGTATCTTAATCCTCTCTAGCCCCTATCCTCAATTCCATCATAATCGCATCCTAGGATTCACTCAAATTCAATCAACCCATATTTATTCTACCCACATAAATATATTTATACACACTTGCCGAAGACCTCTCTCGAATGTTGCTCAGGCCAAACATTCACTAAGTCCATACCATGGATTGTACACTCAACTAATCCAAGGTTATCTCTTCCAACCCAAGGTTTACTTACCCTAAATTTCATAATCTATGAGTCCCAATATCACCTCTAGAATCCCCTACAATAATCTCCAATTTAAAACTTAACTTCCCATACTCTTAAGGGGAGAAAACTGCAAAATTCAGCAAAGGCGAATCGATTCGTTCCTAATGCGAATCGATTTGATCTCAATCCGAATCGATTCGAAAAGGGTTCTGCAAATTGGTCCTAAAAGGTGAATCGATTCGGTCTCAATCCGAATCGATTCGGCCTAAGACAGCCTTACAGGTCCCCTTATGCTAATCGATTCGGTCTAGACCCAAATCGATTCGCCCTGTTCGGAGCTCACTGTTTGGGCGATTTCATCTTCTCCAAATTACCAAAATATCATCCCAAACTCCATTTTATGGTTTTTTACCTCAACCAACAACACTTTAATCATCCTAACACTGATTTATTGCTAACACAACAATTAATTTATGGGATAAAACCACTTCTCTTGGATTCAAACCCTAAAACCCAATAAACTCTCATTTGACATTTTAACCCATTTCTACCCACATATGCATCCCATTAACATGGGTTTAACACTAGAAATCATTAGGAGTTTAAAATACATCAATTTGTAAACTCAAACTCAAATTTCCCAAATTTATTTTAGGGGTTCTAACCCAAAATTATATAGTTTACCAACTGTAATATGAGATACACACACTCAATTAAATAAAGCAAGTAAACATTTGCCTCGTGAATAGAATCTAACAACCTCGAGTCGAAACCCGTGGAGTTTGGTCGTAAATCCCCTTCCTCTTCCTCTTTTTCCTTCCTTTCTTATCTTATTTTTTTCTATCTTTTCTTTCTTCTCTTTCTCTCTCTCTCTCTCTCTCTCTCTCTCTCTCTCTCTCTCTCTCTCTCGTGCCTTATAATAGAGAAATAAGGGTCATCCCTTATAAAACCCAATTTTGACTCGTATACTCAAATGCGAGTCCCTACTAGTTCAAAAATCCTCGAAACCCAAACACTACCCTGGATACTCTATTCTGACTATCTCGACCATTCCGAAACCAACCGTGCACTCAAATTCTCCATCCGAGTTACCTAAATAAAATTCACTAATCAGACCCAACACTTCTCAACACGTGTTCTCTCCAACGTGGAATAATTCTCGTCGCATTACCCAACTGCGACATGACATAATATATTACGACTTATCTACTTGGTCCCAAAAGAAAATGTAACACACATCGGAAAACATGTAACACTAATAAACTCCAAACATTACTATTCATTATAATTCCTCAAATTATCAAATTACACCCACTTATGTAATTTAAATATCCATAAAAGTATGGGGTATTACAGATGTCAGTTTATCATCTTAGTCAAAACCACATCCTTGACTAAGCAGATATCTTCTAAAGGTTATACAAACCACACATGGTCATGCGCCACGTCCGAATAGCTATAGATGGAATTACATTCGAACTGATTCTAATTACTGGATATGTAATCAGTCCATTCTTAGGCTCAGTCATAAACCACTTCAAAATTCCCCCTTTTTCAGCCTAATTGAATTTTATCCATTATATACACAACTTTCCAAAACTATAAATTCAAGGATAAAATTTTGAATTACATACGAATTGATTCTCATTACGAAATTTGTGGGCAGTCAATTTATAGAATCGGTCACTCCATAAAAACAAATCCACTTTCCTTCTCAAACCTCTTGCGATAAATATAAACACTATGATTATATCAACAAGATTTTGCATCCTCATAAAAAAAAAATGATTATCAAGAGTGGTCATAAGATAATCTTCAACACCTAACTTTAAAACCAGAGTATGATTTTGAGTCGTCCTCAATTTTCATGCAACTAATCGTAATATGCATACTTCTCTTTAATGTCATAATCAAAATTCAACATCGAGTCATCTTTATAGTATATTAAATGTTCTTGTGTTCAAATAATGATATTATCTCCCAATATAAAGAAGAATGGAAAGTAAAAAGAGAAAACTCTCAAAAGCAGTTATATTGTAGCCTACTAAAAAATGTTCTTCATGCAAACACTCATTTGCCTATCGGTAAAAAATTACCCTCTACATAATTCAAAAGTCTTTTCTAAATAAAAGTATGACTTCTACCCTTTTCCAAAACATGAAATGTGAACTATACGGTTCCCATATATTCACCCCTCACCACAATTTGGTCTTAGACAGACCTCTTTTTATTTCCCTTGGCGGTTTCTGCACCAATTTGGCTAGGAATAGATCGTGCCACCTCGGACACTAGACTTCTTTCAGGTAGAAGATTTGGCAGAGCGTCTGCACATGCAGCTTGTCTCTTTGTGGGATAGTCGACGTCCGTCGACCCGTATCTCTCAGTCTGCTAGGAGAGTTTGGGACATCCCTGGGGATTATATGAAGTGGTTGTGGAGAAGAGTAATTATGTTGGTAGTGGAGACTGGACAAAGTTTGCTTATCTTATTTCATACCATGGAGGGGTGGTAGTTTTTCTAAGGCTGGTTCGAGCTTATCGGTCCATGGAGCGTCTGTAGAACTCCATTCAGGCAGGGGGAGCTTGGGACCCCAGGATGTAGATGACGATGATGGAGCGAGCTGCTCTGGTAACTGTGGGTAGGAATCTTGGGGGGAGTTTATTTTGTATCGAGAAATAAGTTTGGGAATTTATTTAGCTTTTTAGGAAGATAGGGGGGAAGGGAGTCATTCGTTCCTTTTCTTATGTAATTTCACTGTAGTTTCTTATTAGTGAAATAAATAAGTTTTTGATCATCTAGCTGTGCCTTTTGATGAATTTTGTATTTTGAATTATCTATACCGATCGCTAAGGCATGCATAATCCTTTTGTTCAAATATATATTAGAATGGACTATCGTTTTCGAAGATAAGGAAAGAATAGTTTTTCGTGAAAAAGAAAAGGGTCGTGCTCATGTAAGATGTATGAGATGCCTACGTACCTCTAGGGGTTTTTGAAAATTTTCAAATTTTTTTCTGAGAATTATTTTTGCAGAGGATCAGGCCCACGTAGTTCTTGGTAGAGGTAAATGAAGAGATTTTTTTTTTTAGAATAAAAGGGAGATGAGAAGAGTCGTAGCGTATCGAGATTTCGAACTAGGGGTAAAATCTATTGAGACGGTCCAAGTTAACTGGACGAGTCATCTCTTCTCCATCTAAGTCGGTGAGCATGGCGGTACCGTCGGATAAGATCTTCTTGACAATGTATGGGCCACTCCAATTGGGCTTGAATTTCCCTCTGGGGTCCCAGATGGGCTTTACTATTTCTTTGAGGGCTAAACCCCCTTCTCAGACACCGTGGTCCTTGACTCTCTTATTAAATAAACGCGCTATGCAGCGATGGTACCCTTATATATGATATAGCGCCTTCAGTCTCCTTTAGTCCAAGAGTGATAGCTCATCGAGGCTGCTTTGATGCTAGTCCTCCTCACTGATCTTGCTTTCCAGCATGACGCGTAACGAGCGTATTTCTAGCTCCACGGGTAGAACTACTTCCATGTCATAGACTAGAGAGTAAGGGTTATTCCCAGTAGAGTTTTGGATTGAAGTTCGATAGGCCCAGAGGGCGTATGGGATTCGGTCGGCCCAATCTCGACAGCTTTCAATCATCATACCGATGATGTATTTGAGGTTCTTATTGGCAGCTATGACTGCATCATTGGTCTAAGGTCGGTAGGGAGAAGATTTGTGTCTCTGAATCCCATACTCGTTGATCACTTCTGTGACTTCTGCCTCACAATGCAACCCGTTATTTGACATTAGCTCATGAGGGATCCCATATCGACAGATGATGTTTTTCTTGATAAACTTGGCCACTTTCTTGGCATTCAGAACTGTATATGACTCAGCTTCGACCCATTTGGTGAAGTAATTAATGGAAACCAGGATGAACTCATGTCTGTTAGAAGCCTTGGGTGTAACCTTCCCTATGATGTCGATGCCCCTGGTGGAGAACAGCCAGGGAGAAGTCATGTTGTATAATTCTCGTGGAGGCGGGTGTTGAAGGTTGGAGAACTGTAGGCATTTGAGGCATCTCCGAACATAGGCGGTGCAATCATGATGGTCCAGTAGTAGCCTTGTCGAATTATCTTCTTAGAAAGCATGTGATCGTTCATGTAGGGTTCGCATTCCCCATTATGGATTCTTTGCATTACCTCTTCAATGTCAGCCCTTGTGATGTAGTGTAGATAGGTTCCATCGAAGATTCTCTTGAACAGTGTTTTATGACAGATGATGTATTGGGCGGCCAGTCTTTGGAGGGTTGCCTGTTCCTTCTTGTTAGAACCCTCGGGATACTTACCATGCTTGAGAAGGTGCTAGATATCATAATACCAACAATTGGCTAGCTCAGGATCTTCTTTGGTGATGAGCTCAATGTGGTAGCAGTGGGTTGGTTTATCTTGCTTTTGAACTAGGAAGGGGGCCATTGTTATTCCTTCGAGCATGTCGACTATGGAGGCTAGGGTAGCAAGGGCATCGACTAGGTTATTTTTTGCTTGAGGTAGGTAATGGAAGGTGATGTCTTGGAATTGGGAGGCTAGTCCTTCTAGGTGGGCATGGAATGGTTGGAGTTTCTCGTCCTTGACTTTCCATTTTCTGAGCACTTGACCAATGATGAGGATAGAATCCCCGTAGACATTTAGGCATTGAATACCCTTCTTGAGAGCAACTTTGAGGCCTATCGTACACACCTCGTATTCAGTCATATTGTTGGTGTGGGGGAAATCCAATTTGATGGCAATGGGAGTGTGGGAGTCATCTAGGGCGATCAGAAGTATCCCAATGCCATATCCCTTTTTGTTGGCCGCTACATCAAAGAACATTTTCCATCGAAGGTCATCTTGAGCAGTGTAGAATATGTTTTCAACTGGGAATTCGGAGATCTAGTCATCAGCCTCTTCCATGGGGTAGTCAGCGAGGTAGTCAGCGATGGATCTTCCTTTTATGGCTTTCTGTATGACGTATACGATATCAAACTAGACTAAGATCATCAACCATCGAGTGATTCGTCTAGATAAGGTGGGTTTCTCAAGCAGGTATTTGACGGGGTCCATTCGGGATACAAGTTTAATGGGGAAGGCGAGCATATAGTGTCGCAATTTTTGGGTGACCCAGATAAGCGCGACGCATGCTTTTTCTAAAGCAGTGTAGTTGACTTCGTACCTGGCTAGCTTGAGACTGGCGTAATAGATGGCTTTTTCTTTGTGGTAATCTTCAAGGTATTGAGCTAGCAAAGCCCCAGCAGAAGTGTCGGTTATGGTTAGGTATAGGAGCAAGGGGAGACCAGGCTATGGTGGCATGAGTACCGGAGGTTGAGTTAGGTATTATTTGATTCGATGAAAAGATTCTTGGTAGGCCTCATTCCAAACTTTAGTTGAATCCTTTCAGAGGAGTTTGAAAATTGGTTCACATATGGAGGTGAGTTGGCTGATGAACCGGCTGGTGTATTAAAATTTCCTAAGGAAACCACGGACTTCTTTCTTCGTTCGGGGAGGTGGCATCTCAAGTATGTCTTTTAGCTTGAAAGGATCTTCTTATATGCCTTTCTCACTAACCATGAATCCCAAGAGTTTTCCCTTTGTAACATCGAAGACACATTTCTGTGGATTGAGTCTCATCTGATATCGTTGCAATCGTTCGAAGAACTTTCAGAGAGCGGGAACATGACATTTTCTAGTTTTGGATTTGATAATCATATGATTCACATATACCTTGACTTCTTTGTGAATCAGATCATGCAATATGGTTGTGGCAGCCCTCTGGTAGGTAGCCCCAGCATTCTTGAGACCAAATGGCATAACAGTGTAGCAAAAGGTTCCCCACGAGGTAATGAACGCAATTTTTTCTTGATGATTTGGGTGCATTTTGATTTGGTTGTATCCGTCAAACCCATCGACGAATGACTTGAGAGCATGACTGGCTGTGTTTTCCACGATCATGTCGATATTAGGTAGCGGGAAATCATACTTTGGAGAGGCTTTATTCAAGTCTCAGTAGTCTACACACATCCGAACTTTCCATCCTGATTTTAGCATAGGCACTATGTTGGCTAGCCATGTGGGATATTCGATCAAACGAATGAAACCCACGTTCAGCTGTTTGACCACCTCTTCTTTGACTTTAAGCGACCAATCGGTACGGAGCTTTCTCAGCATTTGTTTAATATGCTTGTAATCAAGAAGAGCGGGGATCTCATGCTTAATAATTTCAGGATCAATGACGGTCATATCATCATAGGACCATACGAAGACATCCACGAATTCCTTCAATAATTCTTCGAGTTGTGCGCACTCATGCTCGTCGAGGGTAGCCCCTATCCTAATCTCGCATAGTTGGCTACTAAAACTGAGGTCAATAATAACAATCTCTTATTCATTAACTTGAATGCGTTTATGTTGTTTGTTATTAACCTTATTTTGATCAGTTAAGAATTATTCATTTGCAAAATCATCATTATCAAAAGTTTGATTAGAATCTAAACAATTAATGTAAGGCACAGAAAGATACTCAAAATCTTCATTTATTTCATTAATAGGAAAAACAGCATTGAGAACCTCATCAAAGGAGGTCTCGATTAAATTTGATAAGAAGAAATGGGGTAAACATTGGGGTTAGGGGGGATTTCAATAGGTAGAACCGACGCAGCATGCCAGTTGAGGAGAGGTGTATCGGTAGCTTTAATCAAATGGGATGGATCCAGTGGTGTAGTTCTTGAATGAACCATGCAGAGCGTTAGCCCCAGTGTCTGCAAGTTGAACGATTCCTCGAAGTCACTTTCCTTAGTCTCTTCGGTATCTTTGATGAGTGGTTGTACATGGTGTTTGGAACTTTCGGCCCATGGGTAGTTGTCTGGGAAAAAGATCTCCATTCCTGGTTTCATCTTCTTGTCTGTATGGTCCTACCAGGGTTCCAAAAAGCCACAAAAGGGGAAGTCCTCGCCCTCTTTAATGAATCGTCCATTCAAGGAGTCACCTGAGATAGTCTGGATGCAGTCTAGTATTCTCTTTGGTCGATACTGGCAGATCATTCTGAGCTCTTGTTCTGATGGTTGATACCCCAAACCACAAGGGGGAAAAGCTTTCTTCAGTTCAATGGGCTCAAGTATCCCTTGTTGTCTTTGCCCTAGCCCTAGTCTGGGCATGAAGTGCATGTTTCTCAACATCTAAATCACATTAACATTGATATGAGGGTCGTATTCGAGATAAACCCTTTCTTTGAAATCATCCTATACCGGGAGTAGAAGTGGCTCAACTTGGAATCCTGATAGGAGCATATCATTTGACCCGTGTTGTATCTCAAGGATTGTACTGCTGGTACTTGCATCCTCGGCATTATCGTCATCACCCAAAATGGTGATGCATGATCTGGTAAGGAGTGACAGTGCCTCATCAGTGAGGCTAATAGGGTGTAAGAGGAAATATGGGCAAGTTTGGAGAGGTTTGGGAGAGTTTATGGGTGTGATTTGAGTTGAGGGATCAAATTCTGGGTCAATTTTAGGAAGATAGCATTCGTATGATTTAGGAGTGGGTTGTGAGTAGTGTTTGGCTTAGGACTGGGTGGTGGGGCAATGGTAACCCGGTCAATTAGACCTTGGATTATGTTTAGGAGGTGAAAGCATTGGTCGATGGTATGACCAGCGATTTGGTGAAAGTCGCAATGGGAATCTGCCTTGAAGTTTCTTGGAAGTGGATTGGGCAATGGACGGGGATCCAAGGGTTTAATAAGGTTTCGGCTTAATATTGCTTGATAAACTTTGGAGAGGGGATCATGAAGCTCGTTGTATTCCATTCGGATTGGGATAGGGAAATTTTCTGGTACCCATGAGGTGGCTGGTTGTGAGATGTTGTTGATGGTTGAGACTGTAGCACAAACATGTTTGTCATATTTTTTGGGGGTGAACTGTCCGGACACATTCTTTGGTTTAACCTCTATTTTAGAAAGACCTTCCTCAATTTCTAATCTTGCTTCTCTAAGATATCAGAAGTGGGGATAGTATTCTCCCCCAATAGTTGCTCGTACATGGGGCAAGAAGTTCTTCTTCACTATGTTGATTTATTCTTCCTCGAATGGTTGATTGGTCATAGTGGCTGCCTTTTCCCTCCATCGGGCTATGAAGTTACTGACTGATTCCCTAGAGTTCTATTTGAGCAGCTTTAAATCACGGCGGGTGACCTCAAGCTCTTCATTATATTTGTATTGCCACATGAATTCATGGGCTATATCCTCCCAGCTATGGATTCTGGACTCCTCAAGAGACAAAAACCATTAGAGAGAACTATACTTCAAATTTTGCTGAAATAATTGGGCCATCACTTCTTCAGAAGCCCCTAGGAGAGTCATGTAACGGTGATAACTGCGAAGAGGAACAATCAGTGGTCCACTTCCACCGAATTTCTCGACATTCGGCATCTTGAACTTCTCGGGTAACCTCACCTTTGGAAAAGGAGACATGTGGGTGTAGTCCATGTAATTTCTGGAGATTCTGACTTGGTCGAACTTCTTAGTTAGTATCTTGAGATCTTCTTTGACCTTGTTCAATTCTTGCTCTTTTGGATCAAGGATCATAGGCAAGTTAGCCCCAGGCTGGGCAAGGTTTGGAATAGGAAGCTGGGCAGGCGGCGGCCCATTAACAGGAGGGGCACATGGAGTGTGATGATACTCTTTGGGAACCCAGATAGGCTCAGGTGGACCCATTGTGCGAGGGAATAAGGCATTGGGCTCTTGAGGAACAGGATCCTAGTTTCGTTGCATCTCTTGGACCTCAGTCTGAAGGTTGTCAATCTTGGACACGAGCTGAGCTAAAACTGTCGTTAGATATGGCTGCGCAACTGGCACTTAATATGTGTTCTCCATGGAAAGCGGATGGATACCGGACTCGAAGGAAGTTGTAAGGGAACGGACGGAGCTCCGGGGTGATTTGACTGAAGACCGAAGCCAATAAGGAGCCAGGCCAAGGGCGTGCGATCGACCTGAGAAGGCGTAAAACAGGATTTATTTTTTTGAAAAGAAAGAAGGAAAATATTTTTAACATTTTTTTTTTAGATTGAAAGACAAAATATTTTTGATAAAGAAAAGAGAAATATTTTTGGATTTTTGATGAAGAAGGGAGAAATATTTTTGGATTTTTGATAAAGAAGGGATGAATGTTTTGAAGACGGGTCTCAACATGATTATGATTATTATTATGTTCTCACTTGTATTAAATTCTCCTAAATGCAAAATGAAATACCGGACGGGACCCGAGCCTGGAAAAGTTGGGTTTGTAACATATGCAAAGCTATGGATGGACTTGTAACCAGGCTCACGGGCAGGGTCCCATTTAAAAATGAGCAAAAATTTACGTGGCAGGCCGACCCAAAATTTCGACAGAGTTTCGGGTTGAAACCAAAAATCTAACATGTGTGTCTTAGGCTTGACACCTATATGCGGGTATGCAGCTTGGTTGGGTGAATCGAAAAGGGTTCCCCCCTTTGGCGTGGCTTCCACGATATACGTCTTTCTTTTGAGGGAAATTATTACGTGTGGACAAGCCATTTGATATAACTGAGTGTACGTGAATTGCCTCACAATATGCCTCGTGGAGACGATACGCATGAGAGAGAATTCGACATACTCGACGTACGTGAACGAGTTCCTTGCGATATACCTCCCATCATGACTTCGGTCAAGCAGTACGATGCGGGGGAACCGTTCGATATATGTCAAAAGTACTTGGCCAATGGAAGGTGAGAGTTATATCGCTTAAGCTAACTGCACCCTGCCGGACCAGTACCCATCACGAAGTGACCCTCCAGTTACTGGACAAAATTTGGTCAATCACAATGCTCTTTGGTGATATCGTTTGAATCATGCATGATTATCATATTAGTATCTTATGAGAGTATCTTTCTTGATCATGCCCAACAGGGAGCAAAGTATGAGTACCGATGGTGTACCAAGTATAGGCGGGTGATGCGTGCAACATGGGGATATATGTGATCCTAGTTGCACGTGGTGTGAAGTGTACATGGAGAATTTTCTACAAGTGTGTGAATAGAAGCATAAGCATGAGGTACACATAAATAGTAAAGGAGAATATGCAAATAGGGGGATATATAAGAAAATAAAACACCCATGTAAATAGAGTCTAGCCCTCAAAATTAAAAAATATTCCCCAGTAGAGTCGCCACTGTGGTCATCCCCTTCCGATCCTCATAGCGAGAGAGGCGAAGAAGAGAGGGATGTCTCCCCTTCATCACAGGAGGATCTTGGTCCCGCACATCCCTCTCGGGAGCGCTTCGACCGGCGTCGGTGATGAGGTGAAAATGTAGAGAGATAGAGTCTCCAGTCTATTTTACTCAAAACAGACAAAAGAAAAAAGGGAGCCATCTCGAAGGACAGCATCCAAAGACATATTGATACATACGAAATCAAAATAATTTGAAAAGGGTCCAGAGGCTAAGTTACGAAATGGAAAGTTGTTAGGCACCCATTCCACCCTTACGGTCTCTCATGAGTTATTTCTATTTTCCTTTATTTCCCCGTGATATGTGTGCATGTGTATATGTAGCGGACAGAGGAATCATCAACTTGTATCATGGAAGAGATAAATTGAGCCATCCGTAGGAATGTTCCTAAAAGTAATATTAGAAAATATGATTTATACGATTATCCTAGCGTCGATCATTATAAAGGAATGATAACGCATGCGGGATAATACGCAACTAAGCACAAATATACGTATATGTAAATATATAGAATCTAAGAGAGTTAAGTTATAAAAATAAGAAAATAAGAAGAAAAGTAGGAAAAGGACTCGAGTCTCAGGTTTTACCCCGAGACGCCTACATAGCCTATAGAGGCATCAAAGTCCACGTAGTTCGTATACAAAACGAGGGGGTGGAATTTATCCCATAAACCCAATCGGGGACTTCTCTTATGTGTGTGTGTGTGTGTGTGTGTGTGTGTGTAAAAAAATGTTTTAGTTGTGAGAAAAGTGTGAGAAGAGTTTGAGAATTCCCTTTTGGAATTTATGAGCAAATCCTCTTTTTCTTATTTTTTGGATTTTATTTATATGAAAATAAGAGATGCAATAATGCAAAATAAAAATTATATTAGAATATGTGAGATGAGAGAATAAAAGTGTTAAGTATTAAAATTAATTAATGCGAATTTAGGATAATTTAAAGAGAGAGTTGAGAAAGTTGGACCTTCTTAAGATCTTGAGCTTAATCTTGGATATTGGAGAGCAACCCTTGCACTTGGGTGATGATGGAGGGTACTTAATTCACCAAGTTTGATGAAAAAGGTGATGAAAAGTGAAGGTTGGAAAGGTATTTGAATATGGAAATCACGCTGACTTCGAGAGGGGTTTTCTGAGCTTGATGAGAGTGATAAATCTCTGCTCTTTTCTTCTTAGAATGAGGTTAGGCCCTCCTTTTTATAGGCCCAGTGCATTGCCGGTCGACATAGCCCTAATCCTACCAATCGACATGTGTGTTTAGGCACACTGCCGATAGGCAGGGTTTGGAACCTGTCGTTTGGCAGTCTCTTTCAGGTTCTTTCGAAAAATCGGTTGTAGAGCACAAACCATTGATTCGAATCGCGCACGGGGCAAACCATTGGAAATGTACTCCAGATACCTTCTAAAGTCTTTGGACTTATCCTGGGTACATGAGTTGACTTTGGGTCAAATGTGGCTCGGAAGCGTTCGTTGATCCTTTGGACGACGAATCGTCGGACGTATTGGATCGTTCGTCCTCATGGTAAGTCAGAATTGCACACAAGGCAAACCGTTGGAAAGGTTAGGAGATGTACTTCGACATTCCAAATAGCTTGACTCGGTTTGGAGAGTTGACTTTGGTCAACCGGGGCTGGAAGCGTTTAGTGATCTTTCGAAGTAAAACGGATCGTTCGTCCGTACTATAAGTCAGAATTGCGCACGGGGCGGACCGTTGGAAAGGGGTTTCAATTCCATTTGAAGATTCATTCAGTCTCGGTTGAGATAAAGATTTGAATTTGGTCAAATGGATCCTGGGAGCATCCGTTGACCTCCTGATCAAGTTTTTGGGGAAAACGTGTCATTCGTCCGCATGGTAAGTCAAAATCGCGCATGAGATGGACCGTTAATAAGGGGTTTCAGTGCCCTTCGAAGATTCATTCAGTCTCATTCGAGCTGAAGAGTTTGACTTTCGATTAAACGGAGCCTGGGAGCGCCCGATGACCTTTAGGTCAGTACCCGGGGTGTGACTTAGGTTTGAAATTATGAAGGGAGGTGCTAGGTACCTTAGGAGAAGTTAGGGGGTGTTAGAATGGGGTGTCTACACCATGCAAAATACCATGAAATGTCATGCAATGCCATGAACACGCATTTAATGCTTCTAATACACATGTAAACCCATGAAAATACATACTTCATAAAACGTTACATAAAAATATCATAATATACCACGTATAATATATTTAAAAGTCGGGGTATTACATTCTTCCATCCTTAGGAAGTTTTGTCCTCGAAACTTCTTTCTTTATCCATATCCATTGACGTCTCCACGTTATCAATATCCTATCATTTTCTCATATCTAGACAATAAGTAATCACTAAATGCACAACGTGCATGAAAATGCTATAACTTCACGGCTTCCCTCTTCTCGGGTACCACGCTCAGGAGTAATTATCATCTTCGGACTAAGCTGGAATTCCCATTAGTGTAATTACTTTAATGCTCAAAGAGCGATGTAAAAAATTCTTGAGGTTCCCGCACTTACCATAGAGCTCTTCAACTGGATAACTCTCAAGGTCTACCACTAGCTATAAGCTTAAACCATAAGCAGACACATAAATCGACATCTAGGCCGTTCCCATGGAGTCATATATATTTCACGCATTGATATTCAAATTAATTCTAAGTTTATATCCAAATCATATTTTTCGTTCGACAAAATCTTTCAAATTCGTATACCTAATGAATTTACACAACTCGATGCCATTATTATCCCAAAATCTTACAAGTTAATTCATTGTATACCTAGCTAGACCATTATGCTCCCTAGTACCCCGGGACATTACATAAACTCCCAAGATTTTTAGTTACTTGCACTACCATGTTATTTTATATGCAAATGCCATGTCTATCTAGTTTTATCCTAATCTTCACAGTATACAAGTTACATAATCATGTGTCACACCAACTCATTCAACAAATTATAGTACTCTATACACTATTGTAACAACCCGTCCTTTTGGAGACCATTAAAATCCATAATTGGATATAAATTGGAGATTTAAGGAATTTCTCAAAATAGTGATTTTGGGGATTCTCGAGGATTTAATGATTTTCGATGGGTGTTGTGATTATTATTGGGACTAAATAGGTCAAGGTATTTTAATTATATGTCGCCGTGGAGTAAAGCGACAAAAGAGGTAAGATTTTAATTGGAAAACCCACATTAAGTTATATGGGTTAGAATAGTGATTTGCGATCAAGTACCTCGGATGGAAATTTCGGCTGCACCGTGAGTCTCGAAATGTCCGAGATATTCGGAAAAGAGTGTCCGATTGTCGAAATTGAGTTTCGGGGAATTTTGGAGTTAAATAGGCTCGTAATTGAGTAAACGAGTTATTTTTGGGTTTTAGGGGGTTAAACCCTTTTATCTCTATATAAAGATGGAGAGAGGGAAGAAAAGAGAAAGAAAGAAAGAAAGAAAGAAAAGAGAGAGAAGAGAGAGAGGAGGAGAGAAAAAGAGGAGAACAGGGAGATTCCGACCAAACTCCGCGGGATTCGGCTCGAGGTCATCAGATTATATCCACGAGGTAAGTGTTTACTTGCTTTATTTACTTTTGAGCATAAATATCATATCGTAGTTTGGTATAAACAAACCCTAAAGATTTTGGGTTGGGTATTCGTGAATAAAACGGGTTTTCGGGAGTTAAAATGAATAAACCCCTAAAATTTGTTAATTGGAGAAACTTAGGTTTTAACCTAAATTAATTGGTGGTTTAGGGTTCTAGGATGTTTAGAACCCTTAATATATGTGTATTTGTAGTTGGTTGAGGTTGTAGGACGTTGGGTGAGGTGACAAAATCTTGGGAGAAGCTTTAATGGCCGAAACCGTCTCGGAGAAGATGATGAATAGTAGGACCTGCGTATTAACCGATTCGACTCGGCCGGGGTGAATCCATTCGGCTCTTGGTTAAAAAATTAAATTTGTAGATCTCTTCGATGCGGTCGCGTGGGCGCTGACCGCGTATTTTTCTGATTTTATTTGGATTTCTAGTGATTTTTCTAAGGAAAGCTGTCCGAGATCAAAATAGTTAGTTAGAAATTAAGGCTAGAATTATTTGGAGATAAATATTACGGGTTCTCAAATAGAGTGTTAGGACCTCTAAAGGACTTGATGAGAGATAAAAACTTTGGGTTTGTATGAATAAATCCGACTTATAGTTTAAATGGTGAGTGGATTAAATTTTGGGTTTCGGGTTATATATAAAACCCTAAGCAGATTTGGGATTTTCGGACAAGCTGAATCGATTCGGTAAGAGACAGTTTGAAAGTAGAACCATTTCGAATCGATTCGGACAGGGCGAATCAATTCAGTGGCTAGCGAATCGATTCGGGCAGGCCGAATCGATTCGGTCCTGGCAGATTTTGAGGTTTTCTCCTTTTAAGTTTAGGGAGACTTAAATTATGGTTTTGGAGACTATTATAGGAGTTTCTACATGGAATATTAGGACTCTTAGATGATGATTTGAGGAGGATAAGTAAACCTCAGATTAATTTAGAGGGTGATTCGGGGTATGGAGTTAATTAATGTTTTGGGACAAGAGACATTCGGGTTTATGTATAAGTCCTTAAATGAGAATAAGGTATTTATTAGAATCAAAGTAAGGAAATACTTTGGGTTTAGTATCATGCTAATATGAAAGCATGATTATGATTCATCGAGGGAATCTTTGGGATTATGGATCATCGTTAGATGAGATTGGCAATTATGGTCATATATATATATATATATATATTCGAGGATGAATATATGGTATATATATACTATGTGATTAAAGTATATATATGATGTAATATAAATGACTTTTGAAAATGTAAAAATAAATGTTTTCAAAAAGGAAAGACAAATGATTTTCATAAATAATAAAATATGGATACACACCTCTCTAAATTGCTATCATAAGGGAAGTTGCGTACGTATGGTGAAGCCCCCTAACTAATGAATGGAGGGTGGATATAGTCCTATAGGCAATATGAGAGTTTATTGTATATTTCTGCGATGGTTAGGAGATTCCGGGTGTGGTCTTGACTATCCCGCAGGCATATGGCCGCTTCCCGATGTCTTGCGTTGTAGGATCCCAGGTTGTCTTGATGATAGGCCCTGGAAGATGATATCCATTTAGGGGCGTGCACATGGGAAAACCCGGACGGGCGGTCTTAGAACGCGTTATATATTTGTTAAAGCAATTTATGATAATAAATTGGCTTTAATTTACATTTCCTGGATGGAAGAAGGGAAATGGGATAAAGGTTTTGGCTTCGGTAACACTCCCGGATGGAAGAAGGGATGTGGAAGCATATGATATGATAAATTCATTTTTATGATAATAAAAATGGCTTTTAATTACATTTCCTGGATGGAAGAAGGGAAATGGGATGTTTTAAAACGGAAAAGCATTTTTATGATAATAAAGCTGGCTTTTAAAAAGTATGTATTATGTTAAAGCAATTCCTGATAATGAATTGGCTTTTAGATACATTTCATGGATATGAGAAGGGAAATGGAAAAGTTTTGAGATAAATGAAAATAAAATAAATGAATTCTCATTCCGGGAGATAGATCTGGATGTATATGGTAATATGAATATATATGGATAAATCGAGTGCCGAGGGTCTAATGGATCCCGATGATCGACCTTGCCGCATAGTAGTGTATTGGGGGGGTTCCTTGTTTGGATTTCGCTTTGCGAGACATCCCACGCACGAATATGGCATTGTGTTGAGACTGGGGAGAAGTTTAATCCTTAGTGCTCTAATATTAGTAATTCTTATGGTATGTATATATTTAAATATATTATGTACTGAGGGACTGGCGGATCTCGACGATCAACCTTGTCGCGTAGTAGTGTATCGGGGGGGTTCCTTGTTTGTATTTTTCTTTGCGAGACACCACACGCACGAACATGGCTTAGTGTCGAGATTGGGAAGAAGTTTAGCCCTTAGTACATTACTTGGACTATCTAGGGTTGATAGTAGTTGGGTGTTGGACTAGTTTAGCAGGGTAGCTTGATTAGGATGTTTAGAGGGATGCGCTAGGAGTGCACTGTTAGTGGAGAGGTGAGGGGTATCTCCTGGGAGTGCGATACCAAATTTTAATATGAGATAAAAACCTATTTCTAAAAATAAGGCATTTATGCACTTGCTAAATATTTTCAAAACTCGGGCTCTGACCCGTTTATCTACTTTTCCTTTCTTGATATATATTATATATATATAGGTGTCCAGACACAGGGATGCCTGGATGGCACTTCTTTCGAGTCAGACGTCAGCTACAGCAGCTGTGGATGCGTGCAGGTTCTCAGTAGACACTTATATCCTTGTAATCTAGATAGGAGGTATTGTATACACATTCGGGCCAATGGTCCAATTGCATTTATTTATTCTTTCAGTACATCATTCGATATGGTTGTATATTTTGACCGAGTGTTCGGTTATTTTATTTCATTTCAGTTTCATTTCAGCAAAACTGTGTGGATGTTTTAATTTTATTCGCTTATAAAGAGTAGTTAAGTGAAATTTTGACACCGGCCTAATAGGTTATTAGTAATTAAATGGACTTTCGACAGTGATGCTAAGAATGATCCATGTGAGACTCCTGTTTTAATTTGATATAGGAGTGATCGCCCGGTATTTTATTAGGCGGGGTGTCACAACTATATGCGATGTCTCTCTCAGACAAGTAGTAAAATAAAGCCAAATCTCAATTTGATGACCATATTATCATTCCTTTGGGTAAAAACCCTTTAATCTCTCTAAACCGCTCTTTGGATTTATAAAATCACATATCCAAGACCTTAGTCGCATGATAAGCCTTATCGGGTCACATATAATGTTCCACTAAACCAAGACTAATCAAATAATACATGAAAAGTAACTCCAATAAGGCGCGCGATCATACTCACACAAGGGTGCTCATGCCAACCTAAATGAATAATCGCATGGAGCGTGATCTCAATTACCGTGATGATTCCGTCATACCTGACTTAATCGAACCAACATTAAGTCAAATAGTGTCATACCCAGTAGACATTAAGTAATAATATTTCAACTATTAAAATAAAACAAAATGCATTCGTAATATAGCATGCCACCTGACATTCCTTCCCAAAATTCAAGAGATTTCTACGCATAAACAACGAACCCTGTCTTGTTCATTACAAACTTAACATCACACGTAACTAGAAATATTCATTACTTTGCTTACTACGTAAGGATGTAGTCCTTTTCTGACCACGTACCCTATCCTAAAATGTCACTAAATAACGAGGACAAAAAATAAAACCACCAAACGTATTCAACGACTACGAGCATATTATCATTAAGGAAACCACAACATTAAACTTCCTTCCTTAGAAACGATGCCTATACCTTTCTTCCCCCCGATGAACATAAATTCTCCATGAATAATCGATGAAACGTTGATGACCTTCCTCAGGTTCCATATTAAAAACTCTTCCTTAACCATTGTAAACACTATTCACCTCGACTTAAACCTCAAGGATAAATGATCGAGCGTGAATCGTGCATCGTGTAATACGCAAATCGTTGTTATCGGTTCAGCGACTCAATGCAAAAAATATAAACTACAACTACACTTGACAAGAAAGCACGGCGGTAAGTCGGGTATCGATAATCCACAGGGAATGTCGTATAGATTTTAATTGATTTATTATTTCAAGAATAAAAATATAAAACGTAATAAGTTGTTAAAGTGAAAAAAAAGATTACGCTACGCGAAAGTAAAGCGAGGATCGGGATCGCATCGCACCACACGGGTCGAACTACCAATAATTAGAATCAAGGCACGAAAGTTATTTAACCTAGAATTTTGAATAAGCACAAACATCACGCATGGAGGGATTTAAACCCAAATATTCTAGATAAAACATTTAATCGAAAATGGTCACACGTGGATTAAATTTGGATTTTTTCTTTAAACTCTAACGCTGCGTGACAAAGAAAGATAAACGCATAACAATCCACTTTTAATACGCGAGGTTTCAATCAAATGCAATTTTACCCAAAAACCAGCTTTCAGAGCTCGAGGACCGTTAATGGCGGAACACAACCCCGGCCCTATTTAACTACTCACACAACATGGATAAACTAATTACTAAATAAAATAATAAATAAATAAGCAACACAAATTTAACTAGGCATGTAAATTAAAGGAACAAAGCATAAATAAAGCAAGGAAGAAGAAGAGTAGAGTCCACTTACATTAATGGGTGTCAAACCACAACACAAATGGAAGAGAGGGGTGGTTTCCACAAATAAACCCCTAAAGTGCACTATAACCCTAGGAGAGAGAAGCTCTCAAAAACTAACCTAAAAAACTAACTAAAATGAAGATATTTACAAAAATAAACAAGAGCTCCTTTTACACTAGGTAGGAAAAAGGAAAGAAAAAAAATGAAAAGAAAATAGAGAATAAGCTAGAATTAAAATAAAAGAAAAAGGAAATGAAAATAAAGAAAAGGGGCAACAGTATAAGTGTCGGGTAATAAGAAGGTTCGGTCGACCGGTGGCCAAATCGTGATCGATCGATGAACAGGGGAGAGGCTACTGCCAAGCTCGAAGGCAAAAATATCAAACCCTGGTCGATCGACAGCCAAATCGCGGTCAACCGATCACAGCAGCAAAACCCACCAAAATTGCAAGTGGGGAAAAACAGTAGCAAACAGCAAAGCCCCATTCTTACTTCCATTTGTCGAGACCTGCTACGGTACGAGACCAGCCATGGCCGTTGTTACAAGCAATGATCGTGTGTGGACCAATTGTAAATCCAAAGACCCACACCAAAGCCTAAAGGCTCAGCTACGATGTGTGGCCAAAACCCACGCACATGGGCATCCCAAGACCCGAAACTCTTTCCATGTGACCCGCAGCATATGGGCAACCTAAGACCCGAACCAATTCAAGACGAGATGAGATCCAATATGACGGATCAAAGACTCGAGGAAAAACCCTGGAAAAAACCCAAATTGCCATGGCCATTTGGAGTTTGCTGCAAATGAGAGGAAAGGGATATAGAGAGAATTAAATAGAATGATAATTTATTAAAATATAATATTAAATTAAATCCTTATAATTCTTCCCCGATTAAAGATCCGTGGAATATTCGTTTGGAGTTTGATTCGAGCACCGTTAGCGGCCACGCGAATCTTGGCCCGAGAGATACAACTTTTGTGAATACTTCGGGTAAAAATCCCGAAGTGTGAAATTACCAAAATGCCCCCGAACGTGCGAACAACGATAAAACTTTACCGGAACGCGCTCAAACTTCACACTAAGCACCATAACACCTACAAACACTCAACAATACTTCAAATAATATGTTATCACATAAAAGGAGGTTGTCTGATTAATGAGTATAATTATAGTAATTATGGTACCCGAGGGAGCTAACAATGCATAAATTAACGGGTGGAAAATGCAATATTCCTCACGTATCAATAAAACTAGCTAAATGCTTATAAATTACCATTTGCCCTATGACATGAGTGAATGGTGTCGAAGAATGTTGTTTTTGAAAACCCTATCTAATAGCGTGCCCACCCTAGTATAGGGGGTGTTCCCACAATCAAGGAAATATGCCTTCACTTGAGTTTTAAGCTATTTATGTTGACCGATGCCGGCTCATTTAAAAAGATTGCGATGCTCGAACCGCATCTACCCCCTTTGCACCATGTTTCTTAGTTGCCACATTCTACAAAATACACGCTGAGGGCTAACTTATTCATGTCGTTAAAATTTGTTAGAAGTATGCCAGCATACACACGATGCGCTACCATTAGTCGTTCTTAATAACTATACTTTAATACAACTCCTAAAGCACAAAGGTGATGCTACCATCACCCTTATCTACCAACTATTCGAGACGCCTAATACACGTGCCTATGACTTCCCTTATCTATCAAATCACTACGCTACTAAAAAATTCAATATCCAACCTGCGTGCAATGTCCAATACATTTCCAAGATACTAAGATATCAAACACCGTTGCACCAGATGATGCTACCGAAATTACATAAACATTTGCTTTTAGCATAAGCCCTTGCCTATCGATATCCAAAGATGGTAAAACCATAATTTTCTAGTCATCTAATGAGTCATGAACACTAAAGTTATTTCATCGCAAATACGTTGCTTGCAATACTTTTGCCAAAAACACCAATACAATCAATATCATTTACTGACAGTGAAAATCTTTTTCCAAATGCTACAACTCCTACCACGTGAGGTATCTCAATGCTGACTTAAGACTTATCTTGATATACTTCTCCCTCTAATGACAATATAATCACTATGATATTTCGATCATGTGAAAAGGACACTATTGAAATTCCTCTTTTGAGACCGAACCCTACCTCATGCAAACATTGTATGAGAGAAAATTCTTAAGACTTACCTCATTTATGGTTCCTTTCTCTCTAAATACTACACATGTATCACACTAATGGACAAAAGTCCTTATATCCTCTGAAGTGATGTAACAATGCTTCAATATTATTCAACACTTCCCTTTTTCCAATGATCACCTTTCAAACTAGGTACCAAACCCGTTTGAAAATGTATTCAACAAATACTTGGCATCCACAAAAATTAACCCTTGGTGCGCATTTTTGTGTTGTTATCATCACTTGTCCATGTACCAAGCCATAATGGCAAATGTCTATGATGGGACATAACCTCTATTCCAACACTCTCTTAATACTATTATTATATTTATGCAATGGTAAGTACCAAACTATGACACCTTGTTATCCCCAATATTGAGGTCATCACGCTTTCGCTACGCTACTTAAATAACCTAATTCATAAATTATCACAATTCTTTTATGGGTGCCTTACCATAAAACACCACTAGAAGATGTTTGATTATCAACAAGGCTTTAAATCACTTTTTTGTACATGACGTGGGATGTCACCCATTTTTTAGAATATCAACATTACCACATGTTTTTTAGGTGAAAACTCATCAATGTGCTTGTCACTTTACTCGAGGATGCTAAAGAGTTAGTACAATGACTGAAACTCAACCCACCGTCATTAATGAAGAAACTTCTAATGATGTTAAAATCATTAGCATCAATGATAATGTTACACGTGCGTGCAAACTAGAGTCCTCGCTCGCCTTACAAATCAAAGCCCCAAAGTTGAACTTAATGATCGAAAGATCAAATCCCGACTTAACGACCACACATCATGCTTGTAAGGAATTTTAAACCTAAATCTCTAATACCAATTGAAATGCCCTAACCCGGATATAGGTGTCACCCTAGTTTAGTCCAACTGCGTTAAGTGTGGAGTGATCTGAAACAACCTAAAAAATATTTCTAGTTCATTTTAATTAATTAAATTAACTGAATAATCATGAAATTACATTTTCCATGCTTATTGATGACAAGTGCAGAATACCTTAAGCAAGGTCATGGGGTTCAAGTAATCAGAGCTACTGATGTAAATAATAAGAATCACTTACCTACAAACTGCAATCAAAAAATGAAATATAAATTAATCTATCGTAATAAAGGGAACGGGGTTTTCCAATGCACAGTGGGGTTTCCAAAAATAATGCAATATCAAAATGAATGTCAAAAAGAGGAATATATGCAATATCATATATTAACTCTAATGTACATGCAATAATTAAACAGCATATGTAATAACCACATTTTATTCCAAAAAGCATTTATTTTAACTTAGGTTAAAATCCATTGACCTTTATATTCAATACTCTACCTTTTCATTATGAAGACATTTCTTTAATTCATCAACCCATACGGTTAACATCATAGAACTCATAATCCTTTATTACTTATTTGTTATGAATCCAATTTCTAATGAAAATCGATACTTCTCTTTTAAATCGTCGCTTTCATCGTAATTTTTGAAAATTGCATTTCAACACACACACACACACAGTGTATAAGAAGATTCATTTACACTTTAGATGTCAATCCAGGTTTATAATTGCTATAGGTTATTCAAATGCCCAACTACGGTCCTTGTTGCTTTATTTATTTTATCCTTTAACTTTACTAACACATTACCCTATTAGCTCATTATAGTCTTTAATCCATTATACCATGGGTTTATCAATTATCTCAATTACACGATTACCCATAATTCCATTGTATGCTATTTAAACCCGAAATATTACTTCTGAATACAAATTCTTAACCGTTTATCTTTCTGGAATTTACTAATTCCATATATTTCTTTTTAGATCTTGGATTTAACCGCGTCTCATTTATGCTTATGGGCTTTCACTGTCTACCATAGATAACGCAATCGTTGCTTCCCTGGCCAGTGATTTGGGGTCAAAGCCGAAGCCGCACCCTAGTGCTCCAAGTTCTCCTTAATTTTTTCCCATTACTCCTTTGTAAAAAATATTTTATTTCTCATTAGGTTCATTTACTTATAATCCAACTTCCATTTTTACCAAAATACTGGGCTTTTTCCCTCCTTTTTCTTACACAATTTCATCTTTTAGCTCGTTTTTTACACATTATAATTTATACATGGACCAAAGGCCATTTATTCCAAGGTAATTACCATCTTTTTATTTTCATTATAATTATATTACACATTTTGAACACACCCATTCATTGAAGTCCTTTTATTTACCAAAGTTACAACTCGGTTTACCATTTTCAACTTTTATAACTTTATTTTTCGAGTATTACCAGCTCAATATCATTATATCTTTCAAGATTTTATCTTTATTATTTTATACAAAATATAATAAGTTTAAGGACCTTAATTAAAATCACACTAATTTAGGGTAGTTTATGCAAAATGTCATAATTATGTTGCCAATTTGTAAACTTTAAAATTTTAGGGGGAAAATTATAATCTTCACATTTTAGGTTTGTTTTACAAATAAATAACCTTTGGGGCTGTTTTGTAATTATTTCAACATTTGTCCATCATTTCAAGTTTAAAACCTTGAATTAACTTTTTATGCATTTTGTTACATATTCATGATGTATTAAATCAAACCCATTAAACACGTATCACATATACACAAACATGCCATTTTAGGGTTTCAACATAAACTTTTCTTTAAATATTTAGCAATGTTTTCCACGAAATTATACATTTTAACCTCATGAATATTCTATCCAAAATCGTTAAAACTAGTTACATCATTTTCTCACATGAAATAATATTTTTTTGTCACATAAGTAACATATATATAAAACTTATATAAACATAAACTAGGACCATGTGAAATAGGCACACATATATAATAATTAATCCAAAAAATACATTAGTTTCATTTATAAAAATTGCTTGAATACAAACCTCCTACATTATAGGCCCAAATTTATATAAAAAGATTGAAGAAGAGGGCAACCCCCACCTTCAAATATGTCTTTAAATGGGCTACCAAGCTCCAAAAATATTGTCCCTATAAGTCTCCTTTAAATCCCCCTTTAAAACTCCATTAAATATTGCAAAAATAATCCAAAAGTTCTCCAAAATCACACCCTCGTAATATTTCAAAAAATAATATATTTACCACTAAAAAGTAATCAAACTTTAAGGATGAAAAATACTCAAGAAACTACGTTGATTTGGTGTAAAAATATGGTGGTTTTGTTATTTTCTTGGGTTATAAATAAAGTGAGGAGAAATGGATTCTGTGCCTTTTGTTTTGGAACCTAAATGGTTAATTTTATAAGCTACTAGATAAGGCTTTGATACGCTAGACCAATGAGAGTTTGACAACTCAATGGATGGACTAATAATGCATTGACAACACAATTTAAAAGGGGCGGCCTTATAAACATTCACCAAAACAATACTCCTACCACGCCATAACGACTTGTACAATCTCGATAGCGTCCCCAGGACTTAGTTTTTTATATTACAATTGTAGACTTCTTTTTCATTTGAATGCCTTATGAGTTTTTCTAATAATTACATTAAAACTTCTATAAAATGGACTTATATGTGTATTGTGTAAGACCCACTAATTCCATCAAAACAATCATATAAACTACTCATTCTTAGAGGTTTTTCTTTCACAAAGACATCCATTTAAATAAATTTATTTATTCAATATTTACTAAATAGTATTCTAGTATAATAATGCCCCATTAAAATATATGTTACCACTATATCGCTCACACCTCGTAGATAAATACCATTTATCTAGAAAAAAATTATTTCCCTAAAAATTAATCTTTTTCACAAATACTAACTTTTCATTTAATAAACCTTGTAAGACTCATCCATTAATTAGTACATACTAATTAATACAAACTCCGCTTGTGTCGTGCTCAACTTCTTATATTTTTTTACACTGTCGGTCCCAAGCCCGGATAAAGGAGGAGGGTTGCGTTAGGTAGCTGCCAGCCTAAAACTTTATCAGATCCTTATGAACATGAAACCTATGAATATACGTGCTAATGCTAGGGCATTCCCCTTAAACGATGTGTTGCGCCTGCCACCAGGTGTCTCGAAAAATAGGCAAGGGGCGTTGCGCCTGCCACCGGGTGTCTCGAAAAATAGGCAAGGAGCGTCGCATCGGCGCCCGGATGCGACGATAAATACGCAAGGGTTCCTGCAACAAGCTGGACGTGTGCGGGTAAAGAAGTTAATCCAGGATACTAGACTTAGGTTAGCGACTTGGAACATAGTGACTATGACAGGAAAAGGGATGGAGTTAGTAGATACCATGATAAGAAGAAAAGTTAACATAGCTTGTTTACAAGAAACTAAATGGGTCGGTGAGAAAGCTAGAGAAATAGAAAATACAGGATTTAAATTTTATTATACAGGAAAACATAGAAATAAGAACGGAGTTGGAATAATAGTAGATATGAACTTTAAGGATGATATCGTAACTGTTATTAGGAAAGGTGATAGACTTATACTTGTAGAATTGGTATTAGGTGAAAACATAATTAATATTGTTAGTGCTTATGCACCTCAAGTAGGATTAGATGAGCACACTAAAGTACAATTTTGGGGACAAATGGATGAACTAATTCAAGAAATACCCGTAGGTGAGAAAACCTATATAGGGGGAGATTTTAATGGCCATGTAGGAGAAGATCGTGTAGGATATGAGATAGTGCATGGAGGATATGGTTTTGGAGATAGGAACGACGGGGGAGAGTCTATCTTAGATTCTGCGATGGCTTATGATTTTGTACTAGTAAATACATGTTTTAAAAAGAGGCTTGAACACTTAATAACTTATAAAAGTGGAACGCACAAGAGCCAAATAGATTTTTTCATTACTAGAAAAGGAGACCGATTGACGTGTAAAGATTGTAAGGTTATCCCGGGAGAGAGCTTAACCTCACAACATAGGGTAATGGTGTTGGATATAAATATTAAAAATCAATCACGAGTGCAAAAAGTGAAGATTAACCCACGAACTAGGTGGTGAAACTTAAAAGGAGAGAAATTAGAACTATTTGAAGATAAATTATTAAATGAAGCAACATGGAATACTGAAGAAGAGACTAACATAATGTGGAATAAGATGGCCACATGCATTAGGACAATATCAAAAGAAATTCTTGGAGAATCAAAAGGGAAGGGGCCACAGTCTAAAGAAACTTGGTGGTGGAATGAAGAAGTACAAAATATAGTAAAAATTAAAAGGGAGTGCTTTAAAACATGGCAAACAAATAGAAATGAAGAAAATTTTGAGAAATATAAATGGGCTAAAAAGGAAGTTAAGAAAGTGGTAAGAGATGCTAAGTTAAAAGCGTATGATGATATTTATACAAAATTAGGTACACAAGAAGGGGAAAAAATATTTATAAGTTTGCTAAACTTAGGGACAGGAAAACAAAAGATTTTAATAACGTTAAGTGTATCAAAAGTGATGATTCGAGAGTCCTAGTCAAAGATTGTGAAATTATGGAAAGATGGAAAAACTACTTTGAGAGGTTATTAAATGGAGATAATGGGAGTAGATTAGATGTAGAGGAACTTAGGAAGACTCGAGAAAATATATTTTTCCACGGAATTAGGACAACAGAGGTCAGGATTGCTCTAAAAAGGATGAAAACAGGGAAGGCTTTAGGACCAGATGGTATCCCTATTGAGGTTTGGAAGTGCTTAGGGGAGGATGGAGTATCATGGCTTACAAAATTATTCAATAGAATTTTAATGACTAATTGGATGCCCGATGAATGAAGAAAAAGTGTTTTAGTACCTATTTATAAAAATAAAGGGGACATACAAAGTTGTTCAAATTATCGTGGTATTAAGTTAATGAGTCATACAATGAAGCTTTGGGAGAGAGTGATTGAATATAGATTGAGATTAAAGACAATAGTATCTGAGAATTAATTTGGGTTTATGCCTGGGAGGTCAACAATGGAAGCAATTTATTGAGGAGATTAATGGAGAGGTATAGGGAGAAAAAGAAGGATCTTCATATGATTTTTATAGATTTGGAGAAGGCGTGTGATAGGATGCCCAGAGATATAATATGGCGGGTTCAATATAAAAGAGGAGTGACTCGCAGATATATTGATGCGATCAAGGATATGTATGATGGTGCGATGACTACAGTAAGAACATCATCCGGAGAAAGTAGTGAATTTTCAATTACGGTAGGTCTACACCAAGGTTCAGTATTAAGTCCTTATCTCTTTGCGCTTGTTATGGATGAGTTGACTGGACAAATACAAGATGAGGTTCCATGGTGAATACTATTTACAGATGATATTGTTTTAGTGGATGAGACTAAGACAAGGATTAATGCTAGGTTGGAATTGTGGAGAGAAACTTTAGAAACAAGAGGATTTAAAATAAGCAGAACTAAAACAGAATATGTGGAGTGCAATTTTAGTAGTAATAGGAGGAAAAATGGAGATGTGGTGAAATTGGAGGGTCAAGAGATACCTAGAAATGATCATTTTCGTTATTTAGGATCGATAATCCAAAAAGATGGAGATGTTAGTGATGATGTTACTCATAGGATTAGAGCAGGCTGGGTTAAGTGGAGAAGTGCTATCGGCATTTTGTGTGATAGGCGTATACCTTTGAAGTTAAAAGGTAAATATTATAGGACGGCCATTAGACCCGTCATGTTATATGGGACAGAGTGTTGGGCAACCAAGAAACAAAATGTGCAGAAAATGAGTGTGGCGGAGATGCGAATGCTAAGATGGATTTATGGTAAAACTCGAAAGGATAAAATTAAAAATGAACAAATTCATGAAACGATAAAAGTAGCTCCTATAGAAGATAAATTGAGAGAAAATTGACTTAGATGGTTTGGATACGTCAAGCGTAGACCAATGGATGCTCCTGTAAGGAAGATTGATTTAGTTAGTATTGATGGTAACACAAGGGGTAGAGGTAGGCCTAAATTGACTTGGTGGGATATTATAAAAAAGGACATGATGGTATGTGGTTTAACCGAAGATATTTCACTGGACAGAATGGAATGGAAAAATAGGATTCATGTAGCCGACCCCAAATAATTGGGAAAAGGCTTTGTTGAGTTGAGTTGAGTTTAATTAATACATATCAAAATATTATCCAGTGAAAAGTTTTTGCATAAACATCTTATTTAACCCTTCCATGCAGCCCATGCAAAATACCATGCAACACGCATTTCATGATTATAATACATATGTAAACCCATGAAAATATATACTTCATAAAATCGTACGTGAAAATATCGCAATATGCCACGTAATAATACATTCAAGTCCCTGGGTATTACATCACCTTTTTTAGATGATTGATTTGTAATCCGGTATACATCAGTTGAGGGTATGATAGGAGGATGTTCCTAAGACAACTTTCTTGACATGTTATGGGTCTTATGAGTTCTAAGTGATGTCGTATGGTTTGACTAATGCCCCAATAATATTCATAAACTTGATGAAATGGGTATTCCGATCGTATTTCAACAAGTTTTCCATACTCTTCATCAGTGGTATTCTGATCTACTCACAGACAGAGGATGAGCATGCCAGACCTTTATGGACTGGATTTTAGACTTTGAGGGAGAATAGGCTGTATGCAAAATTCTCGAAGTGAAATTTTTTGAAGAGGGGGGTTAAGGCTCCATTTGGCCCCTTGTTATAACTTTGTTTTTGTGTTATAGCTTATAAACCAATTTGAAAACTTATTCGGTTAAATTTTCAAAAAACACAATTTTAATTTTGTCACAAAATTTATGTTTAAACCAGGATAATTGGAAAATGGGTGGTAGGTGTTTTCTGAGTTAATGTCATAGTTTTTTTTAAAAAAATCTTATTTCCTTTACTTCTCTCAGTCGACTCCCATATTTTCCATCTCAAGCACCACAACTACCAATCTCAAAACCCTCACATCTTTTATTCTAAGCCACCATAACTCCAAAGCCCTCATGTACTTTCCTCTCAAACACCGTAACAATCACCATTACTTCTCACCACCCCTATTACCTCCCTAATCTGGAACCCTAATTACATAAACCAATCTTGCCTTTATAAACCCACCAAAACCCTTCGACTATACATGTTGTGTAGAACCATATTGTGTTGTCTCTTAAAATCCATGCCCCTTCCCTCTGGTCAAAGTGGTGAGAATCCTTCGGAGATAATTTCTGGGCAAATTTTTGAAAGTTACATCACAATATTTTTAATCTTCATCTCAGCGCATAAACCAGTCTATTATTTCAATATATTTGTGTTTTTAATTTTGAATCATCACCATCTCTTTATCAATTTACAATTTTTGTTTTTAATTTTGTACCATCTCGGGATACTTATAACGGTTCATGTGATACTTATAATGGTTCGACAATAGGGAATGGAAATGGATAGGAAAGCAATTCAATCTCAATAGATGAATCATCATCTCTTGAAGATTGAATTCTAAAGGAGAAAGATTCACTTTCAATGAAATGTTCTTATAAAACAGTTTGAAATGAAACAAAGATCTAAACCTCCTCTTTGTTTTTCAAAGAAGAAATAATCTCATTGTAATGTGATTCAATTTTCATATACTCTCCATTTTCATTCTCCTTTATGCCTTAGGAAAAAAGAAGAGTGGTTTATTCTAAACTAGGCATCGATTCCTCATTTGGATCATAACATTCCTCAACTTTAAAAGTCTTGGAAGAAAAATCATCGTTAGATTTAAATAATAAATCCAAGTTATGCTCCCAATAATAATTTTCTTCCCAATAACAGTTTTCAAGCCTTTTATTCTCAAGAATGCACAAGCCCTCACGCAATTTCATAGGTGGAGATGCGGATTCTTGAAAATGAGAAGTTTGGAAACTATCCTCAAAACTACTATCAAAATGGTTAGTATAATAATATTAAAATTTATTGAAATTACTTTCAACATTATTATGATGGTGATGATGATGATCTTATGGCCCATTATCAGAAATATCATTCTCAAAATTCCCATAATCCTTTACTTAGATTTTACAATACTCACCCAATGACATTTTACATGCATCAAGATTTTGACTTTGAGTGTATTCACCAAAAGTCGTAGGTTGAGGGGGATCTTGAGAATTATTGTTACAATTTTCAAAAAATATTAGAACAAAACATGCTTATCCCAATAAGCTTCAGATGACAAAATTCACAAATTGATATGCGGCTGATGGAGTCAAGCATTTTTTGGTGCTCAAATGTAGAAGTCCTACGAAACCAGTTAAAAAATAATACAAATATAAAGAAAATATTACAAAATACTAAATCAATTAAATTTTGGAGAACAAAAATATTCCCTACCAACGGTGCCATGTGATAGACATGGGAAAATAAGGCATTCGTGTTACTTACGATTGTCGTTGTTTTTGGCTCCCATCGCAATGAAAAAAATAAACTAAAACTACACTCTTTACAAGAGTATAATGTCTATTTCAGGTATTGATTCCATAAGAAATGTTTCTAGACATTAATTGATTTACTACTTCTTAATAAAAGTATAAAAGGTGATAGTTTTAACAAGATATGAATCTAGGCATGCATTTAAACTAGATTAACAAAACGAGTAAAAATTATATAAGGAGAATCATATCCCTCACCTCAGGTTAATTATTATAAATGGTTACATGAGAAGACAAGTTTATCAAGATTAAATCTCATTTCATCAATAAAAAAAATCTACAGTTGTCACCCCGTAAATTATCATAAAATCTTAGTTGATTTTGGCATCAACAAACATGATATACACCATTAGATCTCCTAGGCACAAAATCATGAACAATCTAACCCATTTAAACTAATATAATTTATCACCAATGCAAACTAACCAAATTAATCCGAGTTGAGCTCAAACAATCTCAATCTAAACTAAATTAGCTATAAAGTATATTAAATGAAATATATTATAAGGAAATAAATAAATAAGCAAGTAAATCTAATTACAAAGATTGTAAACTAATTAACAAAAGAAGATGCTGAATAGTTTTCTCACATAACAACCCTTGTAGAGAGAAAGGAGGTAAGATCTCCCAAGCACTAGCCAAACCCTAGCTATCTATTAAAATGAAAGATATACCTCTTCACAAATATAAATATATATATATATATATATAAGATAGAGAGAGAGAGAGAGAGAGAGAGAGAGAGAGAGATTAAGGCATTAAAAGAAAATGGAAAAGAAATAAAACTATTTGACTTGCCAAATATCTAGCATGACCAATAAATTGGTCCTTTGACTATTCAATCGTTGGAGCTGAAAAAGGCCCACTTGTCTAGAGCTAAGGCAAATTATGAAGGGTCGGTCGATCGATGGAGATTTACCAGTTGATCAGGACTCTATTTTCTGGGCACTTTGTTATTTAAAAGGAAGAAATATTGCTTTACGAAAACGACTATAACTTGATCATCCGAACTCAAAATGACGAGTCATTTGCAGTCACACAAAGATAACTAAACAAATTATGCTCCAAGGAGTTCGCTATCTTGACCAATAAGTCTAAATTTATGAAATCTTCTGAAGTTGCGTCAGACGATGGAACTTTCCCAAAATGCAATTAACTGCTCCATTTAGCATTCTAGTACCTGCAAAAACTCAAATAAACCTTTCATATCGTATATATCGAATACCAATGTTAACCTATATATAAGCATAAAAGTAGGAAGTAACGAAGATAAAAGTGCTAGAATGCATAAGAGTAAAGGGTGAAAATATACAATATTCGTGACGTATCACTTAGATGGTGAACAACATGGATATAATGCACCCCATTAGACATGACACAAACATAGCTTAATCGAATGGCTAGGAAGGGAGATCTTATTGCCATGAAAATGTTGACTTCATATGTTTAACCATAACGTATTATTAGAATTTGTCTGAAATGTTATGTTTAAACACTTTCTCTGAAATTTCAAGTTGAAATGTATTGTTTAGATGCTTTTTTGTGAGATCTAAAGTACCACCATTGTTGTATTATGGTTGTTGTGAAGTTATTATTTTTTTAATCCAAATGCATTTTACGTTTCTTAAAAATTATTTTTTAAATAATGTTTGCCAACTGCAGTTTGAGGTTATAATAAACTTGAAAATAACTTTATAATTTTTATTTTAAAAAATAGAATTTAAACAAAATTTTCAGAAAATACAACAAAACAGACTCTGCGTTTTTAGAGCACATTGTATCAGAAAAAGGATTATCCGTGGATCCTATCAGGGTGTCAACCATGTTAGCCTGGGGACAACCCATAACACCTACTAAGGTCTATAGGTTTGTAGGCTTGATCAGTTATTATATTAGATTCATTAGTGGTCTCTTAAATATAACAAGGCCAGTGAAGGAGTTTACAAAGAAGGGAATGCCGTTTTTTTGGAATAGTAAGTGTATGAAGGTGTTCATAACTCTCAAGGAGAAGTTGACATTTCCACTTATTCTTGCTTTATCTAGGAGTGGAGTGTAGATCTTGGTTTATACCTATGACTCTCTATAGGGGTTAGGTGGGGTGTTGATGAAGGAAAGGTCAATTTCATATGCCTCTCGAATGTTGAAACCACATGACGTCCATTATTCGACTTATGACTTGGAGTTGACGGAAATTGTGTTTGTATTACAGGTGTGGAGACATTACCTTTGGGGATAGATATTTAGAATTTATAATGATCATAAGAGTCTGAAATATTTGTTCATGCAAAAATATTTGAATATGATGTGGTGAAGATGGTTCAAATTTTTAAAGGATTATTAGTTCATGATCTAGTAAGGATAATGTAGTATCAGACGCATTGAGTCGATGACCCAGTTGTAGTCTATCAACCCTATAGTTAGTAGAGTGGGGTTACGTAAATATGATTGGTGAGTTGACGAGAGACTTTATGGGGATGACCATAGTGAATCCGAATATTGTGATACGGGTAATTAGGAACCAGTCATAGGACACAGTATACAAAGAGAATGTGGAAAAACTCCTAGTTATCGGTGTGCCTTTATTTTCTGTGGGATTCGACGGTGGGTTACATAATGAGGGTATATTGGTGGTACTCTCAGATGAGGAGTTAATGTGTGTTGTTATGCAGGAGAATCGTGATTTATGGTGGGGATAAAATGTACTAAGATATGAAAAGGTTGTATTAGTTGGTCAATTGAAAAGAGATGTGGAAGACTTTATACATAGGTAAACCACTTGTTAAATTTTGAAAGTGGATCATCAAAATCCATCTGGTATGCTTCAGCCTCTACTCGTTCTCGAGTGGAAGTGGGATAGCATCTCGATAGATTTCATTACAGAGTTACCTTTGACTCCTAATTAGCAGGATTCTATTTGGGTGATAGTTGACTACCTTGAAAAGGTGTCACTCTTTTTAGCCATATATACCATTTATATGATTAAACTGCTAACACGATTGTATATTTCCAAGATTATGCGATTACATAGGGTTCTGTTATTTATCATTTCATATTGGGGCACTACTTTTATGGAAAAATTTGGGGAGAGTTTACAATATGCCCTTAGGAATCAGTTGCATCTTAGAAAGGCTTACCATCCACATACAGATGGCTAGATAAAGTGAGTAAATCAAGTCTTGAAAGATATGTTAAGATCAAATGTGATGGATTTCAAAGGGAATTGGGGGTACACTTACCGTTGGTGAAATTTGTGTATAATAATAGCTATTAAAAGTCCATTTATATCTCAACTTACGACACACTTTATAGGAGATTGTGTCGATCGCCGATATATTGGTTGCTCCTAGGTGAGAGTAGACTTTTAGGGTCGAAGTTCGTCAAAAAGACAACAACAGAGATTAATCTGATCAGAGAGCGGATTAAGATCGCCCAAGAAATATAAAAGAGTTATGAATATTTGAAGAGGAAAAATATGTCGTTTGATGTGGGAGATCAATTCCTACTTTGGGTTTCCCCCTATGAAAATGGTAATGTTCTTTGGGAAGAAGGGGAATTAGCCCCATGTCATATTGGGTCTTTTATAATTATAAAAACAAATTGGGAAATTTTGCGTATCGCTTAGAACTTCCAGATCATCTTGACCAGATGCCTAACGTGTTTCACATGCCCGTACTTCATAGAGTTTTATGCCCTACGACTACCTATCAGCACATTGATGTGGGCCATATTGAATTAGATTTAGATTCTTCTTATAGTGGGCATCCTGATTGGAGGATTCAGAGGTTGCGTTATAAGGAAATACCCTTAGTTCTAGTGCAGTGGAACTTCCATAATGAAGAGGAGTCGAGGAATGTGAGGATTTGATGAGACAATAAAACTCAAAGTTATTTTGAGTCAGATATGCCTTGTGTTTAATAATTTACCTCATATTTTTGGTTAGTTATTTAATAATTAAAATAAAGATAAAAGTGAAAAAGTCTATTTAATTGAACTTTGTTATATGGATTTAATTTAAATTAATTAAACATTATTATGTTGAATTCAATAATTAAATTGTGCTAAGGATAATATATTAGTTATTATTTATATTAGGAAAATTTTATTAATTGTTGGGTTCGAAATACAAATTTAAATATAAGGGTAGAAAGGTCTTTTGGTAGTTACTTGGTGATAAAGTATGGAAAGATAACACTTGGTTGGTAGGGTTATGAGTTTTAATTATCTATTTTACATTGAGTATTTTCATGAAATAAAAATAAAGAAAAATAAAATAAAAAGGGAAGAGTTAGTCTGGGCCTGTGACCATGACACGGTCAGGGATACTCGCGGAGTGAGTTGGCTAGTACTTATAAAGAGGGGAACTTATACGCGAATGTTAGTTTTTAAACCTAACAAGCTCTTCACTCTCTAAACCCCAGACATTCTAAAGTCTAAAAACACCATTAACAATCAATAATTCAAGATTAAGAAAGGAAGAAATGAGATTAAAGAGAAGTATTAAACGAAGAGGAAAGACTAAACATTTAAAGAAGAAGAAACAAGGAAGATTACACACCTAATTTAAGTGGAGGATCATCATCATCAATCGTACACATCTTCAATTTCAATCTAAGGCAACATAAAAACTACTCTTCTCCTTTCATGTTTATAAACAGTAATTTCTACCTAAACACTAATCTTAATTATAAAATTCATCAAAGATAATTAAGTTGAAATCTATCAGTTAAGAATTTATATGTAATGGTTACATACCATATTAATGTGATTTATATAAATGGATTAATCAATTTATGAATTTCGACCGAGCATTCTTAGTATGCTACAGTATTACATTAAAATTTGGAATTTTTTATATAATTTACAATACTTATGTAAATTAGAATATTATCAGTTAATACCTCTTGTAGTTTAATTTAGATTATAATTTACACACATGTTAGTAAATTATCTGAACTAGATTATTGACATGATAATCTCGATTGTAGTTGAAATTAGGTATTATATAAATCGAATATGATGTTGAAAAACCTAATTCATTTTCCACTCATAATTTGGAAATATTAGAGGTTTAACCTTCTTATATAATTGGTAATTTTTTTAATTGAAATCCTTTAAGAAAGTTAAGTATGTTATACATTGGTTATAATGACATTGGATAGTTGTTATTCTATTGGAATTGGAATTTAATCATATATTATATTGGAGATGCATTGGCATATTGTTTATTCCTTGCCATGAACTAGTGGATACTCGAAACATTAACTTGAATATTGGATTAGATCTTCCAAACATAATATATGTTATATTATCCCAATAGAAATGTTGTAATGATGTAAGATGAAATTTGAGAATTAAATAATTCATAAAATTAGTAATTATCCATTTCGGTTAATACGTTAAAGAGGGTTGGGTATGTATAATCATGGTTGTAGGCATGTCTCGGTAAAGAGTCATGATTGTATGATTATTTTATTATTTTTGTGGATTTGGGTGGAGTTGTAGATTAGTTGTTTTAGTTCATCCCAACTGAAATCGGCAGACATTTCGGCTAAAAATTACGGTTGATAAAGAAAGGTGGACTTTTGTGCTAGTAACTCCATAGTTAGTTGGGGTTAATCAAGGGTCATTTGGTGTAATAGTGACCCCATAGTTTGATGTGAGCTATTTATATTTTTTTGATTTGGTATATCAGTGACCCCATATTAGTTGGGGGCTAATCCCAACTTTCACTTATGACGATATTATCATAATTATTGATTATATTAGTGAGATCTTAAATAATGGGATCTAGTAGGAGTTTCATAAGACTTTATAAAATAAAACTATGAAAAGATAACATCGAAATGGTGTGGAGAATTATTAAACAATTAATATAAAATTGTGGATTTATTATTTATATGCATGATTGACAGTGTTGCGTAAATTTTTATCTTACGGTGGGCCTAATATGTTGCGTTGTTCTAGGTGCTCTAGTGGCACATTAAATTTTACTTCTTCCTTGTCCAGCATCGAATCATCCTTCCCATTCATAAACTATTCTAAGATGTAGGTGTTGTACCCTCCTTTTATTTTATGCATTATAGAAAGTGTGATGTTTGTCTTTTACCTCATTAATCATTATACTCTCATTTTAGTTATGTTATTATTGGATATTATGAAGATAGTAGTATTGTCATGTATTACCTTTGATGGTACAGATATGTGTTGCATAGACTAGTAGATGCACCTATAACAAGAGGAATATTATTGGAAACAGAGGGTAAAAGAAAAAGGCGATGGTCTTAAGCTATCATCAGAGGAAATTATTAGGAGAGATCTTAAGTAATTAAACTTTAATAATAATATTGCATAGAATAGATTAGAATGGAAAAAGGAGAATCCATGTGGCTGACCCCATATAATGGGATTAAGGCAATGATGATGACGATTGTTATTGTCAAACCTTATCAATTCATATTTTATAGTTAATGGTGGTGATTGACTCTTATTCCTTGTTTTATTCTATATTTAGGATATTCATGTCCCACTCTATTTTTCTTATCATTATTCTTTATTTTGATTTCATGTTGAGGACAATATTTAATTATTTTGACATCCTATATAATTTCATGATTAGTCTTAATTAACTTGAGTATTAAAATATATTGGGTGTCACACACACAAAGCTCTTTTAAAGATTTTTAAAATGTGCGCCCTTATAAATTTAAATGTATAAAGAATTAGCCACGTACGATAACCACGTTGATTCTAAAAAATAAACGATGATTTTGATATATTTTTTCTAATATGAAAGATCTTTGCCCCTCACGTATTTATCTAATGGAACAAAACGTACTTTGTTAAACAAACACAAGTCCACTAGGTATCTCTCCCACTTTATTCCTTATCCATCTTAGGCATGCATATGACCATGTCCTCTCTCCAAATGGGTAGATAAATTCACTTTTATAAAAATAGGATATATTACCCACCTTTATACATATACACTCCTCATTCTCATATAGAAAATTAATGCATTTATCCTATATATATACCTCTATAACAAACATCATTGTCCCTACCTAAGTGATCACCCTTTTATTTCTCTAAAGTTTAGGATGCACCTAAACAGAAAAATGAGACTCTGAAATCCATTCTCCCTTGACAAGTTAAATTTTGTTACTGAGCGCAATTAGTACTTAACACATGTTATATCTTGTAATAGACGACAATACTTTTTGTCCTTTATGGAATCACTTATCATAATATTATATTGTCCACCTTTGTCTCTTCATAGAAACATTCTTAGAAAAGATTATCAAAGATAGAGAATATCAATTATATAGTAGGAGTTTCTGTCTGGGGATCTTTTCCACCATGTCGAGGATAATCATTTAATGGTTTAATGCTTTTGAATTTTTTAAGTCCCTAATCATTATTTTAGAATTTTGAACTTCTCAATTGATATCTTACACCGAGTTTGTATTTTGTTTATATCTGAGTTAAAGGACTATCCTTTCTTATTATATGTTATCCTTTTGAGGTTGTTGGTGATATAAATTAATGTTGGGAATTTATTTGTATTTCATGGGGGTATTTTGGGGGGTTTCCATGAAATAACTAAACTGGAGAATATGAGTGCATTTACGTGTTTATTGGCATATTCCATATCAAAACTTATCTTTCATCCGAAAACATATAATTAATAGTGTTAATGTGTCTTGATGATTGATTTATTTACATGCCTCAATTCATTTAAGGTTCATCTTATGTTACATCTCTTCATTAGATTCAGAAACCTCAGGTGGATTTTTAGACTTTTTAGGCTAAGGTGGATGACCTTTAGACACATTAGGATGCCCGAATATTTTTGCATATTTTGTGAACTTGTTTTACTCTCAAAATATCATATCTCTAAAAGATGTGCAAAGGGAGACTTCTAGAACCATTTGTTTTGGATTTCTTTGTCAAAAACAAATATTTTGTATGGTGGCATATGCACATGGCTTGTTTTGTGGTCCTGTGCATGCTATCAAGATTGAATAGAGGTCAAAATTATATTTTTTACAAATGTTTTAATGGCGTGTGCATGGTGACAAATTGAGGTTTTTTTAATAATTTAAGAGGAGCGGGATAATTTCATTTTACTATTCAAACTCACCTTATCTCAAATTTTCATGTAGAACTCTCATTTTACTTTGCAAAAAAAATTAGATGTAAGTGGTTCAGAGTCACGAGATCGAGTTGAGTGAATAGAATTGGATTCTAGTGAGAGATTATAAGGGAACTAAATCATAGTGATAATTATATCATAATAAGATAACACTCACTTTACATTGAAATAAATTTCTATTAAATGAATCTTCATAATAACTTTCATAACCCTTGGGTCTCGATATCCTTTGATCTTAATCGGTTCATGATCAACCCACACAAATCTCTTCCTAAAAAATCTTTAAAAGTGAGGAAGATGTATATGTATGGAAAATCTTTATCAGAGTAAGGGATTGATGAGTTCTCACCAACTCACATAAATACACTCAAAACTTAGAGAGGTTTTTAATTGCAAAAAATCGTCTTTCTCAAGAAATAATGATTTTTGAGATTATTTACATGGGGGAAATTCACGCTTCCAAAAATTTGACCCTCGTACGGACAAGACAGATTTTGTACCAAAAGTTCTGTATGAGCCTCTTGTATGAAGAAAAAACTTTGTACGTTAAATTTTACCTCAAATTTCATTTCTCATAAGAAAATTTGTTATGTATGAGATTTCTCGTAGGAAAATATTTTGTATGGTAGTTTTGAAAAATTCAAAAAAAAATTAATATAAAATAAATCTAAACTCAAAAATTTATTTTTCTTAATAATCTTATATACTAAATACTTAAAGGAGCTTAGGAATATACAAACCCTATTTTACCTTCACCAGACCTCGAATACAAGTGTGTTGTCTACTGTGGTAAACTGAAGTCATGGTACATGTCATTGTTGGGAAAATAATTTGGGATTGACATTTTAAAATGCGAAAATATTTCATCCCCGAGATCTTTGACTAATCATTCATTCAATAAAAATCAATAACTAGGTTTAACTATTAAATCTAGGATTTCAAGAATACAATACCATATCAACTCATGTTGTGATTCGTATAAGGAGAAATATGTTGACGATGGTATATATCTTTCTACCCTTGAAAGTCTCCAAAAACCTTGTTAGAAAATCTTAAACATCACAAATCTTGTTTCGTATGACCCACCCAAAGTAATCCTTGTGCTTGGAGATGACACTATGGTGAAATATGAGAGAAATCTCTTTCACTCTTCTCATCCCTTCACAAAAATGTGAATAGTATTTTTCATCTGCCTGTCAACCCTCGATAATGGACAATTCACCTAAAACCATATATTACACCAATATAAATAGGTATGGGCCATTGGATTTAGTCAAACTGGGATTTTAGATAGTTTCAGGTCTACTAATTAGGAAATGGATTATACTAGAGACCTAAGACAAATAATTAAATTAGCTTCAGAATAAATACTCAGGAATTCAATTATTGTAATTATTTCCTTTCTTCATTTAATTACGATTAACTCCACTAAATATTCAAGACTGCAAATTAATTTAATTATCTTTAAATCACTCGTAATAAAGAGGTCTTATTTGCAAAGTTGATTATATTAAATAATATAATTCCCCACCTAATGTTTTTATACCCGTTGGTCAAATAAATTTAGTGTTAATTGATTTTAACCGATCTTTAATCAATTACTTGATTCTCAGACATAACTTATTTGTTACTCAACTGAGATTATAAAACAATACACTGCCGGATTTTACTATTCAAAACAAAACATATAAGTATATTAAGGAGGTAGCAAAATACAAGATATCTCATGGGTGTCGATTCCTCCGAATTATAATGTCAGACCTATTCACCTAGTTGTTACCTTATATGCGGGGAACTATTGACCCGATATAAAATCTGATCTCGCCCATAACAATTCAGGCAAAAATTATGCAATCATTCCAATCCTCATAATACTCGGGATTAAGAATCTATGCACTATTTCCAAATAATGTGAGCTTACCTAAGTCTAATCAAGATAACTCGTATACTTAAAATCTCACTGGTGGTCCTATTCAATACATTCCAGAATGTACCAGTCACAATCCTCTTTTGAACTATCGCACAAATTCTCAAACCATAAAAAAAAAGTTCTCATAGTTTGAGATAAACTACTAGGATTGTATCGCAATAATTTTGATAGGATGTGAACTCCCTATCTAGGTTGAACCCCCTTAAATTTCGTACAGAAAATACCAGAAAGCCCCGAAAAATCCTCAGAAAATTCCTGAAAACCCCAGGAAGGATTCAGAACATTTTCACCAGGAAAATTTTGCATGCCCTCAAGCGGAACCCCTCTTTCCCAACAAAATCCTCAAAAATCAAATGAATCTCCTCCCAGCAAAGCTCCGTAGGATCTCTAAGGATCACCTGATCACTTTTCCAGCGGAGTTTTTACAACACCAAAATTGGTTGTTCCCCCCTGCAAGGCCTCCTAAGGAAACAAAAGCTTCCCCAGCTATCAGCTCCCCAACTCAGATCAAAATCACAAAGCACTTTCTCTAGCAGAATTAAAAGCCAATCTTTATCCACTCTTAGGTCAGAATTGACCTCGGTCTTGAATCGTCACCTGAGTTAGGTCAAAATTGACCTCGGTCCTTGGTCGTCACCACTCTTAGGTCAGAATTTACCTCAGTCTTGGATCGTCACCTAATTTAGGTCAAAATTGGCCTCGGTCCTCGGTCCTCAGTCGTATCCACTCTTAGGTCAGACTTGACCTCGGTCTTGGATCGTCACCTGAGTTAGGTCAGAATTGACCTCGATCCTCGATCGTCACCACTCTTAGGTCAAAATTGACCTCGGTCTTAGATCGTCACCTGAGTTAGGTGAGAATTGACCTCGATCCTCGGTCGTCACCACTCTTAGGTCAAAATTGACCTTGGTCTTGGATCACCACCTGAGTTAGGTCAGAATTGACCTTGGTCCTCGATCGTCACCATTCTTAGGTCAGAATTGACCTCGATCTTGGATCGTCACCTGAGTTAGGTCAGAAATGGTCTCGGTCCTCGATCATCACCACTCTTAGGTCAGAATTGGCATCGGGCCTCGGTTGTCACCACTCTTAGGTTAGAATTGACCTCGGTCCTTGGTCGTCACCACTCTTTGGTCAGAATTGACCTCGGTTATTAGATCTTCACCTTAAGCCTGTAGATTTGGCTTTAACCCACAAAATTGGTCATCCCCCAGCATCACTTCAGATCCTCAGAATAGACCTAAACCTTTTATCGTCATTTAAACCATCCCGAGGACACCCCTCAGGTCCTCAGAATCGACCTCAACCCTCTGAATCGGTCATGCTCCCTCAAATGCATCATGTGGTGTCTATTCGACGGTTATCATTTGTTTCAAACTCACCCATCGAGGGGATCTGTAGACACCCCATTTTGTTATCCCCTAACTCTCCTTAGGTCCCTAGTACCTCCCTTCATCACTGTAAATCTAGGTTATACCCCGAGTACTGACCTAGAAGCCATCGAGCACTCTCAGGATCCATTTGACAAAAAAGTCAAACTCTTCAGCTCGACCAAGGCTAAATGAATATTAGAAGGGCACTGAAACCCCTTTCCAATGGTCCACCCCATGTACGATTCCGACTTACTATGAGGACGAACGATCCGTTTGCGTCCAAAACTTGACCTAGAGGCCATCGGGCGCTCCCGGGCTCTGTTTGACCTAAGTCAACTCTTTAGCTCAATCGAAACTAAATGAATCTTCGAAGGGCACTGAAACCCCTTTCTGATGGTCCGCTCCATGCATGATTCCGACTTACAATACAGACAAACGATCCGTTTGACTCCAAGAGGTCACCGAATGCTTTCAGGGCCCGGTTGACCAAAGTAAACTCCCAAACTGGGTTAAACTCTTTGGAATGTCAAAGTACATCTCCTAACCTTTCCAACGGTCCACCCCATGCGCGATTCGGACTTACCATGCGAACGAATGATCTGTTTGCGTCCAAATGATTCCCCGTTCAATGGACCGATAAACGCTTCTGAGCCATATTTGACCTAAAGTCAACTCCTGAACCCGGGATCATTCCAAGTGACTTTTAAAGGTATCTGAATTACCTTTCCAACGGTCTATCCTGAGCACGATTCTGGCCAACGGTTTGCCCTCGGCAGCTAATTTTCCGAAAAGGCCTGAAACACACCGCCAAATGGTAGGTTCCAGACCCTGCCTATCGGCAGGTGCCGATAGGCAGGACCAAGTCTATGACGATCGGCAGTGACCTGGCCCTATAAAAGGAGGCCTTCACCTCATTTGCAAGAAGAGCCCAGATCTGATAAAAATCGCTCTCAGCGAATCCCAAAAACCTCTCTCGAAGACAGGGCGATTTCAACATCCAAATCCCTTTCTAACTTCCACTGTTCACTATCCTTTTCATCAAACTTGGTGAATTAGCCACTCTCCATCATCATCCAAGTGCAAGGGCTGCTCTCCAATATTCAAGATCAAGCTCAAGATCTTCAAGAAGGTCCAACTTTCTCAACTTTCTCTTCAAATTCTTTTAAATTCTCAATAACTTGTTTTATTACCTAGCACCTTTATTATCTCATCTCACACATCCTAATATACTTTTTATTTAGTATTATTTCACATCTCTTATTTTCATATAAATAAAACCCAAAAAATAAGAAAAATAGGGTTTGCTCATAAATTCTTAATAGGGATTATCATACTTTTCTCACAACTAAAACACTTTTTCTACACACACACACGTACACTCACAAATAAGAGATCCCCCATTTGGATTTATGGGATAAATCCCACCCCTCGTTTTGTATGCGAACTATGTGGACTTTGATGCCTTTATAGGCTACGTAGGCGTCTCGGGGTAAAACCCGAGACTCGAGTCCTATTCTCACTTTCTCCCTCATTTTCTATCTTCTCTAAATCCAGTTTTCTTATATTCTATATACTTGTTCTTAGTGACGTATCACCCCATATGCGTTATCGTTCCGTTATAACGATCAACGTAAGGGTAATCGCGTAAATCTTATTTTCTAATATTATTTTTATACCTTCCTACGGATGACTCGATTTATCTCTTCCATGATACAAGTCGAGGATTCCTATCTCCACTATATATATACACATGTACACATATCACGGGGAAAATAAAAAGGGAAATTAGAAAGCATCCATGAGAGACCGAAAGGGCGGAATGGGTGCCCAACACCTTCCCATTTCATAACTCAGCCTCCGAACCCTCCTCGAATCATTTTGGTTTCGTATGCACCAATATGTCTTTGAATGCCGTCCTTTGGGATGGCTTCCCCTTTTTCTTTTGTCTGTTTTGAGTAAAATAGACTGGCGACTCTAAATCTCTCTACATTTTTACACCTCAACTCAAATGACGCCGACCGAAGTGCTCCCAAGAGGTACGCGCGGGACCCGAGGATCCTCCTTCACGCGCCCGCCCGTGGCGATGATCGGGGATGGCCACAAATACCAATCGTGTGAGAGAGATCCTAGGAACGTGAGGAGAGGTAAACATTTTGGTAATCATTATCGTCGTCTTTATACTTGCACACATTGCAGTAGGAAAGGCCACCTTAGACATTTTTGCTATGAGCTTAGGAAAGCTCCTGGGAAGTTTAGGAATAAAGTCGTGTTGGTTCCCAAAACCCCCATGCATCATATCACACCTACTTGGGTTAGGAAATCGCACTTTGAGGCTTTAGGACTAAAACTTCATGGTTCTCATTTGGTTGCACTTGATTCTTCCCATGTTAAATCTAATGGATGATTGTGTTACCATGTTTGTCATACACTAGTCTTTGCATTATGATTTATATCTTGCTAGTGTTATGACATGTGTATCATTTTGTATTATATTTTTTATTTAGTGAGTCTTATTTGAAAAATACAAAAAGATTTTATTTTTGATAAACTTTTCAAAAAATACAAAAATATTTTTTGGTTTTAACTATTTTTAAGAAAAATTCAAAAAGATTTTATTTTTGGGGGAAAAATATTTTTTAAAAACACAAAAAGATTTTCATTTTATTTTTATGTCATGAGTTTATATGTTTGATGTGGCATGTTGGTGTGCTTGGACACCCTTCCTTTCATTATCCATGTGGCTAGGACATTTGGTCATAATTATCGATGCTTACAATGATCGTAACCATTTTATTATAGGGTTTTTTCGAAGTTGATATGCTTTTTTATTCGACTTTGTAGATATTCCATAATTGCACACATGCACGAATTTATATGGATGTTTGACTACTCTTGCATAATTAAGTTTAGTGAGACGTTCTTATCTCAATTTTTTCATCTATGCGTAAGTAGACTTAAGGAATAGGTGTGCATGTAATAACCGTTTACCATGAGGATTGTAATTAAAAAAATGACGAATGTTCACGAGAAAGGGCTGGGAGAGTGTAAAATTGACTCGTTGTGAAAGCCCCCGTTTAAAAGAGCCCCCCAAAAATTAAAGGCAATAAAAAGAATCATATGCCAAAATGGGCAAAATTAGTTTATGTTCATTCCAAAAGAAAAATATGACATAAATTTTAGGGAGTTTGGATGGATAATTAAACGGATTTGCACCACGAATCCTAACGTTGAAAATCATGTCATGACGCTATTATTTGTAGAATTGTCAAAATTCCGGATTTATGTGGATGAGGTTTGTTTAATTCATTAAGTTCACACTTTTATTATCACATATGGCTAAAATAAAGTTTCATGATTTATTGCTGCCAATTAACGTTTCTTGATCGTTTCGATGTGTTGGAATTATGATTCATTTGTTGTAGTTCACGCCCATACATTACATATTCATGTTTGAGCACATCAGTACCATGTTAGCATGTAACTCGTATTGTTTTTGTTATTTTGGCTACTGTTTTGTTGTTTTCTGCCACTTCCAGTTAGTTTTTTCAAGAATTTTTTTCGCTGGGTGGAACTGTTTAATTTTTAGAACTGGATGTGAGAGTTTATTTTCTCGTTCGAGCGAGAAACATATGTAGCGTGAAGTCTTTCTCGCGATAAGCCTCTATCATTCGAGCGACGGGGCTGTCTCGTTTGAACGACTAGTTTGGAAATTTTTTTCCTTCTGTTTCAGTACCCTGTTTTTGGTTGACACTTATTTTTGGTACTACTCGGTTGCTTCTGGACAGTTTGATATATGCAGATTATCATTGATCATGTTTTACTTCATTATGTTCATTTAGTCACACCTGTTTAGATTGCTAATTCATGTTATATGATTATTGTTTGCTAGGTACGGATTTGATATTCTTGATCATTATTAGCTAGTTGTTTCATTGATATCTAGATATTCTTCATTGATTTATCTTAGGCTAAATATGTTTATCTTTTTAATGGGTTGCCTATTCGAGACAAAAAGGGGGAGAGATGTATGTGATGTAGAGGGATAGTTTTTTTATATTTGTTGCATTATTTTTTGGTGTCATATTGGTGATCATATGCTTTCATGTTTATATTGATTGGTTTACACAAATTGGTATCATATTTTTTTGTATCGGTACAAATTGATATCCTGATTTAGATGTTTGTTACATATTGATATTATGTTATGCTCACATAACAAACAATTTGGATTTGATTTTGTATATTGGTTTATATCATTTGTTCCTCCATACTTCACTGGGTATTTGTCTGTTTCATTTGTGTATGTATGCTTTAAAGATTGGAGATTTCAAGACTACATCACATTCAGACAGTCATGCTTGTCGGACCATCATTTACTAGTCTTGTCCTGTAATTTTTGACTTTGGGTTTCTGGGATGGGATTTAGGCGTTATACGACTTGACGGACCGACTTAAGCATTTCACTGCTGGTTTTGTACCGGAATAGTCAAAATAGAAGATTTGTAAGGACAAAATTTTCAATTGAGTTGTATGTTTATTTGACTTATTCTCAGAACTAAACATGTTTGAGTCATAGGTCGAATTTTTATTATCACGATCCCACACAGACTATGACGTATTAAGTTTATTAAAGACATTGTGACAAAGCTTTAAAGATTTATCATGCCGGTTTATGGTGAAAATTTCGTCTTCAAGTTTAATAGCATTCTGAGATCACTCTAGTATGAATGCGAAATTTTAATGTAACTCGAAATTTATATTAAAATGTTTAAGGATGTTATTTTATTAAAGAAACGTTTTTAAAAGAGTTTGAAAATGTTTATACTTCATTTATTCTAAGATAAAGATGGTTTAGAGTTCTATAAAAATCAAACACACGTGTTTTTTCGTTCAAACAACTATGTCAGTCGTTCGAGCGACATGCCTATGTCATTTGAGAAAGACAACGACTTAAAAAATATTATTCAAGGCGTGCTTTCTCAGAGTTTCGAAGGGTGCAGTCTGAAATACAGTTTACGAACCAGTACATTGTAATACCCCGTATTTTTGTGATATTTATTTATGGGATTAATTGAATTAAATGTGTATTAATTGGGAATTAATTCGGATAAAATACTAACGAGATGTGAGTTGGTATTTGATTATAATGTGTACATACGACGATATATGAATATCGAAATTATTAAATTTGTCGTGAGATTGATATACGGCAATTTGGGAAATTTTGTTGAGACGCGTGTGACAGTCGCGTCAGGAAAGTAATTATTTAATTAAAAAGTAAATTTTATTTCTATTAACCTTATGGTCCTTTTGAGTGCGCCAACGCGTCCGAAAAGGTCGAAATAGTCAGAAAACACTAGCCGGGGGTTTAGTTTGGGTCCCGGAGCATTTTTAGGCCATACCGGTAACTTAAAAGGGTATTTTGGTAATTTTGGAATTTTGGGAATTAAAACCCACGAAAATTAGAGTTTAATTTTGATTAATAAATAAACCCACCAACCCATTATCAGCACTAAACTAAGTAGTGGGCTACGGGAGAAGTTTAGAATAGAAGTTAAGGGTCCAAAAATAAACTCCCACCTCCATTGTCATCATCTTTAGAGAAGAACTTGTAGAGAGAGAGAGAAAAGAGAATTCTGCAGAGAGAGAGAGAGAGAGAGAACAATTCAACCTTCAAGATTCAACATCAAATTCAGAGAAAGATTATAGGCAAGTGATTTAATTACAATTGATTCAATGTTATGCTTTTCCATGTTTAGGGAAATTATCGAATTTATCTTGGAAGATTGATATAGACCCATGAATTTGAAGATTAAAACTATGAACTAAGTTAGGAATTGCATGTAGACATATTCTGGACGAATTATGAATTCAAAATATGACCCTTGATGATCTAAAAACGGATTTAAGAAGAGATTTATTAATGTTCTTGAAAGAAATAGAAAACTAGGATTCTTGATGAAGTTTTGATCCAAACAAAGCCCTTGGTTGATGAATTATTGGTTTTAGAATGTTAACAATGTTGTAGGATGGTTGTATGATGATATTATAACGTTATATTAGAGTTTCATGCTTTATAATGGAGTTTTGGGACGTTTTGAGGACTGCAAAACGAAGCAGTCCGTAGCCTACCTGGTGCGATCGATCGATCGACATTCATCAGTCGATCGATCGACCACCATCGATCGATCGAGGTTCAAGGTCGATCGATCGACCTTCCCAGAAAGAGTAAAATTTTCCTAGTTAAATTTTAATGATGTTAACCCTTAGAAATTATTGTTGGAAACTTTATGGATATCCTTAGACTTAAGGAAGACCAGTAGGTATGGTTATAAAATTTGGACCTTAATTAGAATTCAAATTGAGGAATTATTCTAAAATCTAATGAAATCCGATGAGTGAGATAATGTTAGAGTTAAAAGAGTAAATTTGAATAATTTGGTGAAATGAGGTTTGGGGCAGAAGTAAGGACCCTAAGAATAATGATGTTATATGTGGGAATAATAGGAGACTTAGTAATCCCTTTGAGATGGGTTTTAAGTACAAGAAGCGATGACGTGAGATGTGTCGACAGTCTACCTTATATATTATCGGAAGACTTAAAAATGCATAAAATTGGAATAATGGTATAGGGATGTAGAATATACCTTTATTAATAGTAAGATATCTAAGACGTGTGAATGCTTAGTATATTACTTATGTGTATGACATACCTACCATACTTGCTATCACGGGAGGTTTACTTTCGCTTAGGTCCATCTAATCTTTGTGTTCCCGGATTTAGATTGGTACCTTAAGAACATAATGCTAGAATAACTTATTTGTGAATTAATAAGTCAGCTGACTATGGAGCGTAGGTATGTACGTGACCCATGGATATGTTGAATTATGTTCGCCTCCATTTTTGTGTGTTGTGCTTATTCTAACAATTCCTGAGAGATTCGGAATTTGTAATCCTTATGTACGTGATGTACCGGGATGGATAGCAGAGTATGTGTGCACCGCAGCTTAGCCTCGGGGTGCTTACATTGTATATTTATGATGTGAATAATATACGGTTAAATGAAAAGGAATTGTTATGTTTATTTATGAGAATCATTTATAGTAACTCCTTGAGAAGATAAATAAGGGGATAACCTCCAGTAAATGGTAATGCTAATAATTGAGAATCCGAGTTCAAGTAAAGCTATCTATTTAAGTGATAACATTGAGAATTCATATTGTGAATCGAGTAGTTGGGTTAGAACTTATGATGATTTAGTTAGATATAAATAACACATGAATGGGTACAGGAACGTTAGGAGTGCACAGTTAGACGAGAGGTGAGTATTTCATGTGAGAGCACGTCCTAACATGTATCTTGCATTCATTGTTTTAAATGTTATTAAAGCACTTGCTGTTTTTAAAATACTCTCCACATTAGGGCTCTGACCCGTTTGCTTTCAAATCTATCTTTTTGTAAAAAACATTTTAGGTGCCAAGCCACAAGGACACCATGCATAGGAATTCTATACAGGTGACGAGCTGTAGCTGTTGTGGAAGTTACAGGGCCTTGACAGTAGATGCCTCCTTTTCTAGTCTTGACTCCATATTCAGTTTCATCATTGTAGGTCATGTCGCCCATTTCTTTAGAGACATTTTATATTTCAGTTATTCAGATTTTGGTTTGTAATTTAAATCAGGATGCAGACTTGTTTTATTTATTTCCTTATTGGGATTGTTGTGAGGAGTATTTCCTCTAGACTCTTTATTACTTGTTGATTACACTATTGGGACTTTATTGTGAATGGTTATGTTATTCTTTCATAATTCATTTATTGCATATTAATCAGATTTAATTTAAAATTTGACATCTTACTTTTTAAATACTAGGTGGTTAGTAATCATTAAAATGTTTTCGACGGTGATGCTATTAACTGAACCAACTTGGCATTTTATATTAATTTAATAAAGGAGTAGCTACCCGGTATTTAATTAGTCGGGGTGTCACAGGTGGTATCAGAGCATCAGGTTCTAGTGTCCTTTAGGATCTGTACGGCTTATTATGTTTCCGCTGAGCTTTCTTTGATATAGAGCCCTATATTTTAGGACTGTTGTATTCTTTTATGTATGCTTCGCTCTTCAGTTATTTTAAGTTTATAACTGCGAACTTATAAACTTTACTCTTATTTCAGATGCCTCCACGACGTGTTCCTAGGGATGCATAGCCCGAGCCACAGCCAGCTCCAATACAGGGCACCATGAATGCCGCCGAGGTTGCAGCCATTGTAGCCCAAGCGGTAAATGCCACTCTCGCCGTTGTACAGCAGGCACCACCCCAGGCGCCAGTAGCCGCACCAGTTCAGGCACATGCATTCCCGTCTGCTTGGAAACGTGTTCGAGATGCTTTTCAGAAAGCACACCCTCCAGAGTTCGCAGGTAGCTCTGATGTTGTGGTATCTAGTCAGTGGAGGAAGGATATTCAGAGGCACTTGAAGTTGTATGAGTGCACCGATGTTCAGAGGCAGATACTAGCTAATTTCAAGCTAGTGGGAGCCGCATTGCAGTGGTGGGAGTCTATTACCATCGCAGAGGAGAGAGATGCTCTCACGATACAGGAGTTTTGGGTGCGGTTCGACCGCAAATATTTTTCGTCAGCTGTTCACACGGATATGAGAAGGAAGTTGATGAGCCTCAAGCAGGAGGGAAAGACTGTGGCCGAGTATGAGGCCGAATTCACTAACGTACTGAACATTGTTCCGGATGAGATACCGATGGAAGAGAAGAAGATTCAGAAGTTCATAGATGGATTGACTTGGAGGATCCGTCAGCATTTGTTAGGGAATCTCTCTTTAGCCACTTACTCTGATGTGGTTAATGTTTCACTGCTACACTGTCAGGATCACCTCTTTCACATGGCTGAGAGCAAGAGATTAGGAGAGTCCAGCCATCAGAGCAGGACTGGGGGAAACGGTGCCAGTGGGGCACAATCTGTTCAGGGGCAGAGGCAGGGTGACCAGGGTTCCCAGTAGGGGGATCATAAGAGGTTCAGATCTGGAAATTTCAGGCACGGGCAGGGAGGTTTTAGGCAGGGACATCAGGGTCCGAACGGCCACCAGGGCCAGCAGGGTCAAAATGGTCAACAGCAGCAGTTTCACCAGGGCCAACAAGGCCAGGGCAGAAATGGTAACGGTCACCAGGGCCGTGGTCAGCAGGGTCAGCGAGGGGGAAACTTCCAGGGAAAGTGTTTCATTTGTGGTAAGATTGGCCACAAACGTCAGGATTGTCCTGATAGGGGCAGGGCTCCACAACAGCAGCAGCAGGGTGGTCGACACGAGCCATAGAGGCCTATGTTTCCCGCCGCCCTCCCAGCACCACAGATGGCAGCATTACCGCCCATTCCAGCAGTCCCAGTTCAGCAGGGACAGCTTCAGTATGGGAGAGTGTATCAGCTCCAGCATGTCGCAGCCCCACAGGATCCACCAGCCATTGAGGGTATGTTCTCTATTCAGGGGACTATGGGGCGCATTTTATTTGACACGGGGGCTACACACTGTTTTATTGTTATGAGATTTGCACGCACCATTGGGTTATTAGACACCGCAGAGAGCACTGCTACTTGTGTAGACTCACCGTTGAGTAGGGGTTCCATGATTTCGCTTATGTGTAGAGGTGTGGGTATAGAGATCGGGAGGTTTACTTTACCCGCTGACATGTTAGTGTTAGAGATAACCGAGTATGATGCCATTATTGGTATGGATTGGCTAGTAGCGTACCGATCCATGATTGACTATTTTAGTAGGAGTATTATCTTTGCCATTCCCGGGCAAGAGATGTTTTTAGTGGCGATGCCTCGCCCTGAGGGAGGATCGTCCACTCATTTGTACTACATAGAGGAGGAGACCTCTAAGGAAGTCGTGATACCACTTGATTCGATTCTGGTGGTTCGAGAGTTTGCCGATGTATTTCAGGATATACCTGGATTACCTCCGAGTAGAGAGATAGATTTTGTGATTGATTTGACGCCGAGCACTCGGCCTATTGCCCGCGCACCTTACCGTATGGCTCCAGCTGAGATGAGAGAGTTACGGGATCAGATTGAGCAGTTGTTGGGTCAGGGGTTTATCCGGAGGAGTACTTCACCGTGGGGTGACCCTGTGTTATTTGTAAAGAAGAGGGATGGATCGTTGAGATTGTGTGTAGATTACCGGGAGTTGAATAAGGTCACGATAGGGAATAAGTATCCATTGCCCCGAATCGATGACTTATTCGACCAGTTGAGAGGAGATTCTTTCTTCTCAAAGATTGAATTACGATCGGGATACCATCAGTTGTGTATCAGGGAAGAGGACGTCTCGAAGACTGCTTTCTTAACGAGATATGGTTCCTACGAGTTTCGGGTTATGCCTTTCGATTTGACCAACGCTCCAGCCGTGTTTATGGACTTGATTAATAGGGTGTTCAGAGAGTTCCTGGACCAGTTCTTCATTGTCTTTATTGATGACATTCTGGTTTACTCCCAGACAGAGGAGGAGCACGCCGAGCATTTGAGGCAGGTTTTGCAGACACTACGTCAGAACGAGCTGTATGCAAAGTGTGAGAAGTGCGGGTTTTGGCTGAAGGAGGTTCAGTTTTTGGGGCATATTATTTTCGACCAGGGGATATCTGTTGATCCGGGGAAGGTATCCGCGGTGAGGGAGTGGGGACAGCCCATGACACCGACTGAGATCCGTAGTTTCTTGGGCCTAGCAGGATACTACAGTAGGTTTATTCGGGATTTCTCAAAGATAGCGGGTCCTTTGACACAGCTGACTCGTAAGGGTGTGCCATTCATTTGGAGTGATGCCTGTCAGTTGGCATTTGATGAGTTGAAGGACAAGTTGACCTCAGCACCTGTGTTAGCTTTGCCGAGACCAGGAGTTGAGTATCTAGTTTACACCGATGCGTCCTTACAAGGACTTGGAGGTGTATTGCAGCAGGAGAGTCAGGCCATAGCTTATGCTTCCCGTAAGCTTAAGCCTCACGAGAAGAATTACTCCACTCATGATTTGGAGTTAGCGACAGCGGTATTTGCCCTTCGTATTTGGAGACATTATCTTTTGGGGGAGAAGTTTCGATTGTTCACGGACCACAAGTCCCTACAGTACCTGTTCACGTAAAAGGAGCTGAATATGCGGCAACGGAGGTGGCTTGAGTTTGTAAAGGACTATCAGTTTGATATCCAATATCACCCGAGGAAGGCTAACGTGGTAGCAGACGCGTTGAGCCGTAGGCCAGTAGATGAGGTGGCAGGGGTGTGGAAGGCAAAGTGGAAAGAGTTGGGACACCAGGATGCAGCGGCCCGATCGTTCATGTCTGTGATGACTGTTAGACCGCAGATTGTCACGAGAGTGGTGAAAGCACAGGCAAATGACTCATTGTGTCAGGAGCAGATAGTTCGATTACTAGCAGAGGTAGCCGAGTCCTATACCGTTAGCTCAGACGGGGGATTACGCTTCAATGGCAGACTGGTAGTTCCGGAAGGGGAGGAACTGAGACACGAGGTGATGGCAGAGTCGCACGGCTCACGGTTCGCGGTACATCCCGGTGGGGACAAGATGTACCAAGATATGAGACGTCAGTATTGGTGGAGCGGGATGAAGAGAGATATTATCGTGTTTGTTTCTAAATGCGCCACTTGTCAGCTAGTAAAAGTGGATCATCAGAGACCGGCAGGACTTCTACAGCCATTAGAGGTCCCGATGTGGATGTGGGAGAGCATCTCCATGGACTTTATCACGGGGTTGCCGACGTCACAGAGAGGTCACGACTCCATTTGGGTAATTGTGGACAGGTTGACCAAAGTCACTCATTTTCTACCCGTAAGGACCGACTACACTACGGGACACTATGCCCAGTTTTTTATTGCAGAAATAGTGAGACTTCACGGTGTGCCCCTAAATATCGTGTCCGACAGAGACAAGATATTTGTTTCACGGTTTTGGGAGAGTTTTTAGGAGGCCATGGGCACGGAATTGCGGTTGAGTACGGCTTATCATCCGCAAACCGATGGGAAAACCGAGCGTACAAATCAGATGTTGGAGGACATGTTGCGGATGTGCATCATTGACTTCGGGGGTGGATGGGAGCAGTATCTTCTACTGGTGGAGTTTGCTTACAACAACTCCTACCAGTTCACCATTGGTATGGCTCCATTTGAGGCATTTTACGGTAGACCTTGTCGTTCCCCAGCATGTTGGTTGGAGGTGGGGGACAACAAACTACTTGGGCCGGAAGTAATTCAGGATACTTCGGCGAGGATAGAATTGATACGGAGTCGCATTCGGGTAGCTCAAGATCGGCAAAAGAGCTACGCTGATGCGAAGAGGTTCTTCAGGGAGTTCCAAGTGGGGGACCAGGTTTTACTCAGAGTATCTCCTATGAAGGGGATTATGCGATTTGGGAAGAAGGGGAAGTTGGCACCGAGATACGTGGGACCATTTCCTATCATCGAGCGGATTGGGTCTGTTGCGTATAGACTTGGATTACCGGAGCATCTACACAGGATTCATGATGTGTTTCATATTTCCTCGCTAAGGAAATATCTTAGAGATGATTAGGCTCATTATCACATTGCTTTGGAGGACATTGATCTCCAGCCCGATAGCTCCTACGAGGAGGGGCCGATTGCTATTTTGGACCGGAGTGAGCGAAAACTGCGGTCAAAGATAGTTCCGTTAGTACGTGTTCAGTGGCGGCATCATAATGTCAAGGAGTCCACATGGGAGCGCGAGGATGAGATGCGCGAACGTTACCCAGAGTTATTTTTACCAGGTACTTTCTAGTTCCGAATTTCGGGACGAAATTCTGTTATTAGGGGGGAAATATGTAATACCCCGTATTTTTGTAAAATTTATTTATGGGATTAATTGAATTAAATGTGTATTAATTGGGAATTAATCCGGATAAAATACTAACGAGATGTGAGTTGGTATTTGATTATAATGTGTACATACGACGATATATGAATATTGAAATTATTAAATTTGTCGTGAGATTGATATACGACAATTTGGGAAATTTTGTTGAGACGCGTGTGACAGTCGCGTCAGGAAAGTAATTATTTAATTAAAAAGTAAATTTTATTTATATTAACCTTATGGTCATTTTGAGTGCGCCAACGCGTCCGGAAAGGTCGAAATAGTCAGAAAACACTAGCCGGGGGTTTAGTTTGGGTCCCAGGGCATTTTTAGGCCATACCGGCAACTTAAAAGGGTATTTTGGTAATTTTGGAATTTTGGGAATTAAAACCCACGAAAATTAGAGTTTAATTTTGATTAATAAATAAACCCACCAACCCATTATCAGCACTAAACTAAGTAGTGGGCTACGGGAGAAGTTTAGAATAGAAGTTAAGGGTCCAAAAATAAACCCCCACCTCCATTGTCATCATCTTTAGAGAAGAACTTGTAGAGAGAGAGAGAGAAAAGAGGATTCTGCAGAGAGAGAGGGAGAACAATTCAACCTTCAATATTCAACATCAAATTCAGATAAAGATTAGAGGCAAGTGATTTAATTAAAATTGATTCAATGTTATGCTTTTCCATGTTTAGGGAAATTATCGAATTTATCTTGGAAGATTGATATAGACCCATGAATTTGAAGATTAAAACTATGAACTAAGTTAGGAATTGTATGTAGACATATTCTAGACGAATTATGAATTCAAAATATGACCCTTGATGATCTAAAAATGGATTTAAGAAGAGATTTATTAATGTTCTTGAAAGAAATAGAAAACTAGGATTCTTGATGAAGTTTTGATCCAAACAAAGCCCTTGGTTGATGAATTATTGGTTTTAGAACGTTAACAATGTTGTAGGATGGTTTTATGATGATATTATAATGTTATATTAGAGTTTCATTCTTTATAATGGAGTTTTGGGACGTTTTGAGGACTGCAAAACGAAGCAGTCCGTAGACTACCTGGTGCGATCGATCGATCGACATTCATCAGTCGATCGATCGACCACCATCGATAGATCGAGGTTCAAGGTCGATCGATCGACCTTCCCAGAAAGAGTAAAATTTTCCTAGTTAAATTTTAATGATGTTAACCCTTAGAAATTATTATTGGAGACTTTATGGATATCCTTAGACTTAAGGAAGACCAGTAGGTATGGTTATAAAATTTGGACCTTAATTAGAATTCAAATTGAGGAATTATTCTAAAATCTAATGAAATCCGATGAGTGAGATAATGTTAGAGTTAAAAGAGTAAATTTGAATAATTTGGTGAAATGAGGTTTGGGGCAGAAGTAAGGACCCTAAGAATAATGATGTTATATGTGGGAATAATAGGAGACTTAGTAATTCCTTTGAGATGGGTTTTAAGTACAAGAAGCAATGCCGTGAGATGTGTCGACAGTCTACCTTATATATTATCGGAAGACTTAAAAATGCATAAAATTGGAATAATGGTATAGGGATGTAGAATATACCTTTATTAATAGTAAGATATCTAAGACGTGTGAATGCTTAGTATATTACTTATGTGTATGACATACCTACCATACTTGCTATCACGGGAGGTTTACGTTCGCTTAGGGCCATCTAATCTTTGTGTTCCCGGATTTAGATTGGTACCTTAAGAACATAATGCTAGAATGACTTATTTGTGAGTTAATAAGTCAGCTGACTATGGAGCGTAGGTATGTACGTGACCCATGAATATGTTGAATTATGTTCGCCTCCATTTTTGTGTGTTGTGCTTATTCTAACAATTCCTGAGAGATTCAAAATTTGTAATCCTTATGTACGTGATGTACCAGGATGGATAGCAGAGTATGTGTGCACCGCAACTTAGCCTCGGGTTGCTTACATTGTATATTTATGATGTGAATAATATACGGTTAAATGAAAAGGAATTGTTATGTTTATTTATGAGAATCATTTATAGTAACTCCTTGAGAAGATAAATAAGGGGATAACCTCCAGTAAACGGTAATGCTAATAATTGAGAATCCGAGTTCAAGTAAAGCTAGCTATTTAAGTGATAACATTGGGAATTTATATTGTGAATCGAGTAGTTGGGTTAGAACTTATGATGATTTAGTTAGATATAAATAACACATGAATGGGTACAGGAACGTTAGGAGTGCACAGTTAGACGAGAGGTGAGTATTTCATGTGAGAGCACGTCCTAACATGTATCTTGCATTCATTGTTTTAAATGTTATTAAAGCACTTGCTGTTTTTAAAATACTCTCCACATTCGGGCTCTGACCCGTTTGCTTTCAAATCTATCTTTTTGTAAAAACCATTTTAGGTGCCCAGCCACAAGGACACCATGCATAGGAATTCTATACAGGTGACGAGCTGTAGCTGTTGTGGAAGTTACAGGGCCTTGACAGTAGATGCCTCCTTTTCTAGTCTTGACTCCATATTCAGTTTCATCATTGTAGGTCATGTCGCCCATTTCTTTAGAGACATTTTATATTTCAGTTATTCAGACTTTGGTTTGTAATTTAATTCAAGATGCAGACTTGTTTTATTTATTTCCTTATTGGGATTGTTGTGAGGAGTATTTCCTCTAGACTCTTTATTACTTGTTGATTACACTATTGGGACTTTATTGTGAATGGTTATGTTATTCTTTCATAATTCATTTATTGCATGTTAATCAGATTTAATTTAAATTTGACATCTTACTTTTTAAATACTAGGTGGTTAGTAATCATTAAAATGTTTTCGACAGTGATGTTATTAACTGAACCAACTTGGCATTTTGTATTAATTTAATAAAGGAGTAGCTATCCGGTATTTAATTAATCGGGGTGTCACATACATTTTCTGCACAAAGTTTTTTTAATGTTTCTAAGTCTAATACATACTTAGAGTTTCAAAGATCCGAGACTTCATTATTATATGCTATAGTGATCTTTGTTAGCACGAAAAAGAGTTTGTTCTACATAGAACTTTGCTGGGTTTTGCTGTGGATAAGTGGAAGAGCCGTGTTCAATATCGTAGACGTTACAAGCCATATCGGTGGACATCGAGGTATACATGGAGGCGTGTGTCATGGACGAGCATTGTGGAAGAAGGACTTTCTATGTGGGTACTATGAGAGGAGTGGTTGAAGATCAGAAGAATGTCAAGTCTCATTGGGATCGAGTCATTGAGTAAGAATTGTGTCTGTTCCTTGTAATTCCACATTCATAGTGATTGTCTGGCCTGGGCCATCCGAGATTTTTTCCCTTAATGGTTTCCTCGTACATCCGGCATTGTGAGTATTCTTTACCTTACTTTATTTGCTTTAATCACTAGATGCATGTTTAGGATTAATCAAGATAAAATTTCGTTAAGTTAAAATTGGTTCACAATTTGGTGCGAATTAAAAATTGAAAAAGGGATTTTCTTAAAGAGAAAGTGTTTCATCATCCTTAAAGCAAAGTCTGATTTGAAAAATAAGGGGCCTACATATTCACCTTAAAACATGAGTTTATTTATTTCATAAAATGTTTGTGAATAGTTGGCTGAAAATTATCCATTTTTTAAAACCCATTCAATCCTTTATTAAGTGCCCATTTTCATAAAAAAAAAGTGAGAATGATACTAATAAGTCTATTAGTACATTTAAAACCTTAATCAACATATTTTAAGCTCTAAATATGTAAAAAAAATCAATCTAAACATAGGTTTACTACAAGATCCATTTCAAAGATAGGAAATCCCATTTTCTTCTAAACTATATCTTGAAATCATATAGTATTAAATCTTTAATCATGGATGAATATTTCTACATACCTAATAGAGACAAGTTGCAATGTACTCAAACTAATATCATCATCAAATTGACTTAGTAAGAGATAAGTATTTTCCACCTCAAAATGTCTTCAAATAATGGTAGAGAAAGTGGGTGACCCCCACCTCCAAAGGTAGCCCTAAAGGAAGTCACAATAGCCCACTCTTCAAGCTCCCAAATAAATCATCAATCTCCTTTAACTACTCTTTCTTCTTATATGAGAAACCCCTTTTAAAAACTCCCAACGTGGCTTCCTTTAAGCTCCAAGAACTTCCACTAAGCCTCCTCTGAGGTGTCCCAACTTTAAGAGGTGTTTTAATGGAGTTTGGGGACCTCCAATGTGGTGTTTTGATGGTGGAAAAGGGGTGGCAAAGAATCAGCACGAATTTGGAAGGAGGAACAACTCTTCAAACACTGTGTTGCCCTCTGCCAATGGAAGTACTTACAGTCTTCAGTCGATCGAAGTATCTCCAACTAACTTAGTGAGGCAAACTTTAACTTATATTATCTTCACCCTTCATCATGAGCTTATAAAGAGATTGCTCGGTCTTCATCCCTCCACCTTTGGTTCTCATTGCATTCAAGTTATACATGTTATAATCGCTTGCGGATTTCTCAGTTTTGCCACATTGAGTGAGATCATGAACACGCCTTTGTAGTCACTTAGTTCTCCCAAAATAAAAGAGTTTCTTAGAAAAATTTATGCGTTGACTCATAATAGCTTCACCCTCGCATGGTTAGCCAAAATTTTGAGGTCTTTAAAGAAAGCTAGTCTGCCTTCCTTTTATGTGAGACTTTAAGCCATCACAAGGAACCAAGTTGCAGTAGATGAGGAGATGATCAAATTTTATCCTGAGATTATTGAGGCTGGGGAGAAAGTGGTGGTTGTGCATGAGGCCTTGGTGCAGACTGATGCGAAATTAGAGAAGTTGCAGTAGGACATGGAAGAATATGAAAAAAATGGTTGAGCTCACTATAATGAGCTAGATGAGTTAGCATCTGTTAGGCCTTCACCCCAGACTGCTTGATTCTATTAATTTGTGGTTATCGCATATGATCTTGACAACAATTATGATTTTTTTTCGTTTTGTATTTTGGGGCATTAGTTCCTCCTTTGTTTTATACAACTTTAGTGTTCGAATAAAGTATTAAGTTTGTTGTTCACTTATGCCATTACCTATTATTATCATATTTTTTATTATTATTCTTTAAAAAAATTCCCTTGCTTGAGTATCACCTAACCTCATTGTTCATTAAGTAACAACCCTATACACAGGATATGCGAGAACATGCTCTCGATTAACCACTACAAACATAAAATTTACTTAACATTACATGTGAATTTTTTTTATACTTTGAGCCACTTGTTGTTGAGTTTAAAGGCCACGTAATCTTCAATTTTAGATATCTCACAATAACCTGAGTCATGATCCTTGCACAATATGTAAGGTCCTTCCCAGTTAGCTTCAAATTTAGGGAGCGAAAGACCTTGGATATGCCTTGTGCAAGCCTTTAGCACTAAGTCACCCTCTTTGAACTTTCTCGGCTTACCATTTGGTCATATGACCTTAAGAGTTGCTTTTTATATATTTAGAAATGTCTCATTGTGTTATCTATGTGCTTATTTAAGGCTTCAAATTGCACATGTCTTCTCTAAGGAAGCATCGTGCTCCGCAAGTTGTATCAGGCAAAGGGTATCTCTATCTCAATCAGTAAAATTGCCTCAGCACCAAATACTAAGGAAAAAGGAGTGTAACCAGTGGGATTCATTTTGGCTGTTCTATAAGCCCACAAAACCTCCAATATCTTATCATCCCATTTTCCAGAAAAATCCTCCAACATTTTTGCAAAGATATTTACCATAATCTTATTAGTAACTTCCACTTGCTCATTACACTTAAGATAAGCCATAGTAGACTTGTGGTAAATAATGAAATATCTATTTGTGAGAAATCTCACCTCACTATTCACAAAGGGAGTTTTGTTAAAGAGGAAAACCTTTGGGATGCCAAACTGGCAGATAATATATTATTTTATAAATCTCGCAACCACGCTTGTTGTAGCTTTCTTGAGAAGTGTTTCTTTTGCCCACTTGGTAAAACACTCTGTGGTAAGCAATATCCAAATTTTTCCCATAGAAGAGGGATTGATGGTCCCCACAAGGTCGAATTCCTAAGTATGGAAAGGGAATGGGGTGAAGAGTGAGTGTAGGTCCACTAAAGGGGTATAGATCATATTGTCATAGAGATGGCATGCCTTGTATTTTCGAATGAACTCAGCTAAATCCTTCTCTATAGAGCCAATAATACCTTAGGGTCATTAATTAATCATATAGCTTTTCTTTCCCTGTGTGTCCTGGCTCATGAGCTTGCTTTAAAACCTCTTCAGCTTCCTCTAACCTGATACATTGCAGAGGTCTACTGAAGTGTCCCCATTAGTATAGCTAGTCGTTTTAAATATAATACCTTAAGATCTTTCTTTTCAGCTTGTTGGAATCATCTTTGTTTGTGGGGTTTATCCCTTCTACCAACATATCAATATAAGTTTATCTCTAGTCAGTTGGTTGCTCGATGAAATTGTACTTAGTCGGCTGGTAATAAAACCCCTTTGTATTGCTGCAATGTCTTGCTTCATTGTGGGCCAAAAGTAGCATGCTCTTTGAATCCTTCGATATAGTGGGATGTTAATGGTTTTGTAGCTGTATTGGTAGGCTTCTTTCAACCTCTTCTCAGCTTCCTCTAGATCTACACATCTTAACAACCAGACTCCTTTATTTTTATAGTATAAGTTCTCAATTGTGGCAAAATATTGAGCCAATTCCACCAAAATCAATGGTCCTTTACCTGTATCAAATTGCCTCCTTATTTTTCCCCTCTAGTCATTGCTATCATCAGTGGAAACATTTTTTTTATGGCATATGGATTTGTCCTCTTGATGATCCATATGATCGCCGAGTTACCTTTGATCGCTCTCGTCTGGGCAATTGTTAAGTAGGCATCCGCTTGTCTGTTCAATATCCTGGGGTATTTTTTTACTGTCACTTTGTGAAATTATCTGAATAATCTTTTAATAATTGTTTGATAAGGCGCCAAACTCATATATTTCAGAGCGTATTCCCTTTCCATCTGCTTTGCAACTAGGTTAGAGTAACCTCTGACCGTAAGTATATGTATGCCCCTTCATAAAGATTCCAACAAACAATGCACTAATCCTCGTACTTAGCTTCATTATTGGAGAAGAAAAAGTCTAAATTGAAAGACAAGCAAACCTCCTCTTTTCCTTTGCTTAGAATGGACCTTGGGCCTCCTTTGCCTTAGGCTGATGGACCATCAGATTCCATGTTCCATTTTTCTAAGCTGGTTTCCAAGTATTTGTCTTGCAGATCATCGCCTGAGAGTTATTCGTGTGGTGGTTCGAACACACCAGAGGGGAAGTTTGCTAATAAATCTGCATAGGCTTGTCTCTTAATGTCTCGAGGGGCCACGTACTTTAGGTTATACTCTGAGAGTATTAATAACCATCTAGCTTCACTACTGATTAGTAAAATTCTATGTGGCAAAAGCTTAGTAGGATCACATTGTCTTATAATGTGGATCATGAAAGATATCATATAGTGCCTAAGATTTTGAACAACAAAGAGAAGTGATAAATTGTTCCTTTCAATACTAATGTATCTGTCCTTAGGCCCATGAATAATACATCTAAAAAAATAAATATGATATTCTATTCCCTCCACCTCTTGTGCTAGCAATGCACCAATAAACTTAGTTCTGGAGGTAAGATAAAGTTGTAACAGTGTACCTGCCTTTGGTGGTATCATGGTTTGTGGTGATGTGAGGACCTTATTTAACTTATCTAAAGATTCTTGATGATGTTGCTCCCAAAAAAATTTGGCTCCCTTACACAGCAACTCCATCAGGGGGGTGAGTGATCTCAGCAAGTCCAGGCATAAATCTTTTCAAGTAAGAGACTTTACCCAATAAGCTATTTAATTTATTTGCGTTCTTTGGACATGGCATGTTAAGAATGGCCTTTTACTTGTCCAAATCCAACTGAACGCCTTGTTTATTCACCACAAACCCCAGGAACTTCCCACTAGTTACCCCCAAATTCGCATTTTAGAGGATTCATTTTTATCTTGTACTTCATACACCTCATGAACACCCTCCTCAAGTCTGCTAAGTGAGCAGTCTCTTTTTTGGACTTTATGACCAAATCATCCACATAAAACTCAACAATGTCATGAAAAAAATCATGGAATATCATCATCATAGTCCTTTGATATGTAGCACCTGCATTTTTTAGTCCGAAAGGGATAACTGTGTACATAAAGTTACCTAATGGAGAGCAAAAGCCAGTCTTATCAGCATCATCTCGATCCATCTTAATCTGGTTGTCACTTATGTAGACATCCATAAAGTTGTACATCTCGTGACCATTAGTTGCATTTATTAAGCTGTCAATATATAGTAGCGGGAATTCATCTCTTTGGGTAAGCCTGATTAAAGTCACTGAAATCCACACAAATCCTAATTTGGTGCTTGTCTTTCTTCTCCACAAGCACAACACTAGATAACCAAATATGATGTTGTATTGGGATGATGAACCTATTATGAGAAAGCTTTGTACTTCTTCTTTGATCTTCAAGTCAAGCTCTACTTTGTGTGTTCGGGCGACTTGTTTAACCAGGATAGCTGATGGCATCCATTCAACTTGTGACAACTGACCTTCTTATCAATACCAGGCATCTCACTATATTTCCATGTGAAGACGTCTTTGAACTCCCGTATCATCTTGATCAATTCTCTTTTTGCTTCCTTACTCAAATCTTTCGAGATTAAAATTAGTCTAAGATCATCATCTTCCCCCACAAGGTGCACTTACTCTAGCTCTTTGATCTGAGGCCTTGGTCTATTATGAATGGATTCTAGATCTTATTCAACATCCTCCACAAACTCTTGGACATTGGAGTTATTAATCACCATGTAGTGTCCATGGTTATCCACCAAAAAACATTCATAAAGTGGGAAAACCTTATCTCCCAAACCTTCGGTTGCCCGTTCACACTTTCACAATTTATAAATGATCTTACCATTTGGCAGTACTACTTTTTTACATTTCCTTCACATATGGCCACGGATTTTCCTCTACCTCTATCGTAGAAAATCTACTCAGCACACTTTATTGTTAGACCTGGTTCTCGATTGGATCAATCCATGGTGTCATTCTATCTCATAATTGCTTGGACAGGTTAGGTGATCTCACCCTTTTCTCGATCCACTTCACGCTCCTTTTGATTGTCACCAGGTTGATCTGTGTTCGCATCTTTTCCCTGGTGTTAGGCACTCTAGTGCCACCAGTGTATCTGATGAGCACCATATCTTCTTCGTCTAGCTCATTATAAAATGTAGCATCCATTAAATGTGCTTCCTTACGCATGAATGACTTATTTAATGCTCGAATCACCACCTCCTTCTTTTTAAGGTTTGCCATGGCACACTGATGGTAAGTGGAAGGTACCAACCCGTGGTTGTGATTCTACACCCTCCCTACCAATAGTTGGTATGATGTCTCACATTCCATTATATGGAATTTAATATGGGAAGACATATTCCCCATATGATCCCCACATTGACATAATCAATGGACTTAAAGGATTGATTATCATACCATGATATGGCTAAGGGATTCTAAACAATCCTCATTTCAGAGATGTTACGGGCATAAAAGGATCCAATAAGCATGATATTGATGGAAGTTCTCCCATCCAATAAAACACGATTGAAGCTACACCCATTCACGCTTCATGTTACATAAAGTGGTCTATTTTGAGGATACCTGATTAAACGATCTGCTTTAGAGAAGGTGACCTCTGAGAGGAACCTTTTCACTAGTTATGCCATAGACCCTTTCTAATGCATATTTGGAACTATATTCTTCTTTACAATCTCTAGAATAACCCGAGTGACCTCCAGTCTAGAGTTATCAAGTAACCCCACTTGGTCAAAGAACTAATTGAACTTTTACAATCATGTTACTACGACAAACTCTACCCAAGGATCTATATGGTCCTCCTTCAGCTCGTAAACCTCCTCAACATCCCTATATGTCAATTCTTTATATGCTATCACTGTATTCGCAACACCCAATGAGCAAACTTTCAGTTATTTACCCAAATCATCAATTGAGCATAACTCATTATCCATGGCAAATGGTACATTTCTAATACACACTCCTCCAAGGATTCCTCAAAGGTTTCTTCGAGGAACTTCTGTTCTCTCAAACTTTATTCTGCTTCTTCATCAAAAGGACTGACCATGTTGGTCCCATGAGTTGGCAAAGGTTTATCATTCACATTTGTATAGGACAACTGAATACCCATCTTCTCAATATGTGCACAAATAAGCCTCTTCAAGGCGACACACTTACTGGTTGGATGGACCGCCTTATTTTGGAGGTGGCAAAACCTTGGATTGTTTCTCTGCTCCTACATTGTTGGCTCCGTCGTGAAAAACTTCATTGGCCTAAAGATTTTATCATGAACCATATGTTCATAAATATCTAAGGCTTATTCGAGCGTGCAAGGCAACTCTGGGAGGTCATCTCTTGGCTCGAACTTTCTCTTGTTGTCTTTTCCTCCACCATTGTTTCCATTTTCTTGCCTTCCATCTTTATTATTAACATAATTTACTCGTGAGGGAATTCCTATCCCCAAAACAGTTAATGGTATTAACATCAAATTAGACAATATATGGGGTGGTAAGGGCTTCATTACTAGGGCGATGTCCTGGCAGAATTTAGGAATGTGATAAACGTCCTTTCTCTAGTCTTATTAATTAAATAACAGATATACTCCAGGAGTAATCTTTTTATGTAGACCTGTAAGAGCTTATTCTCTCGCATATTTTCTCTAACATCGAGAGACCATTCGTGAAACCTCCTGATATATGCAACTATATCTTCCCCGGACTTTTGTTTTTCTTGTGCTAGCTGGGTGAGAGTTAATTCATCCTCCGGCAAAAAAAATTCTAGACAAATAGAAAAAAAAAGACAAATAGACTGATTACACCAAAATTTGAAAATAAATAACTGTGATCAAATCTTAAAAGAAAAAAAAAAGAACAAACAGAAAAAAATAAAATTCACTTACAAAAAAAGACAAAACTAATTAACCCCTCCGAGGGAAATAATTAACCCCACCGACAACAATCAACCCGTACAGCGGTAAAAAAAGTCAAAACCAAAACATCAACCCCTCCAGCAAATACTCGTCCAAAATATCACTGAATTGTGATGTTACACCAATCAAATCGTGGAAGAAATTGTATTGAAGCTTGGTGGTTGATGAGGTTAGTTTTTTTTAGGCTCCGATCTGACAACCTTTAATTTGGGCTGAATTGTTGGTGTGGTGGGTGCTTGGTAGGGAGGTCATAAAAGCTTAGTTTGGTCAGGTGGTTGATAATAGAAATCTAGAGCTAGTGATGGTGGCCCTCAACTTCACTTCCCAATGTACCGAAATAGAGGTTGAATTGGTGGGTAATATCCGAACACAACTGGATTTTACTTTGTATTTTGGAGTAGCCCTTTTATTTATAACTGACGGTGGGAAGATAAACAGAGTGAGTGAGTGAGAGAGAGAGAGAGGAATGGGTGGACTTTAAAAGATGAGAAGGAGATGAAAGGACAAAAAAATATGGAAATACAAAATGATTTGAGAAGCGGAGAAGATAAGACGTAGGAGAAGATAAAGGGATGCACATAAACACGTGCAAAATGCCAACTTTAATGAGTTAAAATATAATAAATAACATTTAAACTTATAATACTATTGTATTAGAGATATAACATAGATTATAGTCATGAGGCAAAATTAAGACCGATTACACCATAAAGCTAATTTCTCTTGTATTGTCTTTCATTTCCACTTGCCTATAAAAATTGTTAAGAAATTACATTATAAATGAATAAATTTATTTACATAATTATAGGATGACTCCATAAATAAAACGGGGGGCTTTTACGGTCTAGTCCTTGGACTAACAATTTAGGACAAAAAAACCAGGCCCAACAAATTTTAAATGATTAGGTCCACCATATAAATACCCCGAAATTAAAACAAACACGCACTATTCAGAAATCGAAGCGCCAAAAACACTGTATTCTCTCTTGAATCAAAACTTTAATCGTACCATCTCTTCGATCAAAACCCTAAAACGAATATATTTCTCAATCAAATTTTGGTCAACAACAACATATAAATACTCCTGATCAAATCTCTAAAAACTCTGTTCGATCAAAACCCTAACTCTCTTCGATCAAAACCCTAGCTCTCTTCGATCAAACCCTAATCGTTGAAGTTCTACATTTTACATTCTAAATCAAATTCTTCCAAACACCACTAACAAGTATGTATACATTCTCTTATCACCTTTTTGTCCTTGTGTATTTTGTGTTCTCATATGTATAAATTTGTAGACACATGGACTGATGAAATCACATTCTTCTTCTTCATGATATGTATTTCATCATATATTTGTTTCCCTCATTTTAATTGCAAAACACACTTTTTGCATGTTAGATATATGTATTTCATCATTGTATTTTTCCTCCTGTATACATCATTTATCGAGGATTTATCAAGGACTAGGAATATATATATGATTGGAATATGTACATGTACAAGCCCTGTGTTGCGTGTACTATGTGTATTTTGCGTTTACTTTTTGAAAGTACACGCAAAATACACAGAGTACACGCACATTGAAATTGAATTTCTCAATTCATTATGCGTCTACTTTTATGTTTTATACGTGTACTCTATAAAATATTTATTTCAATCCATATTTGATCAATCTTATGTTATTTTGGTCCGCGCCAGCGACATTTGAATGATATTCCATGAGTTTGTAAGAAGTTTTATTATTTTGTTAATATTTAGGAGTGTTTTTTGTCCGCGCTAGCTGCATTTGAATGATATGTTATTAGCTAACAATCAGTATTATTGCGTGTACTTTTTCATTTTTTGCGTGTAGTTTGTTGAAAGTACACGCAAAAAATTCAGAAAGTACACGCACATTGAAATTCAATTTGTTCAATCCAATATCCATGTACTAATGTGTATTATGAGTGTACTATTTTGTATTGCTGTGTTATTGTTTAGGAATCATACGATCAAGCATGTTCAACTACAAAACTGCTGCTTGCACGTTCGAAGATCTTAACAATACAAAACCTTTCACATTAACAGTCAATAGTACTAATGATGACGAAATTCATTTTCTCCTTCGCATCAATGATAGAGCTAAAAGGTTACTTGGTTTCTACTACTACTATGAAGACATTTACTGCACTTTTGATGTGCAACAACTTCAAGTAACTGAATCGAAAGCGAAGGATTTATCTAAACGAATTGAGCAGTATTGCTTAAGGGGTTTTGATAATGTTGGAGCTTTTAGCATTCAGCTATTGTATCACTTCTTTACTGAATATGTTAGGAGTAGAGAATCTTGGTTTTTGACTTTTCGAACAACCTCTATTAGGTATTACCATGAAATTGACAATATATATTATCGCCTTTAGCATGAATTTTGTTGAGACTTGTATAAATTGTTTGTGAGAATATTGCATGTACTTTTGTTAAATACGCTTGTATTTTATTGTTTTAGTCTATGTTTTATTCTAATTCGCATATATTTTATTTTTTGTACATATCATTATAGGTTAGTAATTTAAATTTTGTTTATAGATCAATATAATGGGGATGAAGATGAAGGCAAGAAGAGGAACGAAACAAAAAAGAGCAGTTCTGATGATAGTTCTTCATCTAGTTCTAGTTCTAGTTCTAGTGTGGCATTGAAATCTAAACGTCCTGCAAAGAAGAATGACCAATATCGGTCAAATATTGTTAGCTTTCTCCATGATTTGCATCAGATTAAAGATAAAATAAACAATAGCCATATTGAACTTCTTAAGAAGACTCCATTTTGGTAGCTTTTCAATGCCTACTACAGTAAGAAAGTAGTAGAAGTGGACCACAAGAAGATGGATAAAAATATTTTATCAATTATCGAGTTGTACAATACGGAAACCAATGGTTTATTAATGAGACTTAAAAATAAATTACATTCATTTATGTGAAACAAATGGTTTATTAATTAATTTATTCAATCAAATGGTTAAAATGAATGAATTCAACAATTTTAAAAATACTCAAATGGGTTCCTTACAAGTAGACCTGTAATGACCCGTTTTACTACACCTCAAGAAAGTAACTTCCCTTACTGTGATCTCACCAGAAGACTTTATTCTCTTATTTCTTGGCATGTCTGTCGGTCTCTTAGTCATTGGTGGAAGGACAAATGGATTTTCAGGAATAGGAATATTTAAGGAAATCAAATCAGGAAGAGGAACTATAGGTATCGAGTATGATATTCTGTAGAAAGATACCTTATAGTACTCCTCAATATAATCATAAATACTGGTCCCTTTCCTCCGCACAACACAAACAGCATGAGAACATGGAAAACATCTAATCTGCCAACTCTTACAAGAATAAGTCCTTTCTCCTACATCAACTGTTGCTCGCACTTTTGAATGAACTTCAAATACATTTTGACTTGAGCGACTAATAGTCCAATGTCGGCTTTTATTCTAATTTTCATTCAATAACTTTTGAAAAAAAGGACATAACTCATTTGTCCAAGTGTCAGACTCAACAAGTTTGTTTGCATTGAAATTCATAATCTTCACTCTCAATTTATCAAGCATATTCATTACTGGTAAATGCCTTTCCTCCAATATCCATGAATTGAATGACTCCGCAACACTAGATGCCATGTCACCATACCGTTTACCAGGGAATATGCACAAGACCAATTCCTGGGAGGCAAACTATCAATGAAATCGGAAATATCAGCTCCTCCTTCCTTCTTCAATGCTTCAATATTCTTGTGAAATACATCTACTGAGACAGCATATGCACAAGACAAAAAATCTTTAAGAATTTTCTTTCGAAATCCAGCACAATTCCCACGAATTTTCTTTTTTATATTCCCTTGTAAATGATGTATACAGTAGGAATGTGCAGACAACGGGAAGACCCTCGAAACAGCTTCAAGTAATCCATTATTTCGATCTGATATAAATGTTATGTTTCGATATTGCTCAACTACTGCACTATACAAATTGACAAGAAACCACATCCAGCTATCTTCGGTTTCGGAATCAACAACAACATATGCAACAGGAAAAAGTCCTGAAATATAAAAATATATGAAAATTAAAATAAATAACATATCCATGTACAACACTTTGTAAATTGATGCTGCTGGCGCAAACCCTAAAACACATGGGAAATATATTATGTGTTTAATTTAAATTATTTGTAAATAACAAGACAAAACATAAAAATGCACCGTACACATGATAAAGATAAAAAGACATGCACGTTTACTTTCCAATCTTTTGTTTGGCTTTATTATTAACAACACTAACATCAACATACACGCATAAAAATGTAAAGTTCAGGGGAACTAAACAAAAACATTCAAAGGTACTTTACATTTTTAACATGTACTTGGCTTTATTATTTCTAAATAACGACATCTATCATCAAGCACACGCATAAAAATGAAAAGTACACGTGAAATTAAGAAAAACATTCACGTGTACCTGACATGTACTATGCGTGTACTTTAGTTTGTATTCAACATAACAACATCATCATCAAAATACACGCATAAAAATGAAAAGTACACGTGAAATTAACAAAAACATTCACGTGTACTTGACATGTACTGATGATGCTGGGAATCAGCACCACCAGGTGAGGTGTTTGCAAGCTCAATTTAGGTACAACAATGGCAACACAGCTGTATAAAGAAGATAAGAATGAGGTGAGGATAAGAGGAATGATACTCGAATATAAGTGGTTCAGCCAATCTGGCCTACGTCCACTGTGAGTGTGTGTGAGTAATATCACTGTAAGAAGGCACTACTGGCCATGGATACAACCTCTCAAACCCTTTCTCTCTCTACTGTGTGTATTTAGACAGTTTTAGCTAGGGTTTTTGTATCTGGATCCCTTTGCAAGGTAGGGGTGATCCCTATATATAGTGCCTAGGGGGTGTAATGTACCCCCTATGCATGTAATGTGCATGGGTGTAGTTTCCTCACCAATGGGGGTGTGCCACCTGTCATGGATACATGTAGGTAATGATGATGAAATATTCCCCCACATGTGGAGAATAATATTGTTATAACTGATTTATGCCCAGGTGTCCTTATCCAAATGTCAATAGATGCCCGGCAGTCATGTTGGTGAATGGCCTCGGCCTAGATGAGGCCGAGCTATAAAGGTTGGTCGTCCGCTCAATCCGCGGAGTGTCATGAGGAGTCTCGGCCCGATGTCAGCCGAGGTATATGTCGGTGTCGGCCTGAGCCGAGGCTGGGCATGCTGATGATTACCTCTGGCGGTGTCGGCCTAAGGCGAGGTGGAGTCCATGTTGAAGATGAACGCGTAGAGCTTCTTGTTATCTCGGCCTACTGTTGGCCGAGGTTACTATTCCTTGGTACATGAGGTCGATGTTGATATCTGCGACGTGTGAAGCGTCCTTGGGGAGGTGCATGCCGTAATGTCGGCCGAAGCCGGGGTAATCCTGGCCGAGGGATGATATCGCGGGCCCCCATCCACTGGTGGGTCGGTCATTGTCTCGGCTCTTATTTCGGCCGAGATAGGTGTCCTTACGCCGAGGTCATACTTGGGTATATCAATCACCCCCCAGCCCTTAGCCATTTGTGAGAGCAGGTGGCTATGGGATTCTTGCTTCCGAGGCCTATTCACCCCCAGGCCAACACCTGCATGACACTTATCCTAAGCCAAGGCGTGCCCGTTTGGTTGGCACAAGCTGTCAGTTGTCCCTTGGGCTTCCCAAGGCAATGATGAGCCTTGGGAATCGTGCCCAAGTATATAAAGGTTAAAAACCTTTCTTCTTCTTCTTCTTCCTCATTTCTCTCCAGTTCAAGCGCCCAACCTGTTTTCTGCAACTTTTTTCGCTCCGAGGCTAGCCCTTGTTCCAGTGCTTGTTCTTGCTGGGGAATACCTTAATTCCTGCGCGATTTCTTCCACCTCATACATCGACTCACCCTTAGGTATCCTCCCTCTCCATTTCCTTCATTTTTGGTACTTTTTACTTTGAATTTTCCGGTGAGTACTTGAGTTTTCCGGTGAGCACTTGAGTTTTCCGGTGAGCCAGGTTTCCTGCATAGATTCCTTTGTTTGATCTTTGGTCCCCCCAACTTTTCACGACAAGTTCGTTTGTAGTTTTTAGGATTTTTCCTCAAGTTTAGGGTCTGCCAAAGCCTTGGGTCGTCCCCAGATGCTCAGACCCCTGTATCAACTTTTTGAAGAATTCCCATCTCTTAGAGAAAAAACCTTAGAGAAGATTAGGCAGATAGAGAGAGCTCAGGAAGAAGCTCGTAGGTCATAGGAGTTCCCTGTCAGACCACTCTTTCCCTCACCTCTCAAGGTGGTATACCCTCGTCCACCTGAGAATTTCTATCAGACAAACGCCTCTGCCAATAACTTGCCGATGTCTGAGTCTTCCACCTCCGACCCGATGTCTGTGGACTCTTTCCAAGAGGCCATGGAATTCACTCCTCAGGCTGGTCAGGACCCTGACCAGGCCGAGGTTTCCAGCCGGGCCTCGTCCCAAAATGGCACAAGTACCTCAAGTTCTTCTTCAGAGGTTGAACTTGTAGAGCCAAGTGTGGTTGTGCCTCCCATTCTAAATGCTATTCCCCTGTCGGCCGTCACCGAGGCCGAGTTTGCTCAGAGGTTCCCCGGTAACCCGTCCACGTCTGCTCCAGCCGACGTTGAGTCTGACGATGATGAGGATGCCGAAAGTGATGTAGACACATCTGAGGCGGCCGAGTATGAGAGCACAATTACTGAGGTGGATCTACTGCACTTCAGGTACTTATAATCCATTAGCCCCTCTATCCACTTAAGGAGACCTCTGAGGGAAGAGAGGGCCTACCACGGCAGGGATGGTGAAATCTGCCTGTACGAGCAGATGTTCAAGTTAGGTTTTCGTCTTCCCTTCCACCCCGTTATTAGGTCCATTCTATCATTCATTAACTTGGCCCCCTCGCAGCTCTCTCCCAATGCTTGGAGGGTTATTATAGGGGCCATCATCTTGTGGAGGGCAGTTCACCACTCTGACCTCCCAGTGCAGGTCTTTGCTGGTTGTTACGTCCCCACCTCGGCCAAAAATCATCCGAGCTACTATCACTTTGTGGCTCTGAGGCCTGAGAAAAAGATGCTCCTGGTCACTCAGACCTCCAACTATAATTGGAAACCCAGGTACTTTTTTGTCTCAGGGCCATGGGAATTTGGTTCTTCCGTTCCCTCTTCCATCCATGAGCCGAGAATACCCCTGAAATGGGGCAAAGTCACTATGTCTGCCAGGGCCGACCCTGGACTAAGTGTGCAACATGGCAAAAAGGTGAAGGCCCTGCAGGACCAAGGGGCCCATGGGATGTTTGTCAAGTTTGAGCATCTGCTGACCCCCCAGTACCTCTCGGGGACGAGCCTGGGCGGAAGTCCCCTAGCTGACTTTGGTAAGGATTTTTATTTTGACCCTAAGTGTAGCCTCTTATCATACGTACTTTATTTCTGACTCATGTCTTTTCACTTTTGCAGAGAAACCACCAGATATTTCAGACGAGTTGTGGGAGATGGCAGCTCCAAGCTTGTCCAGACTTGTCAAGAGGACTGGCATGAATGCTCCTCCGCCTGCTCCCTCAACATCCAAGTCCAATAAGAGGGCACCTGAGGTCCACCCTCCTGAGGATCAGAGGCCGAGGTCCAGGACAAAGAGGGCCTCAGACACTGCGATCCCCATTACGGCCGACACATTATTAGCCCGTCTGGACCAGTTAAAACTTTCTGATAGCGTGGTCGGCCACAGCCGACAGGCCATGGACGCTCTTAACAACATGATGACCGAGGCCGACAAGCATTTTTTCAGGGCCATGGAGACCCCTATGATGGTTGAATTTGGCCTTCACAGAGTAGTCCAGGTATAACTTGTTCCCTCGTCCGAAGTGCAACGTCTGATTTTGCTCTCATCTAACTTCTTAATTTACTGTGCAGGGTGCGGCTGCCATGTATCAGCTATCTAACTGGGCCCTGAGGAAATTGCCTCTCATTCAGAAGGGGCAGGAGGCTGAGAAAGTTGAGGGCACCCTGAAGGCCGAGGTTGCTCGTCTGAGGTCAGAGTTACAGGAGGCTGAGACCAAGGCCCAGACCTCTGAAAATAAGGCCCAAGCTCTAGAGAAGGACATCTCTGCACTCGTTCAGAGCCATACCAAGGCTCTGAAGGACAAGGACGATGCTTTGCAGAGGAAGGTTGATGCTGCTGTGAAGGCTTCTCTTGCAGATGCCTCGGAGACAATAATTGCTGACTACAAGGTCTCCGAGGAGTTTGTAGGTTTTGGTCTTAAGTACCTTGAAAGGGGTATCAAGGCCACCACCAAATGGGCCGAGGTAAAGAAGGCCGAGGTTGGCACTATTAAGGCCTCAGATTTTGTGGGCCTCGGCCTTGCCGACGCCCAGTTTGCCCAGGCCTTGCAGGAGATAGAGGATGAAGCTGCTGCCCCTGGTCAAACTGTTACTCTGGAAGGGACTGACCTCGGAGAGACTGACCCTGTAAACGAAGTAGCTGAGGTGACCAATACCGAGCAGGCCAACCCAAACGAGACATCAAATATTCCCCCTTCAGATGTTTGACTTGTATTTTGCATTAAATTGTTTTGACTTGTAATCCTGTACGTTATGTACCTCTGTTTTTTCTGAGACATTTAAATGTTGTAATTTCTTCTATTGAATGTCAAGGTTTTTCCTTCATCTTTATTTGTGAATGTACATGAATGCTATGCACTCTCTGAAGTTATTACTGAATATGGTGCCATAACCATTACTTAAGAGTCTGAGGTCCTCACCTAAGAGGTTAGCCTCATAGTAAATTATCAAAAAATATGATGTTAAAGGTCTGAGGTCCTCACCTAAGAGGTTAGCCCCATATTAAATCACCAAATGAATGATGTTAAGGGTCTGAGGTCCTCTAGCCTAGGTGTCTGAGCTCAGACCTCGTCACCACCGAGTGATGTTGTGAGGGTCTGAGGTCATCACCTAGGCCGAGGTAAGCCTCATAAGGTCACCAAATTAATGATGTTAAAGGTCTGAGGTCCTCACCTAAGAGGTTAGCCCCATATTAAATCACCAAATGAATGATGTTAAGGGTCTGAGGTCCTCACTTAAGAGGTTAGCCCCATATTGTCACCAAATGAATGATGTTAAGGGTCTGAGGTCCTCTAGCCGAGGTGTCTGAGCTCAGACCTCGTCACCACCGAGTGATGTTATGAGGGTCTGAGGTCATCACCTAGGCCGAGGTAAGCCTCATAATGTCACCAAATTAATGATGTTAAAGGTCTGAGGTCCTCACCTAAGAGGTTAGCCCCATATTAAATCACCAAATGAATGATGTTAAGGATCTGAGGTCCTCTAGCCGAGGTGTCTGAGCTCAGACCTCGTCACCACCGAGTGATGTTATGAGGGTCTGAGGTCATCACCTAGGCCGAGGTAAGCCTCATAACGTCACCAAATTAATGATGTTAAAGGTCTGAGGTCCTCACCTAAGAGGTTAGCCCCATATTAAATCACCAAATGAATGATGTTAAGGGTCTGAGGTCCTCTAGTCGAGGTGTCTGAGCTCAGACCTCGTCACCACCGAGTGATGTTATGAGGGTCTGAGGTCATCACCTGAGCCGAGGTAAGCCTCATAATGAATATCACCAAATTAATGATGTTAAAAATGGAACAAGAATGGAATAAGAATTTGTCATGGAAACTGATCTTTATTAACAACCTCTTCGTGATAAGATGGTACATTTACAATTTACAAACTAGATGCAACATCATATGAAATATCTCTTTAGATGGTCAGCATTCCACGGGTTGGTGAAGGGTTCTCCCTCTAGGTTCTCTAGCTTATACGTGCCAGGCACAACCTCCTTCGTTACTCTGTAGGGGCCATGCCAGTTCGGGTGTAGCTTGTTTGCCTTCTGTAGGGTTTTCTTAAGCACTAGGTCTCCTACCGCAATGGGCCTTGACTTCACCCTTTGATTGTAGAATCTTGCTGCCCTCTGCTGATAGGCTGCTTTCCTGACCTCTGCGTCTTCTCTTCTTTCTTCAATGAGATCCAGGTCTAGCCTTCTCTTCTCCCCATTGCTGTCAGGGTCGTACGTCTGAATCCGATGAGTTGGTAGCCCTACCTCCATTGGTATGACTACCTCCGAGCCATGTGCCAGCATAAATGGGGTTTCTCCTGTAGGTGTCCTTGCCGTAGTCCTGTAAGCCCACAGCACAGCGTAGACCTCTTCTATCCATCTCCCCTTCGCGTCTTCTAACCTCTTCTTGATTCCATCCAAGATGGTTCTGTTCGTGACCTCGGTCTGGCCGTTTGCTTGAGGTCGACCGGGGGATGAGTAGAACTGTCTGATCCCCACACTTTGGCAATATTTCTCCAAGGAGGCGTTCTTGAACTGGGTCCCATTATCTGAGATGAGCGTGTTTGGGAGGCCATACCTACATATGATGTTCTTCCAGATGAACTGAAAGGTCTTCTGCTCCGTAATTGTTATCATGGGTTCGACTTCTACCCATTTTGAAAAGTAGTCAATGGCAACTATCAAGAATCTATAGTTGTTGACTGCTCTTGGCAAAGGTCCTACCAAGTCAATTCCCCATACCGCGAACGGCCATGGAGAAGAGATTGATGTCATACGCTGATGGGGTTGGTGGGGGATAGTGGCGAACCTCTGACATTTGTCGCACCTCTTCACATAGTCAGCAGCGTCCCTAGACAAGGTTGGCCACCAGTATCCCTGAGTGATGATTCTCTTGGCTAAGGGTCTTCCTCCTATATGGATAGAGCAAGAGCCCTCATGAACCTCCTACAAGACCCGGGTTACCTCCATGGGATGCACACATCTGAGGAGGGGCAAGAGGAACCCCTTTTTATACAAGACATCCCCTACCAAAGAGAACTTGGCAGCTCTATACCTCAACTTTCTTCTTTCCAGATTGGACTCAGGTAGCTCCCCCTCTCTTAAGTATCTGACGAGCGGGTCGATCCAAGAGTCCCCTAGGTTCACGTTGTGACAAGGGTTGTGTACCTCGTCCTCCTCGATGCTTGCCTTTCCCAGGACTTCAATTGGGATGGTTCTTCCTAAGTCTGTCTTCATTGCCGAGGCCAGCCTTGCCAATGCGTCGGCGTGATTGTTGCTCAATCTCGGCACTCTCTTCAGTTTGGCCTCTTCAAAAAACTCTAGCAATCCTCTTACCTTTTTTAAGTACCTGGCCATCCTCTCATCCTTGGCCTCGTACGCCCCCAACACTTGGTTAACAACCAACCTTGAGTCGCTATGGAGTAGAAGCCGCTTTACCCGCAGAGTTGTTGCCAATAGGAGGCCCGCTATCATGGCCTCATACTCAGACTCGTTGTTTGAAGCCTGGAAGTTGAATCTTAAGGCATACTCAATGTTGGCGCCATCTGGAGCTGAGAGTACTAGCCCCGCGCCGCTTCCACCGTCACAGGAGGATCCATCCACGAAGAGGCTCCACACGTCTTCATCTGAAGAGAAGACCCCTTCTCTCATCACTCCTTTTTCGAAGAGGTATCGATCCTCTTTATTTTCTTCTACTCTCCTCCGAGCCTTGCCTGGTACAACCTCTTCTCGGCCCCGGAAGACGTACGGGTCTATCTCTTTCGAATCTCGGGAGACACCTTGGCCCTTCTCTTCGCCGCTTTTCAAGCTATTCTCTGACTCAGTCTCATCCCAAGTGAACTCTGTGACAAAATCAGCAAGGGCCTGTCCCTTAATGGCTGTCCTGGGCTGGTAAGTAAGATCATACTCTCCTAGTTCAATGGCCCAGGCCATCAATCTTCCGGACTTCTCAGGCTTGTGCAGGACCTGCCTTAGTGGGGAGTCCGTGAGAACTGTCATAGAGTGAGCTTGAAAGTAGGGTTTCATTTTCCTTGAAGCATGGATAAGAGCATAAGCCAACTTCTCCATCCGGGGATAGTTCTGTTCAAACCCTTGTAGGGCCTTACTGTTAAAGTACACGGGCCTCTGAACTCCATCCTCTTCTCGTATGATGGCCGCGCTAATGGCCGACTCAGAGACTGCTAGATACACGAACAACCTTTCTCCCGCGATGGGTCGGGACAGCAGCAAGGGAGACCCTAAGTAGGACTTGAGTTGATCAAAGGCTTTTTCACACTCTTCATCCCACTGGAAGGCTTTCCTTAGAACCTTGAAGAATGGGAGGCACTTATCCGTTGCCCTGGAAACAAACCTGTTCAGGGCTGCCACTCTTCCAGTGAGTCTTTGGACATCCTTGATACTCCTAGGAGTCTTCATGTCGAGCAATGCCTTGATCTTCTCTGGGTTTGCCTCAATCCCCCTTTGATTAACGATGAACCCCAGGAACTTTCCAGCTCCTACCCCGAAGACACATTTCGCCGGGTTGAGCTTCATTCTGTACGAGTCCATGACATCGAAGGTCTTCTCAAGGTCTGCCACGTGAGTACATGCCTTCAGGCTCTTCGTTAGCATATCGTCCACGTACACCTCCATGGTCTTACCTATCTGTTCCTTGAACATCCTATTGACGAGACGCTGATATGTTGCCCCCGCATTTTTCAGACCAAAGGGCATCACCTTATAACAATACGTCCCCTTGTCAGTGATGAAGGCTGTCTTCTCAGAGTCTTCGGCGTCCATGAAGATTTGGTTATAACTTGAATAAGCATCCATGAAGCTCATGAGCTCGTGCCCTGCTGTTGCGTCCACCATCTGGTCTATCCTAGGTAGGGGATAGCTGTCCTTCGGGCAAGACCTATTCAGGTCTGTGAAATCTACACACATCCGCCACTTTCCATTGGCCTTAGGCACGATCACTGCATTTGAGAGCCACTCTGGATAGGTGACCTCCCGTATGAACTCGGCCTCTTCCAACTTTTTCACCTCTTCCCGAATGACCTCATACTTCTCTCTAGAGTAAATTCTTCTCCTCTGCTTGATTGGCCTGGCATCCCTGTCCACGTTGAGTTTGTGAGTCATGACCTTAGGATCTATACCAGGCATATCGATGTGGCTCCAGGCGAAGACACTCTGCCTCTTCCTAAGAAGGCTTACCAGCTCTTCCTTAATCTTTGGCATGGCTCGGCCTCTTCCTAAGAAGGCTTACCAGCTCTGCCTCTTCCTAAGAAGACACTCTGTCATGGCTCGGCCTAGGGGGGTGATTGATATACCCAAGTATGACCTCGGCCTAAGGACACCTATCTCGGCCGAAATAAGAGCCGAGACAATGACCGACCCACCAGTGGATGGGGGCCCGCGATATCATCCCTCGGCCAGGACTACCTCGGCCAGGATTACCCCGGCCTCGGCCGACATTACGGCATGCACCTCCCCAAGGACGCTTCACACGTCGCAGATATCAACATCGACCTCATGTACCAAGGAATAGTAACCTCGGCCAGCAGTAGGCTGAGATAACAAGAAGCTCTACGCGTTCATCTTCAACATGGACTCCACCTCGGCTTAGGCCGACACCGCCAGAGGTAATCATCAGCATGCCCAGCCTCGGCTCAGGCCGACACCGACATATACCTCGGCTGACATCGGGCCGAGACTCCTCATGACACTCCGCGGATTGAGCGGACGACCAACCTTTATAGCTCGGCCTCATCTAGGCCGAGGCCATTCACCAACATGACTGCCGGGCATCTATTGACATTTGGATAAGGACACATGGGCATAAATCATTTATAACAATATTATTCTCCACATGTGGGGGAATATTTCATCATCATTACCTACATGTATCCATGACAGGTGGCACACCCCCATTGGTGAGGAAACTACACCCATGCACATTACATGCATAGGGGGTACATTACACCCCCTAGGCACTATATATAGGGATCACCCCTACCTTGCAAAGGGATCCAGATACAAAAACCCTAGCTAAAACTGTCTAAATACACACAGTAGAGAGAGAAAGGGTTTGAGAGGTTGTATCCATGGCCAGTAGTGCCTTCTTACAGTGATATTACTCACACACACTCACAGTGGACGTAGGCCAGATTGGCTGAACCACTTATATTCGAGTATCATTCCTCTTATCCTCACCTCATTCTTATCTTCTTTATACAGCTGTGTTGCCATTGTTGTACCTAAATTGAGCTTGCAAACACCTCACCTGGTGGTGCTGATTCCCAGCATCATCATGTACTATGCGTGTACTTTATTTAGTATTACACATAACATCATCATCATCAAAGTACATGCATAAAAATGAAAAGTACACGTGAAATTAACAAAAACATTCACGTGTACTTGACATGTACTATGCGTGTACTTTATTTAGTATTACACATAAAAAAGGCATATTATGAAAATACACGCAGAAAAATAAAAAGTACACGTGAACTAAAACAAAGACCTTCAAAGGTATTTTATATTTTTATGCTTGTATTTTGATGATATGGAATGGAGCAAACAAAATGTCAATGCAATACACAAAATAAAATATTTACAATTAATTTACCATTGTTCCCATTCCTTGTAGTAGCTGATAGTATTGTTCCACGGTAACGGCTCTTTAAAAAGGCACCATCAAGAAATAAAACAGGTCTGCAGTATTGAAATCCATAAATACATCCTCTAAACATTACAAATATTCTCTTGAATTTTTTACTCTCATGTTTCACGTCAAGGATGCAATGCGACCCAGGATTATACTGCAATAGAAGGTCACGATAATTATTCATTAATGCATAAGAAACCTTTTCATCACCATGTATATCAACAGCAGCCATCTCTTTCGCACGCCATGAATGTTGATAAGCTATATCAAGACCATAATTCTTCTTCATATCTCTAACTACATCAATTAATCTCAATAGCGGGTTATCTCTAAGATCATCAGCTACCAATGTTGAAACTAACTTGGAGGCTATCATTTTGGCTGACGGACTACGAAAGACACCTCTACGTGTATGCTCATTATTCATTGCACGTATGTAAAAGTATCCATTTATTGTAGATAATGAAGCATGAATTCTCCACATGCAATTCTCAGTAGTCTTTTTAGAGCATTCAGCCGTCACTCGAGTTTTATCATTCTTCAAATACACATACTTGAACCCAACCTTAACGGCATACTTTCGCAATTTATCCCGAAATTCCACTACACTTCCTTCAAAACACTGCTGCTCACGACTTATATAAGTCTTCCAATCATTCGAAAGATAAACTTTCGACTTACTTGGCTCCACATCTCCAAGATATAAGTCATTTTCAATGCAATTATTAAACTCATTTGCAGTGCGTGATGATAAAGACTCTAACCTCTGTGTATTTCTATAACCACTGTCAACCCTCTCAGAACTTGTATTACTGTAGTCAACCCCTTCAAAAATTCAATTAGAGCATTCAACCCGTTCACGACATGTATTACATGGAAATGGTAATGAATCAATGACATATATCCAAATGAAATTAGCTTTCACGATCAATTGGGATCGCAACATACAACAAACATCGTTGTCACAAACCAACATGAACCGACATTCATCACTAAATGAATACCTTAATGAAAAACTCCCACTTCTCAAATTAGTAAACCTAATACACAACTCATTGCATATGAAATCTAATGAGCTATCTTCAAATATTTCAATACAAGCCATATTATCCAAATAACAACACCTTGCTATTACACTACTTACCATAATGTCCTGCAGTAAAACAGAAACGAAAAATATTTACTTTAAGGTCAACAATTCTAAAAATGTGTTCAATAATTTAATGCATGAAATATCAAAATATTTATTTATAATTAATATAAAATTACAGGCACTATTTAAAAATCTATACATGAAGCAATAAAGCAGACACATATTTTCAAAAAAACAATCACATGTACTTTATAAACACTGCGTGTACTTTGAAAACTAATGTCGAACTGGTTATTTCCGCTAGCGCGGACCTATATCAATAAGTGAGTCAATACCAAATCAAAATCAAGGACTCTTAAAATTAGAATGAAACATCAATAATATTCATTCAGCACATTCAACTAACAATTACAAATATTGATAAATATAACTTATATATGAAGAATCCAAGCATAAATGCATAAAAAATACAAAATCAAAACATATACATATATAACATATAAAAAGCTATTCAATCACATGAATGAATATTACAATGAGTCTCTTGAATCAAAACAAATGACATACACTGATTGTAATCGTTCGAAAATAGAAAAACCAACTGCTGATAAAGATAAATTTACAAATGATAGAGCCAAGTGATAGAGGTAGAATCGATTAAGAACACTGTAATCGATTATAGGATAAACGAAAAAAGCATAAGATTGATGTTATTTTCGATTTCGGAGAATAGTCGTTAGCTGCAGAGAAAACTTCAATAGCTGATTAGATTTATAATTTTTTTAAATTGGAGGTATTTATATGTTGACCCTAATCGTTTAAAATTTGATTCATCGATTTTTTTATTCAAAATTATTAGTCCAACGAGTAGATCGTAAAAACCTAATAAAACGGTTGGTGGTAGCTCTAGTGAGGCATACCATACATTAGACAAATTAGCTCCTCCGCATCCCTATCCGTTCACAATTTTGGTTGGACAGATATCACCATGGCTTGCCTTCTCTCCCTCTCCTCCACCACCCCATCTAGAACTCCACTCCTCCTCCACCATTCCTCTTCATCATTCAAGGTACTCTCTTTCTCTCTCTCATTTCTATATTCATATACTATATAACTCTAATATTATATATACTGTACAACCAGGGTAACCTCAATAATCTCAAGGCAAACCAATGTCATTTCCCATCTCTAAAACAAAACAACCAGAAAAACAAAGTTGGGAGAGCATTAATTATAGTGAACCAAGCTTCAGCCTCACCAAATGCTGGTGGTTCGAATGTTCGGTTTAGGCTAGACAATTTGGGTCCCCAAGCAGGGTCAAGAAAGAAGGCCAAGAGAAAGGGTAGGGGTCATGCAGCTGGTCAAGGTGGCAGTTGTGGCTTTGGGATGAGAGGCCAGAAATCCAGGTCCGGTCCAGGTGTTCGCAGGGGTTTTGAAGGAGGACAAATGCCCCTTTATCGTAGAGTCCCCAAATTAAGAGGAATTGCTGGAGGTAATTCTTTATTTATTACTGGGTTTGCTTATATATGTTCTTCATTTGTTTTATAGAGAATTAAGGTAAATGTCGTGTTTCTCTTACATTTGGATTTTTAGGACAATGTTTTTCAAATTTATAAATCTAGTCCTGTTGTACAATAACATTTATTTGTGTGGTCCCTTAAGAGTTAAGAGTTCATTTTTTGGGCCCACGCCAGTGGCACCATTTTTCATGATGTTTTAGTCATGGTTTTAGTACATGGAACTAAATTTATTAAAATTATGTGATTGTCCTATTTTTATACACTTTGAGAATTATGAGGATTTTTCTCCAAAAACCCTTTTGTTTTATTGTAATTGTATGCACATTGTATGTTCGTGGAAATGTGTCACAACATATGGTCAATACCTTTATATTTTATAGCTTGTTTGGGAGTTTCGAGAGAAAACAAAGGAAATGAAAGTTTCATTAGGAGGGAAAAGAGAAGAAAAGAAGCGGAAATTTAAAGGAATATGAGAGAAAGGAGTTTAGAAAAGAAGAGAAAACAACTCTCTTTCTTGTTGTTTGGGAGTTGGGGCGAAAATAATTTTTTTAAGGGGAAGAAGGGATATTCATTAAAAAACTTTCCTTTCTCTCCATTTCTTTTCGATTCGGAAGGAAAGTTTTTTCCGAGAAAAGAACGGAAAGTTTTTTTAAAAATTTCCTTTCTTTTCTCTCCTTTTAAACTCCCAAACGACATAAAAACACTTTCTCTCCAATGTAAATTCCCAAACAAAGGAAAGGAAACATAATTTCCCTTCCTTACCTTTTGTTTTCTCTTCGAAATAGAACTTCCAAACAGGCTTAAACTTTTTGGGAGAGAAGAAAAAGTTATAAGTTTAATGAATTTATTTCGTTGGTCCTATTTCTCATGATGAATTTTAAATTTACCCTATCTAGTTATAATGGATAATGATAATTATAAGGGTATAATTGAGGTAAATGACGCCAAATGGATAGTAAGAAGAAAATATCACACGTCTCAATTCTCAATCACTAAACTCTTCAAAATATAGAATACCTCAAATGACCTAATTATTATTATTTTATACCCCTTAATGCCACTTGTTCTTCCCACCTCTAAATACTAAAAAAAGGAAAATACGACCAAATAAAGAAAATAACAAAAATGCCATAAAATCCTAAAAATGGCAAAAATATCCTTAAGATTCTTGATTCACATCATTCTCCCTGTCTTCGAAAGAGTTCGTCCTCGAGCTTTCAAAATTGGAGTCGAGTAAAAATTTCCCAAAATTTCCCCAAAATATCCCAATTTAAGCCTAGGCCTGTATATCCCGAATTTATTAAAACATAATTCGTAGACTACAGAATTTAAGCCCAATCCAGAATATCCCAATTTCTTAAACATGCCCAAACTGCAGTATGATCCAAAAAGAGCTATACATGAGCTATCAAACCTAGGCCTGTCAATGGATCGAATCCGAATCGGAATCCGAATCCGATCCATTTTAACGGATATGGATCATGCCTATAATCCGATTACCCGATTATTAAATGAAGCGAATTTGGATTCATATACTCCGATCCGTTAATAATCCGATCCGATTAATATTTTTAATATATATATATATATAAATTATAATAGTTATAATATTATATAAAAAAAATCTCTCTCATATAAAAGGAAAAAGACACATACACACGACTCCTAAGAGTTGAAACTTAAAATGTTGCAAATCAAGTGGTCAAAAGTATATGTTTTGACATATCATTATTTATTTTTTTAATGAAAATTATTATAAAAATAAATAAAAAATTATCTGTCGGATAATCGGATCGGATAAGAATCCGTTTAACATAAACGGATATGGATTTGGAACCTTAACAGATAATTCGACTGATAATCGGATCGGATTTGAATTCGTTTAACATAAACGGATATGGTTTTGGATTTGCCTGATCCGGTCCGAATCCGATCCATTTACAGACTTAGTCAAACCCAAGTGTCAAATGGTCTTCAGTCCAAAGTTGACAGCAAGATGCACAAAACCTCTCCAGTATGAATCACCTCCCAGTGACCATTCTCAGAAGATTAAAAATATATTCGCTTGTGCCCCGAATCATATGAATTACAGGGGCCCAAGAAAAGCCGGTATATATTGTACCGACGATCATAACCTAAGAAGACAGACTGCATAGGATGTAAAACGTCATTTATTTCCGTTTCTTTTGCATTTTTTTACCACTAGTGGGATTCTTCTCCTTCCCACAAAATTTTGAGATGGATACTAATGAATCCAAAGGTTGCAGTATTGATCTTGTAGCAGCCACTTCATTTATGCGAAGCATTGGTCCAGTGTAGCCTCCAAATGCCCCTGGCAAATTGTGTTGTCTTGCTGTTGAACTCTTTATTTTTGCTCCAGAACCAATATGATTCATATTGGGAACACATTCTCCAAAGGATTTTACCGGATCATATACTAGGCGTGCATGCCTTATAGCTTGCTAGGTCATGGCTTGGGCTGACATCAGACCTCCCATTCTTTTCATGATCAGGACCTCACTTTTGAGAGCAATCTTAAACTTCTTGACGCACTCTTGGAACCTCGTGGATAAAAAATTAGGGTTTCTTTGGTAAAAATAATGGTTGAAGATGAAATCGAAATGGAATCTAAGGGTTTGGTCGGAGAAATTAGGGTTTCTTGCATGGCGGAAGGGGTAAGGGTCTTGGGTGGTAGTCGTAATGGCTGTCCGACCCTTTTTCGAGCAGGGGTGGTAGTTTTCTGGTCGTTCTTGGGTTTTTCGGTGATTCCTCCGGCGGGTAGGTCTAATGCGGCCCGAGTGGTGGGGTTTTCTGTGATTTTTGTGGTTGTCACGGGTGGTGGTGATGTTTTAGTGGGGATAGTAGCGGAAGCGTGGGTAGAGACATTTTGGTTGCTAGGGTTAGGGTTAGGGTTTTGGGTGGTGGTAGAAGGAAGGCGAGCCTCAAGATCGTCAAGTCGCGTCAAGAGGTGATTCAAGAACCCCTCGACTCAATCCATGCGAGCTTTCACAGGAGTGTATTTCCTCTTAAAACCCATTTGTCGTTGTCTACGATTTTTTGTTCCTACACAACAACAACGGGTAGAACCAACGAGACTCTGATACCAATTGACGTAAATGACGCCAAATGGGTAATAAGAAGATGTCACACGTCTCAACTCACAATCACTAAACTCTTCAAAATATAGAATACCTCAAATGCGGCTACAAATAGGGTATTTATAGGTGGGAAGTAGCTTGGCCTCTAAGCTATTAAAGATCTAATTACAGTTATACCCCTTAATGCCACTTGTCCTTCCCACCTCTAAATACTATAAAAAGGAAAATACAACCAAATAAAAGAAAATAACAAAATAGTCATAAAATCCTAAAAATGATGAAAATATCCTCAGGATTCTTGATTCACATCAATAATGCAAACAAGGATAACACGATGAAACAATGTAAGGTATTGGATTAAGTACAACTCGTCCCTCTATGAAGCACCGACACTCTCCCGAGGCGACGTATCTTGTTTGACACGTGTCGGACACGCGATACGCTCCCGACACGCGAGTCCCAGAGTGCCCTCTTTTTTTTTTTTTTTTTTTTTATAGTTGGACACGCTAGTTCTTATTTTTTTGCTAATTCCTCTTCATTCTTTGTTTTTTTTCTTTCCCTTTTCTTTGCTTTTTTTCTTTGTTGTTTCCCCCTTCCTTATTTTATGCAACTATAGCAAAAAAATAAGATTTGAAACAACAAAAAAATAAATAAATAAAAGAAACAAAAAAAAAAAATGTGTTTGAATGTTAAATGCAACTAGTGTGATGGTGATTATGTTTTATTTATGATTTTTAATGTTAAGTGTATTTGAATATTGTTTTGTATGATCCATTTTCTTAATCTTATTATGTTAAATGCTCAAATAATGTATTTTATGTAATTTTTTTTATTTCTTTTACATATATTTAAATATATAGTATATATTATATGCATCCTAGCGTGTCGTATCCTAGTTTTTAGAAAAAACACGTGTCGAGTCCGTGCTTCATAGTCGTCCCTTCTTTTAAATATCAGATTTGGAATAAGTACAACCCAATAAATAACTTTGATTATATATATATTTCCATCCAACCAATAAATAAATTCTCAAAGTAACCTTCGCTATTAATCCAACCAAAGAATGCAACCAAACTTCTGGAAAAAATATATTTTCCCTAAGAAGACATTTTTTGAACAATGTGCTTCGTTCATGAAAGTGATGATGAGCAATGTGCCGTTTTCAGAAGTTAATGGCTGACTGTTGCGTTTGGTTCAACAAAGAACGAGCGAAATTTAAATAGATTACCTACATTATCAATCTCACAATGGGTTGCTCCCCAATCCGATTTCACATCATCATCTTCATAAGTTTTGGACCTTGAATCTAGGGTTTTTGGAAGCGATGAGGAAAAAGAGAGCTGATGAGTTTTTGAGAGAAGTTTAGAATTTCAGAAATGTGATTATGAAAATGTTAACAAATTTCAAAGCTTCTTAAATATATTTTGAATTTTAAAAATATGATACTAAATCAGTATAAGTTTTTAGAAATATAGCTCTGAGAAATTTTACTTTCTGCGCCTGCGTATCTGAAAACTGAGCGAGATAAACTAAGCAAAGGATGTTTGTGTAGATGATGGTTGGTTGTGTTAAATGAGAGGTGTTGGTTGTAATTAGGTTATTTTGTTTATTGTATTTTGACTTTTATTTTATATTAAGGTATTTTAAAAATTTAGTTCAAGGGATTGCTTGGTGTTGAACCGTGGTTGCATATATAATTACCCAAGAAGCTAACTTTATCTTCTCTTGTTAAAACAAAGTCACTCTCTATTTTTTCCACTTTTCTTCTTTAACTCCCAAACGAGATGTAAAATGTTGAGTTTACATGTTTAAGCCACTGTTTCCTCAATTGGGGTTTCCATCAGAAGATAAGGTTGTTAATTTCGTTTTTGCTAATGTCGCACTCAAATAAATTCAAGTTTTCTGGGAGAAGATATTCTTCTACAAATATATGTGAATTGGTTTTGCAACTGTGTGTTTGCTAAGCTGCCTAATCTATTCTGGTCCCATTATGTTGTTTGTATATAGCGGATGTGTAGAGCTGCTTTTTCCTTGTTCTAGTTTTCCTTGGTTTCTTTAGTTCTTTGGTTGCATTTCTATGTGCATATTGCTCCCTTCTTTTGTAATATACTAAGTAGTTACCTGACCAGCATTCTCGGAATAAGTTTCATCCATCGTTAGTTTTATCCTTCTTTTTCTATGGCAAGTCCACATTGTGTGCACTCATATTCTTTTATGTTCACTAAGGCAGGTTCATTTTTCTTTGATTCAAGGTATGCATGCTGGTTTGCCAAAATTTGTCCCGGTTAACTTAAAAGATATAGCAGTTGCTGGATTTGAAGAGGGCGAAGAGGTGTCTCTGGAGTCACTGAAGGAGAAGGGTTTGATCAACCCTTCTGGAAGAGAGAGGAGACTTCCAATAAAGGTAGTGACAATATTTTTCTCCGAACTCTATCACACACTTGCAAACCTGCAGAACACAGAAACTTCATGTAGTATATCTAAAAAAACATGAAATGCCAACATCCTAAACTAATGGTTTGTTAAAATGTAGTAAATATGGTGTCAGTTAACTATGCAAACATATCATAGACAATGTTAAAAGTTGCTGCAACTGAATTGGAACTGGTATCATTATTGGCACGTGATATTTATTGTAACTTGTCTTTGCTTAATCTTACCTGATTCCCAGACAAAATAGCACACAATTAAAGGCAGCGACTAAAAACATACCCTGACCCCCCCCCCCCCCCCCCCCCCCCGGGGTGGGTGGGTGGGGGTGTGGCGCACACACTGACAAGTCTCTAGGTTGTTCGCAACATGCTTAAAATGCCGGAACAAATCTTTGTTGTTCACATCATGCTTAAGATGTCTCCAGGTTGGCCATCCATCGGCAATTTGAATTCCTTTTTGATGGAGAATGATATACAAATTATTTATTATCACTGTTCTAAAAAACCCGCCTAGGCTTCGCCTAGGCCCGCCTAGGCTTCGCCTAGGCCCGCCTAGGCTTGAGGCTTGGGAGAAACGCCCCGCCTTAAGCTTTTCACGCCTTATTCTTGGTAAAACTCTTAAGGCGCACTTTTTTCTAAAAACAATAATACTTTAGTGAAACGATATCGCCTTTTAAAGAATTTTTTTACAAACCGGACCATTATCTCATCCAAAATAATCAAATAGTATTTTAATTTGCAAATATTCAGACATATTTTTATGACATGTACAATTTTAGTTTTTAATAGCCTTGTTATGGTTAAAAAATATTAAAATATATTAAGAAGGCCTAAACGCCTTTTGACGCCTTTTTACGCCAAGACCCGCCTAGGCTTCTAAGGCTTAAGGCTTGGCCTCCACGCCTCGATCACCCCCCGCGTTTTTTAGAACCTTGTTTATTATATTGGTTTGGTGGGCAGAATTTTTATTCATACAGAATAAAAAATTGCATTACTAGCCAATCATACAGAATAAAAAATGGCGGAGAATTTTTATTCATACAGAATTTTCATTTTTAATTTTATCCTTTCGAGTTTTACCACAAATCCATCTTAGCATTCGCATCTCCGCCACACTCATTTTCTGCACATTTTATTTCTTGGTTGCCCAACACTCTGTCCCATATAACATGGTGGGTACAATGGCCGTCCTATAAAATTTTCCTTTTAACTTCAAAGGCGTACGCCTATCACACAAAACGCCGGTAGCACTTCTCCACTTAACCTAACCTGCTCTAATCCTATGAGTAACATCATCACTAATATCTCTATCTTTTTGGATAATCGATCCTAAATAACGAAAATGATCATTTCTAGGTATCTTTTGACCCTCCAATTTCACCACATCTCCATTTGTCCTCCTATTACTACTAAAATTGCACTCCACATATTCTGTTTTAGTTCTGCTTATTTAAATCCTCTTGTTTCTAAAGTTTCTCTCCACAATTCCAACCTAGCATTAATCCTCGTCTTAGTCTCATTCACTAAAACAATATCATCTGCAAATAGCATACACCATAGCACCTCATCTTGTATTTGTGGTGTAGACCTACCGTAATTGAAAATTCACTACTTTCTCCGGCTAATGTTCTTACTGTAGTTATCGCACCATCATACATATCCTTGATCACATCAATATATCTGCGAGTCACTCCTCTTTTATGTAGAATCCACCATATTATATCTCTGGGTATCCTATCATACGTCTTCTCCAAATCTATAAAAATCATATGAAGATCCTTCTTTTTCTCCCTATACCTCTCCATGAATCTCCTCAATAAATAGGTTGCTTCCATTATTGACCTCCCAGGCATAAACCTAAATTGATTCTCAGATACTGTTGTCTTCAATCTCAATCTATATTCAATCTCTCTCTCCCAAAGTTTCATTGTATGACTCATTAACTTAATGCCACGATAATTTGAACAACTTTGTATGTCCCCTTTATTTTTATAAATAGGTACTAAAACACTTTTTTCCATTCATCAGGCATCCTATTAGTCATGAAAATTCTATTAAATAATTTTGTAAGCCCTGATACTCCATCCTCCCCTAAGCACTTCCAAACCTCAATAGGGATACCATCTGGTCCTAAAGCCTTCCCCGTTTTCATCCTTTTTAGAGCAATCTTGACCTCTGTTGTTCTAATTCTGCGAAAAAATATATTTTCTCGAGTCTCCCTAAGTTCCTCTATATCTAATCTACTCCCATTATCTCCATTTAATAATCTCTCAAAGTAGTTTTTCCATCTTTCCATAATTTCATCATCTTTGACTAGGACTCTCGAATCATCACTTTTGATACACTTAACGTTATTAAAATATTTTGTTTTCCTGTCCCTGAGTTTAGCAAGCTTATAAATACTTTTTTCCCCTTGTGTTCCTAATTTTGTATAAAGATCATCATTCGCTTTTAACTTAGCATCTCTTACCACTTTCTTAACTTCCTTTTTAACGCATTTATATTTCTCAATTTTCTTCATTTTTTATTTGTTTGCCATGTTTTAAAGCACTCCCTTTTAAATTTTATATATTTTGTACTTCTTCATTCCACCCCCAAGTTTCTTTAGACTGTGGCCCCTTACTTTTTGATTCTCCAAGAATTTCTTTTGATATTCTCCTAATACATTTGGCCATCTTATTCCACATTATGTTAGTCTCTTCTTCAGTATTTCATGTTGCTTCATTTAATACTTTATCTTTAAATAGTTCTAATTTCTCTCCTTTTAAGTTCCACCACCTAGTTCGTGGGTTAATCTTCACTTTTCGCAATCGTGATTGATTTTTAATATTTATATCCAACACCATTATCCTATGTTGTGAGGTTAAGCTCTCTCCCGGGATAACCTTACAATCCTTGCACGTTAATCGGTCTCCTTTCCTAGTAATGAAAAAATCTATTTGGCTCTTATGCGTTCCACTTTTATAAGTTATTAAGTGTTCAAGCCTCTTTTAAATCCTATGTTGTAATTGGTCCGCGCCAGCGGCAATGAACACACATGTGACAACACGTGCTTTTTAATATACACACCCCTTACCCCTCGCCCGCCCAACCATTAACCCAACCATTGAAAACCCCCACTAATTAGTAACAGGTTATTGGTCTTGGTATTGAAATGGGTGAATAGGGTATTGGTCTTGTGGGTCGAAATGGGTATTCTGAGTTGAACTGGGCTCTTAAGTCTAAGCAGCCGTGGATGAGCCCGGGTGTATGTGAGTCGGAGGGTTGGTAAGGTCGGCAGATTTTTGGATGGGTTGAATGATGGTTCGGCGGGTTATGGTTGGTGACAAGTCGGAGGTCGAGTAATGGACAAGAGGATTCGAGCGAGTCGAGGCTGCCATGGTGGGGTTCGTCTGGTTCAGGCGGGTATGGTAGCTACCTGGTCAAAACGACAGGAGGGTCGCCGGTTTAGAAGTTAATGGGTTTTGCTGTTGGTTATGGGATCACACCGGGTGGATTGGGGGGGTAAGGTGGGTGTGCGTTAAAAAACACGCGTGTCCGTTGTCGCTGACGCGGACCAATTTACAACGCAAGAATTAAAATTAATGGATTGTTAGGTGTTTTTTTTTATTAAGGTTCATTAAAATGTTCATATTTTATATTCACTTGTGAACCTCTCTCTCTTCTCTCTCTCTATATATATATATATATATATATATATATATATATATAAGAGAATTCTCACCTACATCATGCTCTATACTTCATCCATACATCACACCTAGTTGTAGGCCCTAATTTTTTTTTTTTTTTCAAATTTTATATTTTCCCTTGAAATTAATCTTCCAATAAATCCATGTTCAAAAAATTAAGTCAAAATACATTTTGTAGCTATTTTTTAAAATCCTCAAAAAATTGCTCAAAATACGTTATTAAGGGTCCTGCGCCAGCAATATTTTGTTTTTTGTTGATTTTTTAAAATAGCTACAAAATGTATTTTGACCTAATTTTTTGAATATGGGTGGATTGGATGGTTAATTTCAAGAGAAAAATAAAAAGTTTGAAAAAACGGTTTCTTAGGGCCTAGATTTAGGTGTGATGTATTCATCATGATGTAGGTGAGCCTTCTTCTCTCTCTCTCTCTCTCTCTCTCTCTCTCTCTCTCTCTCTATATATATATATATATATATATATATATATATATATATATAGAGAGAGAGAGAGAGAGAGAGAGAGAGAGAGCGGATCTCATAAGGTCCCCCGGTCCCTGAACGAGGTCAATTTTTTTAAAATAGTAAAAAAAAATATTTTGAGCTGGTTTTTTTTATGGTTTTTAAACATTTCAGTAGGGCCATTAAAAAAAATCAACTCAAAATGAATTTGTTTACTGTTTTAAAAAATCGGTCAAACTTTGTCAGTTTTTAAGAGCTTAAAAACTGACAGAGTTTGACCGATTGTTTTAAAATAGCAAAAAAAAATCATTTTGAGCTGATTATTTTTTTATGTTCCTACTGAAATGTTTAATAAGCATAAAAAAAAAATCAGCCCAAAAATATTTTATTAATTATTTTAAAAAAATGATCTCATTCAAGGATCTCAAACCGGGACCACACTTGATCCTCTCTCTCTCTCTCTCTCTCTCTCTCTCTCTCTCTCTCTCTATCTATCTATCTATCTATATATATATATATATTAATTGAGAACTGCTTTGTTGGGATCGAGGATTCATTGTCATAGACTATAAATTCAGTTCTGCTCCATATGCTTCTCATGCCAACTTTTAAATATAAAGTTGTGGCGAAAGGGCACCTTATTGACGCTTCTCATTTTGACATGGAAGGAAGTAACTCATTTGGAGGATGATTATAACATGTGCATACTTTTTTTAAAGTCTCTTATTAAATCGAACTTTTTTAAAAGACTAAGATTTTCAATAGCTACTTGCAGTCTCTACTTGTATTTAATTTGGGTCATGAAACTCTCAGAAGGAGATCATGGATGCCTCTTCATAACACAAACAATATTGTCTTCAAACCAGCCATTCTAATTTGTTAATTATGTTTTGATGAACATTCAAATGAATTTGCATTACTCCATTTTTTTTATACTGTCTTCTCTAGTGCACTGCAATTTTTCTTCCTTCAAACAACTAAATTCGATTACCATTGAAATATTGAATTCATTAAATTCATTTATCTGACTTCTAACCGTTGAATGATTTTCTTCCTTTAATTCCATTACCCCCTGTTGAACTTGATCAATGGACGCAGTAGCATCAATCTGATTATTTTGTAGATTATCAGTTTCTTCAAACATATGCCGATTTGCAGATTTTGATGTTAAATACATATAAACTGATATGCATCGCTTTGTTCTTTTGAGACCTGGGTACATGAACAGTTTGATTTGATATAAAATGCCTGTTAGAATATTTGATCTTCAAAGTATCAGGAAGTTGTAATTCAGTGAGAGATTAGAAAGTAAGGTTTGATATAGGCTAAAGTTTAGTGACCAGTTGTTGAGCAGTGCATGTGCGGGTGCGAGTTAGAGTGCGAGAGAGGCAAAATTGAAAATATTTAGGCCTGAGAACTGTGTCCAGAGCAAAATTGACGGTGCTGCACTGCGAGTGAGATGTGAGTGTGCCAATAAATATAGAACGATTAGGGCAATTAACCCCCAGAATATCTTAATAACCCATTGAATATGAATGCTGTTGCAAACTTCCCTTTGGGGACTTCTTAGTGGTGTTTTTATCCCCCCCCCCCCCCCCCCCCCATCGTTACAATTTTCTTTTTATAATAACCCATTGGTATCAGATTTTAGGTGATGGGGAAGTGAGTGTGAAGCTGAAGTTCAAGGCCAGGGCCTTTTCAAAAGGAGCAAAAGAAAAGCTGGAGGCAGCTGGTTGTTCGTTGACGACATTGCCTGGACGAAAGAAGTGGGTGAAGCCATCTGTTGCTAAAAACCTTGCGCGTGCTGATGAATACTTCGCCAAGAAAAGAGCTGCTGCCGCTGCTGCTGCCGAGTCAGGTGACTCCCCTTCTGCCTGAGCCACATTACTTGGCCACACCATTCAACGTTGTCCCCTTTGGATAGAGATGTAAAACACCCAATCTTGAAATTTCAGGGACTTCTTTTTTGAATCATCAGAAAGTAATTTTGGTGTGCCTTAATAATTCGATTCCACTTGAGTAATTGTATGGGTATGTGACAAAAAGCTCCTAGTCATATACACACACACACACACACACACACACACACACACAGGCATTATCAAAAGAAAAGTATTCTCCCCCACTAGCAGTGACTCGAGATCAGAAAATGGATTCAGCAGTGTCACGTTAGCAGCAACTGTCACATCCACATCAGTGATGATTTGCAGTGTCACGTCATCTTCATGTGTCTCGTTATGAATTAAGTTGGCTTTAAAATTAAGAATAATGATACACTCCCCCATTTCATCTCCCCCATTGATTTTAACCAAAACAATCCTAACCTTTGATTTATTATTTATAAAAAATACATTATATACTTATACTTGCTATATATTTAAAACAAAAATTAAAAGATACTCTCGTATTTTTTTTTAAATTAATAAATGTGATTTATTTTAAAGATAAATTATTTTTACATTAAACTAAAATTTAATGATTAATTGTTAAAAAGTTCCTCAAATATTTTTTAATACACATTTAGTCCAATCATTTTTATTTTGTTCCAAAAAGTATTCAAACACTAATTTAACTAATATTATCTTATTTTTAAAGGTCCGCGCTAGCAGCACACATTGAGTGTTTTTATTTTATTCCAAAAAGTATTCAACCACTAATTTAACTAATATTCTCTTATTTTTAAAGGGCCGCGCAAACGGCACACGTTGAGTGTTTTTATGTGGTGAGCGACTTTTTGGAACATAGTTTTTTTATTTTTGTCGCGAGGAACTTTTTAATAGTAAACATAGTTTTTCGCGAGGAACTTTTTAATAGTAAACATAGTTTTTAAAAAAAAAAAAAATATGTACTTTAATTTTAATAAATAAAAAA